>CM035410.1:58249985-58812485 GCA_020310875.1 Ceratopteris richardii | reverse complement strand
ATATATTCTAGATCCAAAATTTCAAGTGATCCCGTGTACTGTTGATACACGAAAACTGTGTTTTTCTGAGATTGAACGGTCACGTCATAGTGCGATAGTGTTCAAGCAGAAGTGCTGCTTGTAGTGTTTTGCAGTGTTGTGAATTGCCGTAGAAATGGCAAACGCAGATGGAATGAGTTAGCTTACGAGCGATAAGCTGGACAAGAACAACTTCCATGCTTGGAGATTCAAAATGACAAATTTCCTGATGGGAAAAGGCTACTAGAAGTACAACGAAGGAGAGAACGAAAATGCTCGATAGTTACCAGAAAGGAATCGGATTGCGGACCAGTTAAGAGCATATGAGGAATGGAATCAAGGAGCATGAAAGGTAATGTATTGGCTATCTCTTAGCATACAATATTGCATGATTGAGCACATATAGGATGCCAAGACTCCGAAAGATGCTTGGAACAATTTGGTCACTTTGCATGAGACTAATACAAAGGCACGGAAATTGCAACTCAAGAATGAGCTGCATACATTGGAAAAGAAGAGCATGTCGGTAAGTGACTGTTGAGATATCAAGCTCAACATGTGATGATCCAAGATGACACGTACCAATTTTTTTGTTTCTCTAACATGTATAGTGGTCATGCCGGTATATGTCAGGGATACTTCATTGAGCTTTATTAGATTTATCTACCGAGAGTGATGGCACATTTGTTTCTTGCCAGCTCACTCATTCGCGGACATTAGGTTTTTCCTTATGTACTGGTCTTTATATATTGCACCTGTTGTATTCTTGTTTTTTAGGTCATTCTTGTACATTCCTTTTATGTAACAGAAGAAGAAGAAGAAGATCATTCTTCCTTGCCTCAATCTGTGTGTGTGTGCTTCTCCTTGAGAGTGAGAGTGTGTGTGTGAGCTCTCTTCCTTATCTCCTTCCTCGTGACATGGTATCAGAGCCTCAAGAACAGAATCATGCAGGAGGAAGAGGACAGTTTTGAGGCAGGGGGAGCCAAAGAGGTCGTAGAAATTTCCAAAGAAATGATTCAGGTAATGATACTAAAGGATGCTGGAATTGTGGTAAACCTGGACACTTTGAACGTGATTGCAGGTTAAAGAATCAAAATAACAGAAGGCAGCAAAACAACTATGCATCCACAAGTGCAGATGATTCTGAGAAGCTGTTTATGGTTCAACATCACATGATGAATACAATGTCTGCTGGTGTTTCTAAATCGAATGATAATGTCTGGTATGTTGATTCAGGTGCTTCAAATCACATGACCAGTCATGCAGAATGGTTTAGTAGTTTGCAGAAAATGCCAGTTCCTGGATATGTTGAAACAGGCGATGACACATTGCATCCTATTGAGCATACAGGAAACATAGCATTGTCTATGGAGGACGGAAAGGTAAAACATCTCGCTGATGTGCTGCATGTTCCGAATATAACGAAGAATCTAGTTTCTGTTGGACAAATGGTTGACCAGAGATTACAAGTCAGGTTCAATGCTGATGGATTATATGTAGAAGAGTACAAGCAGGATGGACGATTGGTTGCCAAAGGAAACAAAGTGGGTAGGATGTTCACCTTAAATGTGAAGATTCCTGAAATGAATGCAGCCATGTTTGCAAAAGGTGCAGGAGTTATTGCAAATATAGAGATATGGCACAAACGGATTGGACATGCAAACTTGCAAAGGCTGAAACTGATGCAGTCAAAGGAGATTGTGCATGGACTACCAAATTTCAAAGTTGCAGAAATGCAAAAGGTATGTGCAACATGTCAATTTGGTAAACAATCAAGAGCATCATTTCCACATGACAAGCATGTTAGTGAGAATGTACTAGAAGTAGTACATACAGATGTTTGGGGTCCAGCAAAGACCACATCTATGGGCGGTTGCAGGTTTTATGTTACTTTCATTGATGACCATACACGCAAAGTATGGGTATATTTCATGAAAGAGAAGAGCGAGGTGTTTACTCACTTCCAGAATTTTAAAGTTATGGTGGAAAAGCAGACAGGGAAGTACATTCAAACATTAAGATCTGATGGAGAGTTTTCTAAAAAAATCATGGAATTCGGCGTCAGTTTTCATGCAGGTACACACCACAATAGAATGGTGTTGCTGAACGCAAAAATAGACATATTGCAGAAATAGCAAGAGCCTTGATGGCTGAGAAGAATATGCCTCATTGTTATTGGGCAGAAGCTGTGCATACTACTGTATACATCATGAACATAACTCCGACTGCTGCTGTACATCAAGTTACACCTGAAGAGAAGTTTACAGGTAAAAAGCCAAACTTATCACATCTGAAAGTTTTTGGCTGTATTGCATATGTACATGTTCTAGATGAGTTGAGAACGAAGCTTGATCCGAAAGCAAAAAAATGTGTCTTCATTGGATATTCCCTTGAGCAAAAGGGGTACAAATGTTATAACCCACTCACACGACAGGTGAAGGTGAGAAGAGATGTGGTATTTGATGAAATGTCAAGCTTCTATGCAGATGCCAAAGAAGGACTAAATCTTGAACCAAATGACAAAGAAAATGCTGAAAAATCTAGTGCAGAATCTCAAGTTTTGAGTGGACCGGATGCATCACCAAGCAATAGTTCCAACTCAAATCCATGGAGTGGAAGATTGCGTGGAAATTTTAGTCTAGCAAATTCATCAAATACATCCAAGAAAGGTAAAGAAAAGCTTTTTGCTGGTAGTAAAACAGGTGCAGGTTTTGAAGACGTTGATGGAGATTCAAGCGGTTCAGAGAAGAGTCTTGATGAGGAACTTGGATTGCCCTCTGTGAAGACTCTAGGAGTAAGAAGGTGTTGAAGCTCAAAGTCAAGGACAAAGCATGGAAGCACATCAAAAGGTGGACACACGAGGAAAGGGAGCAAGTAGGGAGCTCCAAGAAGTGTATGTCAAATTTTCAGAAGAATCCCCTACAAAAATAGTGATTTTCATCACTAAAAACCATTGTAAATACCATTATCTATTTTTAGTAACTCCATTTTGTTCAAGCCGAGGAGTCCTCGAGCTTGAGGAGTATTAGAAGTACCATCGTACCAACTTTCATAATTTTTAGACTTCGTTTGAGCCCTCAAATAAGCCCTGGAACCTAATTTTTAACTAGGCCGGACACTAGGTCTGGACAGGGCCAAAACTAGTCAAAAAAACTATAAAAAGAGCTAGAGAGCTCATTTTTGGGGTTAGCCTGTTAGAGAATAGAACTTTGGTAAGAGAACTCTTTTGCAATCTAAGCTTTCCATTGTTCCTCTCTTTGATCTTACTTTGTGCACGTGTGTGTATGTGTGTGCATGTTTGTGTGCTTTCACTCACGCACTCGTGCCTTCACTTGCTCGTGGTCTTCATACCGGTCCTCACGTCTCCGCGGATTGACAAGTAAAGGAGGTGGTGCTTACGCTTGAGCTACACCAAATTTTGGCACCGTTGCCGGGGAGAGAGCTTCGAGGACGAGTGTTGTGATGGTAAGATCGTAGATTTGCGACGTTGGAAGGTAAAAAAACTGTCATTTCAGTTCATTTTCTGTTTTTTCCTCTTCATCTTCATCATCATCATCATCTCCACCTTCTTCCACCTTCTTCTTCATAGAAAATTCTTGTTTTTTAGTGCATTTTCACCATCTTCATACCATTTTTCATGCATTATTGTGTGGGAAGGAGTTAGGAGAAGCAAGGGAGAGCAAGCGTTGTGTTTTTTTCATGATTTTCTGCTCATACGGAGCTCGCCATAGCCGGCGCTCAGAAATTTGAATTTCCCGCCAAAAAACGCGATTCTGTGATGAAAATCGTGATTCTGTGAAAATTCAAAATTTTTTGAAAAATCACGATTTTCTTTTTTCCCGCCTAAAAGTTGGCTGAAAAAAATCACGATTCTGTGGTCATTCTCAGAATCACGATTCTGTGATTGTGCTCAAAATCGCGATTCTCACAAATCACGATTTTCAGTCAAAAAACACGATTTTGAGAAAAAAAAAAGGCGATTCTGTGTAATCACGTTTTTTTTGTTCAAAATCGCGATTTTCTAAAAACACGATTTTGTGCTCAACATCGCGATTTTCATGCCAAAAACACGATTCTGAGAAAATACGATTTTCAGCGGGCTCAAAATCGCGATTCTCACAAATCACGATTTTCAGCAAAAAACACGATTTTGTGAATCACGATTCTCTGAGTCAAAATCGCGATTTTCAAAAACACGATTCTGTGCTCAAAATCGCGATTTTCATGTCAGAAAACACGATTCTCTGAAACACGATCCTGTGCTCAAAATCGCAATTTTCATAAACACGATTTTGTGCTCAACATCGCGATTTTCATGTCAAAAAACACGATTCTCTGAAACACGATTCTGTGCTCAAAATCGCGATTTTCATAAACACGATTTTGTGCTCAACATCGCGATTTTCATGTCAAAAAACACGATTCTCTAAAACACGATTCTGTGCTCAAAATTGCGATTTTCAAAAACACGATTTTATGCTCAACATCGCGATTTTCTGAGTTCACAAAATCGCGATTCTCTGAAAGTTCACAAAATCGCGATTTTCTCCAAAGGTCCTGTTTTCCTGTTTTGACCCCCAGGAGCCTGAATTGGCATAACTTTTTCATCCAAAGTCCATTTTTTGAGCTCTATAGCTCGTTGGAAAGCTCGTTTCAAATCCTACACGACCTCAACTGTTTTTTTCAAGAATAACGCGTTGATTTTGAGATAGGATAATTTGAAGTTGACCCTCAAGTGGGACTAGGGAACCAAGGGGACTCCAAAGAATTTTGAACCATATCAAGGGGAAAATTTGGACTCTTGACTAAAGCTTATGAACCTGAGATCTGGTAGACACTTAGGCAAGGATAAACAAAGCATTAGATCTTCTGAGGCTAGTGTCAACCATACATCCAAGTCTTGGTCACAACAACTAAGTGGTCATCTTTTACTAAGTTCAGACACAAGTGAGTCAGAAATGTCTTTTAGTATGGGAAAACCTGCAGGTGGCTCAGGGACTGCCCATCTACAAACACTAGAAGGCCCCTATAAGACACAGTTGGAATATATTCGGACCAACCAATTAGGTGCTCGCATCTATGAGGATGGTCTGAGGCGATCAGTGGTCCAACTCAAAAATCCAGATCAATCCTTTGGACTTGAACACCCGGTGGTCAAGTTCGAAGAGGGTTCATACATTGATAAGGAAGGAACCATGTATGTGGTCACCAACCTACCAGATAGGACTGATGAGTTTGGAAATGTCATTCCTGAGAATGAAATAGGAGACCTAGAACAAGGAAATGTAGGACAAGGACCCCAGACTCCTAGAGGTAAGTCAGTTTTGACCCGAGTGATCACTCCGGACTGGATCCCTCAAGACAACAAAAGCATAGAACTATTTTTGAATAGAGAAATAGAGGAAGCCTTTTGGAGATTCAAGCCAGATCAACCTAGCCAATTGGGCATAGTCATCATCTATGAATTCAAAGATCCTGAGATACCAGGCAAAGTTGTCTACCTGGATAACACATCAGAGAAGATATTCTTGGTAACAAAACATGATAGACATGCATATACTTGGAAGAATGAATTGATTTTCCCCCCACCAAGATCCAATGTTTCCCATGGCCTCCAAGGAGTAGGATCATCCCACACTCATGAAGCCCAGAGAGAAAGAACTAGAGAGAGACCTGAGGTAAGTTTTGCGCACACCGTGGGCAGGAATAGATCAGGATTTGAAAATGAAAGACCTGAAAGAGAGAGACATCAAGCACATAGGCAAAAAAGAGATGAACATGATTTTCCATTGCCTAGACCCCGAGAGCACCGAAGAACCCTTAGACCCACTCAAGTGATCAAGGCAATGAAGAATTATTTTGACGGGTCAGGAGATCCTTATGATCATGTGGCCGAGTTCAAACAAGTATTAAGAGCTGAACAGGTTGAGGACTTGTTCACCCAGTACGAGGCATTTGGTTTGACTCTTAAGGGCACTGCCTTGGCTTGGTTTCAACCACTGAGTAGTCGCAACTATCGCGATATAGGTCAACTGCTAGACGAATTCATTGTAGAATTTTCCAAGAGTGGTATCAGGCATAACACATCGTCCCTGATCCACAGTTTCAAGCAGACACCCCAAGAAACAGTGCGACTAGCAGGTAGAAGGTTCAGACAGTACCTAGAAAGATGCCCTACTCCAGAGTTACCCACACCAGCTAAACAAGTGGCTTTGTTCTTAGATGGCTTACTGAGCACAAAATTAAGATCATATGTGTACTTGAAAGAGCCTAGATCCATAGAAGAGTGCGTGCGGACGTGCATCGACATAGAAGATAACTTGGGTGAGGAGTTAGGATTGTCCAAACTCTACAAAGATTCGGATAGTTCTACTAGTCATACTTCAAAGATCTCCACAGAAATAGAAGAGATAGCTGAGCAAGTTGCCAAGAAGCTGGGAGTCCAAAATAAACAAACACAGAGAGTCACTCCAGTGAATAGGTGTTATACTTGTGGGGGCGACCACATGGCTAACGTATGCCCAATGCAAAACCAAAACATTAGAGAAAGGGATGCTCCATATTGCACTATTGAGAGAAAATACACAAACCACACGGCTCAAGATTGTCCCTACAATAGGCAGGCTGTTAGACAGAATTATCAGCAACCTTACCCACAAGGTAGGTATCAAAACCAATACCAACAGCCATATTATAGACCACAACAGCAATATCAGGTACCATATAGGCCACAACCTGTCTTGGGAAACCAACCACCAGCTCCAGCCAACGTGATTCCAGTCAAATATGCTGTTGGAGAAGAAAATCCAAATAGAGCATTGGTGCCACTAACCCCATTGATACCAGATAATGACTCTCATGCTCATTGTTCAGACTACTCCCATGAAGGTAGTCCACATGCTTATTACACAGAGTCACCTGAACATAGTGAGATTTACTCGTATCAATATGAGGCACCACCTATGGAGCAAAATTGGGAGCCAGAATACTCCAATGTCATGTACACAAATCCTAACCCTAGGCCCCAATTGAGACAAATGAGACCACAAGCCCCTAGAGGATCTTGTTTTAAATGTCAAGGTGATCATTTCATTCGTGACTGTCCCCACCCACCATCTCCGAGTCAAGGACAGGCTATCACAATACAGGCTTTTTGTCTTGATTGCGGCAAAGACCATCTCCCCAGAGATTGTCCAAGAAACCCCTCCAGTGCACCCAAGATTACACCCATTAATGTGGTAGGCTTAGTGGCAGATTCAAGTTCAAGTAGTAGCAATGTGGCTCCTATACAAGCTGTCACTAGAGCACAACAGGATAAACCAGTAGAACAATCAGAGTCGAGTGAATCGGGAGAGCCTAGTAAGAGGAAAACAAGAACATGGAAGGATACCAGAGAGAAGGCCAATCGCAAGTGGAATAAAAAGTTATCGGAACTAGAAGAAAGCTTAAAAGAAGCGAAAACAAAAATAGAAGACATTGCATCTCAAAGCCCCTCGCATACCGAAACTCCATCCACTCCACCTCATCCCACCCCACCACCCATTGTAAATAGACCACAACCAGGGTCGGTTCTTGCAGATCCAACCCCAGAAGGCTTGGACATGATGTTCAAGGCCTACCAGGCTCGACTTCAAGAAGGGCCTACAGCTGCAAACCTAGACAAGAGTTACCCTAGAGCGGACTTAGAGATTGAACGGATGAAAATGTGCATGAAAATGGTAGAACAAGCTCAAGCTATACTTGAGACTAGTCAAAAGTTCAATCAGACAAACTCTGTCAAAGGGGATTTGCATTTCCAGGGCTTACTAGAACGATTAGAGCAGTTGGTACACAAACCACAACTTTCTTTACCTCCACAGGCTCAACCAGTTATTGAAAGAGGAAGCTCACCACCAATGGGAGCTTATGTTCCTAATTCCACGGATCCAGGAATACCTCCTTCAATTCAACAGTACTCTCAAGAATTCTTGCGGGAAATACAAGAAGAGAAATGGGCCAAGGAGAAGGGTAATTCCCCTCCTATTCCTGAGATTGATGATCTTCATGATCAATTTCCCCAAGACATCCCATCTATTTACGGAGATGAAGCAGAACAACAAGAAGACGAAAGGTTAGATTTTGAATCTAATACCTTAGAAGAACTGCCTCAATTTCCAGGCCCATGGGAATCTGAATCTCTCCAGATTAGAGCTCCCACAATACTAGTAAGAAATGAAGACTCAGTGGTTCCAAGGAACACGGATGTCGTGAAGAACACTAAGGTTCAGTGTCATCTCACTGTAGAAGAGCTGCTCAAAGCAAAACCTGAGCTTTGGAATCATGTGAAGGATCAGGTTCCAGAACTTGATTCCAACATGCCAAAAGCAGGCTCCAAGCAAAGGGTACCAGAGATACCTCTAGACAAAATAGGGGACATGTGTGAGGGTGAAGAAGGTAATACTTATCTTCCAATTACCTACCAAGGTTACACAACCAAAGCAATCATAGATTCAGGTGCTGGTGTTGCTATTGCGACCACCTCCTTGTGGAAGCAATGGGGCAAGCCCACATTAAGACCAACTAGAATGAAGCTTCAAATGGCTGATGGTCATTTTGAAAGACCTCTAGGATTGCTAGAAGGGATCACTCTAACCAATTGTGGTGTAGAGTTTGAGCACACATTTGCTATATGTGACTTTGAGAAAAATAATGTCTATGAGATGATCCTAGGAAGACCCTTCCTACGACAATTGCAAATAGTACAGGATTGGGGAACTAACTCCTTGTACTTACAACACTTAGGGGTCACCACCAAGGTCAATTTGAAGGATTACACCTTCAGAGATGTACCACCCCTACAGTGGAATTCTATCCACAAAGTGAAAGAAGATTCCATCTCTATGCATTCTGAAAGTTCACCTGATCCATCATGGCTGCATGAAGATACTCATTTGTGGATGTGCAAGGTCGCAAAGGAAGAGGAAAAACGTTTAAAGGCAAGAGAAGAAGGAACTTCGCTAGGAGAGAGACTAGTTAGAGACCCAGCCTACACACCGATGATCTTTCCAGATGAGGAGTTTGAGCCTCATGGCTGGCCAGAAATCTTAGCCACCATGGACATTGCTGTCAATGAGGAACAGTGGACACCTCATTGTGATGAGGAGGGTTATGATATCTCAGTGTTCACGTGTCAACCCTTGCTAGAAGAATGTGACCCTAGTGATGTCATAGAAGAAGAAGAGAATGACGATGATTTGGAGTCTATTGTGATGGATAGTTGCTTTAACTCAGAGCAGCACTATCTAGAAGATATAGGAGTGTTCACCCAGAAAGAAGAAGAACCTCTCACAAGTATTAAAACAGTAAACTCAAAGGATGGAAGTGAGAGTAGTCAAAAGAAAAAGAAAAGAAAAGCAGTGAAACAAGAAGAGGAGGAATCATTGTTTGAAGTACCAGAAAACTTCAAGAAATATGAAGTTGACGACCGCAAAATTTTGGTACGAATGCCTAAGAGAGAGGCCATCATAGGAGAATCATATGATAATAAAGAAAAGACCAAGAAGATTGTAGTGACCATTGAAGAGAACGAAGAGAGATGCACATATATAGGAGATGACCTAAGTGCAAGAGAAGAAATGGAGCTCATAGCTCTATTAAGGGAATATAGGGATGTGTTTGCATGGCACTATAGAGACTTGAAAGGGGTAGATCCAAGAATTTGCTCTCATACTATCCCCATGACTGCTGGTGCTAAGCCCACCAAACATAAGCCCTACACATATAATGATACCTATGCAGCCAAAATAAAAGAAGAAATTGATAGGTTGATTGAAGCTGGATTCATCTATGAGATTGAGCATACCGAATGGGTGTCCCCCATTGTTGTGGTACCCAAGAAGAACGGGAAGTTGCGAGCGAGTGTGTATTAACCTTAAAAAAGTTAATGCCGCTACGATTAGAGATAGTTATCCACTTCCAATCACAGAACACCTATTGGAGCGTGTTGCAGGCAAGGAAGTTTATAGCTTCCTTGATGGATTTTCAGGTTACAATCAAGTAGCCATTGCCCCAGAAGATCAACACAAAACAGCTTTTGCTACAGAGTGGGGAATCTTTGCATTTCGTGTGATGCCATTTGGGCTCACCAATGCACCTGCAACATTCCAAAGGCTCATGTGTCATGTCTTCAAAGAGTTCTTGCGAAAGAGCTTAGAAGTGTATGTGGATGATTTATGTGCTCATTCCCAAGAAAGAAGGTTTCACATCCCTGAGCTCAGACAAATCTTCAACAAGTGTAGAGAATATCGAGTGTGTCTGAACCCAGAAAAGTGTGTGTTTATGGTGCGTCAAGGTAAAATCTTAGGTCATATTGTTTCTAAGAATGGGATCTCAACAGATGAAGATAAGGTACGAGCCATAGCGGAGCTACCAAGGCCAAGGAATATTAAAGAGGTACAAGCCTTTATGGGCCATTGTGGATACTACCGTAGGTTTATCCACATGTACGCGATCATAGCTAGACCCCTTTATGCCTTGTTGTCTAATTTTGAGTGGAACGACGAATGCGAGAATTCTTTCAACGAACTGAAAAAATGATTGTGCACGGCACCAATACTCACCACTCCTGATTGGAATAAACCTTTCCATGTCCATGTGGATGCATCCAATCATGCCATAGGATGTGTGCTAGCACAACCCACAAGTGAAGGAAACTTAGATTTGCCCATAGCATATGCTAGTAGACAGCTCACTGCAGCTGAACGGAACTATACCACAACTGAGCGAGAGGGCTTAGGCATGGTATATGCTGTGAAGAAGTTTAGACACTATTTATTGGCCAACAAGTTCAAGTTTTTCACTGATCATCAAGCTTTGTTATATTTGGTCAATAAACCTTGCAATACTGGACGCTTAGTAAGATGGTTCCTCTTACTAATGGAATATGACTTTGAAGTTGTTTTCAGGAAAGGTAGAACCCACCTTCGGGCAGATCACCTTTCTCGCATCACTTCAGGAGAGTCACCGCAAGGAGTGTCTGACGAATTACCCGATGCTTATCTGTTCAATTTAGAAGTTGTTCCTAAATGGGCAAATAAGTTGGTACCAGTCCTAACCTTTGGCCCTGCAAATAAGAATGTGAAAACATCACAAGAAGAAATTGTAAAATCACAAAAATATCACATATTAGCAGGAAGCATGTACAAACAAGATACTGAGGGTGTATTAGCTTGTTGTGTGGAGGATGATGAACATAGTAGTTGGTTGCAACAAGCCCATGAAGGAATGCTAGGAAATCACTATTCTAAACAAAGAACATTGCAGAATCTAAAGCGTTTAGGAGTGTATTGGCCTAGCATGGACAAAGAAATACATGAGTGGATTAAGAATTGTCCAAGGTGCAGAGAGAGACACCCAGTGGAGCATGCGACCCTTTATCAAGTGTCATTAATTCCAGATTGGAGTGCTCCATTGGTAGAGTTTATGAGATCGGGAAGATTACCCAAAGAGGCTAGTCTAGCAAGAAGAAGAAGCATGGAGCAAGAGGCTCAAGGCTATGCCCTAGTAGGAGACAACCTATACCGAAGAGGCAAAGATGGTTACTTAAGACTATGCGTTCACGAATCAGATTATTTGAAAGTCTTAGAAACTGCACACAACGGTGTTGCAGGTGGACATTTTGGTCCTGACCGAGTGATCAAGACCATTCTATTCTCAGGACTTTGGTGGCCCACTCTTCATATGGATGCACATACCTATGTGAAGAAATGTGACACATGCCAACGTGCACAATATCCAGTTAGAAAAGACGAGATGCCCTTGAGGCCAATGATGGGAGGACATGCATTTTCGAAGTGGGGCATAGACTTCATAGGTCCTATTAACCCCCCAGCTAGAAACTCCCATGTAGAGTACATCATTGTAGCCACAGATTACCTTACAAAGTGGGTAGAAGACAAAGCCACAACAAAGAATGATGCTCAGACTACGGCTAAGTTCTTATTCGAGAATGTGTTCACGAGATATGGACTACCAATAGAGTTGGTGAGCGATAGAGGCACACACTTCTTGAATGAAGTCATTGAAAATCTTCTCCAAGAGTTCTTGGTGATACATAAGAAATCTGCCCCCTATCACCCACAAGCTAACAGACAAGCCGAGAGTACCAATAAGATCCTCTGTAACGTATTGACAAAACTGGTAAATAATAAACGCTCTGATTGGGACAAACAACTTCATCATGCTGTTTGGGCTTATCGAGTTGCCTACAAAACGGTACTCAACGCCACCCCATTTCAGATGGTCTTCGGACAGAACGCTGTCCTACCATTAGATTTCTTAATCCCTGCCTTAAAAGTAGCACAAGAGTATGAGTGGAATGGGCATGAATTGTCCTCTAGGATCTTTGATCTCGAACGCTTGGGTGAGACGAGGCTGCGAGCAGCAGCAGGCATCTACGCTGCAAAGAAGAGGCAAAAGGCATACTTTGATGCACACATCAAGGATAAGGGATTGAAAGAGGGAGATCTAGTGTTGGTATACACACTAAAACAACATGCCCGTAAGTTGGAAAAAAGAGGATACGGACCCATGATCATTAATAGAATTTCCACTAGCGGTGCAGTTCAGTTGGCCACTCTAGAAGGAGATATCTTGCCAAACTATATTAGTGGCTGTAGAGTCAAGCTATATCAAGAACCTCTTACTGAGGATATGCTAATGAGACTCAACACTGCTAAGAAGCGAAAAGAAGAAGAGTTAAGAGTGAGAGAAGAAGCACAGGTAGAGGCTAGAGAGCGTATTAGGCGGAATAAGTTAAGGCGATTAGGCCTAGATGTCAACTCAAAAGCCCCAAAATATCACATGGATATGTGTCAAAAGTCAGGCATAGCGACTTCTCAGGTCATTGACCGAAGACCCTTTGTGACCATAGAGATAGGACAAGGGAAGGGTGCAAGGACGGTGAAAGCATTGATTGACTCAGGTGCTGCGAGTAGTGCAGTTAGACTTTCCTACTGCCAAGACTTGGGGTTGAACATCAATCCCATAGAAGCTTATCTCATAGGATTAGGAGGTGTGGAAACCCCTTGTTTGGGGGAGGTGGAACTTCCCATCTACCTTCAAGATGTTCCAATGAGAGTCAAAGCGCTAGTATGTCAAGATGAGTACCTTACAGAACCACTTGTCTTGGGTCAAGATTGGATCTATGACAATGCAGTTAACTTAAACCTAAGAAGTCAAATTCTTCAAGTTTGGGTACATGAACAATGCATTACAATAGAATTAGAGAACTGCATGCTCCTAAATCATGGCACCACACACTCTCTTAGTTCTTCCAAGACTAATCATATGAAAGAAGATGTTGTATGTGTCAAAAGCTCTATGATGCAGAAGGAGTCAATCGTGGAAGACCAGGTTCGAAGGCGGGTGGATCTTTCTTCTCCAAAGAATCAAGTAGCCACTGTAGTGAGCCCACCACACAAGCAAACACAACCGTTCACGACAACTGCTACATCAAATAGAAAGACACCATTCGATAAAAAAGCGGTTCCGGGCATGAAGCAGATCTGGGTACGCAAAGGAGAGCAACCACCAGCCTTGCCCCCACAAATCCCATCCATGCACACTAACCAGGCCAGAAGACGAAGGAAGCAGCTCAGACAAGCTCAATCACAAGGTATCCAACAAGTTTGGGTGCCTAAGAAGTTAGCTGCAGCTCAACAAGGGCAATTACAGATGTGGGTACCTAAGAAGCTCCTACATCCACAACAACCTTTGTTCTCCCACATGCAAAAGGTTTCAACAAAGAAGCCAAAAAGAGAAAAGGGTAAGAACCACGTACAGAGACCAAAGGAAGATCAAATCAGCTCTTCAACATTAGTAGGAAGACATGCAAAAAGGATATGGGTTTGGAAGGCAAAAGTGCAAGTAGCCTCCACCGAACCAAAGCGTCAACCACACTGGATACCACAGTTTAGAAAGCATCCAAAGAGAAAGACGCCTGAAGTGACCTCTACAGTGCCAAATGATGTTCTAAAATGGACTCCAATAAGGAGGATTACATCAGTTCGAGACTCAATGGATACCTCCACCAAGGTCGGCATCAACCTCCGCAAATAACATCGAAAGCCTCGAACGAGCAACAACCATGTGCTCCTTGCACAACCCTGTCTTTTGCACCATTCAGGTCATGCATTTCCAAAGTATGCATTAATATAGGGCCACATTACACGGCCGTGCATAGACACACTTGAGAATCCCATGCACAAGAGCACAGTGACATATGTCAAACATTTCTATTGATACTAACTTTTGTGTTCTTGTTTTGTGATATCCTTTTCCTCAAAAAAAAAAAAAAAAAAAAAGAAAAGGAGAAAGAAAAGTGGGCGAGAGCTTGTTCCCAGGTTTGGCTTATGAAACATGAATGAGTCATGCTTAGTTGAAGGTGGAACTGTTGATTACTAGGCATTTATCAATTTGGACAGAAGTGTGTCTCGGCCAGCAGTGAGATTATTGCTGCCTTATCTGGTAGATGACAAGCATTTGGCATGAACATGGCATCTACAACTATGATTCTCTCTTACCATGGTAGGAATGAAGAGCTTGAAGGTCCGCAACTTGAGGGATGCTTAACTACTTCATGTACCAGAGCATCCAAGGAGATATCTGCAAAAGGTAGTTCTGGAGGAGAAGACTCCTGCATATGGTGAGCTAAAGAGAATATGTGAAACTCAGCTTGGTGTAGTTACCCGATGTTGCTTGCCAAGGAATATAAAGCAATTCAATTCTCAGTATTTCCTGAACCAGTATGGAACAGTAGCACTGGTGAATGGTCTATGTCAATCAGCATGGTAATCTCTTAGAAACCGGCACGTGTCCAATATTCCTCTGAGTGTCAATATAGGGAAGTGAACGTGCATGAGCCCAAGCTCAGAAATGCACATTGTTAGTGACAAATGTTGCTTTGAAAAGAGGAGAGGGGATCCACCACCCAAAAGATCTCATCTGTGGACAATCAACATGGACATTCATCAACAAGGTTCCATCCCAAAGGCCGAGTGTACGACACGAAGAGACAAACATCCATCAACCTTCGCCATGGTAAGTATCTTTACTCTGGAAACACCATAACCATGATAGTTTAGGAAACCTCTTCGTCAGCATACCCTTGAGCACTTAGCTCAAGACCCGCAATTTTTGCACCATACTTCTTCCAATGCATTTTCCAAGTAAGCATGCGTAGGGCTACATTACAAGGCCGTGCACAAGGCACATACTTTTTTCAACCCAGGCACGAACACACTTACCCATCATTCATTATGGGTTATGAGTAGTTGGCATGACTGCTCTCAACATCATCTTTAAAAGAGCTAGCGGACATCATGGGAACAACATCCATATCTCGGAAGCAAATTGAAGCCAGTAGTTGCTCCAAATCACTCTTGACAACCTCTTTTGAGCAACTTGCAGTTTTGAAAGCTCACAACGACACATTCTTGCTGGAATCCAAGGAACCAGCTCATACAACAGATGGACACCACCTCTCAAAGCACTACACAGAACAGCCCTTCCAACAAGGGTCTGTCAGGGACGACAGACTCGAGAGGGGGGGGAGTGTTGAAGCTCAAAGTCAAGGACAAAGCATGGAAGCACATCAAAAGGTGGACACACGAGGAAAGGGAGCAAGTAGGGAGCTCCAAGAAGTGTATGTCAAATTTTCAGAAGAATCCCCTACAAAAATAGTGATTTTCATCACTAAAAACCATTGTAAATACCATTATCTATTTTTAGTAACTCCATTTTGTTCAAGCCGAGGAGTCCTCGAGCTTGAGGAGTATTAGAAGTACCATCGTACCAATTTTCATAATTTTTAGACTTCGTTTGAGCCCTCAAATAAGCCTTGGAACCTAATTTTTAACTAGGCCGGACACTAGGTCTGGACAGGGCCAAAACTAGTCAAAAAAACTATAAAAAGAGCTAGAGAGCTCATTTTTGGGGTTAGCCTGTTAGAGAATAGAACTTTGGTAAGAGAACTCTTTTGCAATCTAAGCTTTCCATTGTTCCTCTCTTTGATCTTACTTTGTGCACGTGTGTGTATGTGTGTGCATGTTTGTGTGCTTTCACTCACGCACTCGTGCCTTCACTTGCTCGTGGTCTTCATACCGGTCCTCACGTCTCCGCGGATTGACAAGTAAAGGAGGTGGTGCTTACGCTTGAGCTACAGAAGGGCACATGCAGATGATACAAGAAGAAGTGACCCAGGACCAAGAAGATCTGGGAGGATGCGTAATTCAATACAACGATTGACATATGATAGTTACATGGCTCGCCATTGTGCCTACATGACAAAGGTAATACAAGATGCTAAACCTTCTTGTTTTGAAGATGCAATTGGTAATGCAGATTGGGAAAAAGCTATGGATGAGGAGATGGTTGCACTTTATGGAAATGATACATGGAAGCTGGTTCCATTGCCGCAAGGAAAGAAATCCATAGGTTGCAAATGGGTTTACAAGGTAAAGCATAATGCTGATGGTAGCATTAGCAGGTATAAAGCACGATTGGTAGCTAAAGTTTATGCACAGACATATGGCATTGATTATGAGGAAACATTCAGCCCTGTAGCTAAAATGTCTACTGTCAGAACACTTGTTGCATTAGCTACAGCAAAAGGATGGACTTTGCATCAGATGGATGTGAAGAATGCTTTCCTACATGGTGAGTTACAGGAAGAAGTATATATGGACCAACCACAAGGATATGAAGATTCAAAGCATCCACAATATGTTTGCAGGTTGCAAAAGGCTTTGTATGGGCTGAAGCAAGCCCCTCGCACATGGCATGCAAGGATTGCTGATTACTTAACCAGCATTGGGTTCTCTATGTGTGATGCAGATCACTCACTATATGCAAGGAAGGCTGATGATGGCATCACTATTGTGGCTATTTATGTTGATGACCTGATTGTAGGTGGTGATAATGAAGAAAGCATCAAAGAGGTAAAGAAACTTCTTATGCAGGAATTTGACATGAAAGATCTTGGTGTGCTGCGCTATTTCTTGGGCATGAGTTTATACAAGTATATGGATGTCGCAAAGGCAATATGCCTTGAATATGCTGCAAAAGTATGGTATGGCTGATTATAAGCCAATTTCTATGCCATTAGATCAGAATTTGAAATTGGATACTACATCAGGTGAAGCATTGGAAAGTGCTACTATGTACAGGAAAACTGTGGGAAGTCTTATATATCTCACAATTACAAGGCCTAATCAAAGCCAGTTTATGCAGGTTCCCAGGAAGCCACATTTGGATGCTCTGAGGTGCACTCTACGTTATGTGAGTGCTACTTTGGATTATGCATTGTTTTATGAAGCTGGTGTAGATTTGCAGGTTCATGGATACACCGATGCAGATTGGGCTGGTAGTACTCCAGATAGAAGATCTACTAGTGGCTTTCTTTTCTCACTTGGATGTGCAACTATTACATGGAGCAGTAAGAAGCAACCCACTGTTGCTTTGTCGAGTACAGAGGCTGAGTATAGAGGTGCTGCAATGGCAGCATGTGAGGCATCATGGCTAGAGATATTACTTGCAGATTTAGGTGTGGAAGTGCAAAAGCCGAGAAGTTGAAGAAGTTTCGGAAGATGCTTGGATTATAGGATATGGCATTGAGCTTGAGGGGGAGTGTTGAGATATCAAGCTCAACATGTGATGATCCAGGATGACACGTACCAGTTTTTTTGTTTCTCTGACATGTATAGTGGTCACGCCGGTATATGTCAGGGATACTTCATTGAGCTTTATTAGATTTATCTACCGAGAGTGATGGCACATTTGTTTCTTGCCAGCTCACTCATTCACGGACATTAGGTTTTTCCTTATGTACTGGTCTTTATATATTGCACATGTTGTATTCTTGTTTTTTAGGTCATTCTTGTACATTCCTTTTATGTAATAGAAGAAGAAGAAGAAGAAGATCATTCTTCCTTGCCTCAATCTGTGTGTGTGTGCTTCTCCTTGAGAGTGAGAGTGTGTGTGTGAGCTCTCTTCCTTATCTCCTTCCTCGTGACATTACACTCTTAAAATCAAAAGCATATGTGAGTCACTTGCATCTATTGGCATGAATGTAGATGATGATGATAAGGTGGAAGTGTACCTTCGTGGTTTAGGAGCTGCATATAAGCAGTTCAGAACGTCTATACAGACCAAAGAAAATATTCCAAATTTTGCTGATTTGGTATCCATGCCGATTATTGAAGAAAAGAATCTTGGTGAGGATTCAAACTCCCAAGTAAAGCCTAGTTCTGAGCAAGTATTCTACTTTGGTAGAGGAAGAGGCAGAGGTAGAGGTTTCAGAAGTGAAAGAGGAAACAGTAACCAAGACCAAGGTCAACAACAGAATCATGGGGGAGGAAGAGGACAGTTTCGAGGCAAGGGGAGCCAAAGAGGTCGTAGAAATTTCCAAAGAAATGATTCAGGTAATGATAGTAAAGGATGCTGGAATTATGGTAAACCTAGACACTTTGAACGTGATTGCAGGTTCAAGAATCAAAATAACGTAAGGTAGCAAAACAACTATGTATCCACAAGTGCAGATGATTCTGAAAAATTTTGATGGCACAAACTTTGCTTTACAAAAGAATCATATTAAAGATGTGCTCATTTAGAGGAGGCAATGGAATCCAATAAATGGAATCTCAAAATCTTGCTGACATGGATGAAGATGATTGAGATGACTTGGATGAAATGGCTAGGTCTACCATTCAGTTGCACCTTGCAAGTAATGTTTACTTTATAGTATTAGATTGTGAAAGTGTAGAGGAGCTTTGAAAGAATTTATGCAATATATATGAAAAGAAACGACATCAAATAAAGTGTATTTGATGAGAAAGTTATATGACCTTTGCATGAAGGACATAGATAGTGTTGCTGCTCATCTGAATGAGATTCATGCTATATTTTCTCAGTTACATGCTAAAAAAATGGACATGGATAATGAAATGAAATTGCTCTTGTTATTATGCACCTTGCCATCACCATGGGATACGTTTTGTAGAGCTATTAGTAGTAGTGCACTTAGTGGTAAACTGCTCTATGATGACATACGTGGAGCACTCTTGAGTGAGGAGGTTCATAGAAAATATATGGTTTGGTACTCAGAGTGGAGATGCATATAATGTTTGTGATTCTTACCAAGGAAAGAATCATCAATGTTGAAGGAGCAAGAACAAGGAAAAGAATGGTCAATGAAATAAAAGTAGAAGTAAATCAAGAAAGAGGGATATCGAATGCCATTATTTTCATAAGAAAGGACACATGAAGAACATACATGCACGGACACACACACACACACACACACAAGGCAAGATAACAAAGATAGGAACAATGGAAGCTTTCAATTAGAAAAAAAACTCTCTTACAAAAGCTTCAATCTCTACCAAGACAACCTCAAAAATGCTCTCCCAAAAATCTCACCTTAAAAATGAGATCTCTAGCTCTTTTTATAGTTTTGGACTATTTTTGGCCCTGTCCAGACCTAGTGTCATGCCTAGTTAAAAATTACGTTCCAAGGCTTATTTGAGGGCTCAAACAGAATAAAAAAATTATGAAAATTGATACATAGATACTTCTAATACTCTTCAGTCTCAAGGAATCCTTGGCTTCAACAAAATGGAGTTGAAAAGATGTGAAATGCTATTTACAATGGTTTTTAGTGATCGAAATCACTATTCTTATAGGGGTTTCTTTTGAAAATTTGACATATGCTTCTTACAGCTCCCTACATGCTCCCTCTTTTGCGCATCCACTTCTTTGATGCATTCTCACACCCTTTAGCTTGACCTTGAGCATGAACACCCCCCTCTCGAGTCTATTGTCCATGACAGACCCTTGTTGGAGTGGGTGTTCCATGTAATACTTTGAAAGGTAGTGCCCATCACGTATCCAGAAGAGCGGTTTGTCTTTGAAATGTAATAGGGTGGGTTTTCCTATTCTTCATCTTGTCACTACTAGGATTTGCAAGTTTTAGTCCCTTTTTATGTACTTCTTCCTTGGATTCCACCATGATGCTATATTTGTGAGCTTCCAAAAATTGCTAGTTGCTCAAAAGAGGTTGTCAATGTTAATACTGAGCAATTGTCGACTATGAATTGCATCATAGGTACTAATGTTGTAACCTTGATGTCCTCTGGATCTTTCAAACATGGGTTTCACAATTTTCATGCCAAGTACTTGTAACCCATAATGAATGATGGGTAAGTGTGATAGTGAAAGGGTTTAAGAAAATTTGTGCCTTGTGCAGGACCTTGTAATGTGGCCCTATGAATGCTTACTTGGGGAATGCATTGTAAGAAGCATGGTGCAAAAAATTGGTTCTTGAGCTAAGTGCTCAAGGGTATGCTGATGATGAGGTTTCCTAATCTATCATTGTTATAGTGCTGCCAAGGTAGGGGATTCTTACCATGGTGAAAGGTCCATCGATGTGCATCTCTTCATGTTGTACTCCCATCATGGTGATTGACCATTGAATTGTTTTTCGTTTTTATTGGATGTCCTTGTTGATGGTTCACTAATGAGATTCTTTGAGCGTATGATCCTTTCCTTCTCTTTTTTCCTTTTTTTTTGTTTTTTTCTCTATTCCCCTTTTTTTTTCTAAACAATGTTACAAAACGAGAAAAAAGAGGTTAGTATCAATAAAATAACTTACATATTGTTAGTGGCCGCCGGATTGGAAGATTGTATAACGGAAATCTTGCTTCACACGTGCAAAAGGTTGTTACGCAGGCACGATGTATTCTTTTATATAAATCAATGAAAAGAAAGACGAGCGAGAGAGAGACGATTCGTGGAATCACCAGACTGTTCATCTAGGGGATTGCCTGAACGCTGCTGTAGCGCTGTTGTCTAATTTCTGCGTACTCTGATTGTACTGTGTGTATCTGTGTTTTGTTACCTATCGATCTCTGTTGAGGTTGCGAGTTCTATTTACATCTAGATCGTGGACTGTTGTCTGAGTAAGTTGTTTGTGAATCTCTATTGGGTTGTGGTGTTAGTTCGCGCATTGTGTGTTACTCCTTCTTGGAATGTTCTGCCAATGGTTGGTGAAGCCTGAGCAACTGTGGTAGCCTTCTGGTATTCAGATCTGTATTGTGCTGTCTGCAGTGTGGAATCTATCTTCATACGGTAAAGTTAAGTGCAGTAAGGGTCTTTCTAAGTTACACACTGAGTCTTCAGTACTATGTGTGTGAACTATCGAGTTCTCTGTGTCTACGGTGTTGTCTGATTGTTTGTCTATTCGGTAAAGGTTGAATTATCACTCTTATCTCTGGTATCTTCAGTAAGTTTAGTAATATAGCATCGTAGTGTATTCGGTACATGTTGGCTGAGCTACGACGAGAACTGTGAGTGTCATAAAGCTTGATAAAGTTCTTAGCATCAGTATCTTACGATATCTGAAGTAGTTATTTTTGGAACTAAGTACAGGGCCTCTGTCTACAGACCCCTACCACTCCCAAGAACCCAAGAATCACTTAAACACACTTCTGATAGTTAGAAGAAGCAATAGCGTTTAACACTGGCACCGTTTGTGGGAAGGTGGCATCAAGATTGCCGTTTATCTGTCGAAAGTGTTATCAAGATTGCCATTTATCTATGGGAAGGTGGCAACAGATCAGATTGTTGCAAACCTGTTGTGAAAACGTGACTGTAAATTTTTAATCAACAGTAATAGTACGCGATTAGTACAAAAGATGATACATGCCGGTTACTCGATCCGGTGAAACGTATCCAAAGAACCGCCAGCCTGGGGTACTTAATTTGCTAAAAACGACTCCGCGAGGTAGAAGTACAACTAGGTCTAACCCAGTTGTCAAGAAAGTAAAGAACGTTAGTAGTGATTCCGGTCATATTCCGGTGGAACGTGCTACGCCTCTGGTAAATTTTGGTACTATTTCGGCACAGTCTGTTGAAGATATAGTTACTCCAGAATCTACCAGGACGCAGTATGAAGTTAGTTTAACAACATTGGGTAAAGATTCAAATTTGTTTACGACTAGAAACACTGTAGCCAAGGAATTTAGCGAAGGCAAAAAAGCACCTTGTTTTGGAAAAAATTCGACACATTCCAGTGATATTTCGGTAACAGTTACTGAAAGATCGCAGTTTTCCGACGACGGTTTACCATTTCTTGGTGAATCTTCAGCCCAGTCACCGCTATTGGGAGTAAGCTTACCTACATTTGACATCAAGAAGGAAGGTAGCTTGTTCGAAACCGAGATTCGAAATATACTGAACAAGATTATCAAACCGGAAAGTGCACAGACTGATACAGACTCCGACGGTTCAGATATTCAACCTCGGAATACAGGAGATAGTCACCATACAACCATCAGCACGATGAATGAACAACAACAACAACTATGTCTACCTAGGCCGACTCCAACGGGAGTAACGTACACCAAATTTGGTGGATTCCCAGGAGATGACCCAGATGCTCATGTACGCACATTTGAGATCAGCTACGCAGTACTCAACCACCCACCTGATCCGGCGTATAAGGCTATTGTTTTCCAATCGACATTGGTCAACGAAGCAGCTAGATGGCTTACAGAATATGATATTAACCATTTCGGCACCTATGAAGCAGTAAGGGATGCCTTTTTGCAGAGATTCAGGCTAAAGAAGAATCCAACCAAAATTTTTGACTACCTGCAAAACAATAGACAGAAGATAAATCAAACAGTACAGGAATACACCACGCTATTCAGGACTCATTTGAGGCAGTTACCACCAGCACATGCCAACCTACCGGATGACGTTATTACTCAATGGTTCATCAATGTCCTGACTCCTCAACTTAAACAGATTATGATCATATGCTGTGTAGGAGCTATGACGCTAGATGCAGTGATTGCAATGGCTTTGCAGCTAGAAAACAAGGTTGGAGGATTTACAGAAGATCTCGAGTGGTTAAAAGCAAATAAAAATGTAGCCGAAGACCCGACCAGACAGATGTACTGCACTACATGCAAGAATTCAGGCCATACTAGTGCCACTTGTGCACTTAATCAATTGTTTTGTGCTATCTGTAACACTACCGGACACACCACCGAAAACTGTGCATATAACGCCAAAGTGCAGGGAACAGCAACTGTCAATGCAATTATACAGGAACCAGGGCAGCCAACAAATCATTATGTACCTCCGCAAATGAGAAACAACCAGCAACAAGGATATCGAAATTTCAGAGGACAGAGAAATAATAACTACAACGCAAACCACTGGCAGGCCGGACCACCACCGGAAAATCCCAATTTGCCACCACCGCGCTGCCATTTCTGTGGTGAATTTGGTCACATCAGAAGATTTTGTAAGGATGCAGCTGAGTATGATCAGAGGAAGAAAGAACGTCAAAACCCAATGGCTAATATGGTACAAACCACACCAGTAGAAACACACGCTGCAGTAATTCAGACCCGATCCGGTAAACAACTACAACCAGCAGCAGAAATATTTGAACCAGGCATACGTGAACAACAAAGGATGTATGATAAAGCTAGTCAATGGACCACTACAGAACCTCCAGTCTTCCCAGATCCTAATCCGGTAACCCAAACTCCGTCAACCGAAGAAGGAACACAACAATAGGATTCTAATTCAGCAGCAGGCACATCATCTTCAGCAAGCGCATCATCTTCGGAATCTGTGGAAAATACAACCCAATCACAAAAGGCTTGGGAAATTTTATCGAAAGCATCCATCACTCTTCCTCTGGGCCAATTACTTGCACTAGTACCAGGAGTTCGACAACAATTCCAATAGCAGTTCAGTCCTGTGCCTTCTTGTATTCCAGCAACGGCAACAGTGCAATCGGAACCTGATTCTACGGTCGATCGTTCAGTTCCTTTAATTACGGTATGATATAAAAATCATAAAATCACACAGGTACTAATTGATGGAGGATCTGGTGTCAACATTGCTACTACTGCACTGTGTAAAAAGTTAGGGTGGACCAACATCGAACCAGTTGAGTTTTTTGTCAGAATGGCCGACCAGTCAAGAGTCCATCCCATAGGACTTGTACGAAATGTACCAATAACTTTACAAGGTACAACATTTAAGATGACCTTTGTCATACTAGAATTACCGAAATCCACCCTTGATTATAATCTCCTTTTCGTCTGACCTTGGCTGAAGCACGCTAAGGTGATACAGGATTGGTCTGCACAAGAACTCACTTTCAAGGATAATAATCGTAAATACGTGGTAAAATTAGATGCTATACAACCTTGTGAGTTGCATGCTAGACCGTATTTAGCAGAACCAGTCCATATGCTAGATGGTTTGTCAGATGATGAAGAAGAAGAGTTTTTAAAGAACAATATTGATTTGATCTCCTTAGGAACTGTTGATCTACAATCTATTGTAGATCAACTGACCACTTACAATTTAGGTGATGAAGAAAATCCACGACCTGTTAAGATAAAGGAGAGCTTACCGGAATTATTTCAATCAGATCTAATCCAACTACTTCGAGAATTTTCTGATGTATTTGCATGGGATTACAAAGATATGAAGGGTTTGGACCCGCGCATCTATCAACACAGGGTCATGCTGAAGCCGGAAGCAAAACCACTTAAGCAACCCAGCTACCAGATGAATCCAAACTATGCATCACAGGTAAAGGTAGAACTTGATAGTCGGATTTATTGTACCAGTAGAGCATGCTGAATGGATCTCACCAATTGTTATTGTGCCTAAAAAGAATAAGCAGTTACGAATATGTGTAGATTACCGGAAACTAAACGCAGCTACGGTGCCGGATCCATTTTCGCTCCCTTTTCTTGACACAATGCTTGATAGAGTAGCAGGACATGAAATGTACTCATTCCTAGATGGATACAGTGGTTATAATCAAGTTAGAATGGCTGAACAGGATATACCAAAAACCGCCTTCATAACCAACTGGGGCGTGTTCGCATGTACTGTTATGTGGTTTGGATTAAGAAATGCCCCTAGTACTTTTCAAAGATGCATGCAGGAAATATTCTCCCTGTACCTTACATCATTTATGCAAGTTTATCTTGATGATTTTTCGTTATTTGGCAAGATGGTAGCACACTTGTTCCATTTACGGTGTTGCTTTGAAAAGTGCAGAGAATACAGACTCTGTTTGAACCCAAACAAATCTGTGTTTGCGGTTTCATGTGGAAAGCTACTTGGCCACATTGTATCTGCACAAGGTATACAGGTTGATCCAGATAAAATTTCAGCTGTGTTAGAAGCTCCGGTGCCCACTACACCGAAGGAAGTAATGCGCTTCATGGGCCAAGTAAGATGGCATGGATGACACTTACGATGGCTTGCTCACTTGGCAATACCACTGAACAGATTAATCACTAAGACTCCTCGATAGTTTGAGTGGACTCAGGAATGTCAGATAGCATTTGATCGTTTAAAGTGTTTATTAACACAAGTTCCCATCTTACAGCCTCCCGAATGGGATCACCCCTTTCATGTATTTGTTGATGCTTCAGATATAGCAATTGGCAGCGTTCTAATGCAACAAACCAATAAGTGGTTCAGACCAGTGTACTATGCAAGTCGAAGATTGGCCCCTGCTAAAAAGAATTACTCTGTAACAGAAAGAGAATATCTAGGTCTAGTATATTCTGTCAGAAAATTCAGGCATTATTTGCTGGGCCGTAAATTTACTTTTCATGTAGATCATGCTGCACTTGTTTATCTGGTTCGGCAACAGCATCTAGGAGGACGATTAGCTCAATGGGTTCTACTTTTACAAGAATTTGACTACGAAGTTATTCATCGACCAGGCAGTTCACATGCCTTAGCAGATTTTTTGTCTCGCTTAGATTCCGGTGAAGCTCTGGTCGGTATAGATGACACAACACCGGCAATTTATGTCTCTGAACCAACTAATGATGAAATTACAGACCCACATATGCCATCTACATATTATGATCAGATCTTAACCTTCCTCACTGATGGATGCCTTCCATCTCAGACTTCTATGGCAATACGCAGGAAAATTACAGTTTTTAGCCGCCGATTTCGGTTGATTGCTGGAGAATTATACTATGTGGATCATATTGGAATTTTACTTCGTTGTATTCCACCACATGAACTTAACTCAGTCATTAATTTGGCTCACTCAATTCCTTCCGGTGGCCATTTTGCTGCAGACTTAACACACTGGAAAATTCTGCAAAGTGGTCTCTGGTGGCCTACTATGTACAAGGATGTATTGCACTTTGTAAAAAAATGTGATAATTGTCAGAGGTCTGGACAGCCATTACCACGTCATTATTTTCCGCTACAACCTGTCCTGCCATTAGAACCTTTTCAGAAGTGGGGTCTAGATTTCATTGGACCTATTACACCACCAGCAATCCTCAGTAACAATCGTTTTATTTTGACATGTACTGATTATGCTACCAGATGGGCAGAAGCCTGGGCTTTACAATCTCCTACAGCTGTTGGGATAGCAAAGTGTCTGCTAACCGATGTCTTTCCACGCTTTGGTTTACCATTGGAACTTGTTACAGATCAAGGCACTCATTTTGTCAACAATTTAATGGAAGTACTCACACATTCGTTCAGGTCACGCATAAGTTTAGTTCTCCTTATTATCCTCGTGCTAATGGTCTGGCTGAAAGTACAAACAAAACTTTGTTGAATATGCTTCGGAAATTGATTATGGAAGCACCAGAAAGATGGGATCAACTACTACCTGCAGTATTATGGGCATATCGGACTACATACAAGGTAACAACAGGATTAACCCCTTTCAAACTAGCTTATGGATTAGAAGCAATAGCACCGATGGAGATAGTTATACCAAGCTTACGAGTAGCAATCGCTCAGAAACTGCTACCTAAAGAATCACTGTCATTTTGGTTGGATACACTCAGAGAATTAGACGAGCATCGATGGCACAATTTTTTGACTATGGAGGAAGTACAGCTAAGACAAGCTCGAACATATGATCGATATCTAAAGACTCCAATTTTTTCGGTGGGACAACTTGTACTCTTTTACAATGCAAAGTCGAATCGCTCTGCTGACAAATTCAAGTTACGATGGTTTGGTCCCTATCGAATTTCTGAACAAGTGGGCCCAACAACTTTTCGGTTGACTACGTTGACCGGAATCCCTCTTCCAAAAGTCATCAATGGTTCGAAGCTGCGGCCGTATCAACACACATCTAACCCGCACTGAAATGTTTTGCGGTTGGCTGCGTCTTTTGGCGTTCACTTTTCTTTTCTTTTCTTTTCTTTTCTTTTATTTTGCATGCTTAATAAAATAAGTCTGTAGATATCCGCGTTTTGATACCTAATTATGTCCGCAGCCGCCCTACCCTTTCCAGCTACTCACGCATGCACACCGAAGTTAAGAATTATAATTTCAATACCGCGCGATGATTAGTCATCCTTCATTGCTCTTCACTACAACGCATCTACTTAACCTTTTCTGTTTCGCCGAAAATCGCTATTGTGTTTGTGTGATTTGTGCTCTGTGTGCTTACCCTGTGCTCTGTGTGCTTGTGCTTACTGTTTTCGTGTGCGCCATGGAAGCTTTGGGTAACTATGCCGCCTTCCGTGATGGACTCCCTGCAGATGTAGGAGAGTTCCTGCACATTCGTGGGTTATCCAACTTCGTTGAACTACCTTGGCATTCAGTGCAGTCCCACCCATTCTTTGCCCAAATCATATCCGCCATCGCCAACACACCTGCCACCGAGAAGAGTTGGCCGATCACCTCCCTCCCATCCCGTACACTTATCACATTCCAAGCTTTTGCAGAAGCCTTTAGACTCCCTTCGCAAGGTTGGGAAAATGGCTCGAGTCTGCCAATCGCTAGAATGGTAGAGTTATTCCCTAGGTATTCATCCAACGAGTATGCGATTCTCTGCCGACCGGAACCAGAAAGATCAGCCCTCTAGTTCTTAGTAGCCATTCTCAACCTACAGAAACGCACCTATGGAATATCCCGCCCCTTCTACTCCGCCATAGAATTAGCTGCGCAAGAACCAGTCAACTTCGCATCCTTCTTCTTCCACCGCATTCACCGAGAGTGCGTGTCCATTATTAAACAGGTAAACAAGGGAGGCATGCCAAGATCCAGATTGCTGCACATCCTTTCATTCCTTTTTCCGGCAATACTCGCAGCACAACCACCACCCAGAGGACCTGTTCTGCGACATGAAGAATCTGTACAACTATGGGACGATGACGAAGAAGATGAAGAGGAGCTAAACCAACTATTCCGCAGAAAGAGGATCAGAATCAGTTCTTTTGAGAGTGAAGCACAAGGATCTACCGAACAAAACAAAGATGACGACAAAAAAGAAGACAAACAAGACGAAGAAACATTCCACGACACCACAATATCGATGCAACATGAATCCTCTGCAGAATCATCTTCCCAGGAGCAACAAGAACAAGAAAATCATACTGAAGCCGACACAACCTCTACCAAAGAAGCATCACAACAACAGTCTGAAAGGGAACAACAAGCAGATGAAGAACAAGTTGCTAAAGAAGCATTCGAAAGGCTACTTAAGGCAGTTGAGTCCACAGCCGAAGACACTGCACAACAAAACGTAGATAAGGTAACATCTCAGACTGTCCTTCCCACTCCTCCACCGGAACCACCCATTGACCCCATTATCCCCGTCCAACCCATTCACCCTGCCAAACCCACTGATTCTTCATCCTCCTCCCTCAACTGCTCTCCACCGAACTCCCAACAACTACTCACCGCCTCCTCATCCCAACCACGACCTCAGCTGCCACTTCCTTCGATTCCCGTAATTTCTGAATTGGCCAACATGGGTCAATTACTCATTAACCTATCACAACAACTGCCAATCCAAATGAAAGAAGCCACAGACAGCATCCGCAATGAGCTACAACACAAGGTGGACGTTCTAGAAGCAGACATCACACCCCTGCAAGAAGAGATAGATGCAGTTAAAGTCGAAAACCATCATCTCAACTCACAGATTGCCAATCTCCAAGCTCAACTTGCAGAAGAACAAACAATTACTAATCAGAGAGATGCGGCCGTGGCAGAACTCACAAAGAAAGAAGAGTTATTACAGATTGCAAATGAAGAAATCAGTAAAATGAAGCAAGATATCCAGGACAAAGAAGAAGCAAGGATCGCCTTAGGAAACTTGCTCGAAGAAACTAGAATTCAGCTACAAGAATTAGTGCAGCAGAGTCAAGAACAGCAGATGCAGGCTAAAAGAACAGAAGAAGAACTTCAGAGAACCAATGAAAATTTAGCAGATGTTAACAATATGCTCAAACATTACTTAACCAAGGAAGCACAGACATAGAAACTAATTGCAGATCTCAGACATGAAAAAGAATCATATACAAGAACAGTAAACTTTTAGATTCAAGAAATCGAAAGAAGAGAGAATCAACTGGAAAATCAGAAGGAAAGAGTACGGAAGATGGAACAACAGATTGCCGAAATGAAGATATCCAGAGATGCGGCACTGGCAAACAAGTTTTATTTACAGGAAGCCTTTCTGCAGACTCAAGCAGAAATTTTGCTAAATGAAGCCATAGCTCTAAGTTCGGTACGAATAGACGCACAGTTAATAGAACCGGACACCTTAAAACAGTTATTAGAAACTCTAAAGAAAAAGATCGCCCGAACCTTTAGATTAGCTAGGAATATGTACTTAGAAGGTATTATCGATGAACAATAAGTTTTGTAAAACCTGCGGGTTCGAGTCCACCGTGCATGCCAGAGTGTTAGCGGCCGCCGGATTGGAAGATTGTATAATGAAAATCTTGCTTCACACGTGCAAAAGGTTGTTACGCAGGCACGATGTATTCTTTTATATAAAGCAATGAAAAGAAAGACGCGGGAGAGAGAGACGATTCGTGGAATCACCAGACTGTTCATATGGGGGATTGCCTGAACGCTGCTGTAGCGCTGTTGTCTAATTTCTGCGTACTCTGATTGTACTGTGTGTATCTGTGTTTTGTTACCTATCGATCTCTGTTGAGGTTGCGAGTTCTATTTACATCTAATAGATTGTGGACTGTCGTCTGAGTAAGTTGTTTGTGAATCTCTATTGGGCTGTGGTGTTAGTTCGCGCATTGTGTGTTACTCCTTCTTGGAATGTTCTGCCAGTGGTTGGTGAAGCCTGAGCAACTGTGGTAGCCTTCTGGTATTCAAATCTGTATTGTGTTGTTTGCAGTGTGGAATCTATCTTCATACAGTAAAGTTAAGTGCAGTAAGGGTCCTTCTAAGTTACGCACTGAGTCTTCAGTACTATGTGTGTGAACTATCGAGTTCTCTGTGTCTACGGTGTTGTCTGATTGTTTGTCTATTCGGTAAAGGTTGAATTATCACTCTTGTCTCTGGTACCTTCAGTAAGTTTAGTAATATAGCATCGTAGTGTATTCGTTACACGTTGGTTGAGCTACGACGAGAACTGTGAGTGTCATAAAGCTTGATAAAGTTCTTAGCATCAGTATCTTACGGTATCTGAAGTAGTTATTTTGGGAACTAAGTACAGGGCCTCTGTCTACAGACCCCTACCACTCCCAAGAACCCAAGAATCACTTAAACGCACTTCTGATAGTTAGAAGAAGCAACAACGTTTAACAATATGTCAAATGTGTTTCATGTGCTTGGGATTCTCAACTATGTCTATGCAAGGCCTTGTAATGTCACCCTATATTAATGCATACTTTGGAAATTGAATGATGCAAAAGATAGGGTTATGCCAAGGGCACATGGTTCTTGCACGTCAAGACTTCCAATGTTACTTGCAGATGTTGATGCAACCTTTGTTTGGAGGTATCCATTAGATCTCAAAGTGATGCGATCAATCAATGGTTGAATGACAACTGATCACTCCTAGGGATCCATTTTAGAATAGTGTTCGAATTTGTATAGATCACTTTTGGCCTCATCATCTTTGGATGGTTTTTAAATTTTTTATTCCTCATGGTTGGCTCTTTGGTTTTGTGGGGGCTACTAGTGCTTTGGCTTCTGAACCCATACCCTTGTTGATTGTCTTCTTACTATTTCGGTAGAGGTGAGTTGATCTTCTTTTGATCTTTGTTCTTGGTTCTGACTCTTCCTTCTCCTTGGGTTTGTTGAGACTTTTCTCTGAGTGAGAGCCTAGGGTTTTGTGTACATAAGAGTTCTTTGGGTACCCACATGTGTAATCACCCTTGTTGACCTGCAACTAATTCCTTAGGCACCCAAATTTGTATGTTATTGTGGTCAACCTTCATTGACTGCTTTGGTACCCAAATTTGAAGTACTCTTTGAGATAGAGATCTTTGGTTTTATTCTACTTATTGCCTTGGCTTTCTCCACTACTTCTTCGGTAAAACGCTCGACTACAATGGTGTGATTGATTGCTCAACCTTTCGTACCCATATTTGCTTCGTGCTCGGAATTATTGTCTTCTTAAATTTTATTCGTCTATTTGATATAGCGTGTCTTGTACTATTTTGCTTGCCGCTGTGTTTGAACTACTATGGCTGCATTAGTCTTTGAAAAAGGAGAGAGATCCACTCGCTTTCAAGCATGTTCTTCCATGATTGCCTCCTTTTGCATCATAGAGCTTTTGACACATACAACATCTTCTTCTCTAAGATTAGCCTTAGAAGAACTAAGACAACGTGTGATACCTGGATTTGTGATCATGCAAGTCTCTAATTCTAATTTAATTTATTGTTCATGTACCGAAACTTGAAGAAGTATACTTCTTAGGTTTAATTTGAGTGCATGGTCATAGATCCAATCTTGACCCAAGACAAGTGGTCCCATAAGGTCCTCATCTTGACGCACTAGCATTTTGACTATCAATGGGTCAACTTGAAGGTAGATGGGAAGTTATACCTCACCCAAACAAGGGATTTCTACACCTCCCAATCCTATGAGATAGGCTTTTCTGAAATTGATGTTCAATTGTAGATCTTGGCAGTATGAGAATCTAACTGCACTAGTTGCTGCACCTGAGTCAATCAAGGCTCTCACAGTCCTTAGACTCTTTCCTTGTCCTACCTCTATGGTCACAAAGGGACATCACTCAATTTTTCAAGGAGCAATTATACTCGATGTTTGGCACATGGCCATGTGATATCTTGGAGCATTGGGATTGGCATCTAGACCTTGTCCCCTTAACTTATTTTGCCTAATGCACTCTCTAGCCTCTACTTGTGCTTCTTCTCTAACACTTGACTCTTCTTTTTTTTTGCTTCTTAGCAGTGTTGAGTCTCATTAGCATATCCTCTGTAAGAGGTTCTTGATATAGCTCGAATCGGCATCCACTTATAATATAGCTTGACAAGATGTCACCTTCTAGAGTGGCCAATTGAACCGCACCACTAGTGGAAATTCTAATAATGATCATGGGTCCATATCCTTGTTTTTCCAATTTACGGGCATGCTGCTTTAGTGTATAAACCAACACTAAGTCTCCCTCTTTCAATCCTTTATCCTTGATTTGTGCATCAAAGTATGCCTTTTGTCTTTTCTTTGCAGCTTTGCAACATAGATGCTTGCTGCCACTCATAGCCTAGTTTCACTTAAGCATTCTAGATCAAATATCATGGAGGACAACTCTTGTTCATTCCACTCATGCTCTTATGCTACTTTTCAAATCAAGATAAAAAAGTCTAATGGTAACAAAACATTCTATCTGAAGAACATCTGAAATAGGGTGGCATTGAGTACCGTTTTTTAGGCAACTCAATGAGAGCAAACAATATGATGAAGTTTTTTATCACAATCAGAGTGTTTATTATTTACGAGTTTTGTCAATACATTACATAGGATCTTATTTGTGCTCTTGGGCTACAAGAATGTACTTTGCATGGGATTTTCTAGCTGGGGGGTTAATAGGACTTCAAACGTCTATATCCCCTCGCTTTGAGAATGTGTGTCCTCCCATAATTGGCTTCAAAGGCATCTCGCCTTTTTTGATCGGATATTGTGCATGTTGGCATGTGTCACATCTCTTCACATAGGTATGTGCATCAATATGAAGAGTGGGCCACCACAGTCCTAAGAATAGAATGGTCTTAATTACTCAGTTAGGCCCAAAGTGTCCACGTGCAACACCGCTATGTACAGTTTCTAAGATTTTCAAATAGTCTAATTTGTGAATGCACAATCTTAAGTAAACATATTTGCCTCTTTGGCATAGCTTATCTCCTACTAAGGCGTAGTCCTTAGCCTCTTGCTTCATGATTCATTTTCTTGCTAGACTAGCCTCTGTGGTTAGTGTTCTCGATTTCATAAATTCTACCAATGGAACACTCCATTCTAGAATTAATGACATGTGATAAAGGGTAGCATACTCCACTGGGGGTCTTTTCTGGCACATTGGAAAATTCTTAATCCACTCACGTGTTTCTCTATCCATACTAGGACAATACACTCCTAAAAGTTTTAGATTTTGCAATGTTCATTGTTTAGAATAGTGATTTCCTAGCAATCCTTCATGGGCTTGTTGTAACCAATTGCCATGTTCATCCTCCTCGACACAACAAGCTAGTACATCCTCTATATCTTGTTTGTAGATACTTCTCACCAATATTTGATATTTTTGTGATTTTATAATTTCATCTTTGTTCATTTTTGAATTCTTATTTGTGGGTCTGAAGGTTAGGACAGATACCAACTTATTTGCCCATTTAGGAACAACTTTTAATTTGAATATATAAGCATCACGTACTTCATTAGGCAATCCTTGTGGTGACTGTCCTGAAGTGATGGGAGAAAGGTGATCCACCTTGATGTGGGTCCTATCTTTCCTAACAACCACTTCAAAGTCATATTCCTTTAGTAAGAGGAACCATCTTACTAACCGTCCTCTATTGCAAGGTTTATTGACCAAATATAATAACACTTGATGATCAGTGAAAAACTTAAACTTGTTGGCCAGTAGATAGTGTCTAAACTTCTTCACGGTGTATACCATGCCTAAGCCTTCTCTCTTGGTTGTTGTATAGTTTTCGTCAACTATATTTAGTTGTCTGCTAGCATATGCTATAGGTGAATCTAGATTTCCTTCACCTGTGAGTTGTGCTAATGTTGGAACATCAAGCTTACACTATGATTGAGGTGGATTTGATCTACATCAAAAGATATCACTTGGATTACATCGAAACAATATCCATTAAAGTGTTCTTTTACCTATGCTCATTTATTGTATTTTTTTAAAAGGTTTTTCATGGATCTTTTACCATTGTAAAGGCCTAGAGCTTTACACATGTAAAAGTAGAAAAAAGAGAGCTAATCTCCCACGAATTTGAGTTGGTTGAGTTGCAATCAATGAATCAATCAATCACCTAAAAGTAGATCAAACTAGATCTTCACTTTTCGTAGATTCTAGGAAAGTCAATTGATTCCCTCAAACAACTAATCTTGCCTTCATTTGAATTCAAAATCCAGTTGCAGAAGTCATGGAGCACTTCAGGAGGTCTATATAAAGACTTCAAATAACTTTTACATTACCTCGAAGCAATATACATACACTTGTGTTCATCATTGTCTTGATCCTTCATTTTTCTGCATCATCTTCTTCAATAATAGTAAGCTTGCAAAGGCTGCTACTCTCTCTATAGAGATCCAAATTGGATGAAAGAGAATGCACTGTAAATTTAGTACTGTTTAGTTTGTGTGTTTAAATTTTCAAAGAATTTGGTTCAATAGATTGGGAGAAATATCAATTTTTCTATCTCGGGGTCTATCTCTACACCTACACATTCTGAAAAATAGGAGGTGCCATTATTGAGTGTATGATTCATTCCAAAAGCGTATTTTGCTTATTTATTATACTCTTGCACATTATATACACTGAAACCTATGTGTATCACTTCTCCAAAAGGATTTTTTCTAATTGTAATCACATTGGTCACTATGAGCATTTGATGTTGGTTGTCTCATCCAAAGATAGTAAGTTTTTTGAGCTAGCCAATGCACAAACCTATCTGTTTTGTATCGACTCTTTCTCCTTGATGCTCCAAAGTACATAGTGTATTTTATTGCATTTATTGCATTTATTGCATTCCTATAAGGTCTTTTTGAGTATCCATAAGCTCAAGGGCTGGTCTTGTGCCGGTTGGCTGGACCAAAATTCATCGCTTTGAAACTCACTTTTGTACCTCCTACAAGCTTCTCCAAGTTCTTTTAGCTAGGACACATCCTATTGCATAAATTAATCAATACCACTAGTCATATTTAGCGTAAGCTAAAAACTGAGTGAGGGGGTAAAGAAAGCTTCCAAACTCAAGTCACTTCTCCCTTGATCACACTTGAATGCCCAGAACATGCATTCACAAGCTTGCAACACACTTGCCGCCTTGCCTTGAGATCCTTGAATGGCTCTCAATGGCCCTATAAAAGCCCCAAGGTTAGATCAAGCTTTAACTCTAATGTATTTGATAGACAATTTGATTCAAACATTTTTAAAGACTCATTTTCCCCTTTGTATTGCTCAAAATCCTTTGGAGCCCCCTTGGCTTCCTACTCCCACTTGAAGGTCAACTTCAAATTACCCTATCTAAAAATCAACGATCTTTCCAACGTACTCTAGAGCTCAAAAAATGAATTTTGGATGAAAATTTTTTGTCAAATTAGGCTCCTAAGGGTCGAAACAGACAAACATGATGTGTAACAAAATCGTGATTTTTTTTTACAACCACGAACCCGAAATGAAAGCCAAAAGCCAAAAAGTTGTGATTTTCTAAAAGCCAAAAACCAAAAATTCATGATGTTTTGCCCAACAAGCATCCAAAAAATTGTGGTTTCTTTCTCTTTTCTTCTTTCAAAAAGTCACAATTTTCTCAAAAATGGGATTGCAAAAAGTTGTGATTTTCTCAAAAGTTTCCTTCCAAAAAGTCACGATTTTCTCAAAATTTTGATGGCAGAAAGTCATGATTTTCTCAAAATTTTGATGGTAGAAAGTCGTAATTTTCTCACAATCTTGATGGTAGAAAGTCGTGATTTTCTCAAAATTTTGATGGCAAAAAGTTGCAATTTTCTCAAAAGATGCCTTCCAAAAAGTTGCAATTTTCTCAAAATCTTGATGGTAGAAACTCGCAATTTTCTCAAAAGTTGCCTTCCAAAAAGTTGTGATTTTCTCAAAATCTTGATGGCAAAAAGTCGTGATTTTCTCAAAAGTTTCCTTGCAAAAAGTTATAATTTTCTCAAAATCTTGATGGTAGAAAGTCGCGATTTTCTCAAAAGTTGCCTTACAGAAAGTCGTAGTTTTTTGATTGATTTTAGGCGGGAACAAGAGAATCACAAAATTCAAAAAAATTTGAATTTTCCAAAAAGTCATGATTTTTTCTAGAAAATTGTGATTTTTTGAAAATTTTGTTGGGAACTTCAAAATCCGGCACCGAGGCGTTTGTGTTGTCCAAAGGGTTGTCAAAAGCATAGAAACTCACAAACACAAAAACTTTTCCTCTCTTTTTCTCTCTCGCATATCCATGAATGACAAATGAGATAAAAGTAGTGAATATACAATCAAAAAGAAAAAGTTTCAGTGAAGATGAAGATGGGAGAAGATGGCGAGGATGATGATGATGAAGGTGGAGGAAAGAATAAACAAATTAATAGAAAAAGACTATTTTTTACCTTCCAATGTTGGAAATCTATGATCTTACCATCACAACACTCATCCTCAAGCAATGCTCCCCAACAACGGTGCCAAAATTTGGTGTAGGCCAAGCGTGAACACCACTTCCTTTACTTGTCAATCCACGGAGAGGTGAGGAGGACATGAAGATCATGAGCAATTGTGGAAAGAAAATGTGAGTGACAAGCACATACATGCATGCACACACACATGCACAAAAGGCAAGATAACAAAGATTACATGCCTAAGCCTTCTCTCTTGGTTGTTGTATAGTTTTCGTCAACTACATTTAGTTGTTTGCTAGCATATGCTATAGGAGAATCTAGATTTCCTTCACTTGTGAGTTGTGCTAGTGTTGGAACATCAAGCTTACACTATGATTGAGGTGGATTTGATCTACGTCAAAAGATATCGCTTGGATTACATCGAAAGAATATCCATTGAAGTGTTCTTTTACTTATGCTCATTTATTGTATTTTTTTAAAAGGTTTTTCATGGATCTTTTACCATTGTAAAGGCCTAGAGCTTTACACATGTAAAAGTTGTTGATATATTTAGGTAGTGATGTGTGTGAACACTCTAGGACCGTCGGGGCACTTTTTTCCCTCTTTAGGAGGTTTTTTTCCCCCGGCTTGTATATACGCCTATTGCCCTAATGGGCTACTTATCTTTGTACATTCTCTAGTAATACATTCAGTCTTGTGTGTTGTGCTCCAAGCTTCTTCTTCTTCCTTGTGCTGTTCGCGTGCTTCCGCAGACGTCTAACTCCAACAATTGGTATCAGAGCAGGTCGTTGCTTCTTCTAGGGCGCCGTCGACACTCCTCCGTTTGCAGTCTCAGATTCGCACAAAATTTGGTGAGCATACTCAGGGTGTTTCCGAGATCAAAACAGCTTCGCTATGTGGTGCCGAAATCGCGATCTGAGCTCGTTTCGGCCTCCGAACGCACTATCGCAGTGCTTGTGCAGGCTATTTCGTCCTTTTGTGCCAAAGGTATATACCAGTTTCTATTCTCCAGTTTAAGCGTCTCGAAGTCTGCTACAGGTCTAGCAGAACTCATGTGGGCAGTTCTGTTCAACTTTTTGAGATACAGTCAATTTTTTGCATCAAGGTATTTTAGTCACCGGCCATGGCTGAAAGCAGTGATGTATTCCGTATGTTGGCTGTTGAGGATAAGTTGGATGGTACCAACTACCCATTATGGGCTTATATGATGCGACATGTACTGGTTGCAAAAGGATTGTGGAACATTGTGCAGGGTGTTGAAAGACGTCCTGTTACACCTGTAACGACAGGTACTGCAAATACAGGTGTTGGAGCTGATGAAGATGGTGTCGAAGATGATATTCCGCAGATTCCTGTTCGTGCTGCTGTTTCTGTTGCACCTACTGCAGAGCAGATTCGATGGGATGGCAGAGATGCCCAGGCACATGCATTGATAGCTTTGTCTGTCAAACGTGCCATTATTCCTCACATTCGCTCTTGCAGAACAGCAAAGGATGCTTGGGATACACTTACCACTTTGTACCAGGCTAGGAATGAGGCTCGTGTTGCTTACCTCCGAAAACAGTTGGAGAGTGAGCACATGAATGAAGGTGATTCGATGGACAATTTTCTTACAAAGATCAAAGACCTGAAGGAACAATTGATTTCTGCTGATGAGGTTATACCAGATAGCTCACTTGTGCAGACCGTTCTGAATGGCCTTCCTGATTCATATCAGAGTTTTGCCTCTACTCTTCGATTGATGATGAAAGGCAATCCGAATGCCTTGTCATTTGAGGAATTAGTCTCTGTTCTGTTGCAGGAAGATCAGTCCAGGCAGAACAGGTCCATTATGCGTGTTGCAGATCAAGCTTTCCTGGCTAGTCAGAAGGGCAAAGGAAAATGGAGCTCTTCTACTAGTAAGCAGAAATCTGCAAATGCTGCACAATCGAAGAACCAGGATAAAGATGAGAAGAAATCAGAAAAGCAGAAATTGTTCTGCAAGTACTGTAAAGGAAATGATCATATTATAAAGAACTGTCCAAAACTGGCTGCTAAAGAGGCAAAGAAGAAAGAGGCTGGAATGGTTGTTGCAGAGGCCTCTACACCAAAAACAGAGTCTGCAAATCTTGTGCAGGAAGAAGAATGGGCGTTTACTACTGTCTGCAGTTTTGACCCATCTTCTCATGATCAGTGCATGTCTGCAGTAGACTCAGATGTTTGGTACTTTGACAGTGGGGCGACCAAACATATTACCTCGCAGTGCAGTTTCTTCTCTTCACTCGAGCCTGCCCCTACAGGGAATACTGTCACATGCACCAATAACTCCTCTTATCCTGTTATGGGAGTTGGTAAGATCATTCTGACTACTGCTGATGGTAGTTCTTTCACTTTGTCAGATGCTTTATTTGTGCCAGGGATCAAAAAGAACCTGTTATCAGTTTCTGCATTAGCCAAGATTGGCTTGGTTGTGAAATTCGTTGATGACAGGTGTACAGTCCATGATCTCTCAAATGGCGATGTGATTATTGCTTCTGGCATTTTATGTCGTGGGCTGTATAAGCTCATAGACTATGAAAGATCTGTGAATGATTCGGCATGTGCAGTTCATGATTCTCAGGCTATGTCAGATGCAAAGCTTTGGCATGCACGCTTTGGTCATCTGAATTTTGCTAGCTTGTTACGCCTGCAGAAATCTGAAATGGTGTCCTCTTTGCCCAAACTTGAGGCACCTGGAAAACATGTTTGTGAAGGCTGTATTTTGGGCAAAATGCAGCGTTCTTCCTTTCCAAAAGATGGTTCAGTTCGGGCTATGCAGAAATTGCAGCTTGTACATAGTGATGTCTGTGGTCCTATGCAGACACCCTCTTTTGGAAATTACCTTTACTTCGTGACTTTCATTGATGATTTTTCCAGGCATGCATGGGTATATCCACTCAAAGCAAAGTCCGAAGTGTTCATGTGCTTCAAACAGTTTTTGGTTTTGGCTGAAAATCTGTCAGCATGTAAAATGGGCACCCTCCGTTCTGATCGAGGGGGGGAATATATGTCTTCAGATTTTAATGCATTTCTGGCTGAACGTGGGATAAAACACCAGTGTACAGTGCCGTATACACCTCAACAGAATGGAGTTGCTGAACGAAAGAACAGGTCACTCATGGAGATGGCGAGGTTCATGGTCAAAAGTCAGGCTTTACCACATAGTTTCTGGCTTGAAGCTGTCATGTGTGCAGCATATGTACTGAACAGGTGTCCCACCAAAGCGTTGCAGTCTATCACTCCATATGAGGCTTGGCATGACCGCAAGCCATCTGTTGCTCATCTGCGTGTTTTTGGTTGTTTGGCATATGCATTAGTGCCTGAACAACATCGCAGAAAATTGGATGATAAGGCAGTAAAATGTATTTTTGTTGGGTACAGTTCTGAAAGTAAAGGCTATCGTCTGTATCATCCACAGACTAAACGCATTCTGGTTAGCCGTGATGTTGTCTTTGTGGAAGATGCTATTCAGCCATTGCTTTCATGTACTAAGGAGACATCTGTTAGCTCCAAAGACATGTATGATACTTTGATGCCTCTTTTTACAGGTGGACAGGCTAGCGCTGGTCCTAATGAGGCAACTTCTCAGCCTTTGCAGGTTTCATATGATGATGCAGATCATTCCATTTCTGATGCAGATTTACATGATGCACTTGTTGATGAGAGAGCTGATATTGAACAGGCAAAAACTATGCCAAAATGGCTGGTGCAGACTTTGCGTGACAGCAAATTAGATGCACCTTTGTCATATCGTACTCGTTCAGGCTCTCATAGTACCTCCTTTGCATCAGATTGCTATGCTATGGCTGCAACTAGTCTCTGCGATGAGAATGAGCCTGTTTCTTTTGATGAAGCACAAAATTCAAAAAATTGGATGGCTGCTATGCAATCTGAATATGATGCTATAATGAAGAATGGTACATGGTCTTTATGTGACTTGCCTCCTGGCAAGAAGGCCATTGGCACTAAGTGGGTATACAAGCTAAAGCGTAAACCTGATGGTACAGTTGACAGGTATAAGGCTAGGCTTGTTGCAAAGGGTTATGCGCAGGAAAGAGGCATTGATTTTGATGAGACCTTTGCACCTACATGCCGTATGACTACTGTTCGGAGCATTTGTGAACTTGCAGCCCATCATGGTTGGAATGTACATCAGTTGGACATTAAAATAGCATTTCTGAATGGTGACTTGCATGAAGAAGTGTATGTTTTTCAGCCCCGTGGCTTTGTGCAGAAAGGGCATGAAAACCAGGTGTGCAGGTTAAAGAAGGCGTTATATGGTTTAAAGCAAGCACCACGTGCTTGGTATGAGAAAATACATGCCTATCTGATTGCACATGGTTTTGAGAACAGTCCAACTGAAAGCACCTTATATGTTAAGCGTGCTAATGATGTGCTTCTGATCATTGTTGTCTATGTAGACGACATGCTGCTCACTGGTCCTCTTGAGAAGCATATTGCTGATTTCAAGGCTGATTTGCATGCCTCATTTGAGATGTCTGATTTGGGGCATTTGCATCACTATTTGGGCATTCAGTTTATGCAAGTTGATGGTGGAATGGCTTTGTGTCAAACGAAATATATTGACACATTATTGCAGCGTTTTGGCCTTGAAGACTGTAAGCCTATTGCCACTCCTATGGAGACAGGTTTACGATTGAGTCTTCATGATGCTGGAGATGCATTTGATGCTGTTCTCTATCAGCAGGCTGTTGGATGCTTGATTTACTTATGCATTACTCGACCAGATATTCAGTTTGCTGTCTCACAGATGAGCAGGTTTATGCATTGCCCAGGAGTCACGCATTGGAAAGCGGTTAAGCGCATCTTTCGCTACTTGAGTGGTACTCGGCTACTTGGGTTGTTTTATCCCAAGGGGGGATCACTACCGCCAGATTTGCATGCTTTTTCTGACTCAGATTGGACTGGTTGCTATGACACTCGTGTGTCCACCAGTGGTTTTTGCTTCATGCTTGGTAGCTCATGTATATCTTGGTTGAGCAAGAAGCAGCCTACTGTGGCCACTTCCAGTTGTGAGGCTGAGTATAGGGCAGCTTTCACAGCGACTGTTGAGTGTGTGTGGCTCAGACGCCTTATGGCTGATTTGGGTGTTGGCCAGTCTTCTGCCACCACCATCTTCACTGACAGTCAGAGCGCATTGGCAGTTGCGAGGAACCCTGTGTTCCATGCTCGCACTAAGCACATTGAGGTGCATTATCACTATGTCAGGGAGAGGTTCTCTACTGGGGAGATCAGCTTGGCATATGTGCCCACGCAGGAGAACATTGCAGACCTTTTCACGAAGGCTCTGCCTAGGGAGAAGTTTGAAGCTTTCCGCAAAGCTTTGGGCTTACTTCCTTTTGTGGAGTGATTTCCACATAGCTCGGCACTTCCTTATACATGAGTGCCAGCTCCTTGTTCACCGCATCACTCCCAGGGGGGATTTGTTGATATATTTAGGTAGTGATGTGTGTGAACACTCTAGGACCGTCGGGGCACTTTTTTCCCTCTTTAGGAGGTTTTTTTCCCCCGGCTTGTATATACGCCTATTGCCCTAATGGGCTACTTATCTTTGTACATTCTCTAGTAATACATTCAGTCTTGTGTGTTGTGCTCCAAGCTTCTTCTTCTTCCTTGTGCTGTTCGCGTGCTTCCGCAGACGTCTAACTCCAACAAAAGTAGAAAAAAAAGAGCTAATCTCCCACGAATTTGAGGTGTTTGAGTTGCAATCAATGAATCAATCAATCACCTAAAAGTAGATCAAACTAGATCTTCACTTTTCGTAGATTGTAGGAAAGTGAATTGATTCCCTCCAACAACTAATCTTGCCTTCATTTGAATTCAAAAAATCCACTTGTAGAAGTCATGGAGCACTTCAGGAGGTCTATATAAAGACTTCAAATTCCTTTTACATTACTTGGAAGCAATATAAATACACTTGTGTTCATCATTGTCTTCATCCTTCGTTTTTCTGCATCATCTTCTTCAATAATAGTAAGCTTGCAGACGCTGCTACTCTCCCTACATAGATCCAAATTGGATGAAAGAGAATGCATTGTCATATTAGTAGTGTCTAATTTATGTGTTTAAATTTTCAAAGAATTTGGTTCAATAGATTGGGAGAAATATCAATTTTTTTGTCTCGGGGTCTATCTCTACACATTCCTGAAAAGTAGGAGGTACCACTGTTGAGTGTATGATTCATTCCAAAAGCATATTTTGCTTATTTATTATACTCTTGCACATTATACACACTCAAACCTATGTGTATCACTTCTCCAAAAGGATTTTTTCTAATTGTAATCACAGTGGTCACTATGAGCATTTGATATTGATTGCCTCATCCAAAGATAGTAAGTTTTTTGAGCTACCCAATGCACACACCTATCTATTTTGTATTGAATCTTTCTCCTTGATGCTACAAAGTAAATAATGTATTTTATTGCACTTATTGCATGCCTATAAGGTCTTTTCGAGTCTCCATAAGCTCAAGGGCTAGTCTTGTGCAAGTTGGCTATACCAAAATTCATCGCTTCGCAACTCACTTTTGTACCTCCTACAAGCTTCCCCAAGTTCTTTTAGCTAAAGCTTCCAAACTCAAGTGACTTCTCCCTTGATCACACTTGAATGCCCAGAACATGCATTCACAAGCTTGCAACACACTTGCCGCCTTGCCTTGAGACCCTTGAATGGCTCTCAATGGCCCTATAAAAGCCCCAAGGTTAGATCAAGCTTTAACTCTAATGTATTTGATAGACAATTTGACTCAAACATTTTTAAAGACTCATTTTCCCCTTTGTATTGCTCAAAATCCTTTGGAGCCCCCTTGGCTTCCTACTCCCACTTGAAGGTCAACTTCAAATTACCCTATCTAAAAATCAACGATCTTTCCAATGTACTCTAGAGCTCAAAAAATGAATTTTGGATGAAAAAATCATGTCAAATTAGACTCCTGAGGGTCCAAACAGACAATCATGATGTGTAACAAAATCACGATTTTTTTTTGACAACCACAAACCCAAAATGAAAGCCAAAAGCCAAAAAGTTGTGATTTTCTAAAAGCAAAAAACCAAAAATTCATGATGTTTTGCCCAACAAGCATCCAAAAAATTGTGGTTTCTTTCTCTTTTCTTCTTTCAAAAAGTCACGATTTTCTCAAAAATGGGATTGCAGAAAGTTGCGATTTTCTCAAAAGTTTCCTTCCAAAAAGTCACGATTTTCTCAAAATTTTGATGGCAGAAAGTCATGATTTTCTCAAAATTTTGATGGTAGAAAGTCGTAATTTTCTCAAAATCTTGATGGTAGAAAGTTGTGATTTTCTCAAAATTTTGATGGCAAAAAGTTGCAATTTTCTCAAAACATGCCTTCCAAAAAGTTGCAATTTTCTCAAAATCTTGATGGTAGAAACTCGCGATTTTCTCAAAAGTTTCCTTCCAAAAAGTTGTGATTTTCTCAAAATCTTGATGGCAAAAAGTCGTGATTTTCGCAAAAGTTTCCTTGCAAAAAGTTATAATTTTCTCAAAATCTTGATGGTAGAAAGTCACGATTTTCTCAAAAGTTGCCTTGCAAAAAGTCACAGTTTTTCGATTGATTTTAGGCGGGAACAAGAGAATTGCAAAATTCAAAAAGATTTGAATTTTCCAAAAAGTCATTGATTTTTTCTAGAAAATTGTGATTTTCTGAAAATTTTGTTGGGAACTTCAAAATCTGGCACTGAGGCCTTTGTGTTGTCCAAAGGGTTGTGAAAAGCATAGAAACTCACAAACACAACACTTTTCCTCTCTTTTTCTCTCTCGCATATCCATGAATGACAAATGAGGTAAAAGCAGTGAATATACAATCAAAAAGAAAAAGTTTCAGTGAAGATGAAGATGGGAGAAGATGGCGAGGATGATGATGATGAAGGTGGAGGAAAGAATAAACAAATTAATAGAAAAAGACTATTTTTTACCTTCCAATGTCTCAAATCTACGATCTTACCATCACAACACTCATCCTCAAGCAATGCTCCCCAACAACGGTGCCAAAATTTGGTTTAGGCCAAGCGTGAACAACACTTCCTTTACTTGTCAATCCACGGAGAGGTGAGGAGGACATGAAGATCATGAACAATTGTGGAAAGAAAATGTGAGTGACAAGCACACACATGCATGCACACACACATGCATGCACACACACATGCACAAAAGGCAAGATAACAAAGATAACAACAATGGAATCTTTCAATTACAAAAGAACTCTCTCACAAAAGCTTCAATATCTACCAAGCCAACCTCAAAAATGCTCTCCCAAAAAGCTCACCTCAAAAATGAGCTCTCTATTGAAGTGACACGATGGCGATGCGCCACAGTGCGCTCTCCTTCTTGAGAGCTCCACGACAATATGCTCGGAGTAGAAAACCGAGCACCTGAGGCCGCACACAGTACTCTGCACAGAGACTATGAAATACGCAGAAACACAGTACACATGGAGCACGAAGACAGACTTCTTAGGTCTTACAAATGCGGTTGAACTTACAGTCTGTGACTGACTAGGCCACTATATGTTTTATTAAAGAACATATACAAAGAAGTGTACGGTGGCCATTTGGCCTTTCACATGGACAGTAACGGTAACAATCTCCCACTAAAGGCCAATATGGCCAGAGTAATTATGGGAGAAAAAATAAAGGATGATAAAGAATACCTGAGTGTAAGTATACAAACTATACCTCCCACCTGATGGGCATGTTACACAGTATACAAGTGACTGCATAAGATCAAGAATCAAGTAACCCCCATCAAGTGACAACAATGTCGAAAGCTATCCTGTGGTAGAGCTTTAGTCAAAGCATCTGCAGCATTATCTCGAGTGTGAACCTTCTCAAGAATAATGCTCTCAGTGGCTAAGTAATCTCTAATGAAGTGATACCTCACCTCAATGTGCTTGGTCTTTGCATGATAGACCGGATTCTTAGCCAAAGCAATGGCACTCTGACTATCACTGAGCAAGTGAGGTACATGCTGAGGTAAACCCATATCACAAGCAAGACGAGAAAGCCACAATGCTTCCTTACATGCCTCACTTGCTGCAACATACTCTGCTTCTGTGGTGGAAACAGCTGTACATTCTTGAAGACGAGATCTCCAAGAGATAGCACCTCCAGCAAAATGAAAAATGTACCCTGATGTAGACTTATGATTGTCTACAAAATCTGTGTAACCAATAATGGATGCTTTTCCTCTACCTAAGCATAGACACTTATCCTTAGTGCCACTCAGATATCTCAAAATCATTTTGACCGCTTCCCAATGTTTCTTGCCAGGATTAGACATATATCTGCTCACAACTCCCACTGCAAATGCAATGTCTGGTCTCGTAGCTACCATAGCATACATGAGACTACCAACAGCAGACTGATAGGGAATTTTGGTCATGAATTCCTTTTCCTCATCTGATTTGGGGCAGTCATCCTTGCTCAATTTCACATATGTGGGTAAAGGTGTACTCAATGCCTTTCCACCCTTCATATTGAATCGATGAAGTACTTTGGATATGTACTCACTTTGAGACAAGTATATGCATCTTTTACTCCTATCACGAGTAATGCGCATGCCAAGAATATGTTTGGCATCCCCCAAATCCTTCATATCAAATGTCTGACTCAACTTCTTTTTGAGAAGTGACAAATCATAAGAGGACTTCCCAGCAATCAACATATCATCGACGTAAAGTATCAAGCATATCAAGCTGCCATCAGAACATCTCTTTGTGTAGAGACAATGATCCTCATTGCTTCGAGAATAGCCTTGGGACTTCATAAAAGCATCAAACTTTTGGTACCATTGTCTAGGAGACTGTTTAAGTCCATACAAGCTCTTTTTGAGCTTACAAACTAGACTTTCCTTGCCAGGAACTACATAACCCTCTGGTTGTTCCATATAGATCTCATCTGTAAGATCTCCATGCAAGAAAGCTGTTTTCACATCCATTTGGACTAGCTCTAAGTCCTCCATTGCAACGAATCCAAGCAACATGCGCAAAGTAGTCATCTTGACCACTGGAGATAAGATTTCCTCAAAATCAACACCATGTTGTTGCTTAAAACCCTTTGCAACAAGTCGTGCTTTATATTTTGGAGAAGCACTATCTGATGTGAATTTCAGCTTATATACCCATTTACATGGTAAAGCTTTCCTGCCCTTTGGCAAAGGTACTAAGTCCCAAGTACCATTCTTGTGAATAGAATCCAACTCACTCTTCATGGCACGCTCCCACTTGACATGATCCTCTGTCTGCATAGCCTCTTTGTAGCAAGAAGGCTCACCGGCATCTGTTAGCATAAAAAAATCTAAACATGGAACATATCTATCAGGTGGATATGAGACACGTGCAGAACGTCTCAATGGTTGCTGAATAGGAACATGTGCAGACTGATCTGAATGGACATTCTCTTGAACATCCCTATGTGCAGCATTTTTATGCATGCTAACCGGAGGACTAGTATCCTCAAACACCACTCTTCTCACTTCAACCTCCTTAATGGGCTGTTTATGCATCTTAGACTCATTAAAAATGACATCACTACTTCTGATCACTGATCGTGTTTCAGGATCCCATAAGCGATATCCAAATTGTCCTTCTCGACCATATCCAAGAAAAATGCATTTCTTTGACTTATGGTCCAACTTTTGTCTAAGATTCTTGGGTATATGAACATATGCTTCACACCCAAAAACTCAAAGATGATCATAATATGGTGGTTTCCCTGTCCATAACTCTTGTGCCACTTTCAGACCTTTGGCAGTACTAGGTGAAAGGTTAATCACATGAACTGCAGTCAATACTGCTTCTGCCCAAAAACCTTGTGAGAGGTTTGCATGATGCAACATAGAGACTACTCTATCTTGAATAGTTCTATTCATCCTCTCAGCTACACCATTCTGTACTGGGGTATAAGGAGCTATAAACTCTCTACGAATTCCTCTAGACTGACAGAAAAGGCTGAATTCATGCGAGGTATACTCACCCCCATTATCTGAACGTAAAGCCTTAAGCTTAGTTCCTTTTTCAGTCTCAACTGAAGCAAGCCATTTTATGAAAGTAGGGAATACATCATCTTTTGATTTGATAGGATATACCCAAACTTTTCTAGTAGCATCATCTATGAAAGTGACAAAGTAAAGAGAACCACCTAAGGACCTAGTGGGCATAGGACCACACACATCTGTATGAACGAGATCTAAAGGCTGAATTGAAGATTCAATGTGCGTTCTATGCACATTTCTGGTTTGCTTTCCATATTGACAATGCTCACAAAATGAAAAATCAGAGAAAGATAACATAGGTAAGTAGCCAGAACGAGAAAAATTTTCCATTCCACTACGAGATATATGGCCCAAACGACCATGCCAAATACAAGCCATAGGCTGTTCAGTAACAGCTAATAAGTGTTCTTTCTGTGATACAAATAAAGGATAAAGTGAGCCAACTTTCCTTCCTTTCGCAATAACCATATTGCCCTTTGATATACGAAAGGACTGAGCATAGAAGACCACCTTGTAACCAAGGTCATCAAGTTGACCAACTGACATCAAACTGCGTGATAACTGAGGTACATGGCGTACATTATGCATAGTAAATTTTGAACCATCAATGAACTGCACAACCACATCTCCAATCCCCACAACATCACACTGGTAAGAGTCACCAAGTCTCACGGTACCAAGAGACTTTGCTGCATAATTAGAGAACCATTCTCTATGTGGTGTCACATGGAAAGAAGCACCAGAATCTAGCAGCCAGGTGTGGGAAGGAGAATCAGCCATAAGTGCCTCAGATGGCACAGTACTATCAAGTGTCAACACATCAGCATCATCAAAAATAGCATTAATTTCTTCAATCTTCACAGTCGAAGTAGATGGTGCAGGTAACTGTTTAACATGCCCATCAACATTCTGTCCTTTACCTTTAGCATTCTTTAATGCATAACAGTCTTTCTTCATGTGTCCTTTCTTATGACAATAATGGCATTCGATATCCCTCTTCCTTGATTTACTTCTACTCTTATTCCGTTGACCATTCTTTTCTTTGTTCTTGCTCCTGCCACGTTGTTGATTCTTTCCTTGGTAAGAATCACGAACATTATATGCATCTCCACTCTGAGTGCCAACCATAGATTTTCTACGAATCTCCTCACTCAAGAGTTCTCCACATATGTCATCATAGATGAGTTTACCACCAGGTGCACTGTTGCTAATATCTGTGCAAAACGTATCCCATGATGATGGCAGGGTGCATAACAACAATACTGCTTTCATTTCATTATCCATGTCCATTTTCTGAGCCTGTAACTGGGAGAATATAGCATCAAACTCATTTAGATGAGCAGCAACACTATCTGTGTCCTTCATACGAAGGTCATATAATTTTCTCATCAGATACACTTTATTTGATGCCGTCTCTTTTTCATATGTATTGCATAACTTCTTCCAAAGCTCCTCTGCACTTTCACAGTCTAATACTATAAAGTAAACATTATCTGCCAGGTGCAAGCGAATGGTAGACCTAGCCATTTCATCTAACTCATCCCAATCATCTTCATCCATGTCAGCAGGCTTCTTTGAAATCCCATTTACTGGCTTCCATTGCCTCCTTTGAATCAGCACATCTTTAATCTGATTCTTCCATAGAGCAAAGTTTGTGCCATCAAATTTTCAGATTTCAAAATGGTCTTTGCCCTGCAAGTTATAGCTCCTCCTCGGAACACTAGCACTAGACCCTGATCCACCGGATGTGCTTGAGACCTCTGATGCCATGATCATAGAGAACTGAATAGAATGATAATGGAGCTAGAAGAGTCCAAACACCAACAAATAAGTGTATCAAGGAGTAAATCAACCACTGTATAGTTGACTAAACCAAAAATCTAGAAAAATTTTGCCAGAGTATCCTCTGCAAAATTAGCATATGACCAGTGTCAAAGTGTCATAAAACTGCAAGTACTGACATGTCTACCTGCATAGTGAATCACTGACTCCACTGCATATAATCAGTTACCCAATAGAAGCCAACTAGGCTTATCGAGCACCTATGAACAACTATCATACATCTCCTATGGCGAGGTTGGGTAAGTCTTCCACTTGCATCACCGAAGAGACCCCGACATCTGGGTGTCTCCCAGTTAAGAAAACCTCACCACGACCCTCTTTATCAAACGTAAAAGGCTTTATGCAAAGAACATAACCGCTATATCAATGACCACATGGACGTACATAAGCGATATCCATAGAAGCGTACATGGTGTGTATGTGCTCAATATATGCAATAAAATGACACTAAAAGGCTGAATACACAGCCCAAAAACTAGCCAATAACACCTGCAAGTGTATGTCAACTCTGATGTTTTAGGCTTTAAAAACCTGCATATTGCAGCGACTGCTCCCACCAAAACTGAAAACCCCTCGAGAAACCTGTAGTTTTACGAGTGTGGCTGAAAATATAGCCCCAAAGGTTGATATTTATTGTCTGAGAAGTACAAGGAACACTCTTCTTGATGTTCTTGGACCTGTGCGAAGAGAACTATGTGCGAAAGTACTCCGAAATGGCTCCAAAAACACCCCAAAATTGCTTCAGAAATAGGCTTTGAAAGCAAAAATGAAGCTTTGAGGGACCAAAACTTGTTCAAGGTAATGTCAACCTTAGTCTTTCCCCTTCTTCAAACACCACAAGAGTGTAGCTTAGTGGCAAGAGATTGCCACGGTTAAGCGAGCTCTGGGGGGAACAGTACTGGGATGGGTGACCTCCCGGGAAGTACCGGGAACCTCTATATTCCTTGATCATTGAGGTCCTCCCTCGCGCGCAGCCAACGGCGCCAACGGTGACTTCGGTGACTCGGATGACAAGGTATGCCAAGGTCTATGCCTTGGTCGCCGCCTTGGTCGTAAGCCTTGGAGAAAGCCTGGGGGGGGTGCGAGGCGATGCACCACAGTGCGCTCTCCTTCTTGAGAGCTCCACGACAATATGCTCGGAGTAGAAAACCGAGCACCTGAGGCCGCACACAGTACTCTGCACAGAGACTGTGAAATACGCAGAAAACACAGTACACAGGGAGCACGAAGACAGACTTCTTAGGTCTTACAAATGCGGTCGAACTTACAGTCTGTGATTGACTAGGCCACTATATGTTTTATTAAAGAACATATACAAAGAAGTGTCCGGTGGCCATTTGGCCTTTCACATGGACAGTAACGGTAACATCTATCTCTTTTTATAGTTTTTTTTACTAGTTTCGGCCCTCTCCAGACCTAGTGTCCTACCTAATTAAAAGTTAAGCTCCAAGGATTATTTGAGGGCTCAAATGGAATCAAAAAATTATGAAAATTGATATGTAAGTACTTCTAATAATCCTCAAGCTTGAGGACTCCTCGACTTGAAAAAAATGGAGTTGTAAAGATACGAAATGCTATTTAAAATGGTTAGTGATTGAAATCACTATTTTTATAGGGGTTTCTTTTGCTAATTTGACATATGATTCTTGGAACTCCCTACATGATCCCTCTTCTTGTGTGTCCACTTCTTTGACACGTTCTCGCACCATCTGCTTGACCTTGAGTGCCAAAAACTTGTTTCAAAGTGAGTACATATCCAAAATACTTCATAGGTTCACTATGCAGGGTGGAAAGGCATTGCGTACACCTTTACCCACATATGTGAATTTGAGCAAGGATGATCGCCCCAAATCAGATGAGGAAAAGGAATCATGATGAAAATTCCTTATCAATCTGTTGTTGGTAGTCTCATGTATGCTATGGTAGCTAGGAAACTAGCCATTACATTTGTAGTGGGAGTTGTGAGCAGATATATATCTAATCCTGGCAAGAAGCATTGGGAAGCAATCAAGATGATTTTGAGTTATCTGAATGGCACTAAGAGTGTCTATGCTTAGGTAGAGGGTTAGCCTCCATTATTGGTTACACAGATTCTGACTATGCTAGTTGTCTAGACAACCATAAGTCTACATCAAGGTACATTTTTCATTTTGCTCGAGGTTCTATCTCTTGGAGATCTCATCTTCAAGAATGTACAACTACTTCCACCACAAAAGTAGAGTATGTTGCAACAAGTGAGGCATGTAAGGAAGCATTGTGGCTTTCTTGTTTTGCTTGTGATGTGGCTTTACCTCAGCATGTACCTCTTTTGCTCTGTGATAGTTAGAATGCCATTGTGATGGCTAAGAATCTGGTCTATCATGAAAAGACCAAGCACATTGAGATGAGGTATCAGTTCATTAGAGACTACTTATCCACTGAGCACATTATTCTTTAGAAGGTTCATACTCAAGATAATGTTGGAGATGATTTGATTAAAGCTCTACCACAGGATAACTTTCAACACTATTATCACTTGATGGGGGTTACTTGATTCATGATCTTACATAATTACTTGTATGTTGTGTAACATGCCCATCAGAAGGGAGGTATACTTTGTATACTAACACTCATGTATGATTTATCATTCGTTATTTTTCTCCCATAGTCACTTTGGCCATATTGGCCTTTATTGGGAGATTATTACTATTAATGTCCATGTGAAAGGCCAAATGGCTGGTAGACACTTTTGTATATGTTCCTTAATAAAAGATATAGTGTCTTGGTCATGCAGACTATAAGTTGGACCACATTCGTATGACCTAAGAAATCTGTCTTTGTGCTCCCTGTGTATTGTGTTTTCTACATATTCTATAGCCTTTGTGTGGAGTATTGTGTGTAGTGCCTAGAGCTTGGTTTTCCTCTTGGTTGTATGTATGGAATTGTTCCTCTCACCTACTTTGGTTGTGGAGATGTTGAATCATTTTTTTGCTTAAAGAGTTGTAGTATTGCTCTGGTTAGAGCCCATTCTATTAAGACATCGTAGGCCAAACATTTGTGAATAATTATGGTGATAACGCAACATCCATGCAACATCGATTTGTGCTGCCACCTTATGCTTGTTGCATATATTTGATCTATAATCCACTAGGGAAGATAAATTTTGATCTCAGCTAATTCTGCAAGGTAAAGGTCAAACAAAGAAGTGCTGCATACACATCTTGAGAGGTACTAATAAGCTTGGTGTGATCACGAACATTTGAGTGATCTTTAGTATATCTCTTTTCTTCATTGCATGTAGAATTTGAGTCTCTTTATGGTGGGGACATGTGTAGCTCAAGCGTAAGCACCACCTCCTTTACTTGTCAATCCGCGGAGACATGAAAGGACCGGTATGAAGACTACGAGCAAGTGAAGGCACAAGTGTGTGAGTGAAAGCACACAAGCATGCACACACATACGCACACGCACACAAGGCAAGATCAAAGCAAGGAACAATGGAAAGCTTCTATTGCAAAAGAGTTCTCTTACAAAGCTCTATTCTCTAACAAGCTAACCCCAAAAATTAGCTCTCTAGCTCTTTTTATAGTTTTTTGAGTAGTTTTGGCCCTGTCCAGACCTAGTGTCTGGCCTAGTTAAAAATTAGGTTCCAGGGCTTATTTGAGGGCTCAAACAAAGTCTAAAAATTATGAAAATTGGTACGATGGTACTTCTAATACTCCTCAAGCTCGAGGACTCCTCAGCATGAACAAAATGGATTTATAAAAATAGAAAATGGTATTTACAATGGTTTTTAGTGATGAAAATCACTATTGTTGTAGGGGATTCTTTTGAAAATTTGACATACACTTCTTGGAGCTCCCTACTTGCTCCTTCTACTTGTGTGTCCACCTCTTTGATGTGCTCTTGTGCTTTGTCCTTGACCTTCAGCTTCAAGACTCCCCCCCCCCCTCTCGAGTCTGTCGTCCCTGACAAACCCTTGTTGTAATGGTTGTTCCATGTAGTGCTTTGAGAGGTAGTGTCTATTCGGTAGGAACAAGAGCCGTCTTCCTTCCAAATGTGGTAGGGTTGGTTGTTCTGTTCTTCATTTGCCACTAAGAGCCTTTGGAAGTTGTTGTCCCTTGGTATGCGCTCCTTCCTTGGATTCCAGCATGTTGTGTCGTTGTGAGTCGCCATTGATGGCCTCTAGATCTTGTTAAGATGATGTTCATAGTAATCATGCCAAGTACCCATAATGACTGACGGGTAAGTGAGTTCATGCATGGGTTGAGGAAAGTATGTGCCTCATGCATGGCCTTGTAATGTAGCCCTATGCATGCTTACTTGGAAAATGCATTGGAAGAAGTATGGTGCAAAAATTGGGAGTCTTGAGCTAAGTGCTCAAGGGTATGCCAACGAAGAGGTTTCCTAATCTATCATGGTGTTTCCAGAGTAAAGATACTTACCATGGTGAGGGGTCGATCGATGTTTGTCTCCTCGTGTCGTACTCACGACATTCGTGATGGACCGTCAGCTAGTCTTTCATTGTCGATGAATGTCCGTGTGGATGGTTCACTGATGAAATTCTTTGAGTGACCCGTCGTGTCTCCTCTTGTCAAAGCAACATTTGCAAAGTACTGAGAATTGAATTTCTTTATATTCCTTGACAAACGACATTGGTTAACTACACCAAGCTTAGTTTCACATATTCTCTTTAGTTCACCATAAGCAAGAATCTTCTCATCCAGTATACATACAAAGATTTGCAGGTTACCAGAACTACCCCTTGCAGATATCTCCTTGGATGCTTTCTTACATGTAGTCATTAAGCATCACTTCAAGTTGTGGACCTTCAAGCTCTTCACTCCTACCATAGTAAGAGGAAACCATAGTTGTGGATGCCATGTTCATGCCAAGTTCTTGACATCTACCAGATAAGGGAGCAATTATATCATCTGTTAGCTGAGACACACTTCTATCCAAACTGATAAATGCCCAGTAATCGAAGGTTCAATCTTCAACTAAGCATGACTCATTCATGTTTCATGAGCGAAACCTAGGAACAGGTTCTCTCTCTCTCTCTTTTTTTTTTTAAAAGAGGAACAATGTCACAAAACAAGAAGACAAAGATTAGTATCAAAAACTGGTTTACATGTGTCAATGTGCTCACGTGCATGGGACCCTTAATTGTGTCTATGCACGGCCATGTAATGTGGCCCTATATTAATGCATACTTTGGAAATGCATGACCTGAATGGTGCAAAAGACAAGGTTGTGCAAGGAGCACATGGTTATCACTCGTTGAGGCTTTCGATGTTATTTGCGGAGGTTGATGCCGACCTTGGTGGGGGTATCCATTGAGTCTCGAACTGATGTAATCCTCTTTATTGGAGTCCATTTTAGAACAGCATTTGGCACTGTAGAGATCACTTCAGGTGTCTTCCTCTTTGGATGCTTTCTGAACTGTGGTATCCAATGTGGTTGGCACTTTGGTTCGGTGGAGCCTACTTGTACTTTTGGCTTCCAAACCCATAGACTTTTTGCACGTCTTCCTACTATTGTTGAAGATCTGATTTGATCTTCTTTCGGTCTCTGTACGTGGTTCTTACCCTTTTCTCTTTTTGGCTTCTTTGTTTAGACCTTTCGCATGTGGGAGAACATAGGTTGTTGTGGAAATAAGAGCTTCTTAGGTACCCACATCTGTAATCGCCCTTGTTGAGTTGCAGCTAATTTTTTAGGCACCCAAACTTGTTGGATACCTTGTGATTGAGTTTGTCCGAGCTGCTTCCTTCGTCTTCTGGCCTGGTTGGCTTGCCTGGATGGGATTTGTGGAGGCAAGGCTGGTGGTTGCTCTCCTTTGCGTACCCAGATCTGTTTCATGCTCAGAACTGCTTTCTTGTCAAATGGTGTCTTTCTATTTGATGTAGCAGTTGTTGTGAACAATTGTGTGCCTGTGTGGTGGACTCACTACTGTGGCTACTTGATTCTTTGGAGAAGAAGAAAGATCCACCCGCCTTCGAACCTGTTCTTCCACGATTGACTCCTTCTGCATCATAGAGCTTTTGACACATACAACATCTTCTTCCATATGATTAGTCTTAGAAGAACGAAGATAGTGTGTGGTGCCATGATCTGGGAGCATGCAGTTCTCTAATTCTAATGTAATGCATTGTTCATGTACCCAAACTTGAAGAATTTGACTTCTTAGGTTTAGGTTGACTGCATTGTCATAAATCCAATCTTGTCCTAAGACAAGTGGTTCTGTAAGGTTCTCATCCTGACACACTAGCACTTTGACTTTCATTGGAACATCTTGAAGGTAGATGGGAAGTTCCACCTCGCCCAAACAAGGCGTTTCCACACCTCCCAAACCTATGAGATAAGCTTCTATGGGATTGATGTTCAACTGCAAGTCTTGGAAGTAGGAAAGTCGAACTACACTACTTGCTGCACTTGAGTCAATCAATGCTTTCACAGTCCTTGCACCCTTTCCTTGTCCTATCTCTATGGTCACAAAGGGACGTCGGTCAATAACTGGAGAAGTTGCTATGCCGGATTTTTGGAACATATCCATGTGATATTTTGGGGCTTTTGAGTTGACATCTAGGCCTAGTCGCCTTAACTTATTTCGCCTAATATGCTCTCTGGCCTCTGCCTGTGCTTCTTCCATCACCCTTAACTCCTCTTCTTTTCGCTTCTTAGCAGTGTTGAGTCTCGTAAGCATATCCTCTGTAAGAGGTTCTTGGTATAACTTGACTCTACATCCACTAATATAGTTTGGCAAGATATCTCCTTCTAAAGTGGCCAACTAAACTGCACCGCTGGTGGAAATTCTATTAATGATCATGGGTTCGTATCCTCTTTTTTCCAAATTACGGGCATGTTGCTTAAGCGTATAAACCAGCACTAGGTCTCCCTCTTTCAATCCCTTATCCTTGATGTGTGCATCGAAGTATGCCTTCTGCCTTTTCTTTGCAGCGTAGATACCTACTGCCGCTCGTAGCCTCGTCTCACCTAAGCGTTCTAGGTCAAAGATTCTAGAAGACAATTCATGTCCATTCCACTCATGCTCTTGTGCTACTTTTAAAGCTGGGATTAAGAAATCTAATGGTAGCACAACATTCTGTCCAAAGACCATCTAAAATGGGGTGGCATTGAGTACCGTTTTGTAGGCAACTCGATAAGCCCAAACAACATGATGAAGTTGTTTGTCCCAATCAGAGCATTTATTATTGACCAGTTTTGTCAATACGTTGTAGAGAATCTTATTGGTGCTCTCGGCTTGTCCGTTAGCTTGTGGGTGATAAGAGGCAGACTTCTTATGTATCACCAAGAATTCTTGGAGAAGATTTTCAATGACCTCATTCACGAAGTGTGTGCCTCTATCCCTCACTAACTCTATTGGTAGCCCATATCTCGTGAACACATTCTCGAATAAGAACTTAGCCGTAGTTTGAGCATCATTCTTTGTTGTGGCTTTCACTTCTACCCACTTTGTAAGGTAATCTGTGGCTACAATAATATACTCTGCATGGGAGTTTCTAGCTGGGGGGTTAATAGGACCTATGAAGTTTATGCTCCACTTCGAAAATGCACGCCCTCCCATCATTGGCCTCAAAGGCATATCATCTTTTCTAGCTGGATATTGTGCACGTTGGCATGTGTCACATTTCTTCACATAGGTCTGAGCATCCATATGAAGAGTGGGCCACCAAAGTCCTGAGAATAGAATGGTCTTGATTACTCGATCAGGACCGAAGTGTCCACCTGCAACACCGCTGTGTGCAGTTTCTAAGACTTTCAAATAGTCTGATTCGTGAACGCACAACCTTAGATAACCATCTTTGCCTCTTCGGTATAGGTTGTCTCCTTCTAAGGCATAGCCTTGATCCTCTTGCTCCATGCTTTGTCTTCTTGCTAGACTAGCCTCTTTGGGTAATCTTCCCAACCTCATAAACTCTACCAATGGAGCACTCCAATCTGGAATTAATGACACTTGATAAAGGGTCGCATGCTCCATTGGTAGTCTCTCTCTGCACATTGGACAATTCTTAATCCACTCATGTATTTCTTTGTCCATGCTAGGCCAATACACTCCTAAACGTTTCAGATTTTGTAATGCGTGCTGTTTAGAATAATGATTTCCTAGCAATCCTTCATGAGCTTGTTGCAACCAACTACTATGTTCATCGTCCTCAACAGAACAAGCTAATGCACCCTCAGTGTCTTGTTTGTACATGCTTCCTGCCAATATGTGATATTTTTGTGATTTTACAATTTCTTCTTGTGATGTTTTCACATTCTTATTTGCAGGGCCGAAGGTTAGGATTGGTACCAACTTATTTGCCCATTTAGGAACAACTTCTAAATTGAACAGATAAGCATCGGGTGATTCATCAAACACTCCTTGTGGTGACTCTCCTGAAGTGATGCGAGAAAGGTGGTCTGCCCGAAGGTGGGTTTTACCTTTCCTGACAACAACTTCAAAGTCATACTCCATTAGTAAGAGGAACCATCTTACTAAGCATCCAGTATTGCAAGGTTTATTGACCAAATATAACAAAGCTTGATGATCAGTAAAAAACTTGAACTTGTTGGCCAATAAATAGTGTCTAAACTTCTTCACAGCATAAACCATGCCTAAGCCCTCATGCTCAGTTGTGGTATAGTTTCGTTCAGCTGCGGTGAGCTGTCTACTAGCATATGCTATGGGCAAATCTAAATTCCCTTCACCTGTGGGTTGTGCTAGCACACATCCGATGGCATGATTGGAAGCATCCACATGGACATGGAATGGCTTACTCTAATCTGGGGTTGTCAATATTGGTGCTGTGCACAAATGTCTTTTTAGCTCATTGAAGGAGTTCTCACATTCGTCGTTCCATTCAATATTAGACAACAAGGCATAAAGGGGTCTAGCTATGATCGCGTACATGTGGATAAACCTACGGTAATATCCACAATGGCCCATAAAAGCTTGAACCTCTTTAACATTCCTCGGCCTTGGCAGCTCCACTATGGCTCGTACCTTATCTTCATCTGTTGAGATTCCATTCTTAGAAACAATATGACCTAAGATTTTACCTTGATGCACCATGAACACACACTTTTCTGGGTTCTGACACACTCGATATTCTCTACACTTGTTGAAGATCTATCTGAGCTCAGGGATGTGGTATCTTCTTTCTTGGGAATGAGCACATAAATCGTCCACATACACTTCTAAGCTCTTTCGCAAGAACTCTTTGAAGACATGACACATGAGCCTTTGGAATGTTGCAGGTGCATTGGTGAGCCCAAATGGCATCACACGAAATGCAAAGATTCCCCACTCTGTGGCAAAAGCTATTTTGTGTCGATCTTCTGGGGCAATGGCTACTTGATTGTAACCTGAAAATCCATCAAGGAAGCTATAAACTTCCTTGCCTGCAACACGCTCCAATAGGTGTTCTGTGATTGGAAGCGGATAACTATCTCTGATCGTAGCGGCATTAACTTTTTTAAGGTTAATACACACTCGCAACTTCCCGTTCTTCTTGCACCACTACAATGGGGGACACCCATTCAGTATGCTCAATCTCATAGATAAATCTAGCTTCAACCAACCTATCAATTTCTTCTTTTATTTTGGCTGCATATGTATCATTATATGTGTAGGGCTTTTGTTTGGTGGGCTTGGCATTAGCGGTCATGGGGATAGTATGAGAGAAAATTCTTGGATCTACCCCTTTCAAGTCTCTATAGTGCCACGCAAACACATCCCTATATTCCCTTAATAGAGCTACGAGCTCCATTTCTTCTCTTGCACTTAGGTCATCTCCTATATATGTGCATCTCTCTTCATTCTCTTCATTGGTCACTACAATTTTCTTGGTCTTTTCTTTATTATCATATGATTCTCCTATGATGGCCTCTCTCTTAGGCATGCGTACCAAAATTTTGCGGTCGTCAACTTCATATTTCTTGAAGTTTTCTGGTACTTCAAACAATGATTCCTCCTCTTCTGGTTTCACTGCTTTTCTTTTCTTTTTCTTTTGACTGCTCTCACTTCAATCCTTTGAATTTACCGTTTTAATACTTGTGAGAGGTTCTTCTTCTTTCTGGGTGAACACTCCTATATATTCTAGATAGTGCTGCTCTGAGTTAAAGCTATCCATCACAATAGACTCCAGATCATCGTCATTCTCTTCTTCTTCTATGACATCACTAGGGTCACATTCTTCTAGCAAGGGCTGACACATGAACACTGAGATATCATAACCCTCCTCATCACAATGAGGTGTCCACTGTTCCTCATTGACAGCAATGTCCATGGTGGCTAAGATTTCAGGCCAGCCATGAGGCTCAAATTCATCATCTGGAAAGATCATCGGTGTATAGGCTGGGTCTTTAATTGGTCTATCTCCTGGAGAAGTTCCTTCTTCTCTTGCCTTTAAGCGTTTTTCCTCTTCCTTCGCGACCTTGCACATCCACAAATGAGTATCTTCATGCAGCCATGATGGATCAGGTGAACTTTTAGAATGCACAGAGATGGAATCTTCTTTCGCTTTGTGGATAGGATTCCACTATAGGGGTGGTACATCTCTGAAGGAGTAATCCTTCAAATTGACCTTGGTGGTGACCCCTAAGTGCTGTAAGTACAAGAAGTTGGTTCCCCAATCCTGTACTATTTGCAATTGTCGTAGGATGGGTCTTCCTAGGATCATCTCATAGACATTATTTTTCTCAAAGTCACATATAGCAAATGTGTGCTCAAACTCTACACCACAAGTGGTTAGAGTTATCCCTTCGAGCAATCCTAGAGGTCTTTCAAAATGGCAGTCAGCCATTTGAAGCTTCATTCTAGTTGGTCTTAATGTGGGTTTGCCCCATTGCTTCCACAAAGAGGTGGTCGCAATAGCAACACCCGCACCTGAATCTATGATTGCTTTGGTTGTGTAACCTTGGTAGGTGATTGGAAGATAAGTATTACCTTCTTCACCCTCACACATGTCCCCTATTTTGTCTAGAGGTATCTCTGGTGCTTTTTGTTTAGAGCCTGCTTTTGGCATTTTGGAATCAAGTTTTGGAACTTGATCCTTCACATGATTCCAAAGCTCAGGTTCTGCTTTGAGCAGCTCTTCTATAGTGAGATGACACTGAACCTTAGTGTTCTTCACGACATCAGTGTTCCTTGGAACCACTGAGTCTTCATTTCTTACTAGTATTGTGGGAGCTCTAATATGGAGAGATTCAGATTCCCATGGGCCTGGAAATTGAGGCAGTTCTTCTAGGGTATTAGATTCAAAATCTAATCTTTCGTCTTCTTGTTGTTCTACTTCATCTCCGTAAATAGATGGAATGTCTTAGGGAAATTGATCATGAAGATCATCAATCTCAGGAATAGGAGGGGAGTTACCCTTCTCCTTGGCCCATTTCTCTTCTTGTATTTCCCGCAAGAACTCTTGAGAGTACTGTTGAATTGAAGGAGGCATTCCAACATCCGTGGAATTAGGACCATAAGCTCCCATTGGTGGTGAGCTTCCTCCCTCAATAACTAGTTGAGCCTGTGGAGGTAAAGAAACTTGTGGTTTGTTTACCAACTCCTTTAATCTTTCTAGTAACCCTTGGAAATGCAAATCCGATTTGACAAAGTTTGTCTGATTGAACTTTTGACTAGTCTCGAGTATAGCTTGAGCTTGCTCTACCATTTTCATGCACATTTTCATCCGTTCAATCTCTAAATCTGCTATATGGTAAGTCTTGTCTAGGTTTGCAGCTGTTGGCCCTTCTTGAAGATGAGCCTGGTAAGCCTTGAACATCATGTCCAAGCCTTCTGGCGTCGGATATGCAAGAACAGACCCTGGTAGCGGCCTATTTACAATGGGTGGTGGGATGGGATGAGGTGGAGTGGATGGAGTTTCGGCATGCGAGGGGTTTTGAGATGCAATGTCTTCTATCTTTGCTTTTGCGTCTTTCAAGCTTTCTTCTAGTTCCGATACCTTTTTATTCCACTTGCGATTGGCCTTCTCTCTAGTATCCTTCCATGTTTTTTTTTTCCTCTTATTAGGCTCTCCTGATTCACTCGACTCTGATTTTTCTGCTGGTTTATGTTGTTTTAATACTTGTGCCCTAGTAACTGCCTGTACAGGAGCCACATTACTACTACTTGCACTTGAATCCGCCACTAAGCCTACCACATTAATGGGTGTAATCTTGGGTGCAGTGGAGAGGTTTCTTGGACAATCTCTGAGGAGATGGTCTTTGCCACATTCAGGACAAAAATCTTGTATTGTGATAGCCTGACCTTGACTCGGAGATGGTGGGTGGGGACAATCACGAAGGAAATGGTCGCCCTGACATCTGAAACATGGTCCTCTAGGGGCTTGTGGTCTTACTTGTCTCAATTGGGGCCTAGGGTTAGCATTTGAGTACATGACATTGGAGTACTCAGGCTCCCAATTTTTTTCCATAGGTTGTGCCTCATATTGATACGGATAAATCTCACTATGTTCAGGTGACTCTGTGTAATAAGCATGTGGACTACCTTCATGGGAGTAGTCTGAACTATGAGCATGAGAGTCATTCTCTGAGATCAGTGGGGTCACTGGCACCAATTCTCTATTTGGATTTTCCTCTCCCACATCATACTTGACTGGAATCACGTTGGCCGGAGCTGGTGGTTGGTTTCCCAAGACTGGTTGTGGCCTATATTGTGCCTGCTATTGCTGTTGTGATCGATAATATGGCTGTTGGTATTGGTTCTGATACCTACCTTGTTGGTAAGGTTGCTGATAAGTTTGTCTAACAGCTTGCCTATTGTAGGGACAACCTTAAGCCGTGTGGTTTGTGTATTTTCTCTAAATAGTGCAATATGGAGCATTCCTTTCTCTAATGTTTTGGTTTTGCATTGGGCATACGTTAGCCATGTGGTCCCCTCTGCAGGTATAACATCGGTTCAATGAGGTGACTCTCTGTGTTTGTCTATTTTGGACTCTCAGCTTCTTGGCAACTTGCTCAACTATCTCATCTATTTCCGTGGAAATTCTCAAAGTATGACTAGTAGAATTATCAGAACCTTGATAGAGTTTGGATAGTCCGAACTCCTCACCCAAGTTGTCTTCTATGTCAATGCATGTCCGCACACACTCTTCTATGGATCTAGGCTCTTTCAAGTACACATATGATCTTAACTTTGTGCTCAGTAAGCCATCTAAGAACAAAGCCACTTGTTTGGCTGGTGTGGGTAACTCGGGAGCAGGGCATCTTTCTAAGTACTGTCTGAACCTTCTTCTTGCTAGTTGCACTGTTTCTTGGGGTGTCTGCTTGAAATTGTGGATCAGGGATGATGTGTTATGCCTGATACCACTCTTGGAAAATTCTACAATGAATTCATCTAGCAGTTGACCTATATCGCGATAGTTTTGACTACTCAATGGTTGAAACCAAGCCAAGGCAGTGCCCTTAAGAGTCAAACCAAATGCCTCGTACTGGGTGAACAAATCCTCAACCTGTTCAGCTCTTAACACTTGTTTGAACTCAGCCACATGATCATAAGGATCTCCTGATCCGTCAAAATAATTCTTCATTGCCTTGATCACTTGAGTGGGTCTAAGGGTTCTTGTGTGCTCTCGGGGTCTAGGCAATGGAAAATCAGGTTCATCTCTTTGTTTCCTATGTGCTTGATGTCTCTCTCTTCAGGTCTTTCATTTTCAAATGCTGCTCTATTTCTGCCCACAGTGTGTGCAAAACTTACCTCAGGTCTCTCTCTAGTTCGCTCTCTGTGCTTCATGAGCTTGGGATGATCCTGCTCCTTGGAGGCCATGGGAAACATTGGATCTTCGTGGAGGGAAAATCAATTCACTCTGCCACGTATATGCATGTCTATCATGTTCTGTTACCAAGAATATCTTCTCTGATGTGTTATCCAGGTAGACAACTTTGCATGGTATCTCAAGATCCTTGAATTCATAGATGATGACTATGCCTAGTTGGCTAGGTTGATCTGGCTTGAATCTCCAAAAGGCTTCCTCTGTTTCTCTATTCAAGAACAGTTCTATGCTTTTGTTGTCTTGAGGGATCCAATCTGGAGTGATCACTCTGGTCAAAACTAACTTACCTCTGGGAGTCTGGGGTCCTTGTCCTACATTTCCTTGTTCTAGGTCTCCTATCTCATTCTCATGAATGATATTTCCAAACTCATCGGTCTTATCTAGTAGGTTGGTGACCACATACATGGTTCCTTCCTTATCAATGTATGAACCCTCTTCAAACTTGACCACCGGGTGTTCAAGTCCAAAGGATTGATCTGGATTTTTGAGTTGAACCACTGATCGCCTCAGGCCATCCTCATAGATGCGAGCACCTAATCGGTTGGTCCGAATATATTCCAATTGTGTCTTATAGGGACCTTCTGGTGTTTGTAGATGGGCAGTTCTTGAGCCACCTGCAGGTTTCCCCATGCTAAAAGACATTTCTGAGTCACTTGTGTCAGAGTTTAGTACGCAAGGACAACCACTTAGTTGTTGTGCCCAAGATTTAGCTGTATGGTTGACACTAGACTGAGAAGATCTAATGCTTTGTCTATCCTTGCCTAGGTGTCTACCAGATCTCAGGTTCATAAGCTTTGGTTAAGAGTCCAAAATTTCCCCTTGGTATGGTTCAAAATCCTTTGGAGTCCCCTTGGTTTCCTAGTCCCACCTGAGGGTCAACTTCAAATTATCCTATTCGAAGCGAGCTTTTCAACGAGCTATAGAGCTCAAAATATGGACTTTGGATGAAAAAGTTATGTCAAATCAGGCTCCTGGGGATCAAAACAGGCAAACATGACCTTATGGAAAAAATCACGATTTTGTGAAATCAAGAGAATCGCGATTTTGTGAACTTCAAGAGAAACACGATTTTGTGAACTTCAAGAGAATCGCGATTTTGTGAACTTCAAGAGAATCGCGATTTTGTGAACTTCAAGAGAATCGCGATGCTGTAAATCTCCAGAGAATCGCAATTTTGTGAATCTCAAGAGAATCTCGATGCTATGAAATCAGAGAATCGTGATCCTGTGAAACCAAGAGAATCGCGATTGTGAGCAGAGAATCGTGTTTTCACAGAATCGTGTTTTCACAAAATCGTGTTTTTGCTGAAAATCGTGATTTGTGAGAATCGCGATTTTGAGCAGAGAATCGTGTTGTTGAGAAATGCAATTTTGAGCAGAGAATCGTGTTGTTGAGAATCGGGATTTTGAGCAGAGAATCGTGTTTTCACAGAATCGTGTTTTCACAGAATCGTGTTTTCACAGAATCGTGTTTTCACAAAATCGTGTTTTTCCTGAAACTCGTGATTTGTTGAGAATCGCGATTTTGAGCAGAGAATCGTGTTGTTGAGAATCACGATTTTGAGCAGAGAATCGTGTTTTCACAGAATCGTGTTTTGAAAATCGTGTTTTTCCTGAAAATCGTGATTTGTTGAGAATCGCGATTTTGAGCAGAGAATCGTGTTTTCACAGAATCGTGTTTTGAAAATCGCGATTTTGTCTCGGAATCGTGGTTTTCAGAAATTTAGAGAATCGCGATTTTGAGCACAACCACAGAATCGTGTTTTCTCAGAATCGTGTTTTTTGGCGGGAACTTCGAATTTCTGAGCGCCGAGCAATGGCGAGCTCCGTATGTGCAGAAAATCATGAAAAAACACAGTGCTTGCACTCTCTTGCACTTCCTAACTCCTCCTCGCACAATAACGCATGAAAGATGGTATGAAAATGGTGAAAATGCACTAAAAAACAAGAAATTTCTATAAAGAAGAAGATGGAGATGGTGATGATGATGAAGATGAAGAAGAAAAATCAGAAAATGAACAAAAATGACAATTTTTTTACCTTCCAACGTCGCAAATCTACGATCTTACCATCACAACGCTCGTCCTCGAAGCTCTCTCCCCGGCAACGGCGCCAAAATTTGGTGTAGCTCAAGCGTAAGCACCAACTCGTTTACTTGTCAATCCGCGGAGACATGAGGACCAGTATGAAGACCACGAGCAAGTGAAGGCACAAGTGTGTGAGTGAAAGCACACAAGCATGCACACACATACACACACACACACACAAGGCAAGATCAAAGCAAGGAACAATGGAAAGCTTCTATTGCAAAAGAGTTCTCTTACAAAGCTCTATTCTCTAACAAGCTAACCCCAAAAATGAGCTCTCTAGCTCTTTTTATAGTTTTTTGAGTAGTTTTGGCTCTGTCTAGACCTAGTGTCCAGCCTAGTTAAAAATTAGGTTCTAGGGCTTATTTGAAGGCTCAAACGAAGTCTAAAAATTATGAAAATTGGGACGATGGTACTTCTAATACTCCTAAAGCTCGAGGACTCCTCAGCTTGAACAAAATGGAGTTATAAAAATAGAAAACGGTATTTACAATGGTTTTTAGTGATGAAAATCACTATTGTTGTAGGGGATTCTTCTAAAAATTTGACATACACTTCTTGGAGCTCCCTAGTTGCTCCTTCTACTTGTGTGTCCACCTCTTTGATGTGCTCCTGTGCTTTGTCCTTGACCTTCAGCTTCAACAACATGCTTTCCTTGCATGTTTAAAGCCTTAGTGATCAATTTCTGTGACAACTTGAATCTCTTTAATTCTTGGTTGGGCATCAACAATGGTATTATGAATGAACCAATAAGGTCCTTATCCGACCCAGGATGAAGAGTTTGAATCAGATAGTAGCACCTCAAGAAATCAAGCTTGGGAAATTGGGCATTGAAGTAATCCAACAAGCTACTCTTTCCAAAATATTTTTTAGTTCTACAAAATTCTATGACTCCTCAAATTCTCTAGGAAAGAACTGAATTATATTCCATGTATCGTTAAATTCGCATTTGGAATCTCAAATGTGGAGTGGATCCCCCAAAGGTCTTGTTAACTCATTGAACTAGTAAGAGTGTGTGCACCCTCTCTGTGCATCTTAATGGTGGGTCCTTGATTGGAATGGCAACCCTATAATTATGGAACATGAGGGGCATCTCTGAAGGGTGTTCCTTCATGGTCATGGAGTTAATTTCCATTGGCTAAAAGCTTGTTTGTGCTTCAGCCATTGCTTTCTAATAAGTGCTCGTGCTCTTTGTGGATTTGCTTTAACCATAAAAACACATTAGCATTTTAAAGGAAAATCGACAAGACCTTTCCCCTTTCCAATATTAACATGTTTCCCTTGCATCCAAGTGCAATGTGAGAGTAGGTGTTGAGTGTTGAATTTTTGTGATATGATATTGTGCATTGTCATAACACCTATATGCATACTGTGGAAAGTGCATGATCTCAGAATGATTCTAGTAAAGTACAAGTATATTACAAGGTTTGTTGACATTCCATGGTTCCCTTATGGGATTACAAGAGTTGATTATGGGTTTATACACTGTAGTCACAGATGATGATTCAAATTGGGCATGGGACTATTTAGGTACCTAATTCCAAGTTGTTTTAGTTGATTGTTTCCTCAAATTCGCCTTCTACTTCTCAGATGATGGCTTTGAATTTGATGAAGAAATTGGTTGCTCACCTTTTGCACCCATATCTGCTTCATTCCATGGAAAGGTTGGTATCTCCATGACCTTGTGTTGCAGAGAAAAGAAGCAAAAAAAAGCAAGCCTCAAAAAATTTCACCTACGAACGATATCAATACTACCGTAGCATTAGCTCTCTTTGTTCTTATCGTGTGTGCACATGTGTGTGTGTGCATGTTAGTGTGCTTCTCACTCATGCACTTGTGCCATCACTTGCTCATAGTCGTCATACTAGTTTTCACGTCTCCATGGATTGACATTCATGAGGTGGATCACCTCACGTTGGTACTTGCCATTGTGCTAGAGTGACACCTATTTATTTCTCTTTTAGTACATCATTACTCTTCTTTCAAGGTTACACATAAGAAATAATTTAAAAAATCAAAAAAATAATCTCCAAGAAGCTACAAACGTACTTGCTCTAAAGTTTGTGTAGGAGCCAATATCATGAACACATCCCAACACCTAACATCTATCCATCAATGCAAATGCGTATCCTAGATGCCCACCCAAATGTCTATGGAGAATGAAACAAAGAAAGGAGGGGAGAGTGATAGAAATCTCAAAACAAAACTGCAAAAATAATATGACAAATTTTATGAGGTTTTTAGTAATGACAACATCTAGGAGGAATTAAAGAACAAAGTCCCGCTCAACTGTATCATAAATCTTTTCAAAATCAATCCCTAAGAAATTAAAAATATTGTTCCATGTCTTTAGCAAAATCCATGTCCTCCCAACATCAAGGGTATATGTAGCTTTTCTAAACCCTTTCTAATCTTGTAAAATGATACTATCGATGATGAACTCACTCATCCAATTAGGGAAGTTTGAAAAACTAGAGGACTAGGACCACCATCTACAACAGAGATGACTCTCCCCCCAACCTTATACATATATATAGCTATCTCCAAAGTTTTCCCTCTTGTGGCAAGTACGTACTACCGTTCAAGTGTTGTCCATATAACTATATATGCTGCAAGTGTCCCAAGTAATTGGAGTTAGAACCTTCTAAGAGCTTAGACTTGGGTTTGGGTAGAATTTACCCTAATCTTCCTAATTATTTTAGAAATTGAACCCAAGACCTCCCACAACAGGCTTTAACACATCAACCGCTAGGCCACACCAAATTTGAGGCACCTGGTAAACATGTTTAGAAAGGTTTTATTTTGGTCAAAATGCAGTGTCCATCCTTCCCAAAAGATAGTTCAGTTCAAGCTACTCAACAATTATAGATTGTTCATAGTGATGTTTGTGGTCCTATGTAGACACCTTCTTTTGGGAGCTACCTTTACTTCATGACTTTCATTGATGATTTTTATAGGCATACATGGGTGTATCCACTAAAAGCAAAGTCCAGACAGTTTATGTGCTTCAAATAGTTTTTGTTTTTGGCTAAAAATCTATCAACATGTTAAATGGGCACCTCCATTCTAATCGGGGGGGGGGGGGGGGGGGGGGATATATGTCTTCTAATGTTAATGCATTTTCAGTTGAACATGGGATAAAACATCAATGTGTAGTGCCATATACACCTCAATAGAACGGATTTGAAGATGGCAAGGTGTATGGTCAAGAGTCAGGATTTACCACATAGTTTCTAGCTTGAGGCTATTATGTGTGCAGCATGTGTACTTAATAGGTGTCCCACCAAAGCATTGCAATCTATCACTCCATATGAGGCTTGACATGGTCGCAAGCTATCTATTGCTTATTTGTGTGTCTTTGGCTGTCTGATATATGCATTAGTGCTTGAACAACAACATATGAAATCAGATGATAAACTAGTGAAATGTATTTTTGTTGGGTACAGTTTTGAAAGAAAAGGCTATTATTTGTATCGTCCACAAAAAAGTTGCATTTTGGTTAGCCGTGATGTTGGTTTTGTGGAAGATAATATTCAACAATTTTTTAATGTACTAAGAAGACATCAATTAGTGCCAAAGATATGTATGATACTTTGTTGCCTCTTTTTACAAGTGGATGGTCTAGTGTTGGTCCAAATGAGGCAATTTCTCAGCCTTTCTAGGTTTCATGTGATGATGTAGATTATTCCATTTCTTATATAGATTTATATGATGCACATGTTGATGAGAGAGCTGATATTAAGGAGGCAAAAACTATGCCAAAATGGCTGGTGCAGACTTTGCGAGATAACAAATTGGATGCATCTCTCTCATATCGTACTCGTTCAGGCTCTCATAGTGTTTTTTTGCATTAGATTGCTATGCTATGACTGCCTCTAGTCTCTATGATGAGAATGAGCCTGTTTTCTTTGATGAAGCACAAAATTCTAAAAATTGGATGGCTACTATGCAATCAAAATATGATGCTATTATGAAAAATGGTACATGGTCTTTATGTGACTTGCCTCTAGGCAAGAAGGCCATCGGCACAAAGTGGGTATACAAGCTCAAGCATAAGCCTAATGGAACAGTTGATAGGTATAAGGCTAGGCTTGTTGCAAAGGGTTATGCTCAAGAAAGAGGTATTGATTTTGATGAGACCTTTACTTCTACATGCTCAATGGCTACTGTTGATAGCCTTTGTGTACTTGAAGCTCATCATGGTTGTAAAATACATCAGTTGGACGTTAAAACTGCATTTTTGAATGGCAACTTGCATGAAGAAGTGTATGTTTTTTAGCCCTCTGGATTTGTGCAGAAAGGGCATGAAAATCATGTGTAGGGTGAAAAAGGCATTATATGGTTTGAAGCAAGCACCACATGCTTGGTATGAAAAGATACATGCCTACTTGATTGCACTTGGTTTTGAGAAGAGTCCAACTAAGAGAACCTTATATGTTAAGCATGCAAATGATGTGCTTTTGATCATTGTTGTCTACGTTGATGACATGCTGCTGACTGGTCCTAATGAGAAGCATATTGCTGATTTTAAGGCTTATTTGCATTCCTTATTTGAGATGTCAGATTTGGGACATTTGCAGCATTATTTGGGCATTGAGTTTATGCAAGTTGATGGTAGAATAGCTTTGTGTCAAACAAAATATATTGACACATTATTGCATCATTTTGCCCTTGAAGACTACAAACCTATTTCCACTCCTATGGAGATAGGTTTACAAGTGAGTCTTCATGATGTTGGAGATGCGTTTGATGTTATTCTCTATCAACAAGCTATTGGAAGGGTGGATCACTATTGCCAGATTTACATGCTTTTTCTAACTCTGACTAGGTTGGTTGCTATGACACTCGTGCATCCACTAGTGGTTTTTGCTTCATGCTTGGTAGCTCATGCATATCTTGGTTGAGCGTATTATTGTAACCAAATACATCCATAACTTCATGTGGTTTGGAGTTATTCAAAGGGTCATCTTTAATAGCAGACATACAATTTTTTAGAATTCTTTTGATACCCAGATGACAAGAAAACAAGAAGTCTTTGGGGGAGCTAGAGTAGAGCTTGTCACTTGTATGTTTCCAAATATACCAGACAATGTGGGCTCTCAAAATCTTCCACAACACTGTCCATTTTTCTCCAATTAGAATTTCTCTATAGCCTAAAATTGGTAGGCCATTGCTGATACCAAACACACTAAGGCATTGCCAAAACCTTTGAGAATTACAACAATTGATAAATAGGTGGGGGAGATCTTCAAGCTTGCCATAGAAACAAGAAAACCCTACACTAATATTAAGCTTCTTTGCTCTACTACTTCTCCATAATCCCTTATGTAATATCATCCATTGGAGACAAAATTGCTTAACAGAGGTGGGAAAGGCCCACAAGCATTTGAATCTATACTTCCACTAATGAGGATTCCACTATAAATTCCATTTTCTATTTAGCTTGTGATTAATCACTTTGATGGGAGTATGAGACCTCTTGAAATTCTTGTACATGTCCTCAGTAACAGTGTGGACATCCACTTCCTCGAATGAAGCAAGTCATTTTCTTAAGCAGAATATTTATCCTTTTTTTGAGTATCTATTGGCAAGCAAGAGATAAACTGTTAGAACCAAAAATATAATTATCATCTATTATCACATTATTCCTATAAAGGTTGTGTCAGTTAGTAAAACCACTCTTTGTTAACTTATTCATTCTTGTGGACAGAGATTTGTTGTCAAGGTGATCCACCCAACCTGTCTACATTGAGTCTTGTAATAGAACAGAGAGATTATTAGAGAAGTAATCAAGTAAAGTATAGTTAGGTTTTATCTTCATCCAAGAGTTCCAAAAAGAACACACAAGTTTACTTCCTTTGGGGATATAGATAAGAGGAGAAATAACAACATCCCAAACCTAATTACTATCCAAAATCAGAGATGCCCAATAATCATCAGACTAAGTAGATCTCATAATCCACTTGGCTACCATTTGAATGGCCATTCTGATGTGACATATGAGACCAAGTCCACCCTCTTCTTTCCTCATACAACATATGCTTCAAGCAACTTTAGGAATCCTATAGGTGAATTGCGAACCTCCCCATAGGAATCTTCTAGCAAGAGTAGTGGCTTGAGAAATCTAGTTTTTGCTAGGAAATCAACAAGCAAAAAAATAAGTGAGTGAAGGAAGAATATAATGTTTCAAACCAAAAACTCTTTGAGACATATTATGTTGAAGATCCATCCATTCGAAGATCTTATGGCAAAATGTATCCATCATCCAAGTCCATCTTTGCTCAAATGTTATGTTAAAACCCATGGGGATGCCCAACAATTGAAAAATGTAGCTTTCCTTGATAATGTCACATTCACTATCTTTCACACAATCAGGAATGTATTTGTTAGAAGCAAAAAAAAAACTAGTCTTTTTATGGTTAACAATGAAACCACTAGCAATACAAAAAAGATTAAGATGATTAAGGAAATTTTCAATAGACTAATTATTCACCCTAGTTATCATATAAGTGTCATGAGCAAACATTTGCAATCCAAGCTGGGAGGAGGAGCCTATTTGAGGTTCTACAGCCTATTTGAGGGCTCAAATGGAGTCTAAAAAATATGAAAATTGATAGGTAGGTACTTCTAATGCTCCTCAAGCTCAAGGACTCCTTGGCTTGCACAAAATGGAGCTAGAAAAAGGTGGAATGGTATTTACAATGATGTGGAGTGACTAAAATCACTATTTGAGAAACATTAATTCAGGAAAAAATGATAGGCCTATTTGCCAGATCTTCTTTGACTGCTTTGCCTGCTTGGCCCTTCTCGTTGGCTCCCTTGTCTTGTAAGTCCTTGACTGCCCTGACCACTGCCAACGCTCCCCGCTCTCTCGCGTTTGTCGTCTCTAACAGACCCTTGTTGAGTGGACTGTTGGATGTAGTACTCCACGACGTCTGTGGCTAAATGATGTTTTGCTATTCTCAACCCTTTTGCCAAGTCAGTGAGTAGGGCATCCCAATCTACTGGCCTAGGTACCTCCGGATGTGGCATACGTAGCTCGTGTGAGTGGAGAACCTGTTCTACCGCAAATAACTGTAATAGATGAGATGGTTTGTGTATGGATATCTCTGAATGATATTCCCAAAAACCCCGTGATAAACATTTCCTCAAACGTTTGCTTGAAGCAGGCTGGTAGATATGTGATGCAAGCATGCCACGCATAGACGACATTGATGGATGGTGTGGTGCTCATATCATAAACAAGATCCTGGTTGCCTTCATTGAATCCGAGAGCCGACAGATGAGGTTCTTTGACATTTCGAAAGGTCCTGAATGTAACCAGCATTAGTTCAAATATTTTGAGGCACATTTGTGCCATGATGTGTGGTACATTTTTGAATCTGACCGCCCAATGCGGAATGGTTGAAATCATATAAGCAACCGTGGGTTGGCCACGAGGTGGTGCCAAGTACACATAGTTCAGCCATTTGCTACATCCTTTAACTGTCAAAACTATTTTAGTGTACTCGGGCCATGACCTTCGTCAAAAGATAGGGCAATACCATGGGTTATACTTGATGTATAAAGGCATGTTATTCCAAGTACGTACCATCTCGGGGTATGTTTCAAGTAGGCGTATCCTCCAAGTAGGTTGAAATATATTCCCGTGCGTGGCACTTGCAGGGATGTCATCGGGTGCAAATTGGATGGCCGAGGTTGGTTCTTTTGTTGTGCGCTGCTTGATCTCAGCATTATAATCTGCCATTGATATGCAGAATGGGACATACAAATCATCGGACGTGCCAATCCACCTATGATGGGAGAGGTTTCTGAAGTAATCCGATTTGATGACAACTTCTTCCAATCGGGACATAGATTGTATCTGTACTGCAACTCTCCATCATGGGTTGGACCAAATTTTTCTAACTTTTGCATCCATTTTGGAGCTTCGATCTCAATTGTGTCCATTCCGTCCTCTATGTGCTTACCCCCTAGTGCAGGCATGGGTACATATGGGTCTTCAAAAATCTCCTCAACTTGAATTGGAACTAAATCCTCAGGCTCCGGCTCCAAGAGGGGAGAGGGTTGACGCCCATATTGGAGAACTCTATTTTGCAGTTCTTCTAGTTGTGCTCTGAGTTCTGTGACCTCTTCAGATGTGTCTGCTATGGCTGTGAATTCTTTTGGTGACTCTTGGAGAGCTGCCAGTTGCTTTAGTAGGTCATCCCGCTCTCTTTCTAAGGCAGCGTGTGCTTCCAGGAGATCAGCGTGTGTCTCCAATACGATTTGCATATTTTCCGATGGGATGGCCTTGAAGTGCTCTAGGTCAAGTTCCTGCGGGGATCCCTCCATTGTTGCCTCTAGGTTTTCTTCATTCTGTTTCTATAGTCTTTTATTCTCTTCGAGTGCTGTGCACATTTGTTTTCATAGTAAGGCGAGATTACATCGAAGCTTGAGATTGTCAATTATCTGGGCGTGTAACATTTCATCGAGTTGTTGTTTTTCTTCTGTATCTGGTTGGGGTGGATTGGCTACTAAGTGATCATGTTGTGCTTGCAATGTATTATACTGCTGTTGTAATAGCCTCTTGTCCTTCTCTAAGTTTATGAATCTCTCTTGTAACGTTTCGTGGGTTCGGAACAGATTTGTGTGCTGAGCGTCAAGATGATGGTAATGTTGTTGTAATTGAGACATACATTGGTACAACGTATTAAATACATTATTGATAGGAGTGGATGCTGGGAAGGTGTTGAATACAGGAGGGTAGGGAAAAGGGAATGGGAGTGTGTATGTTGTGCTTGAGAAGGGTGAAGTGGGTGGTGGGGGAATGGGAGATTGTGGGAATATGGGGGGAGGGAGAGGTGTGGAAGTGGGTGATATGTCCATGAAGTCATGTGTGGATGCGGTCGTGGGAGTGATTGTGAACATGGGAATCATTGGTGTGGTGATGGTTGTGAAGGTGTAAAGTGGCATGTGCAGTTGTGAAAATGAACCAGTAGGAAGTGTTATGGGGGCAATGGGTTTTTCAGTGGCGACAGTTAGAATTACAATGTCCGTGATGGCATTTACAATAGGGGTGGTGATAGGTTGTGCGGATTGTGAGAGTTGACTCACAGTCTGTGCTTCGGTATGGGAAGTGGAATCTGAGGCTGTGACAGTGGTGGTGACAGTGGTGGTAGGAGATGAAGGTGGTGGAGTTGGAGGGGAGGGTGGTAATGGGGGTGACGGGGGTGCACTTGAGGTATGGGCTTCATCAGTGTGATGAATGGTATGGTCTGTGCTTGTGGTTGTGGATGTGGTGCCTTGTGGTTCTGACACCAAGACATTCATCTGTTTTCCTAGTCTAGGGGGGCGTCCGTCGTGTCTTCGCTCCGACCTTCGCGAGTGTGCACTATCTCTGGTACCCCCAATGCATCAGCAATCATGTCAAGGGTTGCCTTGTATTGATCATCCACACCTTCATCTTCAAGGATTTGGTTCATGAGGGCCTTTGCTGCTGCCAAGGATAGTTTGTGTTGTTCTTGAACTCGGTTGATGGTATCATACAGTCTTTTCAATTGCTTCGTATACGCAAGGGCACCTTCAAGTTCTAGTACAACTTCTTGCCCATATTCATGCTCTTCTTCATTGGATAGTCCTTCGTGTTCCTCCTCTTGCTCCTCTTCTGCAGTCTCCTCTTCATGTTCCTCTACTTCGACAACTTGTGGTTGGGTTGGATGGGGTTGGTTCGTGACTGTCTGTTGCCCACTTACTTGCTCTGCTTCCACTTCCAAATTCGTTGCATTGATTATTCATGCTATCTCCTCATCAGTTAGATCTTCTAGTGTGAAGCCATGAGGGAATTCTAAATCAATTGGTATGGGTGGGAACACCAAATTAGGTCCTTCCGCAATGGGCCTTGGTAATCTGATGGTGAAAAGCTTCACCCGCCTTGGAAGTCGTGGAGTTGTCTCTGGTGTCAATGTAGCACCTCGGGTCTATGCACAGGGCATTTGAACCGCTCCCCTCATTTTCTTGGATGGAGGTCCTGCGGTTGATAGTCTTCGTTCAAATTCTTGCACCCTAGTCCAAACAAGTGCTCTTTGAATTGGCACATCATATGCCAAGCACCGATAAACAATTCTTGTAAGAGCACAACACCCATAAGGTACTGACTTCTGCTTCTTATACCATCGTTGATGTGCCATGTGTATTTGGTGAATGATCCAATGAGGCATGTTGATGGTTAGATTGAAGGTATCTGCTAAGTACAGACTGAACCAAATCTTCTTTGGTGGCATCATGAATGTCTCTTGAGCAGGGAAAGCGAAATGTTGCATGCACATTCGGAGGTGAATGGCAATAGTTGGTTTCATTGCCACCATGTCCTTTAGTTTAGTCAAGTTCCTGTTCTTCATGTTGTCTGGGATCATTGTCTCTTTCTCTGTGGGGATGTGCATACCTTTCATATCGAGAGCTTCCCTCACCAAATTGTTCGTCAATTTGAAGCGCTTCAGTTCATTACCCCTTGTAAGGGATGGTAGGACAAAAGTGCTATACCCCTTTTTCTCTTTACTGGGAGTGAGGGTGCTAATCAAGTATGAACACCATAGAAAGTCCGGCTTTGGTAACTGGGCTTTGAAGTAATCATATAGTCCAGCCTTCTTCCATATCCGTTTCAACCCTTCATTGTTTTGAAGCCTCTCAAAATCTTTGGTAAAGAAGTGATATTGACCCCAGTGTTCGTTGAACTCTATTTCTACCTCCCATAAATAAGTGCCTTCTCCAAGAGGTCCTACCACGTCACTGAACCAATGCGAGTTTTTGCTTACGGACCTTGGGGAAGAGGATTCTGAATAGGTATGACATGTAATGCTCTCAATGCCTGGGGTCTTTCCTTCAACTCCTCCTCAATAGGGAGACTTTCAATGTCTACAATCTGAGGACTGGTGCCTGCCTGGGAGCTTGTTCCTACAGCCTCGGCCATCTTGAAAGAGCTGGTCACCGATTCTGTGGGAATATACAAATGAATGTTAGCATTGCAAATGGACACCAAGTGGTCATGTGTCCCCGTTACAACATTAACATGAGTTTTTTGTGACAAGTTAGTTAGCTAGTGAGTGCTCGATGATTGTGGGTGTAGTTAGTGGCTGAATTGTCCTATGAGCTAAATGTAAAGATGTAGTGTGAGAATGATACAGTTAATAGGTGGATATGAATTTACAAGTGGGGATCGGGGGGTTTATTACAATCTTTGGGCAGCCAAACACTGTGGATGGCTTTCGGTTTTGGTTCTATGGAGACTCTTGCGGGCTTAGTGAGAGTGTCTGATTGGAAATGAGGCTTTTTAGGGACCCATTTACAAGTGATTCTACTCGTGCTCATGGGTGAATATGTGTCCATGCGTGATGTATAAGAGTGGGTATCAGCTGTTCGAGTGAGTGAACCATGTTGTACAGGGTGTGGTTTCAATGTAGCTATTTGAGTCCGCAAGCAAGCCTTAGGCACCCAAATTTGTCTTGATTGTGGGTCAACCTTCATTGACTTCTTGGGTACCCAGATAGACTTTACTTTCGTAGGAGAATTTTTGAAACACTTCTTATTAGTGTCTTGTAATTGATCACTAATATGAAGTTGAGCTAGTGGTTGTGGCTTAACCGCAAGAGGATGCTCGCCTTTCCGCACCCACACCTGTGTCAATGGCTGAGACACTTTGCTTCGTATTTTCTTTTGGCTTGTAGCATTGGTTGTCTGCTTCCTTTGCATTTGGTACTCCTTTGATTGCCGTGCTTCTACCACGTTTGGAAAAGAAGGGAGTTCTATCGTATCCTTGACTTCTTTGTTGAGACAATCATCCTTCTGCATCACATAGTTTTGGACAAGAATAGCATCGTCATCTTCATGTGTACTCCTAGAAGGACCAGGAGTGTGTGCCTTTCCTAGTTCCTTGAGTGCTCCACTTTTTAACTCAACTGTAACACAATTCTGATTCACCCAAACCTGAAGAAGTCCACTTCTTAGATTGAGGTTGACTGTGTGATCATAGATCCAGTCTTGGCCCAAGATAAGAGGCTCAGTGAGATCCTCATCTTGACACACTAGTACTTTAACTGTCATAAGAGCATCTTGAATGTAGAGAGGAAGTTCCACCTCACCCATGCAAGGGGTTTCCACACCTCCCAATCCTATGAGATATGCTTCTACGTACTACCAAGAATTCCTGGAGAAGATTTTCAATAACTTCATTCAAGAATTGAGTGCCTCTATCACTTACTAACTCTGTAGGTAGCCCACACCTAGTGAACACATTCTCAAATAAGAACCTTGTTGTCGTTTGAGCATCGTTCTTCGTTGTGGCTTTCACTTCTACCCACTTGGTTAGATAGTCTGTGGCCACAATAATGTATTCTGCATGTGAACCCTTAGCTGGGGGATTAATAGGACCGACAAAGTCTATTCCCCACTTAGAGAATGCACGTCCACCCATCATAGGTTTCAATGGCATCTCATCCTTGCATATAGGACACTGAGTTCGTTGGCAAACATCGCACCTCTTCACATAGGTATGTGCATCCATGTGAAGGGTGGGCCACCAAAGACCTGCAAATAGGATTGCTTTAATCACTCGGTCTGGTCCAAAGTGTCCTCCTGCTACACCCTGGTGAGCAGTTGCCAAGATCTTAAGATATTCGCTCTCATGGACACATAATCTGAGGTAACCATCTTTACCACGCTTGTATAGATTGTCACCAATGAGTGAGTAATCTAGGGCTTCTTGTTCTAAACTTCTTTTCCTAGCCAAAGTCATGTCTTGTGGGAATGTTTTCGTCCTCAGGAAGGCTACTAGTGGTTCACTCCAATCTGGCACTATGGACACTTGATAAAGAGTGGCATGTTCCACAGGTGGTTTAGAATGCAATAAAAATTTGAGTATCACTAAGTAAACGAGGTACATGTTGAGATATGCCCATGTCACATGCCAGTCTAGAAAGCTACAATGCTTCCTTACATAAATCCCTAATGGCAACGTACTATGCTTTGGTAGTGGAAACAATTGTACATTCTTGAAGGTGAGACCTTCAAGTATAACACCATTAGTGAAGTGAAAAATCTACCCTAAAGAAGAGTTTTGATTGTCTAGACAACCAACATAGTTAGGCTTTGTATCCAAGAATGGATGAATCACCTCTACACAAGCATAAAAATATATCCTTATTCTCAATTAGATATCTCAAGATCATTTTGACCACTTCTCAATGCTTGTTTTTAGGATTTGACACATATCTGATCACAAATCCTAGTGCAAATGCAATGTCTAGTCTTGTAGCTACCATGCCATAGATGAATGAGATTACCAATAGCACATTCATAAGGAATTTTGGTCATGCATTCTTTCTTCTTATCAAATTTGGGGCAATCATCCTTTCTCAACTTCACATATGTAGGTAGCAATGTCCTTATAGCCTTCCACCATGCATATTGATTTTGTGGACTACCTTGGTTATGCACTCACCTTGAGACAAGTATGTGCATCTCTTATTCATATCAAGAATCCCAAGAATATGTTTAGAAGCTCCCAAATCTTTCATTACAAAATTTTGTCTTTCAACTTTGTCTTTCAAAAGAGATAAGTCTTTTGAGCAGTTCCTAACAATCAACATATCATCAACATAAAGTTGCATATCAAGCTTCCACCTAAACATTTGTTAGTGTAGAGTCAGTGATCCTCATTGCTTCAAGAATGGCCTCCAGACTTCGTGAACACATCAAAATTTTGATTTCATTGTTTAGGTGTCTGCTTAAGTCCATAGAAGCTCCTCTTAAGCATATGCACTAGAGTTAATTTTCAAGTAACTAGATAAACCTTTGATTGTTCCACATAGCTCTCATCCGTAAGATTTTCATGCAAGAAGACATGCGTCATATCCAGGTGGACCAATTCTATATCCTCTTTTGCAAGAATCTAGGGAACATGCATAATATCCTCATCTTGACCACAAGTGAGAAGTTTTCCTCAAAATCAACTCCTTGTTTTTACTTGAATTCTTTTTCCACCAACCATGCTTTATACTTTGGAAAATCTTTATCTGATGTGAATTTCAAAAATATAAACATTTGCATGGTAAAGATTTCTTGCCCTTTGTCAAAGATATAGCATTTTTTAGTGGACCGTACTCAGGGGGAACAAAACTCTGGGATCTCTAGAATTGTTTTCCATAAAGACATAGCGCACGGATAGAGTGGAAACTGAGAGACCTAGAGCCCCAAGAAATCAAAGAAATGCGGATGAATTCCCTCTACCAAGACCTAGAGAGCACACGAAGACTTTGAGACCTACACAAATAGTTAAATCCATGAAGAACTACTTCGATGGCACAGGAGATCCATACGATCATGTGGCTGAATTTAGACAAGTCTTGAGAGCTGAACAAGTTGAAGACCTATTCACACAGTACAATGCTTTTGGTCTAACCCTTAGGAACACCGCTCTTACGTGGTTTCAACCAGTAAATGAGAGACACTTCAGACACATAGACCAACTTCTAAAGGCTTTCATTATTGAATTCTCTAAGAGTGGTATAAGGCATAATACTTCCTCACAGATTCATAGCTTCAAGCAGAACCCCCAAGAGATGGTTAGACTTGTAGGAAGAAGGTTTAGGCAATACCTAGAGAGGTGTCCCATTCCTTAGTTACCCACTCCATCCAAACAGGTGGCTTTGTTCTTAGACGGATTGCTGAGTACCAAGTTAAGATCATATGTGTACTTAAAGGAACTGAGGACCATAGAAGAGTGTGTACGCATGTGCATAGACATCGAGGATAACCTAGGGGAGGAATTGGAGCTCTCAAAAATCTACAAAGATTCAGATAGTTCTACTAGCCTCTCTTCCACGCAATCCACATCTATTGAGGAACTCGTCGAGAAAGTAGCTCAGAAATTAGGAGTATCGAGCAAACAAATACCAAAGTTTTCCCCAGTGAAAAGATGCTATACTTGTGGAGGCGACCATATGGCGAATGTATGTCCCATTATGGCTCAACCCCAAGTGAATCCTAGTAGCCAGTACTGGATCATAGAACGGAGATATACTAATCACACTACGCAAGATTGCCCATACAATAAGCAAGCGGTTAGGCAAACCTACCCTCAGCCGTATCCACAACAGGGAAGATACCAGAACCAATACCCACCACAACAATATGGCAGACCACAACAGCCTTATCAGCAACCCTACCAAAATCAGTAAAGGCCTCAGCCTGTGTTAGCCCAACAACCTACAGCTCCATCCAATGTGATTCCCGTAAAGTATGCAGCTGTAGAAGAAAATTTGAATAGAGCCATAGTCCCAGTAACTCCATTGCTTTCAAAAAGTGTCCCTAGTGACCATAGCTTTGATTCTACACATATTGATAGCCTCCAGGCTTACTACATGTAGCCGCCTGAACATGGTGAGTCCTACTATAGTGAAGAATCGAGTGAACCTAGTTGGGAGCCAGATTATGCAAATGTCATGTATGCAAACCCCAACTCTAGACCTCAACCTAGGCAAGTAAGACCCCCATTTATCTACCCAAGAAGCTTTAAATCCTCCAAAATGGATATTCCAGCTAGGAGAACCACCCTTTGCAAGACAGGCTACCTATTTGCACCACTCTTTGCCTATGTGCAGAGATATACCTTCACAAAGTTGGCAATTTCTCACAACTCACTCACTCAAATAACTTGAAACTTTGAAAAAAGTCTGGGAACTATATGGAGACCAAATGAATCTTGAAATCAATAAAATGAGTACAATGTGAGAGGAAAAAATGCTCTACAATCTGGCACAATCAGATTTGGAAAAGCCTAACTACACCTCTAGATAGAGAGGAGCAAAATCATGAGAAAATGAGGTAAGAAAACAAGGGGTCTGCTTGCTGGAGTTTATGACTTCACTAAACTAAGTGGTAAACTCATGAATTCATACAACACAAGAAAAAAAGGTGGGATGATGCTTATATAGAGTTTTAATTTTCCTACAATCTAGCTAACCACCCACCAATTAGTGTAGGTGCACTTTTTGGTGGCTGATTTGATGAGATTTGAATCTGATTGAGTTTGGTGGAGCTTCTAACTTTAGTTCATGAATTTGGGTCCTCCTTTTTTATTGGTCCACTTGCAAAACTCGTGGTTGAGCCCTTTTGCATGATTGAGACTTGATTTTCAACATTCCCCCTCAAGTCTCAATGCCTATGTCCTTCATTCCAATGCGTGCCTTGAAGTGTTGTAGCTTTACTCCATCCAATGCTTTGGTAAACATATCTACATATTGGTTCTTTGTATTGACATGATCCACCTTGACATCCTTTGAGATGATCTTCTCTCTAATAAAGTGGTAACACACTTCTATATGCTTCGACCTTGCATGGAACACCGGATTTTGAGCCAAGCATATGCTATTTATGTGGTCACAAAAAATAGGTACTTGCTTAACCTGCAAATCAAGATAAAAAAACAAGTTCTGGAGCCACATAAGCTCACATGAGACTTGTGCTAAGCCTCTATACTCAGCTTTGATCGATGAGAGAGCCATTGTTGGTTGTTTCTTTGACATCCATGAGATGGTCTTCTTCCCTAGCATGATAACATATCCACTAGTGCTCCTCCTGTCATCTTTGGAACTTGCCTAATCAACATCACAATAAGCTTGTACATTTAATCCACCATCAAATGGATAATATAGACCTTCGTTCAGTGATCCTTTGAGGTACCTAAGTACCCTTTTGGCTGCAACAAGATGAGGTACTCTTGATGCTTGCAAAAATTGAGATAATACTCCAACTACATATGCAATATCTGGTCTTGTCATAGAAGCATACAAGAGAGATCCAATTATTGACCTATACACAGTGACATCCTTCACTTCTTCACCTGCTTAGTTTAACATTTAGTTCTAATGGATTACAAATGGGCTTGCAATCACACAAGCGAAATTTCTTCAAAAGATCTAGAATGTATTTCCTTTGCATCAAGTATACCTTCCTCTTTATATAGTACTTCAATCCCAAGGAAGTACCTTAAAAACCCTAAATCTGAGATTTTAAACTCACATCCAAGCTTCCTCTTTATGTCATTGATGTTGGCTTCATCATCCCCTAAAATGATCAAATCATCAACATTTATTCAAATGAAAACAATTTTCTACACAAGTCTTTGGTTCCAAGATCTTGGGGCTTGCTTGAGTCCATAAAGAGCCTTCTTTATCCTGCTTACATGATGTGGAAACCTCTCATCTTCAAAGCCTTGGGGCTGCTCCATGAAGACTACCTCTTCAAGCTCTCCATTTAGGAAAGCATTCTTCACATCCAATTGGTACTTCCAACCTTTTGAGGCTGAAATTGCAATCAAACTTTTGATGGTGGACATCTTAGCTACTAGAATGAACATTTCCTCAAAGTCTATGTCATAGGTTTGAGCAAAACCTTTGGCCACCAGCCTTGCTTTATACCTAGAGATGCTCCCATTTGCATGCCTCTTTATGTTGTACACCCATTTGTTGCCAATGACTTTCATGTCCTTTGTTCTTGGCACCAATGGCCAAGTATTATTTTCTTCAAGTGCCTTGACTTCCTCCTGCATAGCTTAAATCCATTCCCTATGCTTATTTTCTTCTTCAAAAAAGTTAGGTTCTTCACAAGCTATAACTTGACTCATGTAGGCATAGTGTCTTGCAACGAATGAATCATAAGTTAACCTTTGAACAGGGTATTTAACCCTGTTGGATGACCTTATGTCACCATTAGGTGGTAGGAATCTCCTCCTCCTTTTTTTAGATGCTTTAAATCCTAGAGTTTCTAATTTTTCCATATCTTCATCACTTGTAGATTCCATGTCTACCCATTGATGGTCTTTGTCATTTGCCTTTTCCTTCCCTTTGTTACTTCCTTCACTTGAATGAGCTTTATTCCTTGTCCTTCCATGCCAAGATAATGTAGTACTCTCCTCTGATGGTGTGCTTGAAGTGGTTGGACCACTCATCTCCATGATTTGTTGTTGCTCTTTGAACTTCTTCTCGACTTCATATGCATCATCAGCCTATAACACATCTTTGCTACCATACCAAGGAAGCAACGCATCAAATATTACATCCCTAGATACCTTAAGCTCTTTGGTGCAGGGGTTATAGCATCTAAAACCCTATTTCTCTGAAGAATATCCAAGAAATATACACCTATCAGCCTTTGGGTCTAGCTTGTGTCTCAATTCTTGAGGTATATGAACATAACACACACAACCAAATAATTTGAGATGTGAAAGGTTGGATCTTACCACACCAAGCTTCATAAGGTGTAACTCCATGTACTCCTGAGTTTGGACACCTATTCATAATGTATATGGCTGTACCCAATAAGAGTTAGGAACATTCATTTCATTTAACAAAGCCCTAGCCACTTCTACTATGTATCTATTCTTCCTCTCTACCACCCCATTTTGTTGAGGTGTATACATACTGTATTGCCTTTTGATGCCATGGTCATGTAGAAAATCTAAAAATTCATTTGAAAAATACTCTCCCCCTCCATCCGATCTGAGACTCTATATACTTCTCTGTTTCCTTCTCCAGTAGGTTTTTGAATCTCTTGAAGTAGTAAAACACTTCTGACTTTGACTTCATGCAATACATCCAAACCAACCTTGAATGATCATCTATAAATGTGACAAAATATCTATTACCTCCAATGGATGGCTCCCTTGTAGGTCCCCATACATCTGTGTGTATGAGATTCAACACTTCATTGCTTACATGTGCTTCCTTCTTGAATGGCAATCTGCTTTGTAAGCATTCTCCATTGGATAGTTCTCTTCCATGTGATCTTCCTCCTCTTCCTCTTGATCCATAGCTTTGGTTGGAGCCTTCTTGGTTGCTTGAGCTTGAGCTTGACTTTCCTCTCCCTCTACCTTGGCAGTTTCGTCCATCTCTTTTTCCTTTGCCTATACCTGCATAGAAAACTTGGGCTTGGCTGCCCATTGATTGTGAACCTCCTTGGCTCATCTCCACGGTCATAATCAATGTGACTAATTGATCAAATTCTGGTAGGGAATCCCTCACATAAACTGATGTGGTGAATGCTTTCCACCTTTCATCCTCTCTCAAGCCATTGAGAGTGTTCGCAACAAGATAATCATCTTTGATTGGGCTCCCAATTGAGCCTAGGGCATCTGCAAGCTCCTTAACCTTCAAAATATACTCATTTATGTTAGTACGTGGTGCTTTCCTAAGATTATTTAGCTCATTCTTGATCTGAGTCTTCCTTGCCTTAGTTGATGAAGAGTACAATCTCTCCAAGGTCTCCCAAACCTTCTTGGATGTGTCCAAGTCTTGTATATGCCCTATCATGCTATTGCTTATGTGTTGGGATACAATGAATATGACTCTTCTATCCCTTTCTATCCATTCATTAAGTGCCTTGACTTGCCCTTGAAGTGGTGGATCATGTACATGAGGCATTGGCTTAGTGCCGCTCACTAATCCCCACAGTCCTTTGCCCATAAGGTAGTTGCTAACTCTAAATTTCCATGGTTGATAATTGCCTTTCTCTAACTTCTCTATTTGTGCATTAAACTCAGCCATAGTGAGCTCTAACATGCTTCTCTATCCTCTTCTCAAGTTTTTGTATGTTTAAGAAGGTGTGGATATTACCTTTTGATTGCTTCTCCCTTGCTAACATTCGACTAGTTGAGATCTTGATCGACGTAGCCCTCTTTCGATGTCTTCTTACTTTGATAAGTCCTCCCTCTACTTCCACGAGTTGTATTGATCCCTTCAAGTCTTCAATATGATTCCCACTGATGTCACCAAGCCTACAAAATGGCTTTGACATCACTAATGGGGGATGATTCTAAGACCCCAATGCAATAATGGAAGATGGCTGCCCTCCACAAGGTCCACAAGCAATGATATATGCTCATTGTTCTAAACTTTTCTTTGCACTAGTATAGAGACTTAAACTAAAATTTTGCAAACTTACAGTAGACTATAAGGAATACCCAAGAAGCTTTAAATAATCCAAAATGGATATTCTTGCTGGGAGAATCACCCTCTGCAAAATAGGCTACCTGTTTGCACCACTCTTTGCCTATGTGCAGAGATATATCTTCACAAAGTTGGCAATTTCTCACAGCTCACTCAGTAAAATAACTTGAAACTTTGGCAGAGCTTAGGGCACTGTATATGAGAGACCAAATGAAGCTTGAAAACAATGAAAATGAGTACAACGAGAGAGGAAAGAATGCTTTACAATCTGGTACAATTAGATTTGGAAAAGCCTAACTACATCTCTAGATAGAGAGGAGCAAAATCATGAGAAAATGAGGTAAGCAAGCAAGGGGTCTTCTTGCTGGAGTTTATGACTTCACTAAACTAAGTGGGAAACTCGTGGAATGCATACAACTCAAGAAAAAAGGTTGGACCTATATAGAGTTTTACTTTTCCTACAATTTAGCTAACCACCCATCAATTAGTGTAGGTGCACATTTTGGTGGCTGAATTGATGATATTTGAATTTGATTGAGTTTGGTGGAGCTTCTAACTTTATTCCATGACTTTGGGTCCTCCTTTTTTTATTGATCTTGCAAAACGCGTGGTTGAACCCTTTTGCATGATTGAAACTTGATTTTCAACAATCTTAACTATCATGCTTGAAGAGTTCTTCTTCCCTTTGAGAGGATAATTGAAGAAGAATCCTAATTCTAGATATTAGCTTCTAGATGTATTCCATTAGATCATGAGTCTCACCATCAAGAAAAAGTACTCAATGGGATTTAGTTAAATCTTACTTAATGTTTGAGAATATTTGTGTCAGACATTGATCCACATGGACTGATCCCTATAGATCAATGTCATGATCCCTGTGGATCAATAGTGTCAGAAATTGATCCACACGGATCATGATATTGATCCATAGTGATCAATTCATGCGGCCCAATTTCTAACAATTTGGTCAACCATTTGATATGGTGTGACTAATCTCATCAGTCTTAATGCTTGACTGGATCTTTGAATCTACTTTGGGCCTTTTGGAATTTCTTCTCTTGTTTACCCAAATAAGATATAAGAAGAAGCATCAAGATGCCATTAGGATATGCTTTATAGCTCATTAAATGTATTTTCCTAACTCACTTAAGATTTTGACAATCCATATGGTTTATGAAAGTCTTCTCTTACATCAGGATTCATTGAGAACTCAAAATCTTTGAGAACTTCATCTGGGCTAGAAGATGTAATGAAAGAAGTATGAAGCAATTGAGTGCAGTACTTCAACACTATCTATTTCTTTCATATCCTGTACCTTACAATACCTTATTTGGTCCCTTTAGAGAATAAGCTATAGGTTCTTAGCCACTTTCCCCCTTCCTTAAGAGTTTAATTTGTCCTTGAAAACTACCTACGGGTTTATTGAAAATTCTTCTCTTTCTATTGCTCTTTATTAGATTTTCAAAGATTTTATTTCCAATTTATTTATTATTCTCCTTGGTTCAATGAACTATTTAGAGTTTGTTTTTTGTTTTCTTTATTCAATGCTTAGCGAACATATGTCTCCAAGTTCAAGCTTTGATTACCTATAAATCTTGCATCTCATACCACTAGACTCACTTCAATTTGCACTATGTCTTTATGGAAAACAATTTTAGAGATCCCTAAGTTTTGTTCCCCCTGAGTATGGTCCACTAAAAAATGCTATATCTAATAATCCTGCTACTAATTTTACTCCCCACGAGCTTTCCAACGAGCCTAAGATCACCCTGAACGGATTTCGTATGAGGAAGTTATGACAGTTCAGGGTTCTAGGGTTAAAACAGGGCTCAAACAGGCTAACAGTTCACATGATTTTTCTCGAAACACAAGTGTAGGGACCTCACAAAATGCTAATTGATAGACCAATATGCCCAAAATTACCCCCAAAACTTGGAACAATAAACCCTAAAATTTTAGCCGAAAAGCCTGTCAATCGCGATCGACAGGTCTGTCAATCGCGATTGACAGAGGTGTCCGTCGGGCCTGTCAGTCGCGATCGACACGTCAGTCGCAATCGACAGTGTCAATCGCGATTGACGGAGTCAGTCGTGGATCCTGTCAATCGCGATTGATGGTGCCGATCGCAATCGACACTTTTTTTGCGAATTTCGGCGTAATTTCAGTCAATCGTGGCTCTATACATCGCGAGGAACATGTGTACACGTGAATTCTGGTGTCAATCGTCAAATTTCAGTCGGTCACGATCGAGGGTGTCAATCGCGACTGACAAAGGTCTCGGTCGTGGTTGTTGATCGCGATCGAGGGTATCAATCGCGATTGATAGAGTCTGTCGATCGTCTTCTGTCGATCGCGATTGACAATGTCGGTCGTGATTGACAGAGAAATACAAATTTTTTTAATTTTAAGTAGTGATTTGGCATGTGCTCCTCATGTGTGTCATTGTGGTGTGCTTTGTTTTACCAAAGGAGTGATTTTTCTATCGATCGCGATCGAGAGAGGTCTGCGACATGGAGATAGGGCCGAGCTTTTTTGTACCTTCGCAGCCTACTGGAGATGATGAGACAGCAAAATCCTACAAGGAAGCTCAAAAAACATGCAAAAGCAGTGCACACAAATCTCTCTCTCGCTCTCTCTCACAAGTGAAATGAGGGAAATGGAAGGAGGAAGGAGATATGATCGAAAAACTGAAATTTCCACGATGATGGAGATGGAGGTGGGATATGGTGAGGATGATGATGGTGATGATGATGGTGAATTAAGAAAGAGAAAAGTAAGGAAAAGTAAAGAAATTACCTACAACGCCAACGTCACAACTCTACGTCTTACCATCACACGCTCGTCCTCAAAGATCGATCCCCGGCAACGGCGCCAAAATTTGGTGTAACCCAGTGATGAGTAGCACCTCCTTTAATGTCAATCCGGGAAGACATGAGGATGGTATGAAGACCTCGAGCAAGTGAAGGCACAAATGTGTGAGTGAGAAGCACACCAACATGCACACACATACACACACACGCGCGCACACATGGAAAGAACAAAGAGAGAGACAATGGAGTTCTTTAGATTACTCAAAAGTGCTCTTACAAGTTCAATTCTACAACAAGCTAACCTCAAAAATGAGCTCTCTAGCTCTAGTTTTTGACTAGTTTTTGGCCCTGTCCAGACCTAATGTCCAGCCTAGTTAAAAATTAGGTTCTATGGCCTATTTGAGGGCTCAAATGGAGTCTTAAAAATATGAAAATTGATAGGTAGGTACTTCTAATGCTCCTCAAGCTCAAGGACTCCTTGGCTTGCACAAAATGGAGCTACAAAAAGGTGGAATGGTATTTACAATGATGTGGAGTGACTAAAATCACTATTTGAGAAACATTAATTCAGGAAAAAAATGATAGGCCTATTTTCCAGATCTTCTTTGACTACTTTGCCTGCTTGGCCCTTCTCGTTGGCTCCCTTGTCTTGTAAGTCCTTGACCGCCCTGACCACTACCAACAGCCTAGGGTTAGGATTTGTGTACATGACATTGGAGTATTCTAGCTCCCAATTTTGTTCCATAGGTGGTGCCTCATATTGATATGGATAAGTCTCACTATGCTCAGGTGACTCTGTGTAATAAGCATGTGGACTACCTTCATGGGAGTAGTCTGAACTATGAGCATGAGAGTCATTCTCTGAGATCAGTGGGGTCATTGGCACCAATGCTCTTTCTACCACTACATACTTAACTGGAATTACATTGGCAGGGGCTGGTGGTTGGTTTCCTAGGACTAGTTGTGGCCTATATGGTGCCTGATATTGTTGTTGTGGTCTATAATATGGCTGTTGGTATTGGTTCTAATACCTACCTTGTTGGTAAGGTTGCTGATAACTCTGTCTAACAGCCTGTCTATTGTATGGACAATCTTGAGCCGTGTGATTCCTGTATTTTCTCTCAATAGTGCAATATGGAGCACTCTTTTCTCTCATGTTCTGGTTGTGCAATGGGCATACATTAGCCATGTGGTCGCCTCCGCAATTATAACACCGATTCAATGAGGTGACTCTTGGTATTTGTCTATTTTGAACTCGTCGCTTCTTGGCAACTTTCTCTGCTATCTCATCTAGCTCAGTGGAGGCTCTGGACGTATGACTAGTAGAACTGTTAGAGTCTTTATAGAGTTTGGATAGTCCTAACTCCTCACCCAAGCTGTCTTCTATGTCAATGCAGGTCCGCACACACTCTTCTATGCTTCTAGGCTCTTTGAAGTACACATATGATCTTAACTTGGTGCTTAGTAAACCATCTAAAAACGAAGCCACTTGTTTGGCTGATGTGGGTAACTCTGGAGCAGGGCATCTTTCTAGGTACTATCTGATCCTTCTACCTGCTAGTCGCACTATTTCTTGGGGTGTCTGCTTGAAGCTGTGGATCAAAGATGATGTGTTATGCCTGATACCACTCTTGGAAAATTCTACGATGAATTTGTCTAGCAGTTGACCTATATCGCGATAGTTGTGACTACTCAGTGGTTGAAACCAAGCTAAGGCAGTGCCCTTAAGAGTCAAACCAAATGCCTCGTACTGGGTGAACAAATCCTCAACCTGTTCAGCTCTTAACACTTGTTTGAACTCGGCCACATGATCATAAGGATCTTCTGTCCCGTCAAAATAATTCTTCATTGCCTTGATCACTTGAGTGGGTCTAAGGGTTCTTGGGTGCTCTCGGGGTCTAGGCAATGGAAAATCATGTTCATCTCTTTGTTGCCTATGTGCTTGATGTCTCTCTCTTTTAGGTCTTTCATTTTCAAATCCTGATCTATTTCTGCCCACAGTGTGTGCAAAACTTACCTCAGGTCTCTCTCTAGTTCTTTCTCTCTGGGCTTCATGAGCATGGGATGATCCTACTCCTTGGAGGCCATGGGAAACATTGGATCTTGGTGGAGTGAAAATCAATTTACTCTTCCAAGTATATGCATGTCTATCATGTTCTGTTACCAAGAACATTTTCTCTGATGTGTTATCCAGGTAGACAACTTTGCCTAGTATCTCTGGATCCTTGAACTCGTAGATGATGGCTATACCCAATTGGCTAGGTTGATCTGGCTTGAATCTCCAAAAGGCTTCCTTTGTCTCTATTCAAGAATAGTTGTATGCTTTTGTTGTCTTGAGGGATCCAATCTGGAGTGATCACTCTGGTCAAAACTGCCTTGCCTCTAGGAGTCTTGGGTTCTCGTCCTAGATCTCCTTGCTCTAGGTCTCCTATCTCACTCTCAGGAATGACGTTTCCAAACTCATCTGTCCTATTAGGTAGGTTGGTGACCACATATATGGTTCCTTCCTTATCAATGTATGAACCCTCTTCGAACTTGACTACTGGGTATTCAAGTCCAAAGGGTTGATCTGGATTTTTGAGTTGGACCACTGATCGCGTCAGGCCATCCTCATAGATGGGAGCACCTAATCGGTTGGTCCAAATATATTCCAACTGTCTCTTATATGGACCTTCTCGTGTTTGTAGATAGGCAGTGCCTGAGCCACCTATAGGTTTCCCCATGCTAAAAGACATTTCTGAATCACTTGTGTGAGAGCTTAGTACGTAAGGATAACCACTTAATTGTTGTGCCCAAGACTTAGTTGTATGGTTAACACTAGCCTCAGAAGATCTATTTCTTTGTCTATCCTTCCTTAGGTGTCTACCAGATCTCAGGTTCATAAGCTTTGCCTTTTGGTCCCAAAATTCTCCTGTGTATTGCTCAAAATCCTTTGGAGTCCCCTTGGGTTCCTAGTCCCACCTGAGGGTCAACTTCAAATTTCTCTATCTGCAAATCAACACCTTATTCTTATAAAAAATAGTTGAGGCCATGTGAGATTCGAAACGAGCTTTCCAACTAGCTATAGAGCTAAAAAATGGACTTTTGATGAAAAATTTATGTCAAATCAGGCTCCTGGGGGTCAAAACAGGCCAACAGGACCTTTTGGAAAAATCACGATTTTGTGTGAAAATCATGATTTTGGGAGGTTTGAAAATCGCGATGCTGAGCACTTATGAAAATATCGATTTTGGGGGATCATGAAAATCCCGATGCTGAGCAATCCCCAAAAATGAGATTTTGGCTGAAAATCGTGACGCGATTTCGAGTGAGAATCATGAAAAACACGATTTTGAGTGAGAATCGTGAAAAATGCGATTTTGAGAATGATCAAAAAATCATGATTTTGAATGAAAATCGTGTTTTCTCAAAATCGTGTTTTTGGCTGAAGATCATGATTTGTGAAAATCACAATTTTGAGCCCACTGAAAATCGTATCTTCTCAGAATCATGTTTTTGAGAAATTTAGAGAATTGCAATTTTGAGCACAACCAGAGAATCACGATTTTGAGAATGACCCTAGAACCGTGTTCTTTTCAAAAAGCTTTTAGGCCGGAAATAGGAAATCGTTTTTTTTTTTTTGAAAAAGATTGAATTTTATGAAAATCACAATTTTCAGTCAAAATCATGTTTTTTGGCGGGAAATTCAAATTTCTGAGCGGCGAGCAATGGCGGGCCCCGTATGTGCAAAAAATCATGAAAAAACATAGGTGCTTGCTCTCCCTTGCACCTCCTAACTCCTTCTCACACAATAATGCATGAAAAATGGTATGAAAATGGTGAAAATGCACTAAAAAACAAGAAATTTCTATGAAGAAAAATATGGAAGAAGATGGAGATGGTGATGATGATGAAGATGAAGAGGAAAAATCAGAAAATGAACAAAGATGACAGATTTTTTACCTTCCAACGTTGCAAATCTACGATCTTACCATCACAACACTCGTCCTCGAAGCTCTCTCCCTGGCAACGGCACCAAAATTTGGTGTAGCTCAAGCGTAAGCACCACCTCCTTTACTTGTCAATCCGCGGAGACGTGAGGATCGGTATGAAGACCATGAGCAAGTGAAGGCACAAGTGTGTGAGTGAAAGCACACAAACATGCACACACATACACACACACATGCACACAAGGCAAGATCAAAGAGAGGAACAATGGAAAGCTTCTATTACAAAGATTTCTCTTACAAAAGCTCTATTCTCTAACAAACTAACCTAAAAAATAAGCTCTCTAGCTCTTTTTATAGTTTTTGGACTAGTTTTGGCCCTGTCCAGACCTAGTGTCCAGCCTAGTTAAAAATTAGGTTCTAGGACTTATTTGAAGGCTCAAACAGAGTCTAAAAATTATGAAATTGGTAGGGGGATACTTCTAGTGCTCCTCAAGCTCGAGAACTCCTCGGCTTGAACAAAATGGAGTTACAAAAATGGAAAATGGTATTTACAATGGTTTTTAGTGATGGAAATCATTATTTTTGTAGAGATTTCTTCTGAAAAATTGACATGTACTTCTTGGAGCTCCCTATTTGCTCCTTCTTCTTGTGTGTCCACCTCTTGGATGTGCTCCTGTGCTTTGTCCTTGACCTTCAGCTTCAACATGGAGTTACAAAATGGAAAATGGTATTTACAATGGTTTTTAGTGATGGAAATCACTATTTTTGTAGGGATTTCTTCTGAAAATTTGACATGTACTTCTTGGAGATCCCTATTTGCTCCTTCTTCTTGTGTGTCCACCTCTTCGATGTGCTCTTGTGCTTTGTCCTTGACCTTCAGCTTCAACAAGCATAAACACTGACAAATGTATAGTTAAGGGGCTCCTTACATTTAATGGCCACCCATTGGTTAGTAGAGATGTAGAAACAATCTTCCACAAGATGATTAAGATTAGATACAATACCAATAGCTACACCACCTTTACCATTGGAATGCTTCGTATAGTACCAACTGTGTCTCTTAGAAGCAATTTTGAGGTTGGCTTGAAGACCCAAATCCCCCAACTTTAAGTTCCTGAAGACATATAATATCAGGAGTGAGAGAGATGTCTCTCAACCAATTGCTAAATACCTTACCACAAACCAGGTCTATTAGACCTTTTAAATTGAGAGAAACCAATTTAATCAAATCCATCAATATAACAACAATCCAAAATAGTCACTTTGGACCTTTTTCCAGACAATAGTACAATCACTCATAATGATGTCCACAAAATTATTATTACCCATCAAAAAATTATACAAGAGATTCTATGTCATCTTGTAGATCACTTTTTATGATTTTTATGAGGTTTTAGAGCAGTTCTAGACACTTTTACCATTTCCTTTCTTTTGCTCTTACTTTTTTCTTGTCCATGTATTTTTGTATCTGGAGCTAGAGACATGACCACATCATCAGACTTAACTTGATTGAACAAAAGATTTTTTAATTTCTCCTTGTCAAATTGATTGAGCTACTTAGTGAATTCATAAGCATGTTGTTGTTCTTTTTCAAATTCCTCTTCTCCTGAGGACGAATGGGAAGAAGAGTTACCTTTTTTGCTTCCACAATTTGATTTCTTTTATTTGTCACATATATTCACTCTTCATCATTATAACTTTCCATTGGATCACCATCCTGTTGAGATAGGGTAATATCTTCCTCTTTATTCTTAGACTTTCGTAATTCAAGAGAATTTGCAACATCAATATTAGTACCATCTTCCAAGACTTGAAAAGGATTATGGAAATTTTATAAAAGAAGAAATTTATTAACCCAGTTGATGTTTTCTTTTTACCTTTATTAATAACTTTCTTGAAGGAGTTCCCTGAATTACTACTCCCTTCTTTGTTTGTTTCTTTCTCATGCTCCTTGATAGAATCTTTAACAATTGTACTAGGGTCACTTTTTTTTTTATCAAGAAGAGGGCAATCTTTTATCAAATGTCCTTGTTTATAACAATGGAAATAGGCATTAGGAAGATTTCTATACAACACTTTTTGTTCATGAAGTTTGAAACCATCAGAGTCTTTCAAGATTAAAGTGGTCTTAACAGTCTTAGCTATATCTACTTCAACCAAGATTTGAGGATTCCACTTGGGATTAAATCCATTTGTGGGTCTTTGACCAAGGACTTTACCTACGAGTCTACCAAGTTGTTCTATCTAGGGGTAAAATTCAACTAGTAAATCGAGGAATTCTATCCACACAATCACCTTGGTCAGTTTAGGGCCTCTAGGATTAAATCTAGGATGCCACTTAAAAAAAGAGATAGGAGTATTTTTTATTAGCCAATGTCCCTCAACTATGACTTGTATAGCACTATTAGCATCTTCAAGAAAAAAAAGCGACTAGGCAAGTATTGCACATATTTGACACGAAGACCATGACTTTCCCAATTAGTCTTAATCCAAGCTTTAAGGAGTTCCTAGGCTGGTCTAATGCCATGGCAAAGACCAGTCACAACTTTCTCATTGAGATGGTTATGCCAATTGTTAAGGGATGATCTATCTATAATCAATGTACTATCATCATTATCTTCAAAATCAGAGTCAAGATTGATTATATTCTCATGATTAACCATATTATCACTTTTATTTTGTTTATTACTATGCTCTTTAAACATTGTTTTGCATAGCTTTGATATCCACAGTAGGCTTAGGGTTACTTGAAAATATTTGATTGTGGAACATAGAGAAAACACCTTGTTGTTGCTTTTGCAGAGCTTGCATATAATTTCTACTTTCCCTTTCGATGTTCAAACCTCCAGAATTGGAAAGCCCTTGCCATGGAGAGGTGTTCTGTATGGAGGAGTCATCATTGTTTCCCGTGTACCGTAGAGCATTGAGTGTAGGGAAGTCATTGTGGCGAAGAGGGATTGATGAGGATCTAGGCCAACCAACTTGTTAAGACTGTGTGTTGTTCACAGTGACACTAAAGGTTGGGTTTGTGATTGACAAAATAATTTCACTATCGATTTGCATATTAGTTGTCACCATCTTCCACTTTTCTTGGTCATAAGGCTTGGATGAACTTGTAATGTAATCATAGCACACAAGAGGGGACTTAATAGGCATCAATTTAGCTGTGGCAGTCTTGGGTGAAGTCTGAGTGAGTCCATTCTGTAAGGCCTCATGTAGCGCCATCATAAGAAGAGAAGAGGAAGAAGCTAATAACTGCGAGGGGAGTATAGTTCAATAGAACACTAGGCAAGGCAGAGCCCCATTCTCAGAGGAGGAATCATGGGAGAGCCCTAACCCTAACTCATCTTGACTTCAAGAGAGTTGGTCTACCCCCCCCCCCCCATGAAATTATGCAAGGAAACGTTTGGACGATTCTCGCTGTGATCTCTAAACATGAGATTTGTCTAACATATTTAGTGGAAGAATGGCTGACACATAATCTCATGCACACAATGGACCCCAAATGGCAAGAATGAGCGACAAATTAAGCGAGCCTCGTCGCAATTGTGAATCGGGACATTAGTCGAAATCAGTTTTTTTTAGATTCCGGACTGTAGCTTCATCGAAAAAAGCGTAAGCCAACATATCACTCGAAACGCAAGTAAAAATTCCCATTGTGATTTGATTCTCCAATGAGTAAATCTTTACTGCTTGGAATTTTAAGACATCCTTCTTTGGCAGCTCATCAGAAGCCACTTTCTGTGGTATATATGGAAAAACAGAAATAGTGCTATCTATAATAAAAGGGGAAAGGATCACTATTACTCCTGTTTGGTCGGAATGAAGAAAATCTTCAGCATATGTAATTCCTCTTGTAATGAGTCCCAATCGGATTTTAAGAGCCCATTTGTAATATTTAAAAATTACCACCACAATGTGTGGAGAGATAAGCTCCTTAGAATGTATTCAAAGCCTAGAGGCTACTTGATCACCTATCTTTGTGATTATGTAGACTCTTTCCTTTTGTGAGTCAGCCTTGTGCTGAAGAGGGCTCTAAGGTGAGCCCCTCTTGAGCTTGTACTTTCTTTGCCTAGCATCAATTTTGTTCTTCCTGTTTTGCTCAAAAAAAAAAAATAAAAAATTCCCATTGTGGTCCCCTCGAAGCCTTCGCTCGATCAGCTGTACAAGCAAAAGGTGGTAGAGAGAGTGGTCGGCGGCGCTACAGCTTTTACGGAAAAGCAGTGGGTTGCGTTATTTGCAATACTCGGAAAATGCAATTATGGAGCATTGTTTGATGACACTACTCGAACGTATCAGCGTGCACGGCGGCATTCCATAACTCTCGCACCATTTTGGTCATATGCCCAAAAAGAGAAGCCGAGCTCTGCCATGGTATCGAGCCTCGCGCAGTCGGCTGCCCATCTCGAATTTCGGCCATAGTTATCTAAGCATGGATTTCTGTGCGATAGCAATAGAGTAGTAATAGGCCTTCTCACCGTGCAGGGCCAGCTTCGAGCCTGGACGCGTGGCGCGGCAGCGTCTTGAGTGATGCACACAAGTCGACATTTTTTTTTTTTAATAAAGGAAGTTCAGCCTTAGCCTAATCTTCCGGACTTTAATTATAATAAAGAAAAAAAGTTACAAGTGAGTGGGACTAGTGCCCATGGGACCCCCCAAATCCCACAATTCGACATTTTTATTGGGAGACTCTCCTCATTATTTAACTTTTATTAAATTTATTTTTTCTAAGGAAGTTCGGTCCAAGCTAATCTCCCGAGGTTTGAATGTATTGAAAGAACAACCCTTCAAGCATCTCACACAGCTAACTTGGCAGGGCGTGCTATGGTTGTCAACACATTTATGCTTTCTACGATTATTTACTATATCTCATGTTGGAGACCTAAGGAGAAAGAATTGGCCAAAGTGGAAAGGATCTGCAGAAACTTCCTATGGACTAGGGACCCCAATAGGAGGGGGATTCCCAAAATCAAATGGGAAACTTGTATTAGCTCAAAAGACTCAAGGGGCTTGGGTATTTTGGATATCACAGGGTTACCTGACAAGCTGGCGGCAAAGTGGTTTATCAAGGCTTGGTGCAATAGGGAGTCCTCCTAGGCTAAATTGATCTTCAGAAATTCGAAAGACCTTACTTTGGTTGGCCTTCCTGGCTGGAAGGACATTGGGATCCTCACGCTTTTGTTCTCCCCCCACCCCCTGTCCCCTAAAGGCTCTAGCCTCGTGTGTTCCTTATGGAAGAGTTGGAACAAGGCCAAACAATTCATCAGAGTCAGCGAAGAGTCGAAGTGGGCTGCGGGGATAAGACAAAATGACTCTATCTGGTTCCCCATCCGGGGCTTAAGGGAGGTGGAGTATTGGAACCTCCAAACGACTAAGCGTCTTTGGAACAAGGGATACAAACAGTGGAAACAGCTCTGGAAACAAGAGACCGGCGAGTGGATTAGATTTGAAGACTTAGACCCAAGACAAAGAATTTCTCTCGAAGAATGGACTCTTCTTCAAAACAGATGTTCAACATGGGACCACTCAACTACCCACCTTCTCTGCGGATAGGATCTTCCTTGCCTAGAGGGTCTCAAATGGAGCAATGGTAAGAAACTATCCAGAATTCCCAACTTCAAAGAGAACTTAGACGTTCATCACACTCTTAACAAGGTGTGGTCTCTCTCTTGGACCAAACTTCGATGGGAACTTAAGTTCATGTCAATTTGGCACCCCCTTATTGAGATCAAGAAATCCGTTCTCATGTGGCAAATCTTGCATAAAGGTATCTGGTACAACGCAAGGGCCAACAAAATCTGTGGTGTGCCTCCTTGGTGCAAGCGGTGCCATCGATGCATCGAAGACCTTGTTCACCTCTTCTTCGATTGCCCCAAGTCCCGTGTCTGGCATCAAGTGACACGGATTCTGTGTCTCTCGAACCAAATCAACTGACAACAGGCGCTGTTGGGTGAGGCGGTTGGCTGCTTTGCTAGGCTATGGAATGCCATCAGAGGGGAGACTCTTTGGAAAATATGGAGGGAGCGTTGTGCTGTCAACTTTGGCCAAACCCCAAAGGAATGGTCGATTGAGAAATCCTTATTTCTTCTAGATCTCCTCCATTCAGACACCACTGTATTTATCTCCTCGTAGATAACAAGTTGAAACCCAAATGGGTCCCCCATGAAGGAGATGATAGTTTTGTACACCTCATTTGTAACGCCCTCTAGCTTACCGAACTCGTCCCCTGCTTTGTGGGATTTGGGGGGTCCCAAGGGCACTAGTCCCATTCACCTATAACTTTTCTTCATTTTTTTAATTAAAGTCCGGGAGATTAGGCCATGGCCGAACTTCCTTTTATAAAAAAAAAAAGCATCTCACACAGCTTGGAAGACTTCGACAAAGCGTATGACAGATTGGAATGGGATTTTATTCTTCAACATTGAAAGACCTTGGATGTAGCCAAACGTTCACGAAGATGGTTTCCACTCTTCTTGGAAATGCTTCAACTAGAATAAATATCAACGGTAAGCTCTCTAAGTCCATTCGTTTAAAAAGATCAATTAGGCAAGGCTACCCTCTGGCTCCATTACTATTCACTATTGCCTCAAATGGACTCAGTTGCCTATTAAAGCATAACATGGATGCTGGCAATCTCAAGGGTCTTTCCCTACCTCTAAATCACGGCCAAATGATTGCGAGACTTTTTGCTGATGACATGAATGCCTTTGTGCATAACGATATAAACAGCATTGAGGTGTTTTGGTGGTGCCTCGACACCTTTTGTGTGGTGTCAGGTTCAAAAATCAACCATGCTAAAACTGCTTTTAGAGCAATCGGTGGACCTACTCCCCAATTGTTGGTGGATCAAGGATGTCAAGTTATCCCTAGCGGTCAAGTCTTCTGTCTCCTTGGCATTCCGATGGGATTCGACATCTCAATGGACCAACGTTGGAACTGGGTGCCATCCAAGCTGGATAGCAAGCTGAATCATTGGAAAGGTATGCTAGTCAACTTGGCAGGGCGTGCTATGGTTGTTAACACATTTATGCTGTCTACAATTATTTACTTTATCTCGTGTTGGAGACCTAAGGAGAAAGACTAGGCCAAAGTGGAAAGAATCTGCAGAAACTTCCTTTGGACTGGGGACCCCAACAGGAGGGGGATTCCCAAAATCAAATGGGAAACTTGCACTAGCCCTAAAGACTCAGGGGGCTTGGGAATTTTGGATATTGTTGGGTTGGCTGACAAGCTGGCGGCAAAGTGGCTTATCAAGGCTTGGAGCAATAGGGGGTCCTCTTAGGCTAAATTGATCTTCAAAAACACGGAAGACCTTACCTTAGTTGGCCATCCTGGTTGGAAGGACATAGGGATTCTCACGCTTTTGTTCTCCCCCCACCCGGTGTCCCCTAAAGGCTCTAGCCTCGTGTGTTCCTTATGGAAGAATTGGAACAAGGCCAAACAGTTCATCAGAATCAGTGATGAGTGGAAGTGGGCGGCTGGGATAAGACAAAATGACTCTATTTGGTTCCCGATCAACGGCATTAGGGGGGTGGAGTCCTGGAACCTCCAAACTACAAAGCGATTATGGAACAAGGGGTTCAAACAGTGGAAACAACTTTGGAAACAAGAGACCAGCCAGTGGATTAGGTTCAAAGAATTGGATCCAAGACTTAGAGTTACCTTTGAGGAATGGACTCTTCTTCAAAACAGGTGTTTAGCATGGGACTGCTCAACTACCCGATTTCTCTGCGGTCAGGATCTTCCTTGCCTCGAGGGCCTCAAATGGAGCAATGGCAAGAAGCTATCCAGAACCCCCAACTTCAAAGAGGATTTAGATGGTCACCACACTCTTAACAAGAGATGGTGCCTTTCTTGGAGCAAACTTCGGTGGGAACTAAAATTCATGTCTATTTGGCACCCCCTAATTGAGGTCAAAAAGTCCGTTCTCATATGGCAGATCTTGCATAAAGCTATCTGGTCCAATGCAAGGGCTAACAAAATCTGTGGTGTGCCGCCATGGTGCAAGCGTTTCCATCAATGCATCGAAGATTTAGCTCACCTGTTCTTCGACTGCCCCAAGTCCCATGTTATTTGGCATCATATGACTCGAGTATTGAGACCCACGAACCAAATCAACTGGCAACAGGTGATGTTGGGTGAGGCGGTCAACTGCTCATCAAGGCTGTGGAATGCCATCAGAGATGAGACTCTCTGGAAGATTTGGAGGGAGCGATGTGTTGTCAATTTTGGCCAAACTCCTAAGGAATGGTCGATCGAGAAATGCTTGTTTCTCCTAGGTAAAAGAATCTCCCGAGATAAGAGATCTCCACCGTTTAGACATCACTGTATTTATCTCCTCGAAAACAACAAGTTGAAACCCAAATGGGTCCCACATGAGGGTGATGATAAATTTCTCCGCCTCATTTGTAATGCCCTCTAGCTTGCCATACTCCTCCCTTGCATTGTGGGATTTGGGGGGTCCCATGGGCACTAGTCCCACTCACTTGTAACTTTTTTCTTTATTTTAATTAAAGTCCGGGAGATTAGGCTAAGGCCAAACTTCATTTATTTAAAAAAAAAAGCATCTCACATAGTGTTTAATGCTCGTTGGCATCCCCAAATGTGTGTGGAAGCAGACCTCAACAGGCCTCTTCCCTCACAAATTATTGTCGACTTGGGGGAATCTTGGGCTCAGGAGATCACTTATAAAAATCTATCCAATGCTTGCTTTCAATGTGGTCAACTGGGCCATAGAATTAAAGGTTGCCCCCTGAAGCAGAAGAATAAGCAAGAAGTGGCTAGCAAAGCCCAAATACTCAAGGGCAAGCAGGTCAACTCAACCTTGGAAGAGAAAGCCAAGGATGACCTAATCCCAGAAATGGACTCAGAAGGGTTTACAGAGGTTAGAAGAAGAAGGAAAGTTAGCCCTAGGAGAAGCTCAAGCCCAAGGAGACTTTCAGAGAAGACACGCACACCAAAAAAGCCAATCAATACTGCAACCTCGAGGAGGTTAACGAGCTGGATTATCCGGGAGGGATCCGGGACTTTGCGGGCACAAGTAACTTATCCGTGGAGTGCCCTCCCCTCTAACGAGGTCAATCAAGAGGACTACATAACTAGCAAAGAAGACAGATTCACCACAAGTAATGAGGACAATTTGGACAGTGAAAGTTCCATCATTGGAACAACAATACTGGAAACGGCCTCTCCTTCTCCCCCATAGGAGGCCTCCCACAAGGGGAAATAGCTGGCAGGTATGCCCGGGAAAGCCCCCTTAAACTGAAGGTGCATGGTCGGGACCATCCCCCCTCAAGAAAGAAAGAAGAATCCAAGAAGAAAAAAGAGAGATCCCACCCTTGGAACGAGGGAAGTACAAGAAAATGATCATCGCTTCACACTGACTCCACAAGAGCCACCATTATTGGTCAATGGCTCCGTGACATAAGCTTAAACCCGGATTTCATTTGTCTTCAGGAGATTAAAATTGAAGGAGAAGACCTTCAAAAAAGACTTAAGGGTGTCTCTCAGTCCCATGTGTGGTTTTCCACAACCCATCCGCGTTCTGGTGGAACTGCCATTGGTATCAATCACTTCTTAGCTAATACGCTTGACTACACCAGCGAAGACAAAAATCATAGGTGGATGGCGGTTACATTCAATACCCCCTTTCAATTCTCCCTGATCTCTATGTATGCTCCAAATGAGGATGCTACGATACTTGGTCCTCCTTGGACTTGTTTTCTCACAATGTCATGATTTACGGTGACTTCAATATGGTGGAAGACCCCTCTGATAGGTGGAACAACAAGGGATGCATCATTGCTGGCCAAGAGAAACACATGGGACCAAACAAAATTGTTTTTGGATCTAGTTGAAGTCAAGGACTCGAATGGTTTTTCTTGGTCCCATCTTCAATTGGGTGAGGACTTGAGGAAAGCGAGACTCGAGAGATGCTACATTTCACAAAATCTCATCCATCAATGGGGCCCTCCCACCTTAACACAACGAATCGACCTCACCTTCTCTGACCATTAACCAATGGTGCTCACCTTCTCCACTCCATATAAAAGTTGCAAGGTGCCTTGGTTTCATGCCAATCTATTTGTCTTTTCACTCCCCTCTATCCAGCAAGAAATCACTAATGCTTGGCTCGAGGCCTTCACCATTTGCACCTCTCCAAACCAAGTGTTGGAGAATGCGGTGGAAAAGTCTCGTCAGATCTTGATTAGGACCACTAAGGTTCTCAATACCATCCGTCGAAGACATAGAGAAAGCCTATATTGCCGGCTCCGGAGACTCGAAGAAGAAGTTAATAAAGGGAAGATTCAATCTCAAAAAGGAATCCTAAACATCAAAGGAAGATTAATATGTGAGGAGGAGATCAAAAGGAAAAATCTTCAAATTTATTTTAAGGAATGGTGGACAGGTAAGGCAGATAGACCTTCCAAAGAGATGTGCAATATTCTTAGAAGAAAACAAATTAGAGACGAGATCCCGCTACTGCTTGACAAGAATGGGGTGGAATGTAAGACAGAGGAAGAGAACATTGGCATTATAGAAGCACACTTCATGAGCCTCTTGGGTGGTTTTTGTCCCCTCTCCCCCCATAGGCGGGGGATCGCATGGCCACCATCTCTCAGACCTGCTCGCATAGAATCCCATGCAACTTGAGCGCTTTGCTTGATGCCACCATTTCCGAACAAGAGATCCTTGAAGTTATTGATTTGCTTCCGAACGGCAAGAGCCCGGGGCCTGATGGGCTCACTAATGAGTTCTTTAAATCATTCAAATATGTGGTGGTCACCCACTTACATCTTGTTTGGCTTGAGGCGCTCGATTGATATCTAGGAAGGTTTGGAGTTCGCTGAAGAATCTAATCAGGACATTGTCTTCCTCAAGCTTGACTTTGACAAAGCCTATGACCGATTTGAATGGGACTATATTTTATAATCACTGAAAGACCTCGGGTGTAGTTAGAGACTCCTCAGGATGATCTCCACTCTGCATGGTAATGCCTCGAACAAAGTCAATGTCAACGGGCAACTTTCAAAGGCAATCAAATTGAAACGATCAATCAGGCAAGGTTGCCCGTTGGCCTCGCTCCTCTTCACCATCGCCACGGAAGGACTTAGTCGACTTGTGGAGCGTCAGATGGAGCTTGGTCGCATAAGAGGCATCACTTTGCCACATAACTCTAGGCAAATGACCATGAGGCTATTTGGGGACGACACAAATGCCTTTGTTCACAATGACGATACCAACCTGGAAACCTTTGGTGGTGCCTTGACACTTTTTGTGAGGCCTCTAGTTCCAAAATTAACCATTCCAAGATTGTGTTCAGGGCTATCAAAGGGAATCAACCCAATCTCCCCACTGTGCAGGGATGCCAAAGCATTCAATCGGGTCAGATCATTCGCATTCTCGTTATCCCCATGGGATTCGGTGTTACTCTTGAACAAAGGTGGGCTTGGGTTCTCGCCAGACTTAATAATAAACTTAACTATTGGAGGGGTTTGCAAATTAATCTTGCTGGCCGGGCCATGGTGATCAACACATTCCTCATATCCTCAATCATATACTTTCTCTCTTGCTCGAGATCGAAGGATCAAGAATTAGCCAAATTGGAAAGTATTTGTAGGAACTTTCTCTAGACTGCGGACCATAACAGGAGGGGAGTGCCTAAAATCAAATGGTCCATATGCACTAGTCGTAAGGAGAGTGGAGGTCTGGGTATTATGGACATTGGCAGCATGGCCAATAAACTTGCGGAAAAGTGGATGATTAAGGCCTGGTGCAACAGAGATTCCTCTTGGGACACATTAATTTTTAGAAACAACAAGTGATTTCTCTTGTGGGCTACCATGGATGGAAAAACCTCGACATCCTCACCCTCTTATTCTCTCCGATTCCAGTCTCCCCCAAATGATCGATCCTGGTTAGATCCCTGTGGTTGATCTGGAACAAATTCAAACCTCACATCAGAATTAGTGAAGATTGGAAGTGGGCTGTAGGTATAAGAAAAAATGACTCTATCTAGTTCTCGATCCAAGGCATGAGAAACGTGGAGCCTTGGAATGTCTCAAATGCCAAAAGTCTCTCGAATAAGGCATTCAGACAATGGAAGCACCTCTGGAAACAAGACACAAACAGATGGGTGGACTTTGAGGACCTTGACCCTAGTGTTGCGGTCACGTATGAGGAATGGAATAATTTATTGAGTAGATGCCATGCTTGGGACCTCTCTAAAATTCGACTACTTATATAATGGTAATCGCCTCTCCGAGCTTCCATATGTTGAACCTCACAATGACATTCACATCAGTCTCAACAAGAAATGGTGTCTCAGCTGGACGCGACATCGTTGGGATATGAAATTTTTGTCTATCTGGAACCCTCTCATTGAAAACAAGAAGTCGGTCCTCTTATGGAAAATTTTACACCGTGGAATATGGATCAATGCAAAAGCTAACAAGATCTGTGGTGTTCCGCCCTGGTGCAAGCGATGTTTCCATGGCAAAGAGGATATTGGACACCTGTTCTTTGCTTGCCCTAAATCCCTTCGATTATGGAGGATCCTTGGTCGGTCCCTGGGACTCCAAGAACAAATCAATTGGAAGCAAGCCCTTATTGGTGAAGCGATCGGTTGCTTTGTGGCATTGTGGAATGCGATCTGGGGAGAGATCCTTTGGAAGATTTGGTGGGAAAGATGCACTCACAACTTTGGAAATACCCCCAAGGAGTGGTCGCTCGAGAAGTCCCTATTCCTTCTCGGCAGAAGAATTGCTAAGCCCCCCTTTCAGACATCACAAAGAGCTACAATATGTCAACAATAAGCTTAAAACCAAGTGGGCTCCACACGATGAGGATGCGAGGTTTATCAACCTCCTCTATAACTTCATGTAAGTTTTGCAAGGTCTTCCATGAAAGCTCGGCAAGAAAATTAGACTTTAGAAACATATCAGTTGGAAGCAAGCTTTGATGGGTGGAGCGTTCGGTTGCTCCACGACTCTTTGAAACGCCATCAGAGGGACGGTCCTTTGGAAGATCTGGCGGGAAAGATATGCTCACTTCTTTGGTGACTCCCCCAAAGAGTGGTCGATTGAGAAATCACTGTATCTCCTTGGCAAAAGGATTGCTAATTGTAAGAAACCCCCTTTAGGTATCATCAAGTGCTCCTTCTGATCAACAACAAGCTTAAACCCAGGTGGGCCTTACATGCGGGTGATGTGAGGGTGATTTACCTTCTGTGTAATGCCATTTAAACTATGTAAAAGCTACCCCTGCTCTGTGGGATTCGGGGGATCTCATGGGCACTAGTCCCCTTCTCTTGTACTTTTATTTTTATTAACACAGCTTAAGTATCTCACAAAGGAGAGCTTAGACGGGAAAAGCATTATAAGAAACGGGCTGCCCAAAGGTATCTAAGCGCATTATGAAGAAAGGGCTGCCCAAAGGCATTTAGTTTCAATGGTCTCAAGTCATTACACGGATATCCGTCCACACTGACCTTGGTATATCCAAGAGGCCAAATGAATTGAGCACACAACCTCCTCCTCAAAGGTGATTGGCCAACCAACTCACTTACGAGTTTTGGACTTAACTTTTATTTTTATTTAAAAGGAGTTCTCATAAGTTACTGCTTACTCTCCCCAAGGCTAAAACTTTGAAAGAATGAATGCACCACTCTCCTTATAGGCCTTTTTTTTACAACAAATCAAAAGATTAAGTAAAAAAGAGGAGGTATAAGAAAAAAAGAGATACAAGAGAGTCTACATTTTCACGAGGGAGCCACCAAGTTAACTATGATGAATTAGGTAGCTGAAGTAAAGCGCTTTTATTTTTTACTAACAAGAGACAAGATTGAATTAAATGAGGACTAATACAAGATCAACCAAAGGGGAATACATCAAAAACCTCATAGTAGAATACTTCTCAAGAGAGCTTCTCTCCATTCGTTGGGGGGTTTCTCTACGAAGATATAGCTCAGTTTCTCTATAATTTAGAAAAAACCTAATAGGGGAATACATCTTAAGAAGAGCCTCTCTCCATTTGTGAGGGGGTTTCTCTACAAAGATATAGCTCAATTTTTCGTTCTCAACTAAGGAAGTCTTACTGGACTTAAGAGAATAACAACCTAGTTTCTAAATGTTAAGATTGCAAGAAAACAAGAAGTGCCTTTTTCCTTTATTGAAAACAATTCATTTCTTGAATTCCATATTGCCCAAAGGATTTCCCTCTCCAAAGATGTCATAAAACAATATCAAATTTGTAGTAGGATCCCAACAAAATTTCTTGATACTCCATGGAATGTGGGCATATTAGCTTGTAAAATTTTTGTAAAAGCCTCAATAAATTTTTTGGCCAAATAAAAATCATGAATAAATGTTGGAGGTTTTCAAGCTCCCAAGAGACCTTGCATAGTCCATCATTTCATCCAATCCTCTTCATCTTGCTGCGAAGCCACAATGCATCGTGAAAAAGAAGCCATTGAAGAATGAAATGATTGACGTTGAATGGGAATATCCAAATACAAATGAACATGTACTTCCATTGTTGCTTAGACTATTGAGATCTCCATTTTTCATTGAACTTTGTGGTGATTGAAGCGATAGATTCTGTGTCTTTCTTAAATGTTAACCACATGTCTTTTGATATCTCACTCAATCTTTGTTCATTGTTTCAACACATGTCGGCAACAACATACTGATTACCTATTTACAACCATAGAATGAGTTTAGTTGAGAATAAAGATAATAAGAGCTCATATTTACCTCATTTTGAAAATCCTTCTAGTAAATAAATCCAACCTTATGGCATTCGTGTTCTCTTATAACTGGAATAGACTTGCATTGAATGACAATCACCTAAACCAAATGGAACCTTACATAAAAAAATTTATTCGGAGCTCATAATTACCTCATCTTGTTAAACATCCTTGCAATAAGTAAATCTAACCTAATGAGATTTGTATTCTCTAGTGGTTGGAATTATACTTGCATTGAATGACAATCACCTAAAGCAAATGGAATCTTACATTATAAAATTTTATTCAAAGCCTCTCATCTTGGTAAACATTCTTGTAGTAAATAAATCTAACCTGATGAGATTTGTATTCTCTAGTAGTTGGAATGAGACTTGCCTTGAAAGGCAACCACCCAAACCAAATGGAATCTTAAAAGAAAGTTTTAAGTTAGACAACAGGCAGTGGGTTTAAAAAACTTTTCCACTTCAAACAAAGCCTTCCACTTGTTAACAATGAGAGTCTTGAGGAGGTAGAGGGACATCCTTGAAGCTAAAGTTTATAGCTACAAAGCCCAAATAGTTTAGTTTTTTATTATCAAGCAAACCCAAAAGTCCAAGGCTCGAGTAAAGCTAAGCCCTATGTAGGGTTGCAAAACATCTGGTCATATGGAAGAGATGGGAAGTTTGGATATCATTTATCGTACCCTAAAATGCGTTCACTAATAAACAATAATGATGTCATTTTCAATTAAATGAAGATGCTTAAACATCCCATTAAAAAGATCACAGTGAGAAGATCATATTTGAGGATGTTTGTCCTCATGCTAGCATGCATCAGAATATGATAGAAAAGGTTTTTCATGAAGATGTTCAAAAAGATTCTGTTAGTGCTCATGATGAATAACCATTGACGTGATCTTCATGTGTGTGACATCCACTTGATATATTTGTTCTAGGATTGGATTTTTTTTCGGTTTCAATGGATGCTAGTGAGCCTTCTTTTTTTCGGTTTCAATGGATGGTTTCAATGTAGGTAGATGATCGTGTCAAGTGGAACATGCAATCAAGAATGAACTTGGTTCTATTAATAAGAATGGTAATTCAAAATTGGTACCTTTGACAAAGGGCAAGAAATCTTTACCATGCAAATGTTTATATTTTTGAAATTCACATCAGATAAAGATTTTCCAAAGTATAAAGCATGGTTGGTGGAAAAAGAATTCAAGTAAAAACAAGGAGTTGATTTTGAGGAAAACTTCTCACTTGTGGTCAAGATGAGGATATTATGCATGTTCCCTAGATTACATGCAAAAGAGGATATAGAATTGGTCCAAATGGATATGACGCATGTCTTCTTGCATGAAAATCTTACGGATGAGAGCTATGTGGAACAATCAAAGGTTTATCTAGTTACTTGAAAATAAACTCTAGGGCATATGCTTAAGAGGAGCTTGTATGGACTTAAGCAGACACCTAAACAATGAAATCAAAATTTTGATGTGTTCATGAAGTTCGGAGGCTATTCTTGAAGCAATGAGGATCACTAAATCTACACTAACAGATGTTCAGGTGGAAGCTTGATATGCTTAGGACTTTATGTTGATGATATGTTGATTGTCAGGAACTGCTCAAAAGACTTATCTCTTTTGAAAGACAAAGTTGAAAGACAAAATTTTGTAATGAAAGATTTGGGAGCTTCTAAACATATTCTTGGGATGTGCATGATTCTTGATATGAATAAGAGATGCACATACTTGTCTCAAGGTGAGTGCATAACCAAAGTAGTCCACAAAATCAATATGCATGGTGGAAGGCTATAAGGACATTGGTACCTACATATGTGAAGTTGAGAAAGGATGATTGCCCCAAATTTGATAAGAAGAAAGAATGCATGACCAAAATTCCTTATCAATGTGCTATTGGTAATCCCATTCATGTATGACATGGTAGCTACAAGACTAGACATTGCATTTGCACTAGGATTTGTGAGCAGATATGTGTCAAATCCTAAAAAGAAGCATTGAGAAGCGGTCAAAATGATCTTGAGATATCTAATTGAGAATAAGGATATATTTTTATGCTTGTGTAGAGGTGATTCATCCATTATTGGATACAAAGTCTAACTATGTTGGTTGTCTAGACAATCAAAACTCTTCTTTAGGGTAGATTTTTCACTTCACTAATGGTGTTATACTTGAAGGTCTCACCTTCAAGAATGTACAATTGTTTCCACTACCAAAGCATAGTACGTTGCCATTAGGGATTTATGTAAGGAAGCATTGTAGCTTTCTAAACTAGCATGTGACATGGGTATATCTCAACATGTACCTTGTTTACTTAGTGATACTCAAATTTTAATTGCATTGTCTAAGGGTCTCATGTATCATGCAAAGACCAAGCACATTGTGTGGTACTAATTTATTCATGATTTCTTCACCATTTAGCTCATTTTACTTTGATTGTCGTTCTAATTTAGTCCACAATGCTAGACTAGCCTAAGCTAATAATGGATTGAGGGGGTTGAGTATTTTTCCAACCTCGAGTCAACTCCTTTGATTGCTCTGATGCCCAAGAAGTCGCACTTCCCAAGCTTTGTGTTCTTCACTGCCTTGCTTTGATTGCCCTTGCTTGCCCTTGCTAGACCTATAAAAATTCAATGTTTAGACCTCTTCTTAAATGGATGCTCAAGCACTTTAATATATACACCTTTAGGTCCTTGTCTGAATTTCAATGCCCCTAGCTTTTCTAGTCCCATGAATGATCAACCTAAAATTATCCTCTCTAAAAAGCAACGTCTTCTTTTTGAGGATGCTAGAGATGAACAATCTGAGTCTTTATAGACCTTTGAGAGTTCCAACTCGTCTCCAAGGTTCTCCTCAATGTCTATACAAATTCTTACACATTGCTCTCGCGTTCTGGGTTCCTTTAAGTACACATAGGAGCGTAGTTTAGAGCTCAAGAGGCCATCTAAAAGCAATGACACTTGCTTGGCTTGTGAGGGTAATTCTTGCATCAAACATCTCTCAATATATTGTCTAAACCTATGTCTTGCAAGCCTAACTATTTCCTAAGGGGTCTGTTTGAAACTATGAATCAACGAAGAAGTACCATGCTTGATTCCACTTCTAGAGAATTCTGTGATGAATGACTCTAACAAGTGATGGATATCTCTAATTTGCCTTTGTTGCAATGGTTGGAACCAAGTTAAAGCCGTGTTCTTTAACGTTAGTCCAAAAGCATTACATTGTGTGAACATGTCTTCTATTTGCTCTGCTCGTAGTACTTGCTTCAATTTCACAACATGGTCATAGGGATCTCTTGTCCCATCAAAATAGTTTTTCATGGGCTTTACCAGCTGAGTGGGTCTCAATATCCTTGGGTGCTCGTGTGGTCTAGGTAGAGGAAAATCATCTCTACCACCTGGTATTCTAGGTTCCCTTTGTCTTTCCAATCTATCGATGTCCATGGTGGCTCTATCTCTCCCTATAAGATGAGTGAAACTTACTTTGTGTCTCTCTTTGTTCTTCTCTCTTTGATTGCCATGGGCTGAAGATGTTCGAGCACCTTGATGGCTCGTGTTTACATTTGCTCGAGATGGAGGGAATACTAAATCACCTCTCCATGTGTAGGTATTTCTTGCATGGTCTCGTACCAGAAATACTCGTTCTGTAGTATCATCCAGGTATACAACTTTTCCAGGTGTATCTAGGTCCTTGAATTCGTAGATCACGATGGAGCCTACCTCACTAGGTTGTTCCATTCTGCACCTCCAAAATGCTTCGTGAGTTTCTTTATTCACAAACAACTCTATGCTTCTATTGTCTTGAGGGATCCAATCTGGGATTAGGAGTCTTGTCAGTATAGATTTCCCTCTAGGTGTCCTAGGTTCTTCTCCTACTGGTTCTTTCCCTTGGGTCCTCGCTTCCATCTTTGGCTGAATTACACCAAACTCATTGGTATTATTTCGCAGAGTACTTAGGATATACATTGTTCCTTCTTTGTCTATGTATGCGTCTCTCTCAAATTTTTGAGTTCTCGTTCCTTCAAACTTAAGTTCTTTCCTTGAGGTTTTTGTATCGCACATTGTTATTTAGTCTTGGACTTGAAAAATTTAAGTCTCTTGAACTTGATGCTTTCCTATTGTCGTTCTAATTTAATCCACAATGCTAGATGTTTAGCCTAAGCTAATAATTGACTGAGAGGGTTGAGTATTCTTCCAACCTCGACTCAACTTCTTTGATTGCTCTGATGCCCAAGAAGTCGCACTTCCCAAGCTTTGCGTTCTTCACTGCCTTGCTTTGATTGCCGTTGCTTGCCCTTGCTAGACCTATAAAAATTCGATGTTAAGACCTCTTCTTAAATGGATGCTCAAGCACTTTCATATATACACCTTTAGGTCCTTGTCCAAATTTCAATGGCCCCTGGCTTTTCTAGTCCCACGAATGATCAACCTCAAATTATCCTCTCTAAAAAACAACGTCTTCTTTTTGAGGATGCTAGAGATGAACAATCTGAGTCGTTATAGAGCTTTGAGAGTTCCAACTCGTTTCCAAGGTTGTCCTCAATGTCTATAAAAATTCTTACACATTGCTCTAGCGTCCTGGGTTCCTTTAAGTACACATAGGAGCGTAGTTTAGAGCTCAAGAGGCCATCTAAAAACAATGACACTTGCTTGGCTTGTGAGGGTAATTCTTGCATCAAACATCTCTCAATATATTGTCCAAACCTACATCCTGCAAGCCTAAGTGTTTCCTGAGGGGTCTGTTTGAAACTATGAATCAACAAAGAAGTATCATGCCTGATTCCACTTTTAGCGAATTCTGTGATGAATGACTCTAACAAGTGATGGATATCTCTAAATTGCCTTTGTTGCAATGGTTGGAACCAAGTTAAAGCCGTGTTCTTTAACGTTAGTTCAAAAGCATTATATCGCGTGAACATGTCTTCTACTTGCTCTGCTTGTAGTACTTGCTTCAATTCTACAACATGGTCATAGGAATCTCTTGTCCCATCAAAATAGTTTTTCATGGACTTTACCAGCTGAGTGGGTCTCAATATCCTTGGGTGCTCGCGTGGTCTAGGTAGAGGAAAATCATCTCTACCACGTGGTATTCTAGGTTCCCTTTGTCTTTCCAATCTATCAGTGTCCATGGTGGCTCTATCTCTCCCTATAGGATGAGTGAAACTTACTTCGAATCTCTCTTTGTTCTTCTCTCTTTGATTGCCATGGGTTGAAGATGTTCGAGCGCCTTGATGGCTCGTGTTTACATTTGCTCGAGATGGAGGGAATACTAAATCACCTCTCCATGTGTAGGTATTTCTTGCATGGTCTGGTACCACAAATACTCGTTCTGAAGTATCATCCAGGTATACAACTTTTCCAGGTGTATCTGGGTCCTTGAATTCGTAGATCATGATGGAGCCTACCTCACTAGGTTGTTCTATTCTGTACCTCCAAAATGCTTTGTTAGTTTCTTTATTTACAAACAACTCTATGCTTCTATTGCCTTGAGGGATCCAATCTGGGATTAGTACTCTTGTCAGTACAGATTTCCCTCTAGGTGTCTTAGGTTCTTCTCCTACTGGTTCTTTCCCTTGCGTTCTCGCTTCCATCTCTGGCTGAATTACACCAAACACATTGGTATTATTTGGCAAAGTACTTAGGATATACATTATTCCTTCTTTGTCTATGTATGCGTCTCTCTCAAATTTCACCACTGGACGTTCTAATCCAATGGGTTGATCAGGATTGTGCATTTGCACCACTTGTCTTCCCAAACCATCCTCATAGATGCAAGCACCTAAGCGATTGATTCAGACAAATTCTAATTGAGTCCTATAGGGTCCTTCAGGTATTTCCAAATATGCTATGTTTAACCCTCCTTTTGGTCTTTCTATGCTAAAAGCCATTTCCGACTCACTCGTATTTAAGCTCAACTCGTAAGGATAACTATTCAATTGTTGAGCCCACGAACGTGCAGTAGTTCCTACACTTGCTTCTGATGATCTAAGGCTTCATCGGTCTAACTTACCTATATGCTTGCTTGATCTAAGGTTCATAAATTTACTTCCTGGTACTCTGTGATCATCAATGGTTCTTTGTTCTTTATTGCTTGTTCCTTTTTAAATTCCTTTTAAGTCCTTGTCTTGTTTCAATGTATGCATCAGGAATCGACTTTTTGTTGTATTTTTGAGTTCTCGTTTTGTCATACTTAAGTTCTTTTCTTGAGGTTTTCGTATCGCACACTATTATTTAGTCTTGGACTTTGAAAAATTTAAGTGTCGTGAACTTGATGCTTTCCTATTGTCATTCTAATTTAATCCACAATGCTAGACATTTAGCCTAAGCTAATAATTGACTGAGAGGGTTGAGTATTCTTCCAACCTCGAGTCAGCTCCTTTGATTGCTCTCTTGCCCAAGAAGTTGCACTTCCCAAGCTTTGCGTTCTTCACTACCTTGCTTTGATTGCCCTTGCTAGAACTATAAAAATTCAATGTTTAGACCTCTTCTTAAATGGATGCTCAAGCACTTTAATATATACACCTTTAGGTCCTTGTCCAAATTTCAATGCCCCCTGGCTTTTCTAGTCGCACGAATGATCAACCTCAAATTATCCTCTCTAAAAAACAACGTCGTCTTTTTGAGGATGCTAGAGATGAACAATCTGGGTCTTTATAGACTTTGAGAGTTCCAACTCGTCTCCAAGGTTGTCCTCAATGTCTATACAAATTCTTACACATTGCTCTAGCATCCTGGGTTCCTTTAAGTACACATAGAAGCGTAGTTTGGAGCTGAAGAGGCCATCTAAAAACAATGACAGTTGCTTGGCTTGTGAGGATAATTCTTGCATCGAACATCTCTCAATATATTGTCTAAACCTACGTCCTGCAAGCCTAACTGTTTCTTGAGGGGTCTGTTTGAAACTATGAATCAATGAAGAAGTATCATGACTAATTCCACTTTTAGAGAATTTTGTGATGAATGACTCTAACAAGTGATGGATATCTCTAAATTGCCTTTGTTGCAATGGTTGGAACCAAGTTAAAGCTGTGTTCTTTAACGTTAGTCCAAAATCATTATATTGCGTGAACATGTCTTCTACTTGCTCTGCTCATAGTACTTGCTTCAATTCCGCAACATGGTAATAGGGATCTCTTGTCCCATCAAAAAAGTTTTTCATGGACTTTACCAGCTGAGTCGGTCTCAATATCCTTGGGTGCTCGCATGGTCTAGGTAGAGGAAAATCATCTCTACCACCTAGTATTATAGGTTCCCTTTGTCTTTCCAATCTATCGGTGTCCATGCTGGCTCTATCTCTCCCTATAGGGTGAGTGAAACTTACTTCCGGTCTCTCTTTGTTCTTGTCTCTTTGATTGCCATGGGCTGAAGATGTTCGAGCACCTTGATGGCTCATGTTTACATTTTCTCGAGATGGAGGGAATACTAAATCACCTCTCCATGTGTAGGTATTTCTTGCATGGTCTGGTACCACAAATACTCGTTTTGAAGTATCATCCAGGTATACAACTTTTCCAGGTGTATCTGAGTCCTTGAATTCGTAGATCATGATGGAGCCTACCTCACTAGGTTGTTCCATTCTGTACCTCCAAAATGCTTCGTCAATTTCTTTATTCACAAACAACTCTATGCTTCTATTGTCTTGAGGGATCCAATCTGGGATTAGAATTACACCAAACACATTAGTATTATTTGGGAGAGTACTTAGGATATACATTGTTCCTTCTTTGTCTATGTATGTGTCTCTCTCAATTTTCACCACTGGACATTCCCATCCAATGGGTTATTGTGCATTTGCACCACTTGTCTTCGCAAACCATCCTCATAGATGCGAGCACCTAAGCGGTTGATTCAGACAAATTCTAATTGAGTTCTATAGGGTCCTTCGGGTATTTCCAAATATGCTATGTTTAACCCTCTTGGTCTTTCTATGCTAAAAGCCATTTCCGACTCACTCGTATCGAAGCTCAACTCATAAGGATAACTATTCAATTGTTGAGCCCAGGAACGTGTAGTAGTTCCTACACTTGCTTCTGATGATCTAAGGCTTCATCTGTTTGACTTACCTATATGCTTGCCCGATCTAAGGTTCATGAATTTACTTCTTGGTACTCTCTGACCATCAATGGTTCTTTGTTCTTTATTTCTTGTTCCTTTTTAAATTCGTTTTAAGTCCTTGTCTTGTTTCAATGTATGCGTGAGGAATCGACTTTTCATTGTATTTTTGAGTTCTCGTTTCGTCACACTTAAGTTCTTTCCTTAAGGTTTTCGTATCGCACACTGTTATTTAGTCTTGGACTTGAAAAATTTAAGTCTCTTGAACTTGATGCTTTCCTACTGTCATTCTAATTTAATCCACAATGCTAGAAGTTTAGCCTAAGCTAATAATTGACTGAGGGGGTTGAGTATTCTTCCAACCTCGAGTCAACTCCTTTGATTGCTCTGATGCCCAAGAAGTTGCACTTCCCAAGCTTTGTGTTCTTCACTTCCTTGCTTTGATTGCCCTTGCTTTCCCTTGCTAGACCTATAAAAATTCAATGTTTAGACCTCTTCTTAAATGGATGCTCAAGCACTTAATATATACACCTTTAGGTCCTTGTCCAAATTTCAATGCCCCTTGGCTTTTCTAGTCCCACGAATGATCAACCTCAGATTATCCTCTCTAAAAAACAACTCCTTCTTTTTGAAAAAAAATAGTTGAGGTCCTTTAGTACTCATAAAGAGCTTTCTAACGAGCTATAGAGGTCAAAAAATGGACTTCGGATGAAAAAGATATGAGCATTTAGGCCCTTAGGGGTAAAAACTGACCAATAGGTTTTTCTTCAATGATGAGCTAAGGGATCTCCTATGAGCTTAGTCACCCAAAATTTTCTTCAAAATAGCCTCCAAATAGCCCAAAAATTGAAACCCTAATTTTTGCGTTTGGGGTGGACAATCACGATGATCTGGGACAATCGTGATGGTCTGGGACCGTCACGATGGATCAGGTGAACCGTCGCGATGGCGTGGTACAATCGTGATGGTCCGAGGGTGTGAGGGGTCGCGATGGTCTAACGTGAAGCATCACGATGGTCTGAATGAAGCATCGCAATGGTCTCGTCCATGAGCAATCACGATGGCATCAGTCAATGGTCAACGCAATCGTTGCAATGGTGTGAGCTCATCGCGATGGTCACAGGGCAGGATGGCATGAGCCAATCGTGATGGTCCAACTTTGAGGTGTCTCGATGGCGTACCTGGTATCATCGCGATGATTTGGCTTGACACGTGGCAGGGGGATCGTCACGATGGCATGAGCCAATCGCGATGGCATGGGGTTGACGGGATTGTCGTGATGGTCAATGACCATCGCGATGGTTGAAGTGAACGGTCACGATGGTGTGAGACCGTCACGATGGTCCGGCCAAGCCATCACGATGGCGTGAGTCAATCGCGATGGTGTGACACAATCGCGATGGCGTGAGCCCGTCGTGATGGTCCAGCAAAATGCAAATTTTTGAAATGCATTTGTGGATTCGTGTGTGCACTAGTGTCGCCTACTTCTTGGTGTGGCCCCTTACCAAAAATGCCAAACTTGGCAAACCATCACAGTGGTCTGACACACATGGCAGATTTTGACAAAACAGTGGATTTTTAACCTTTTGGAAGCTTTCTTGCTGCTTTGGAGCACTGTTCTTGCAAGAAAAATAAAAAACAAACATGCACATGCAAGAACAAAAGCTCTCTCTCTCTTACATGCACAAATGAGGGGAAATGAGGAGAATGGGTGGATATGGTGAATTTTTTGATTTTTTCAGAGTGGAAGAAGATGATGCGGTGGTGAAGAAGGAGTGTAGAGGAGATGAAAAACACAAAAAACCAATTAAAAACAACAACAGAAACTGAAATTTTACCTTCCAACGCCACTTCTCGCTATACTCTCACCATCATACATTCATCCTAGACTCGATCCCCGGCAACGGCGCCAAATTTGGTGTTGCTACTAGCACAATGGTAAGTACCACATTAAGAAGCTCCACCTCCTTAATGTCAATCCGCGGAAGAGATATGAGTGATATGAAGATTGTGAATGTGAGATGTAGTGAGAGTGAAGGTGAGAAGCATCAAGATGCACACACACATACACACACACAATGAAGAGACAAGCAAGACACAATGGAAGGTAGGGAAATAGACTCTATTACTCAATATCTCAATTACAAGCTCAAAATAGCTCTAAGCCCTCTCTACTCATACAAGCTAACCTCAAAAATGAGCTCTCTAGCTCTTTTTATAGATTCTAGACTAGTTTTGACCGGTTTCACATCTACTGACCGGCATAGTTAAAAAATAGGTTCTAGGTGCTATTTGAAAAGGTAAACGAGGTTTAAAAATATCCAAAATTGGTAGGCTCGTTCTACCTAAGCTCCTCAAGCTCGAGGACTCCTTGTCTTGCACAAAATGGAGCTACTAATTTCAAAAAGGGTTGTTTCTGTAGAGAGTACGCATGCAGAAGCAAAATGAAAAGTAAAGTACTCTCACAAAACAAAGAATGTGTGAGACACAAAATGAGTAGACCATGAAATGGTAAAGTCATGTGGATTAGAAATGAGCTTGCCAAGAGCATGGAGTAGGCTCCTCAAGCTTCTAACCAAGTACAAATGAGGGGAGAGGCCCTCCTTATATAGATTTGGGAGGGGCTCTCAAAAGTACATCATATGTGGGATAAGTCTCTTGAAAGGATAATGAATACAACTGGTAGAAGCACATGGCAAGGTACCCAAATACAAAGGAAATACAATATAAAATGGAAATAGACTAGAAATGGAGTGCCCCCTGGATACAAAATGGAGATGCACTCATGCGGATACAAATGTAGATGAAGTAGGAGCGATCATGTCGTCAACACCCCCTCTGTAGCTCCAGTTTGGAGTGGCTGAATGTTGCAGAGGTCCACCAAGCATTGAAGCGGAACCGGAGGTAGAGCCTTCGTGAACATGTCCGCCAGGTTCTCCTGAGAGGTACATTGCTCTAGAGTAATCTCCTGAGATATGAGCTTCTCGCGGATGAAGTGGTACTGGATCTAGATGTGCTTCGTCTGAGCGTGGAATACTGGATTCTTGGCGATGGCCAAGGCTGACTGGTTGTCCGTGCGAAGACATGTCGGAGTATCCTACAAAACACCAATGTCAGATAATAAACGTCGAAGACAGATGGCCTCACATGCTGCAAAGCTGGATGCTCAGTACTCGGCCTCGATAGATGATAAAGCAATTGTAGGCTGCTTCTTACTTGCCCAAGAGATAGGTCCCGAGTGAAGCAAGAATATATACCCAGAAGTAGGCTATCGAGAATCAGGATCACCAGCCCAATCTGAATCGGAATATCCGGTGAGTTCTATGCCCCCTCTATACCAAAGACCATGATGTCGGGTGAGGGCAAGGTATCGAAGTAGTTTTTGAGCAGCATCCCAATGAGTCTGATGAGGCTGATGTGCAAACTGATTGAGTATACCAACTGCATAAGCAATATCTGGTCTAGTGTTGGCAAGATAGAGCAATGAGCCAACAAGCTGTCGATAGGTATGCACATCCACAAGTGATGATGAGTCCTCGAGTGTAAGCTTGATGTTTGGATCAAGTGGTGTAGAAACTGAGCGACACTGGTCCATGTTATATCTGGAAAGTAGATCAGAGCAGTACTTCTTCTCTGATAGAAATATACCTTCTTTTGTTTGCCAAACTTCCATACCCAAGTAGTGAAGTAATCCAAGATCTGTCATAGAGTACTCAAGATGAAGCTGTGTGATGATAAACTAAATTCGTTCTTCATCTGAGCCTGTCAAGATCAAGTCATCTACATAGAGAATGATGATGGCTACTAAAGACTCCTTTTGATAGATATAGAGATTAGCATCAGCATTGCTTTAGTGAAATCCCTTGTCTTCAAAGAACTTGTGAATCTTTTCATACCAGGTCCTGGGAGCTTGTTTGAGTCCATAAAGTGCCTTGTGAAGCTTGTAGACTTGATCTTCTTTGCCTTTCATCTCAAAGCCTTCAAGTTGTTCAACATATACTTCTTCTTGAAGATCTCCATTGAGGAATGCACTTTTGATGTCCAGCTGGTAAATGGGCCAGTTAAAGTGAGCACTTAGTGCTATGATGATTCTTATGGTTGTGAATCTTGCAGTAGGAGCAAAGGTTTCTTCATAGTCAATGCCATGTTGTTGCTTGTATCCCTTAGCTACTAATCTTGCCTTATATTTATCTAGAGTTCCATCAGACTTGTATTTGACTTTGTATATACACTTGACTCCTATGACTTGATGGTTGGTTGGTTTGGGAACAAATGTCCAAGTCTTGTTCTTTGCTATTGCATCGAGTTCCTCTTTCATAGCTGTTTCCCACTCTGGTTGGCCTTGAGCTTCTTTATAGTTGGATGGCTCTGGAATTTGCTGAATTTGGTACATTAGAGCATAACATAATGACTTTGTTCGCGTTGGTGCTTATCAAGAAGCCTTTGAGATCGGCGTGCTTGTTGTGAAGTACTTGCTTCTGAGTTGGAGCTTGGAAATACTGAGTCCCCCTCTGAAGTGTAGATAGGTGGACTAAGACTTGTTCTTGAATCTTTACTTGAGTATGAGGAAGCTTCATTGAAGATCACATCCTTCGAAATGGTGATGGAGTGATTTTCTATATCATATAGGCGGTATGCCTTTGATTGGTCACTGTACCCTATGAATATGTGTTTCTTGGACTTTGATTGTAACTTGTTTCTATCTTCTTTTGGTACATGGACAAAAGCTTCACTACCAAAGACTCAAAAGTAATTCACATTTGGTTTTCTTCCATAGTAGGCTTCGAAGGGTGTTTTGTTGTGTAATGCACTTGTAAATCCTTGATTAAGAATGTGAACGGCAATATGTACGGCTTTTGCCCAGAACTTGTAGGGTAGATCCTTGTGATGAAGCATAGTTCTCCATTTCCATCACACTGCATATCTTTCTTTCAGCTACTCCATTATGGGATGGAGTATGAGGCTGAGTGAGTTGTCTTTTGATTCCTTTTTGCTTGAGAAAGTTATCAAAGTCATGATGGATAAACTCACCACCTCCATCTGATCTGATGGTTTTAACTTTAGTCGAAGCTTCATTCTCAACTTCCTTGATCCAAGTTTGAAACTTGGAGAATGTGTCTGCCTTTGACTTCAAAAAGTACACCCAGATATAGCGAGAGTGGTCATCTACTAGAAGATAAAAGTAGAGGGATCCACTCAGGGTTGGGGTGTTCATAGGTCCACATAAGTCCATGTGGATAAGGGCAAGTGGGTTCCTCGCTCCGGTTGAAGCTTCCTTGGGAACTGGGGCCCGATGTTGCTTGCCTTGGGTGCAAGCTTGGCAGACATCCGTAAGTTGCCCTATCTTTGGCAATCCATTCACAAGTTGGGATGAAGAGATTTTTGATAAGTAAGAAGTGTGGCAAAATCTCTGGTGCCACAAACTTGAGTTGGATTCTTTGGATACAAAGCAAGATAGCTTGTAGAGGCCCTTTTCTTCAATACCTTGAGCAATGCGATCCTTTGTATGGGGATCAACTACCTTAACTGAGGTGTTATCAAACCATACTTGTTTGTCCTGATCTGTAATGGCCTTGACGGAAAGTAGATTCATACATAAATTTGGAACAAAAAGAACATTGGATAAAGACTTGCATTCCCCCTGATGGTTGGAAATTTGAACTTTTCCTTTTCCTTCGATGGGTAAACTTTTGTTGTTACCAAGATAGACTTCTCCCGTGTGCTCTTCAAGTTCTTGAAAGGAGTCCTTGTCTTTGCACATATGGGAGGTAGCTCCGTTATCAAAGATCCACTCATGTGGGGAGCTAGAAGTAACTAGGGCAATGGCTTCTGTGGAGATGAAGAGTTCCTCACTCGAGCAATGAGATCTATGTTGGGATCCTTTGGATGCTTGCCTAGACGTAGAAGCCTTCATTGATTGTTTCTTTTTATAGCAAAACTTTTCTAAGTGTCTTGATTTTCCACAGAAATTACAGGTGAACTTCTTCGATGAATTATGTGATCCTTGCTTAGATCCATTGCTAGGCTGATGACTTGTGGCTTTGCCCTTATTGAATGGGCCTTTGGCCTTCATGGCAGATTCTTGGGAGGAAGTCGATTTGGCTCTACGTATCCCAAGCGTCCTTGGACGTCTTACATGCAGTAATATGTCCTTTCGTCAGTTCGTCGTAGGCAAGTAACAACTGACCTAAAGCTCTTTTGTCCTTGACATTCCACACATGCCAATTGTCTAAGTTGGTATCCCGATCGGGTTCGGGGTCTGACCCATCTACTACCTCATGAAGAAGATTCGTGTAGAGATAGGCGCGCCTGACATCTTTCCATAAATTGTAATTTTGTCCATTAAGGCGTTCATCCTTAGGCATAAAAATAGGCGTGAAAGAGGGTAAGAAGTTAGCCATAGATGATGAGCTTCCTTCACTTTTGGTCATGACAAAGCTTTGAGGATAAAGTGTTTAGAAACACTATCAAAGATACTTGCCAAAAATACCGCTTCAAAATAATTCCAAAGCTTGAAATGAACGACTCGATACCAGACTAAAAAACTCCTTGGGGAGGGGGGGGGGCTTAGAGTAGCGCTTCACTTGCACCAAAAATTAGAAGAGACACTTCGGGGGGGCTTAGAATAGCCCTTCACTTGTGCACAGAGAGACACCGTGGAGTGGGGAGAGTCGATGCTCAAAGAGAACTTGTGGGTGGGCTTAGACTAGCCTCCAATCCCACAATCATCCACACATAATACTTTTTCTTTTATTGCTTGAGTTTACAAGAGAGGGCACTTAGTGCCTTGAGTGTGCCAAAATAAAGTGGTTGTTGTGATTCTTTCACAAAGTATTCTTGTAAAGTGGATACCCTCAAAGTGAGGGTTGATACGCCAAAAAAAGAGTACAAAAATATCGTTGATTGCCACTATGGGTCTCAAGAAGTTGGACACAAATATAGTCAAAGATTGTACGTAAAACCTTTGGATAAGACAATATAACCCCTTTATATAAGCAGGACGTCTCTTTTTTGATAAAAAAGGCGTGAGAAATAAAGGATGTGAAGCATTAGAGCGTACTTGTAGAGCAAGAGAGTAGATAGGATGGACATTGGTTCTTAAAAACTCATTATGAGGGAGTTTTGAAAACGGAGCAAACTACGTGAAAAAGATAGCAAGCATGGAATGATACGCATGTCAGATATTGCAGTTTGTAGTGATCGTGGGCCTCCAAAATTCTGTGAGAATGAGATATCACACTTATGCTAGTGCACGAACTCAGGCAGAAGACATCATCAATGATGTCACACAAAACTGGTTACTTCTGCAGATAAGACGATCGACGATATATTAAAATTTTAAAGTGAAATAAAGCCATCTAACGAGATCTTGCTGCCATGTTCGTCCACATGTTTGTTGCCACGTGTTGGCAACCTTGCTCTTTTGCGTCAGATTTGGAGCTCGCTAAATTGGACTCCACAAGCTTGCGCGCCGCTCAGCAAGCTGTTATGGCTAGTGCTAGTAGGATGAGGATGATAGCCTTCTTTCTCGCTCTCAGAGACAGCTAAGCGAGATGTACACGCGCTCTAGAAGCCCTGCCAGGCCTATGGCAGATGGAGATTAATGGGGAGATGTACAAGGAGCAAGATAAACGATCAGCTCTCTGTTTCTTTCTCTTTCTAAGTGCAAAAACTTCAAACCCTGATCTTTGATGTCCCTGAGCTTGATTCTCTCTATTGTGTGACTGCGCTGTGACTTGTGAGGGCTGATTGCTTCACAGACTCTCAGGGATGCTTATTCAGCCGATGGTAGAGCGATTCTCTGATGTGCCTTCTTTGTTGTTAGATCAATAGTTACTCTGTAGTTGCTTACTCTGAGCAATGCAAGGCACCGTCAGAACAGCAATGGTGTAAGGCATGAGAGAGTTGGAGATCCTATCCTCACTGTAGCACGCCCACATGTACGCACAGGTGCCTCAGGAGTTAGATCCCGTAGTCAGTTGCTTTACTACAAGTGTCTGCGCTGCCGCAAGACGTACCTTCATTCCTGCCAGTAGCTTCCGTAGCACCAAACAATGTCCGTTTCCTCGAAGCCAACAGCGATGCTCTTCAGCTCGTCGTCGACCAGAACACAGGATAAGGTTTGGCTTCCAAGGATAGCTTCCTCTTTGGAAACATCGACATGGAGATGAAGCTAATCCCCGAAGATTCTACTGAAACAGTAATGACGTTCTACCTTTCCTCAGAGGGAAGCGTCCAGCCATGCTCCTCCGCTAAAGCTGGGAAATTACTCAAATGAGAATCCAGCTGTCACAACTAGGCTTACTTCATGCCCATGAATAACAAAGCCTTCTACTCCATCAGTACTCTCTCTTCAACCGTCAGCCACTTCCTTTTCATGCCCATGAATAACAAAGCCTTCTACTCCATCAGTACTCTCTCTTCAACCGTCAGCCACTTCCTTCACCTGTGGTGCATTCACCTGAGACTAATGATGTTGGTCATTTGGGAAGTAGTCGGACAGCTTGCAAAGAGGGAGGCAAGTATGGGTATCGACAAAGTGTTTATAACCACCTCAGAAAGAAAACTGAGATGAATCAATAACAAAAGCGAACAAAGACATCATAACATGATTAAAAACCATCGTAATGAAGGAAATGGTATATCCAATGGTGGGAGGGTGGGAAAAATGGTAGAAAGGGTGGGTGGGAGGGCAAATAACATTCAAAATGCTGTGAAAGCACGAAGATGATGATGAAAACTTCACCACCAAAAGAATGTTGCCACATGCACCATCACGACCTCCAAAAGCACCACCAAGACCTCCACCTAGCGCTTTGATACCATGTAGAGAGTACGCATGCGGAAGCAAAATGAAAAGTAAAGTACTCTCACAAAACAAGGAATGTGTGAGACACAAAATGAGTAGACCATGAAATGGGTAAAATCATGTGGATTAGAAATGAGCTTGCCAAGAGCATGGAGTAGGCTCCTCAAGCTTCTAACCAAGTACAAATGAGGGGAGAGGCCCTCCTTATATAGATTTGGGAGGGGCTCTCAAAAGTACATCATATGTGGGATAAGTCTCCTGAAAGGAGAATGAATACGACTGGTAGAAGCACATGGCAAGGTACCCAAATACAAAGGAAATACAATATAAAATGGAAATAGACTAGAAATGGAGTGCCTCGTGGATACAAAATGGAGATGCACTCATGCGGATACAAATGTAGATGAAGTAGGAGCGATCATATTGTCAACAGTTTCTATGTTACATATGGTACAATAGTGATGAAAATCACTATTGGGAGTTTTTGAAAAGTATTTATAAAACATATTTGTTTGAAAAAATGATCTGGTTGGCTCCCCACTACTTCATTGTGCTCTGTCTTCACATACTTCCGCGTTGTCTGTGCCTCTGGCTACTGCTAACAGTAACATATACTCCATGTTGAGTATACACAATTTGCATTCCTAAGAAGTAAGATAAGTTTCCCAAATCACTTATCTTAAAATCCTTCTCTATTTTTTTCTTAAGCTCCTTGATTCCTTGAGCATCTGTACCTGTGACAATAATATCATCAACATAAATACACATGTATATATACCCATCTTCACTTGCTTTCATTAGCAAGCTACTATCTGCCTTTGAAGCTTGATATCCACATTCATTCAAGAACTTAACAAGCATGTAATTCCATGCCCTTGGGGCCTCCTTCAAACCATACAAAGCTCTCTTGAGCTTACACACATAATCTCATACAATTGAATCCATGAAACCCTCTGGTTGCTCCATGTACACTTCATCTGCAATATACCCATTCAGAAATGCATTCTTCACATCTAATTGTGATAACTTCCATCCTTTACAAGCAACATTATAGCAATTAGGGATCTAATTGTAGACATCTTAGCAACTGGACTAAAGGTTTCATCATAATCTACCCCATAAGCTTGGGCATAACCTTTAACCACAAGTCTAGCTTTGTATATAGACACCTCACCATTTGCAAACCTTTTTGTTTTGTACACCCACTTACATCCAATCACCTTCTGGTTCTTTGGTCTTGGCACCAATTCCCATGTTTGATTCTCAAGTAGATCATCATACTCTTCTTGCATTGCCTTCTCCCAATTCTGTTTACCTTTAGCTTCTTCATATGTGGTTGGATCTTCTTGTATCTTCACAATCTAAGCATAATATTTTGTTGTTAAGAAAGATGTATCATAGTTATACCGGATAGGTTCTTTTCTTTCTCTCAAAGATCTTCTGACCTCTCCACTTCTTGAAGTCTCAGCCACATTTGATTCTGGATCAAATCTTGGCCTATCTTCATCATTGCCATGCAATTTACTTTTACAATCAACATCATCAATATCTTCTTCATACACTTTCACTTTGGTCTTCCCTTTCCTTTGTACTTCTTCAACATCTGCATAACCATTTGTTAACCCTATATACATGTGCTTTGCTCATCAAATGTAACATCTTTTGTAACAAGAAATTGCTTTGTAGATGGACTCCATAATCTGTAACCCATCTGTCTATCATCATACCCAATAAACACATACTTCTCTGCTTTGGGTTCTAGCTTATGTCTTAATTGTGAAGGAACATAAGAATATGCTAAAGATCCAAATACCTTACAATGATCAAGAGTAGGTTTCTTACCCTATCATGCTTCATAAGGTGTTCTACCATCCAAAGCTTTACATGGTAACCTATTCACAAGGTATGTTGCAGTGTTGATAGCTTCTGCCCATAAGTAGTTTGGACAATTCTTCTCTTTCATCATTGATCTTGCAAACTCTACAAGAGTTCTATTTTTTCTTTCTGCAACTCCATTTTGTTGAGGGGAGAACGTGCAAGTTACTTATCTTTTTATACCTGCATTCCACAAATAATCATCAAAATCTTTAGAAAAATACTCTCCCCCTCCATCTGATCTCAACCTTTTGAGCTTTTGTCCTATAATCCTTTCTGCATAAGGATGATAATGCTTGAATGACTTGAACACTTCTGATTTGTCCTTGATTACATAAAGTGTAATCCATCTTGTTGGATCATCTACAAACAAGACATAATACCTGGATCCATTTATGCTATAGTCCCTTGAAGGACCCCACACATCTGTATGAACCAACTCAAGCATGTTTGAGTACTTGTATCCTAACTTTTTGTATGGTCTTTTGTGTGCTTTACCTAATTGAAAAGCTTCGCACTTGTACACCATGTGTTGACCTTGAACATTTGGCAATCCAAGCACTACATCATTCTTTGACATTTCCTTTATGGCTCTCTCATTATAATGACCTAACCTTTTATGCCATAGGTCTAACTCAGACATCTTTTGATTTCCATAAGTAAACAATGCATGTCCCACATTACCTTGGACCTTGAGAGTAAAAAGACTTCCTTCCATTTTACCTAGAATGATGCTTCTATATCCCTGATTTGGATCTTGCACATAAACACCATCATTTGTGAATCTGACTTCATATCCCTTCTCCACAATTTGTCCTACACTTATCAAGTTTTTAGGAATAGTAGCAACATAAAGTACCTTGCTTAAGAGTGTGCTTCCACTCCTTGTCTTCAGTGATCCAATGCTTTCCACTTTATGCTTGGTGTTATCTCCTGTTTAAATTGTATGTCCATTCACCCTTCTTCCATATCAGTCATCAATGATATGTTGCCACTCAGATGATTGCCACATCCTGAGTCAATATAGAACACCCTTTGATCTTCTCCTACTGCTTCATGTGTTGCATTCAAGATGAGAGTCATGTCATCCTTCTGATCTGATGCATGATTATAGTAGTTGTTGTTGTAGGACTGAGATTGAAAGCTTCTTCTACCTCCTCTAGCATATGATGTCCTACCACCTCTTCCTCTGAAGTTACCTCTTTGACTTTTGCCTCCTCTACCTCTTTGATTGAAACTCTGATTATGACTTCCAACATTTTATATACCAACAATCATTTGCCAAATGATTTGTTCTGCCACAAATCCAAGGAGCTTTAGTATTATCTTTGTTCTTACCTCCTCTTCCTTTACCTCTGAAATTCATCTTTGCTTTTGTGAAATTAGCTTGGCTTGAAGATCCTTCATCATTAGTTGACTGCTTCCCTTTGCTATTCTTTTTCTTGTCCTTGGAGTAGATAGCTTGACTTGCACTCCTATCATTATCTCCCTTAATGTCCTGCTCAAAAGTTAGCATGTGTCCTAGCAATTGATTAAGATTAGGAGTAAAATGATCTAATGACAATTCTATGGACAATATGAAAGGCTTCCATTTCTCATCTCTTCTGAGACCTGTAAGTATTTGTTTTACAAACTTATACTCTTCAATATCTTCATCTACTGCTCCCAAGCTATCTGCAATATCCTTCATCCTTGCCACATAACCAAAAATTGATTGTGAGCTCTTTTTCTTGAAGGTTGTGAACTTATCCCATAATGAGGACTTCCTTGACTTGGTTGTATTTTGGAAATGCTCTTCCAAAGCATTCCACACATCTGTTGCACTTTCTAATCCTCTAATATGAGGTAGAAGATAATCATTTATAGCCATGTAAATGATGTTCCTAGCTTGAGCATCCTTTCTCATCCAATTCTTTAAATCTACAAGCTCTTCCCTAGTTGGAACACTAGGATCTTCAAACTCAGGCTTTTCTTCTTCTCCTATGATGAATGCCATCAAATCTTTGCTCATGAGGTGTGCCTCCATCCTCATGGACCTAGCTGGATAGTTCTCCCTATCTAGCTTATCAATCTGCAAGCTCTCTCCCATCTTTGATCTTCTGTGTCTGGAATTACTAATATTTATGGTGATATTGTGTACCTTTGATATGAAGCTTTACTCCTTCTTGATCCTTTCAAACTCAATCTTCACTCTTCTATAGGTTTTCTTCAAATCTTTGAACTTGTCCACCTTCAATTTGAAGAGACTTCAAAATCTGCAAGAGTCGGGACTTCCAATGCTCTTACTTCACTTGTATTGCACCAGCTCTGATACCACTAATGGAGACCTCCAAATCTCCAAAGGCTTGATATATACTGATTTAAGAGCACCTCTATATGAGTTATAGACCAAGCTTTACACAAATGTTACCTTAAGTTATCAAGTCTTCCACTATCACTTCTCTGAATGAAAATTTTTCTTCTTCAAGAAGTCTGCTTCAAAGATTGACTTCATTATCTACACATATCTTTATATTTCAATCTAATGATATACATACCTCCAGGCTACCTTTGCACAATCATATCAACCATTATTCCTTCAAAAGAATCATTAAAACTTTGATTTGATCATTAAGATCAAAAGTGTTTGAAGTTCCTTATACCACTATCCCACCAAGTTTGATATAATTACATTGGAGTATTCTTAAAAATTGGTGCAATGTCTTGTTCTTCAATATCTCTTTCTTCTAGAATTTTGGAACTTTCTCCAACTTCATAAGTTGGAACTTCAAGGGATACTGATGATGGAATAGATATAAATGTAGCAAATGAAGTTTTCTCTTTTATAAATGTAGCAAATGAAGTTTTAGGTTTTGAGAAGGTTCACCACCCCCCTTGTGTGGTTGAATTTAAGAATCCAAAATCCTTGTAAAAAATGCATAGTAATCTTCTTTTATGAATCTAGAATCTCTACCTTCTTATCATAAATCTGAATATTTTGAAATCTATGCATTGCATGAGAGTAGGAGATTACCTGTTTTTGGAATATAGAATCTGTATCCTTTACTTTGAATTGCATAACCAATAAAAACAACTTTGATGGCTTTTACATCAAGCATACCATGATCTTTTTCCTCAATGTGAACATAAGTTGGAGAGCCAAATACTTTAAAGTAACGCATATTGGGTTTCCTATCATAATAAGCTTCATATGGTATGATGACCTTTATAGAGTTTCTGGAAGACCTATTCAAAATATGATAAGCCATATGTATTGCATCAAACCAAAATTTCGGAGAAAGCTTTTTGGATGACATCATGCTATGCATAATCTCAACAAGCATCCTATTCTTTCTGTTGCAACACCATTCTATTCTAGAGTGTAAGCAATAGTGAGCTCATGAGAGATACCTTTTTCTTCAAAAAAAGATTTGAAGTCCTTCGAGATGTACTCTCCTCCTCTATCACTTCTTAAAATTTGAATCTTTGTATGACTTTCATTTTCAACCATAGCTAAGAACTTCTTGAAAGTCAAAAAGACCTCTGAATTTTCTTTAAGACCATAAATCCGTGAATATGTCAAAAAATCATCTAGAAATGTGCTAAAATACTTGTAACCTTGAATGGAATATGTTCTTATAGGACCATCTACATATAAATATACGATTTGAAACTTCCTTGTGGCGAAACAAATTTTGTGAAGCTTTCCTTCAAGAAATCCTTCACATGATTGTGTGTCATTTGGTAAAGTGGAAGTATGCAAAATCTATACAATTTCTTGACCTTTGATGTGCTTGAGAGTTGGATAGCTGATATGAACAAATCAAGCATGCCATAACTTCATGTTCTCATTAGGTGTAGAAGACCTAGCGACATTAGCATGAAATTTTTTTGACAATACAAACATGCCACTTATGTTTTCACCTTGAAGTAGACAATGCTCCTCATTGGGTGAGAGGATCTGACATGAATCTTTCTCAAAAACAACTATATATCAATCTATCAAGAAAGGAGATATCAAGGCAAATTCTTTTTCATTTTTGGAACACAAACAACATTATAAATTGTGAAATTTCTACCTGCTCTTGACTTTAGGCTTACTTCTCCAACACCTACAACATACAAATCATGACCATCTACAATGGTCACTCTTCTACCTAAAGAATTACAAATTGAAGCAAATACTTGCCTACAACATGTCATATGCTTAGTAGCTTCATAATAAAAAACCCAAGGATTATCAGAGATTGCATTTAATGTTGCTTGATCAAAACCTAATTCTTTGATACACACACATGCATAAGACTCTTCCTTTCAAGACTTAGGTTTTGAATTATCTTTAGTGCTACCACCTCATGGAGACCTCTAAATCTCCAAAGGCTTGATCGATACTGATTTAAGAGAACCTCTATATCAGTTATAGACCAAAACTTTACACAAATGTTACCTTAATTTATCAAGTCTTCCACTATCACTTCTTTGAGTGAAAATTTTTCTTCTTCAAGAAGATCATTAGGATCAAAAGTATGTTAGAAACTATCTTCCTGGACAAGCCACTTTGACATAGTCAACTTCTAAGGTTGATTTCTCAAATCACAAGTCCCGTTTTGCTAAATGCTTTTAACCATAGCTTCCTTACCTTCTAACTTAGATTTTGAATGCTCATTTATCAAAAACTTTACACTATGCATTGAGATCCAAGCAAAACATTGACACGAAAAAGTGCACGACTCAGAGAGGTCTACCTGCAGACTTTACATATACATGTTCCTATTGATCATACTCATAACATGAAAGGAATTAAACCATGAAACTTTGAACATAGCTTCATTAGCTTCTAGATTAGATGTGTACAAAAGATTTCCTGATCCACGTGATCAGACTGAGAGAAATCAGAGAAAGACTCGACGCTAACTTCTGAAGATGACTCTCTACACACCTAACTCATGGACACTTGTCTTCTAATGAATCTCTCTCTTACTTCTTTACATCATTGACTTATATACATATGATTCTAGACTCATCCCGCATCTATTACATATTCCTTATCATCCTAAGTATCATCTATATCCATTTTATAAGAATTCTCAACTAATAATGTACATATGTGTACAAGCTATATTTCTGAGATCTCTTCACTATCTTCAATGACGTCTTTGACTTTATTCTGATCCTTGACTTGCTTCAAGCTCTTTATCATCATCAATTTGGGATTGCTTTGTTCCAACACCACCTGATGCTCTTTTCTTCTCATTATAAATCCTTTTTTTGCACTCTGTTATGAAATGACCTAGTTTCTTGCAGTAAAGGCAAATTCCTTGCTTTGAAGTAGATATAGTGGAAATGGACTTCTCGTTTGGTGTGTAAGAAGTAGTAAAGGTAGATGTGGTAGAAGATGAAGTGGAAGACTAACTTTCCTTCTTACTTTTCTAACTCTTCTTCCCCTTCTTTGTTATCTTCTTCTTCTTCTTACCCTCTGACAATGATAACATGGCTTCACCATTCTCTTTTATACTCTTTTGTTGATCTTCATCTTCAATTAATAGGAACTGCAACTATTCAAATAAAATTTCTCTATCTCTTAAAGAGAGATAAAGAATTAATAAAAGAATGAAATGAAGATGGAAGTCAATTTAAAAGTGTTTTTACCATCTCCTCATCTAAAATATTCCTTCTCGTTCAGTGGTGGTATAATTTTGTTCAACTGCATTCAGCTGTCTACTGGCATAGGCAATTGGAAGTTCCATGTTACCTTCACCTGTAGGTTGTGCTAGCACGCATCCAATAGCATAATTGGATGCATCCACATGGACATGGAATGGCTTGTTCCAATCTGGTGTGGTCAAGATTGGTGCTGAACATAATCTTCGTTTGAGCTCCTTGGAAGAGTTCTCACATTCATCAGTCCACTCAAAGTTAGTTAGAAGAGCATACAGAGGCTTTGCAATGACGGCATACATGTGAATGAACTGGTGGTAGTAACCACAATGCCCCATGAAGGCCTGTACCTCCTTGACATTCCTTGGCCTAGGCAGTTCTACAATGGCTCTCAGTTTCTCCTCATCCGTGGATATGCCATTTTTTGACACTATGTGTCCTAGAATTTTGCCTTGCCTGACCATGAAAACACACTTTTCTGGGTTCAGGCAGACTTGATATTCTCTACACTTGTCAAAGATTTGTCTGAGTTCAGGTATATGGGCCCGTCTAATGTTGGAATGAGCACAAAGATCATCAACATAGCCTTCCGAATTTTTCCTCAAGAATTCTTTGAATACATGGCACATCAATCTTTGGAAGGTTGCGGGTGCATTGGTAAGCCCAAATGGCATTACCCGAAAAGCAAATATGCCCCACTCTATGGCAAAAGCCGTCTTATGTTGATCTTTTGGTGCAATGGCTACTTGATTATAACCAGAGAACCCATCTAGGAAGCTGTACACTTCCTTGCCCGCTACCCTTTCCAATAGATGCTCGGTGATAGGAAGCGGATAACCGTCTCTGATAGTGACTGCATTAACCGTCTTCAAGTTGATGTATACACGTAATTTGCCATTATTTTTGCGCACCACTACAATGGGGGACACTCATTCAGTGTGCTCAATTTCATAGATAAATCTAGCTTCAACCAAGTGATCTATCTCTTCTTTGATCTTGGAAGCATAGTTGTCATTGTATGTGTAGGGCTTTTGTTTAGAGGGTCTGGCATCTGAGGTCATGGGGATCGTGTGTGAGCATATGTCAGGGTCTACACCTTTCAGGTCCTTGTAACTCCAAGCAAAAACATCTCTATATTCCCTTAGCAACTCTATCAACTCTTGCTCTTCCTCTTCCGACAGGTCATGCCCTATGTAGGTGCATCTTTCTTCTCCCTCTTCTATGGCTACCACTATTTTCTTGGTAGTTTCCTTGCTATCATAGGCCTCTCCTGATTGTGCCTCACATTTAGGCATTCTTATCATGACTCTCCTATCGTCTATCTCGTATTTTTTAAAGTTTTCAAGGACCTCAAACAAGGACTCTTCCTCTACTGGTATGACTTCTCTCTTCTTCCTTTTCTTTCCTTCACTCTTAGTGGTCACTTGTGTGGCTAATCTCATATCATTAATGATCTCTTCATGTCTCTGAGGGTGAACTTCTACTTCATAGAAGTATTCTTCATCTGATGCAAAAGGTGGGTCCATAATGATTGACTCTAAGTCGGAGTCACTTGCATCCTCAAATGCATCAAGGCTAGGTTCGCATTCTTCTAAAACTGCATCTCCCATGATTGGTTCTATTGAAAAGACTGAAATGTCATAGCCATCCTCATCACAGTGGGGTGTCCATTGTTCTTCATTGATGGCTACATCCATTGTTGCTAAAATTTCAGCCCAGTCGTGAGGCTCAAATTCTTTGTCAGGAAAAACTACAGCTGCATAGGCTGGGTCTTGAATTGATCTATGGGTTTCTTTTGCACCTACCTCTCTGGCTTTCTCTCTCTTCTCTTCTTCTACTGCTACCTTACACATCCATAAGTGAGTGTCTTCATGCATCCATGAGGATCCTGATCCTATGGAATGCACTGACTCAGTATCATCTTTGGCTCTATGGATGGGACTCCATTGGATGGGGGGTACATCTCTATGAGAGTAATCCTTGAGATTGACTTTGGTTGTAACACCTAAGTGTTGCAAGTACAAAGAATTGGTTCCCTAATCTTGTACCACTTGCAACTACCACATAAATGGTCTCCCCAAAATCATCTCATAGGCTTGGTTTTTGCTAAAGTCACATATAGCAAATGTATGCTCAAACTCTACACATGTAGTGAGAGTTATTCCTTCTAGCAATCCCAAAGGTCTCTCAATATGACCATCGGCCATTTGCAATTTCATTTTTTGGTCAGCTTGAGTGCTGGCTTGCCCCAACGCTTCCATAGGGAAGTGGTAGCAATTGCAACTCCTGCACCTGAGTCCAAAATTGCTTTGGTTGTGTATTCTTGATGGGTAACTGGGAGATAGGTATTTCCTTCTTCTCCTTCACTCATATCTCCTATCTTATCCAATGGTATTTCTGGCACTGTTCTATGTGATCCTACCTGGGAACGCGATTTCGCTATGTCTGGCACTTGTTTGGCTACGTGTTTCCACACTTCTGGCTTAACTTTGAGTAGCTCTTCTACAGTGAGATTGCACTGCACTTTAGTGTTCTACCTCAGTATTCCTAGGTATGATCGAATCTTCGTTTCTTATCATGACCGTGGGTGCTCTCATGCAAGTTGACTTGGTAGTTCCTGTAAGGAATTAGACTCGAAGTCTAATCTCTCTTGAGATTGGGCACTCTCCTGCTCTTCATAAATAGAAGGGATGTCTTGTGGGAATTGATCATGTGCATCATCCACAAGTTCAATGGCAGGAGGGACTTCACTTTCCTTTGCCCATTTCTCTTCTTGAATCTCTCTCAGGAACTTTGGTGCATACCTATTCATAGAAGAAGAGGTATCTAGTTCAGTGGAGTCAGGCACATAAGCTTCCTTGGGAGGAATGCTTATTCTATCTCTTGCACTCTCCTTAATCTGGGAGGTGATTCCTTCCCCAAACTTTGTAAGTAACCTCTCCAATCTATCTAATAGACCATCGAAATGCAAGGGTGTTCTTGTGGAGCTAGAGCCATTGAACAAGCGACTGGCTTCAAACATGGCTTGTGCCAATTCGACCATCTTAGCACAAAGCTTTGTTCGCTCTATCTCTAGATCGGCTCTAGGGTAACATTTGTCATGATCTGTCACATTTGGCCCTTCTTGGATTTTGGCCTGATATGCTTTAAGAATCATGTCTAGATCCTCAGGAGTGGGATCAAGTAGGACTGATCCTACTCTGGGTGGTGGGTGGGCTACGTGTGGTGGATTAGAAAGTTGGGGAATGGAAGGTGATGGGTTGGAGGGCGATGGAAAGGGGTGTGGTGGTGTAGTGTGAGTGGTTTTGAGATGCGAGTTCACTTATCTTTGCTTTGGTTTCTCTCAAGCTTTCTTCAAGTTCGCTCATTTTTTGTGACCATTGTCTTTTCATTCTCTCCCGGCTATCTCTCCAAGCTCTTGTCCTTTTCTTGGTTAGGCTCTCTGTCTCACTAACCTCAGAACCCTTTTCCTGTCCTACTCCTTGGGTTTGCTTCAAGGCTTGAGCTCTAGTGACCACATGCACGGGGGCTGTGGAAGTTATACTTCCCGTAGAGTCTACCACTAACCCAATGATGTTGATAGGAGTGATTTTTGGTAGGTTATTGGGGTTCTTCGGGCAATCTCGTAAGAGAAGCTCTTTCCCGCAATCTTGACAAAAGCCCTGAATTGTCACTGGTTGGGGTTGTGTAGGGGTAGGCAGTGGACAATCACGTATGAGGTGATCTCCCTGACATCAGAAGCAAGGTCCTCTAGGAAATGGCGATCGTACCTGCCTAGGTTGAGTTCTAGAGTTGGGGTTTGTGTACATGACATTAGCATACTCAGGCTCCCCACTATTTTCACTTGGGTCCTCATAATAGTATGGCTCGTTATGCTCGGGTGACTGCATGTAGTAACCCTATGGGCTGTCAATATGTGTGGAGTCAAAACTATGGTCACTTGGATCACTGTCTGATAGCAACGGTGTGACTGGGACTATGGCTCTATTCAGATTTTCTTCAGGAGATGCATATCTCACTGGGATTACATTGGTTGGAGCAGGGGGTTGCTTGGCAAGGACTGGTTGAGGTCTCTGTTGCCCTTGATAAGGTGGCTGATAAGGTTGCTGTGGTCTGTCGTATTGCTGTGGTGGGTACTGATTCTGGTATCTACCATGTTGTGGATATGGCTGAGGGTAATTTTGCCTGAAAGTTTGTTTGTTATAAGGGCAGTCTTGTGCGGTGTGGTTGGTGTACCTTCACTCTATTGTGCAGTACTGGCTACTAGGATTCACTTGGGGTTGAGCCATAATGGGACATACACTTGCCATATGGTCACCTCCACAAGTATAGCACCGCTTAACTGGGGCAAATCTTGGGATTTGTTTGCTAGAGACACCTAGTTTTTGAGCTACCTTTTCTGCAAGTTCTTCAATGGATGTGGATTGACCTGACATAAGGCTACCAGAGCTATCCGAATCCTTTAAGATTTTTGATAGCTCCAACTCCTCGCCTACATACATATTTGTGACCTCTCAATTAAAAACAATCTTTCATTTTTTTTCTGCTCTAGTTAGTTTCTTTTTGCTATACAAATCATAACTCAGGCATTGGGCACCTCTCTAGGTATTGCCTAAACCGTCTTCCTGCTAGTCTGACCGTCTCTTGAGGTGTTTGCTTAAAGCTATGAATCAGGGAGGAGGTATTATGCCGTATGCCACTCTTAGAGAATTCAGTGACGAAAGCCTCTAAAAGTTGGTCTATGCTCCTAAATTGCCTCTCATTTAGGGGTTGAAACCATGTAAGGGCAGTGTTCCTAAGGGTTAGACCAAAAGCATTGTATTGCGTGAATAGATCCTCCACTTGTTCAACTCTCAAGACTTGTCTAAATTCAGCTACATGATCGTATGGGTCTCCTGTGCCATCGAAATAGTTATTGATGGACTTCACCAACTGGGTTGGCCTCAGGGTCCTAGTGTGTTCTCTCGGCCTTGGCAAAGGAAATCATCAGCATTTCTGTGGTTCCTTGGAGCTCTAGGTCTCTCGGTTTCTTCTCTATCCATTTCTGTTCTCAACCTTTCTCTTCCCAGGGGGTTGGCAAAGCTTACCTCAGGTCTGTCTCTACTTCTATCCCTTTGAGCTCCATGAGCTTGGGAGGTCCCAGCTCCTTGGTGACTGTAGGACACATTGGACCGAGGTTGGGGAAAAACAAATTCACCCTTCCAACTGTAGGCATGTCTCCCATGCTCTGAGACCATGAAGATCCGCTCTGATGTATTGTCTAGGTAGGTTACTTTGCCTGGGCTATCAGGGTCTTTAAACTCATAGATTGTGAGAGCTCCTACTTCCTGAGGCTGGGCATGCTTATACCTCCAAAAAGCCTCATCGGTTTCTCGGTTTAAAAGCAAATGTATGCTTTTATTATCCTGGGGAATCCACTCTAGAGTCATGATTCTAGTCAAGATGGATTTACCACGGGGAGTTTTTGGCTCTCTCTCTAAGTTCCCTCGCTCTATATCACCCATGTCGTCTCTGTGATCACATTCCCAAACTCGTCGGTTCTATCTGGAACGGTGGTGACTACATAAATAATCCCTTCTTTATCTAGGTATGCTCCATTCTCGAACGTGACTACCGGGTGTTCTAGTCCATGGGGTTGATCGGGGTTCTTAATCTGGACCACAGATCTTCTCAGGCCGTCTTCGTAGATGCGAGCACCTAGACGATTAGTCCTGATGTATTCCAATTGAGTCTTCTAAGGTCCTTCTGGCTTTTCTAGATACGCCGCCCCTAAGCTACCTACTGGTCTCTCCATGTTATAGGACATCTCAGAATCACTTGTTTCTGATCTGGAAGTGTATGGGTAATCACTCAATTGCTGGGCCCAAGACCTAGCAGTGTGATTGACACTAGCTTTAGAAGAACTGAGGCTTTATCGGTCTCGGCCTAAGTGTCTACCTGACCTAAGGTTCATATGCCTGATTTCTCTACCCCCTTGGTCCCAAGTACACTCTCGTTGCAGGTTAATTTGCACCAATCACTTTGTTCTTTTTAGTTGACTATTGTGTTAAGCTCTTGTTTGAAATCACGTTGTCAGGAGTACTTAAGTGAATTTCGCACTTGATATTTGCTCGATTCAAGTTTACTTTTGTTCCTTAGAATTTTTGCACTTAAGCTCTACTTAATGCTTGTACTTTGTTGATTAGTTCTCTTGGACTTGATTAGTGCCTAGCGTTGCTCTAATTAATCACCACACCTAAGTCGTACTAGCCTAAGCTAGGAATTGACAAAGGAGGGTTGAGAGAACTTCCAACCTCAATCCTTTGGTTGCTCAGACTACTACACCAGCCCAGGAAGCCTTCTCCCAAGCTTGGTGCTCACCCTTGTTAGCTTGCCTTGGAATGCCTTGAGTGCACGCAATGTTCCTGCAAAAGTTCACAAGTTAATATAGCTCCTTTACCACAATGGAATGAAAGACACACATCAACAATTACAGGCCCCCCTTGGAGTAACTCACTGTACCCCCAAAATCTTATGACCACCTAGTCCCACCTAAAGGCCAACTTAAAAATACATTTTCTAAAATTCCACGTATGATTCTTACAAAAACCAATCAAGGTCCACGTAGGATTCTCAACAAGCTTTCCAACGAGACCAAAATCTCCTCAATCGGAGTTCGTATGGTGAAGTTATGACCAATCAAGCAGTTAGGGGTCAAAACAAGCTCTCAGGGTTCAGGAAATTCCTCCCTGGTTTTTAGGTATTTTGCCCACTTCTAAGGCTCTAATATCATCTCAATGTGTCCAAAATTAATCCCAAAAGTACCTCAATTCAATCAATTAATTCACCCTAAAAATTCATGCGTTAAGCCGGTGTATCACGATAGGTCGGGTCGGTGTGTTGTGATAGGTGGAAGTGTCGCGATAGGCCTGGGTGTCACGATACTTGGGAGTGTTGCGATAGGTGGGAGTGTCACCATAGGTCGGGTCGGTGTGTCGTGATAGGTCGAAGTGTCGCGATACTTGGGAGTGTCATGATAGGTCGAAGTGTCATGATACTTGGGAGTGTCGTGATACCTCGGTGTGTCGCGATACCTCGGTGTGTCACGATAGGTGGAAGTGTCGTGATAGGTGGAAGTGTCAAGATAGGTGGAAGTGTCGCGATAGGTCGAAGTGTCGTGATAGGTGGAAGTGTCGCGATAGGTGGAAGTGTCGCGCTAGGTCAGGTCGGTGTGTCGCGATACTTCGATGTGTCGCGATAGGTGGAAGTTTCGCGATACTTGGCTGTGTCGCGATACTTCACTGTGTCGTGATAGGTGGAAGTGTCGCGATACCTCGGTGTGTCACGACACCTCGGTGTGTCGCGATAGGTCGGGATATGGTGAATTTTCTTGATCAGGCTAGGGATTCTAGGAGCTCTCAGCCTGCGTTGTGTCATGGTGCACTCAGAATCATGATTAGGTCAACTTTTTGGTGTGTCACGATAGCTCAAGCTCGACGCCCCAGGGCTTGCGCAGAAGGATTCCGTACCTGCAGAGCTTACTGGAGATGGTGATGATGCTGAAACCTGCAAGAAACATGCAAAAACACACAAAAACAACAATGCACACTTGCTCTCTCTCAAACTCGCACAAAACAAATGAGGAGAATGAAATGGAAGAGGGAATATGAAGTGGAGAAGAGATGGAGATGGAGATGGAGATGGAGAAAAAACAAGAAATTTACCTACTACTTACCATTCCAACGCGTCCTCTCTACGTCTTACCATCACACGCTCGTCCTCAAAGCTCGAATCCCCGACAACGGCGCCACAATTTGGTGTAGCTCAGTGATGATTAGCACCTCCTTTAATGTCAATCCGGGAAGACATGAGGATGGTATGAAGACCTCGAGCAAGTGAAGGCACAAATGTGTGAGTGAGAAGCACACCAACATGCATACACATACACACACACGCGCACACACAGCAAGAACAAAGAGAGTAGGACAATGGAATCACTTCTATTGCAACCAAGTGCTCATACAAGATCAAAACTACAAGAAGCTCTCTCAAAAATGAGCTCTCTAGCTCTATTTATAGTTTTTTACTAGCTTTGGCCCTGTCTAGACCTAGTGTCCGGCCTAGTTAAAAATTAGGTTCCAAGGCTTATTTGAGGGCTCAAACGAGATCTAAAAAATATGAAAATTGGTAGGCAATTACTTCTAAGGCTCCTCAAGCTTGAGGACTCCTCGGCTTGTACAAAATGGAGCTCCAAAAAGGTGAAACAGTATTTACAAGGGTTTCTAGTGATGAGAATCAGTTTTAAAAGGATGTAAGGATTGGAAAAAATTGATGGGTTGCCTTAGTGCTAGCTCTGCATGTAGGCCCGTACTTGGTTCTTTTCGTATGATGCCAACAAGAGGAGATACACTAACCACACTACACAAGATTGCCCTTATAACAAGCAAGCTGTCAGACAAAATTATCCATAGCCATATCCACGACAAACGAGATACTAGAACCAGTACCCACTATAGTGATATGTTAGGGCACAACAACCCTACTTGCCACAATATCAAGCTCAACAAAGGCCTCAGCCCGTGTTAGTCCAACAACCTCCACCTCCCGCCAATGTGATCCTAGTGAAGTATGCCGCCACTAAAGAAAACCTAAATAGAGCCTTAGTGCGAGTATCACCATTGCTTTCAGAAAGTGACCCAAATGATCATAGTTTTGACTCGACTCATATGGATAGTCCACATGCTTACTTTCCAAGGCATAATGAAGCATACTATTACAAAGACCCTAGTGAATCTAGTGGAGAGCCCGAATACACTAATGTCATGTATGCAAATCTTAATTCTAGGCCCCAACCTAGATAGATAAGACCCCAAGCATCTAGAGTACCATGCTACAAATGTCAAGGTGATCACTTAATTCATGATTGCCCTATACATGCACCAGTGCAACCCCAATGGATATCAATTCAAGGTTTTTTTCTAGATTGTGGGAAGGAGCACTTGTTATGGGATTGTCCTAAGAACCCAAACAATGGGCCAAAGATCACTCCTATCAATGTCATTGGATTAGTAGTAGATTCTACTCGAAGTGTGACATCCACGACCCCAATGCAAGTGGTCATGAGAGCTCATGTATTACAACAAAACCAAGGCTTAGGCCAGGAAGAGAGTAGAAATACCCTTGGATAAGATAGGAGACATGAGTGAAGGAGAAGAAGGAAATTTCCATAGAGTGGGGCATATTTGCTTTCAAGGTAATGCCACTTGGGCTCACCAATGCACGAGCTACCTTTCAAAGGCTGATATTATGGTCAAGCAAGGCAAGATTCTAGGACACGTAGTGTCAAAGAATGGCATATCCATAGATGAGGAGAAAGTTAGATCAATTGCAGAGCTACCTAGGACAAAGAATTTCAAGGAAGTACAAGCTTTCATGGGGCATTGTGGGTATTATCCATGCTTCATTCACATGTATGCAATCATTGCGAAGCCTTTGTACTCCTTGTTGACTAACTTTAAGTGGACGGACGAATGTGAAAACTCCTTTAATGAGCTTAAGCGACAATTGTGTTCAGCACCAATCTTGACTACACCAAATTGGAACAAGCCATTTCATGTTCATGTGGATGCATCCAATTATGCAATTGGGTGTGTGCTATCGCAACCTACTGGTGAAGGTAATATGGATCTACCCATTGCTTATGCCAGTAGACAATTGAATGCGGCTAAACAAAATTATACCACAACCAAAAGAGAAGGATTAGTCATGGTATATGCGGTTAAGAAGTTTATACATTATTTGCTCGTAAATAAGTTCAATTTTTTTATAGATCATCAAGCACTATTATATATAGTGAACAAATCTTGCAATACTCGTATATTAGTAAGATGATTCCTCTTACTAATGCAATATGACTTTGAAGTTGTGGTTAGGAAAGGCATAACTCACCTTAGGGTGGATCACCTTTCTGGATTGACTTTAGGGGAATCTCCTCAAGGAGTATCAGTTGACCTTCCTCATGCTTACTTGTTCAATCTAGAAGTATTGCCTGAATGGGCCAAAACCATAGTGTGTGTTCTAACTTTTGGACCCAAGCATCCAATATTGAAAGCTAAAGATAAAGAAGTGGTGAAATCTCACAAGTACCATATTCTAGCAGGAAATATGTATAAGCTAGCTTGTTGTGTAGAAGAAGATGAGCATGCAAAGTGGTTGCAAATAGCACATGTAGGTGCATTACAACATCACTCCAAACATTGAACCCTACTGATGCTGCAAAGGTTAGGGGCATATTGGCCAACAATGGAAGCAGATGTCCATAGGATGTGTAAGGAATGCCCAATCTGTAGTACTTACCCACTCGTGGAACATGCCACTCTATATCAAGTAACTCTAGTGCCAGATTGGAGCAAACCATTAGTAGCCTTTTTGAGGACTAAAACATTCCCTTAAGAAATGACATTGGCTAGACAATGGAGCTTAGAGTAAGAAGCACTAGATTACACACTCATAGGTGATAATCTATACAAATGAAGAAGAGATGGCTATCTTTGATGATGTGTCCACAAGAGTGAATATCTTAAGATCTTGGAAACTGCTCACCAAAGTGTGACAAAAGGACATTTTGGACTAGATAGGGTGATCAAAGCTATACTATTTGCAGGTCTTTGGTGGCAAACCCTTCACATGGATGCACATACCTACATGAAGAGGTGCGATATTTGTCAGCATATTCAATATTTAATACGTACGGATGAGATTCTGTTGAAACCTATGATGGGTGGATGTACATTATCTAAGTGGGAATATACTTTGTTGATCCTATTTATCCCCCAGCTAAGGGTTCACATGCTCAATGCATCATTGTCACTAGTGATTATCTCATCAAGTGGGTAGACGTAAAGGCCACAATGAAGAATGAAGCTCAAACTATGGCTAAGTTCTTATTTGAGAGTGTGTTCACCAAATACGGGTTACCGATAGAGTTACTAAGTGATAGAGGCACGCACTTTTTGAATGAAGTCATTGAAAATCTTCTCCAAAAAATCTTGGTGGTGCATAAGAAGTCTGCCCCTTATCATCCATAAGAAAATGGACAAGACGAAAGTATGACCAAAAGATCTTATGCAATGTATTAACATAATTGTTGAACAATAAATGATCTGATTGAGACAAACAACTACACCATGATGTTTGGAAATATCGACTCGCCTATAAAATGATACTCTAAGCCACCCCCTTTTAGATGGTTTTTGGACAAAACGCAATGCTACCATTAGATTTCTTGGTACCTACATTGAAAGTAGCACAAGAGCATCAATGGACCAGCCATGAACTCTCATCTAGAATCTTTGATCTAGAATGCTTAGGTGAAACAAGATTGAGAGCAGTAGCATGGATTTATGTGGCCAAGAAAAGACAAAAGGCATACATTGATGCCCATGTGAAAGATAAGGGCTTGAAATCGGGAGATCTATTCTTGGTGTACACCCAGAAGCAACATGCAAGAAAACTAGAGAAGCATGGCTATGGAGCCATGATTATTAGCAGAACATCAACAAATGGAGCAGTCCAATTAGCCACTCTAGAAGGTGATATCCTACCTAGTTACATCAATGCATGCAGAGTTAAGTTATATCAAGAACCCCTCATAGAGGAAATGTTGAACCAACTCAACACTGCCAAGAAACATAAGGAAGAGGAAAAACGAGTTCTAGAAGAAGCACAGGTAGAAGCCCTAGAATGCATCCAACGAATTAAATTGAGAAGGCAGGGTAGAGATCATCCTAGATCAGATGATTATGAAGCCCCAAGGTATCACATGGTCATGTGTGAAGCATCAAGTGTAGGTTCCCAGAGACTAGTTGACCGATGACCCTTTGTGACCCTAGAGGTAGGACAAGGAGCGAGTGCAAGGACTGTAAGAGCTTTGATTCACTGAGGAGCAGCCACTAGTGCAGTTAGAATTTCTTACTATCAAGAGTTGAAATTAAGTATCAATCCTATAGAAGCATATCTCATAGGATTGGGAGGTGTGGAAACCCCTTGCATGGGCAAGGTGAAGCTTCCCCTCTACATTCAAGATATTCTAATGACAGTTAAGGTGCTAGTGTGTCAAGATGAGGATCTCACAGAAGCTCTTGTTTGAAGGGCTTTGGTGTGCAGAACAAGAGGAGGAAGGAGCAGATGGAGGGAGAGAGAGAAGAGAAGAGATGCGCACACATGCGTGGGAGCCTCGAAACCCAAATAACGATCTCTCTTGAGCCAATGCTCTATATATGATGTATGTATATGAATATGGGGGTAAGGTCACATGACCCTTACATCCCCAACAATCTCCCACTTAAGGTTCAATGTGACCATAAGTGGAAAAATATAGAAAGAATGATGTAGGACTATACAATAATGTACAGGAAGAGTTTGGATCTCAACCCATACTAATCATCCTATACCAACTGCCTCGAACAAGGTGTATCCATGCACCTCAAACTACTCTAAACATATATAGATAAGAGTCGAGCTCACATCCAACTGATGCAAGAAGTGATGAAGTTCTTGCAAAGCTCCCACTTGCTCTATGCCTATGTCAATCATGGAACAACTGACAACTCCAAGTGCAAATGCTCCAATAGCAACTACAATGTCTGGTCTCGAGCATAACAACTCGTACATTAGACTCTCGAATGCTGATGAAACATGTGCTATGCTGGCTAACCTAAGTATGTCACCCATGCTTGTATCCAAGGCATCCAAAGAACCATCATCAAGGACAATATGTCCTGACATATCTGTGTCAACATCTGGCATGAGCAAATCCAAGAAAAACTACATGATCACTGACTCATCAACATCTAAATCAGTCATCCTCTCAACCAAGGATGTGTCTAGCTGTGCATCATGAGAGCTAGTATGCTCTGGCATACACTCTGTATCATAAGAGCTATCCTGCTGTAATAGAACAAGGATTACGACCACCACATGCTAGAGAGATGACTCTCCTCCCAACCAAATGCCTCTATATATAGCTCTCTCCAAGGGACTGCCTTCTTGGGCAGGTGGATACTAATCATCCAAGTGTCAGCCATGTAACTACATGTGCGCCAAGTGTCTCAGTGGATGCTTCTAGAAGATTCTAGAGCTCTTTGGGCAAAATAGTCTTCCCATGTACCCCATGGGGATTGAACCCAAGACCTCGTCCTTCACACCCTTGAGTCTTAACCATTAGGCTAAGTGGATTACTTGGTTACAAGAGTAAATGACCTACCAGTAAGTCTAGACTCGAGATCTTTGGCCACACAAACGAATGACCAAACGGAATCCGATTTCAGATCTGTCTGAACCAATCGGATCCCTAGATCACCAACTTACTTTATTACATTCTTCCCCCCTTGGAAAATATTTTCGTCCTCGAAAATTAGAGCTATATATACTGTAGGCAACCCCCGAGCCTCATGTTCTAAAACTGGAAGAACATGGTCATGTTCTAGAACTGGAAGAACATGTCTCATCTCTGTGGTGGCATCCCTGCCCAAATGATTCAAAACACTATCCAGGTTTGCACTTTGATGAACGGGACAAAGTACAAACTAGTGAAGAATAATAAGGGTGGATCTAAACACATCCTTGGCCAATTCATAGTTTCTAGATGTGCGATCTAGGCACAAACATGTGAATTGGGTGGACTCAAATTACTAGTCCATTTCTAGGCATAACTGGTGCATGGGCTTAGTAATAAAGGTGAGATTCTTATCCGTTGCAAGACTTTAAGAATTCTTGATTCACTTGAATTTGTTTTGGAGAACTTGAAGTTTGGTTGTCCCATACATCTAACTTTAGATGTCTGTACAATGGTTTACTTTTATCTAACAGTTACTTGATTTTTTCACCCAACTAGAGGACTACTTTGTCCTTATGAGTTTAAAAATCCTTTGTAAACTGTAGGAGAAAGTTTACCATTTCTTTGAGTCAACCATACGAAACTAGGAAAGACACCAACTCTTAGTCCTTCCAGGAGTACACATGAAGATAAAGATGTTGTTCTTGTCCAAAACTCTATGACGCAGAAGGCTAAGGTTCTCAACAAAGGATTCATAGATTCGGTGGAACTCTCTTCTTTTCCAAAAACGATCGAAACAAGGTCGACAAAAGAACACAAGAAGCGGAGGAAGCAAATGGACTATGCTCAAAGTCAAAGGAGAGAGTAGAGCAAGATGACTAGAATGGTGAAGCAAATTTGGATCTACAACGGTCAACAACCCCTTGCTCGAGCGATTGTAGCCCAACAATGCACCAAACAAACTACAAAGAAAGACTATTCCAGAAATCTTTCACAATGGACCATTTTTATTTGGGTCCCAAAGCGGTCAATGAAGGCTAAACCCAATGCAATGCACAACAAATCTGGGTGCCCAAGACCTGCTTCCATGCTCAAGTATCTTCATATAAGCTCACAAGTCTGAAGCACCACTCAAAATCACTTACATCATACACTTCAGAGCACACATCTGCATTCCAACACTCTGAACATGTGACCACACCTAGAACTACTTGGAAATGGGTACCCACAAAGTCCCAAATCCAAGATGCATGATTTAGAAACATTAGAAGACCATTGCAGCCAAAAGGAACCATCTCACACATAAAGTTTGGAGAGTTAAACTCTATGACCCCACCATGTAAACTATTGTGTATAGATATAGATGCATTTGAGTACATTGCATCGCCGAGTATGCATATAGGAACATTACTGCCCTCCTAAGTCTAACTCACACGCACACAGTACCCCACTAGACTAACTTCTAACCTCAAAGAATGACATGTTGGTAATGTAAAGGGAACATCGTATTATCACGTTTCCTAGCAGATAGCATCACATACTTCACGCAATATCATGGCTGACGTAGCGAGAACCAACTCTCACGTAGGAACTAATCAATAGGTGGTCGATCTGGAGAGCTTACCAATCATGCCGGAACCAAACGAAAGACCAGAAGAGTTGCAAGACATACAAATCATACTAATACTAGACCCCCCAAGCGGCCATACCACACCTGTAGGCAAGACATCTCACTGGTTTAGCAAAGTAGTAGGACCATTGGGCAAAGGCTCGTACCTTTGGGAGGCAGAGCTAGAACACAATAGCAAGTGGGGAAGTATCACTTCTCACATGGGAATCTGAAAAGTTACAGAATGCAGAATCACTATGCCTAGTATGATGGAAAGCAAGATTGGATGCATATTTCAGTATGCAACTTCCCAAGCCTGACTTCATGCATTGTTATTATCTTATTAACAACCTGACCCCCAATAAGAAGCCGTAGGCTCAAGCACATTCGTGCTTCCATCGCTGACTAAAGGAAATGATGTGAACAAGTTTAAGTTAACCAATAACTTAGTGTAAGAGGTTGTGGATATGGGCGGAATGCACATACCCATAGAGAAGGAGGTTCTAGTACCATAGAACATGAAGAATCGAAAACTTATCAAGCTCAAGGACATGGTGGCCATGACGCCAAACATTGCAGTTCACTTGAGGATGTGCATGCAACACTTTGACTTCCTTGCCCAAGATAGATTCATTATGTTTCCCAAGAAGATATGGTTCAACTTGTATCTTGATGAGACTCAAAACTTAACAATTAACTTGCCTCACTGGATCATTGATTAGATACACTTGGCACACAAGCGATGGCTACATAAGTTAGTTTTGTATGGGTGTTGTGCATTGAGTAGGATCATTTACAGATGTTTAGCTTATGGCATTCCAATTCAAAGGGCCCTGATGTGGACCAGGGTACAATAATTCAAGGGTCGAACATCAATTGCACCCCCTTCCAAGAGGATGAGAGGAGCCGTGCAAGTACCATGTGCTCAACCCCACGGATCCACATTAACCCCATACGTCACTCCCCCACCTCCTTGCATATGCCCTTTTACACTATGACTCCCAAGACAGAGCACCGAAGGCCCCAACTTGATATTCCTACCAGTTCCCATAGCCCTCAAATTCCCTAGTGGAGCACCCTTGGAAGAGCTCACAAATGAAGACTTTGAGCGAATTTCAAGGGAAGTAAATCCTGAAGCGAGTAAAGAACCACAGTTAGATAGCTCTCAGCCACAAGCCACCATCACTCAAGTACCAGTCACAATAGTCGATGAGGATGAGGATGAGGAAGATGATAACGAGAATGAAGAATCAGAAGAGGTTGATGATGACTATGAAGGAAGACATCAAGAGGAGGAAATCAAAGTGTTAGAACTTATAGGTGCTCTTGCATACATGGCCCAATTGCAAATGCTATATGCCACGATGAAAGAAGTGCAAGAAAGGCACAGACTTTCATTCGCATTAGGCCAAGCCCTGATCGAATAGATACTAGTAGAAGAAGGTGTGGACCAGCATTTGATCACCACCCTCAAATTAATGCCAGAGTCCTTGGGAGTCTAGGAGGCCATCCACACAGCAGTCCGCTAGTGAGTTCGGTATGACAAACATAGAGTCGACACACTACCAAGGGCAAGCAAGAACATATGAATACAGGTATCAGAACACGATGCAACCACCTGAAAGGCTCTAGAGCCCAAGGGAAAAAGTGGTTTTACGAAACTTTATTTGATTTAAATTCCTCGGAATCGGTCTTCTTGGATTACCTAGAGCCCACAATTATCTCGCAATGGATTCTTCCTGTGTCAATGCACTAGCTCATAAATTCCCGGCAAATGCACCAAAATGTTTCGCCTCTTTTGCCAAAGGGAAAGATGCACACTTAGGCTATTGGTTTGCCCAAATGACTTGCAACCGACCTATCTATTTTCTTCTAAGTTCCCAATAAGATATGAAGCACACTCACTTCTTGCTTGCACTTTTTGTCTCATGCTCCTCTATTGCTAACCCCTTTCTCTCCTTCGCTCTCTCATACACGCATACCCCCACACACTCTTACTCACATCTACTTCGATTTACCGTGCCACATACACTGGTTTTTCCTTTCTTTCCCTCATTATCACACACACACATGTACACACACACCTTCTGCCCCTCTCACTCACTCTCTTGCACTTTCCCTTTTCCTCTCTCTCTCTCTCTCTCTTCCTTAGATGTGCACATCAGCCATCACATTTCTCAAAGTCTCTCACGTAGTGTTTAAAGCAGCCATATACACCATATGCACATCCACAGTCAGTCATACATACACATACATATACTCAAGCACACATACAATGTTCTACACAGTGCATACATACTAGATAGATGCATAACCGTCTCAAACTCTTATTTTTTTCTCGAAAGATGGGGCAACCTTCTTAATACATTCTTTCTTTTACAGAAGTGTACTTGATCGGATGTACATAGATTTGACAGAAAGTACAACTCAAGCATTTACAAATCAGAAGCAGGCAGTATCCATGGTGCCTCCAACCTTAGCTTTGAATCATAAATATGCAAATCCCCATGAAGGTGGAGCTATAGCAAACAAGGTATCATACCGAGTAGGAGAGTGACTGAGAAGCTGTGATGCTTTCTCGAAACATGGAGCAATCTTCTTGACACGCATATTTACAAGGCTGTGCTTGATTGATGCACAGATATCTGAAAGAAAATACAACTCAAGCACAATATATATCAGAACTAACTAGTACCCTTAATGTCTCCGTCATCTTTGGAAGAAAAATATGCAAAACACCATGGTGAAGTTACAGGAAACGAGCCAGCATGCCCAGTAGGAGAATATTTGGTGGCCTCTGAAGCTTTCTTTCTCGAAACATTCAGCAACTTTGGAAGCTTCTTTGAAACCTGATGCCTTCAGTTTAACGTGTGCACCGTACTTTGGGAGCTTGCAGAAGTATGATGCCCTCAAAAACAGCCAATTTACAATTAACATCATAAAATTAGCAGGTCCTTTTCGACTGTTAATCTCAAAACAACAACTAGATTATTATGCATCACAAGAACTCGTTCGAGACGGCAATAATTTGCTTTAAAACACAGCACGACAATTTCTGTGAATGTCGTACCACCTCGATGGAGGCATTTTCATTTAATAATTTTCTTGCAGTACAAGAATACGCTACAGTTCACGGAGAACCTGCCACATCAACAACATTCGTAACATGCCATCTCTAGACTAGCTGCAGATCTACATATCTATAATGCCCAGAGACACCGCAGAGATGCAGAATACACCTTCAATACACTACATCATTTAGGCCTTATGGATAAGCGAGTGGCAGACTAGCTATAGGCCTGTACAATGCTCGATCACGGCTGTCATATAACACATCCCTGGGATAAGGCAAATCATAAGCATATTCTGCCCTCACTTCAGTACGCGCATCCCATTTTCTGAAAGTTTCCTAACGATTCAAGTTCCAAGATGTCTCCAAGAAGATGGACAAAGGGATCCAGTCGAGCATCTCAATATGCCCGCAGCTCGATATGCGCACAAGTGTTTTGAAGCTTCCACGAGGCAGGATGTTCTCAGTACCACGCGCACCATATCTTCGGAGGATTTCGTGCCGCCTCTTGTTTCATGAAGATAGGCTTTTTGAAAAAAATGGGTGCCGGAGTCCGTTAAGATCGAAAAAACGCACCACACCTTTGGGAGCTTCCCTTAGACCATGAGGCCTACAACATGCTTGACAACTATCATTCCATGCCCCACATCTAGAGTACTCAACTGCATATCCAATGGTGAAGGCTGCTCAACAAGGCATCCCTTTTCAAAGGCTTCCCCCCAAAATATTGATGATGAGCCATAACCCCTATAAAACTGTTGCTTGACATATTTTCTTCATTTCTCTTGTCCACCAAAGCAAGTAAATCCTGCTCAGTTGACTCGGTAAGAATTTCACAGACCACATTTTCACTGTAGGACTCCTGTTGTAAAGATAGACCACGATCTTCACTGCCATGCTCTTGAGCACCGCTACGTGTACCATATATATTTATGTTCTGTCCTTCATCGTCCATGTCAACTCTCCTTCGAGATAGTGTTTCCACACTTGCTTCAACTTGCTCATCAGACTTCCTCACCACTATGAGAGTATCCTGCAATCAAACATATTTCCCTGGCCAAATAAAACCACATTAGTGCATTAAAACCAACCAAATTGTGGGCTAACATACTCCCCTCTTCTTAATTGCGAAGTCGTCCTCGACGAGCCAAATCTATTCTTTTCTTCCTCAATGAAGCACCTGCAATCACCCTCATACAATCATTTGTCAGTACCAAAATCCAATCATTTCACTTACCATCTTTGTCCATCTTCTCGCTTCTTCATCGACATGTCCACCTGTCTACAAACTTAATTAAAACATTAGAACCTTTCTTCATCAAATCACAATAACATTTACAACCAAAATGGAAAGAGCAAACACACATCAGGAAATCACATCACACATCGTCGTCATACATGCAAGCTCGTCACAACCCATATGCATACAAGCAAAAGACATGTCCACATTCCCTCTCATCACTCTTCTCAACTATTCGTTCAACACGTCACGAATCCCTATTCCACATGCATACTCAAATCACTTTCCACACACACCATCAAAAACCATTTCCGAGTTCTGTTTTCGATACTTTTCCCGGTCACACGATCGTTTTGCTGATCCCTTTGTCTCATTTCTAACCGAGTTCTCTTGCCAATTTCCCATTTCCTTCCCACCTAGGGTTTTCTATTCCCACTTACCTTTTCATCTACTCTGTGCTCTTTTGTTCATCAATCAGATCCTATGCTTGGTCGCCACCACCTCTCCTAACTTGATGGACACACGGCAAAGACCACTCAAGCCTAACACGAGCTCACTCTAACAAGATCACTCATCGTCGACGCGATTCCGAACTTCACAAGTCATTGCACCACCTAAGAGCCAAACTGAGCACTTCCGGAAGGTTTGCAAACAAACAATGCAACTAGCACGATTGGATTCCTCAAGTCCAAGCTTTCCATAGACACATCGCAACCAAAACCCTAGCCGAGCTTAAGCTTCAATTTGACATGTTTCATCGGGAGCCCACACATAACCCAAATCCCCACAACACAAACACATATATTCCCATCCGAGCATCATGGTCTCTCACCTCTCTTATGTCCCCCCTCGAGCGAGGAATTCTTCTCATTCATTTTTTTCCACAATTTTTTCTCTCTTTTTTCATCATTTTTTTTAATATTTACTCACACTTGCCGGCCTACGCCGAAGCTGGATACGACTCGTGGACTCGACCACCCGATCGAGTTTGTTCCACCCATCTACCAACCCAACGCAGCGCACGACACACAGACAGCTAGCCCTATGCGAAACCGACGTCGGTTCGTGGCTTTGACCACCCGGCCAAAGTGGGTCCACCCACCTATCGGCCCACATAGGCGCGTAGCCACACTCACACATACACAAACATATATTTTTCTCATTTTCTTTTCATTCCCGCATCTCGAGAATTAGGAGACAAAAGAAAGGATCTTTTCCCAACCATCCCAATCACGACACACACACAAAAACTCCCCCATGGACATCCCGATGAGACATATCTCCTCTCTGCTGCCACTCAAGCCAAAATCCAGCCACTAATGCCATGGTCAACCCGTCCTCGTAAAACCCGCACATACTAACCACCTTGTCGACCTGAAACCTCAAAAAGTGTCACTTTAGTTCCTAAGTGTACAACACACTTGGTCCACCCGTCCTCACATCTTTGACTCGCAATCCGCAAAGCAAACCCTAATCAAACTCAAGCCGTCCTAACCAACATCCATCATATCATCTTTTTCTTTTTCATCTCCATCCTCTGCCTCGCAGGGCTTCTACATGATTCGACAGCTTGCTGATATTGTCCTCTAACCATGCGATACGGTCTGGAAGGCCACCATTCATTACTACACCTCTTAATGCCTCGAGCTTCAAAGCTAAATCCCTTATCCCTTCTTCTTTTCGCTCATCACTACCTTGGAGTCGAAAAATCTCATCATCCACTTGATGGAACCGAACCCACATTTTCTTCTTCTCCTCTTCTAAATGGCTCATCTTTCTTTCTATTTCCAAAGGAACCTCCTCGCTCCTCTCGACTTGGCCAGACAACTTTTCAACCTCTTCTCGAATCGACCTCTTCTCCCAGATTCTACTCATATTTTCTACTTCCAGATCATCTACCTTCTTCGACAATTCATTCTTCGTCCTTTCTAACTCTGTTCCAAACGCATCCAACCTATCCAACACCGCTTTCAGCTCTTCCTCCGTTTTCCTCGCTCTCGGATCCTCCACTTGTCCTCGCATCTCGTCGTCTTTCCGATTCATCCACCTACCGAGCTTGCTACTCAACCTTGCATTCTCTTTCTCCACACGTCTCATTTTCTCATCACTCTCCGCTTGGGCACTTTTCCTTCTTTCTAACTCCAGGTGGAACTCGTCACATGCCTTACCCGCTTGATCACTGTATCGACAGATTATGCTTTGTACCTTCTCGATTTCCTGCTCCATTCCTTCGACTCTCCTCATTAGGTCATCCTCGTCTCTTGAGAGCTCTTCTTCGATCGCAACTCCAAAACAGTCGGCTACCATCAAGCCGGATCTCAAGTCCCAGACCACGTTTTCACTCTCGGGCATCACACGATCTTTCCTCCAGCTTTTGTTTACTCTTTTCCTTTCCTTGTTTTCGTTTTTCAACACTCGTACTTGCTTTTCCCAAGTTCCTAGGATCTCGGCCATTTTCACTTGATTTTCCTCTAATTTCTCTATTTTGATCCTCTCGTTATCTCGCTCTACCCGAAGCAAATTGACTTGACATTCCAAGCTCTTTGCGAGTTCTACCAAGTCTCGATCATGAGATCCAGTATCCTTGCTTTCACTTTCTCTCGCAGTTTCCGTCGATGAAGTAACTCTACCTTTGTCAACTTCCACATACAAAGAGGATAAGCACCTATCTGGTTCATTCGTTGCGACCTTTAGGTCAATCACCTCTTTTGAGCCACACACGTGCTCGCATAGTCTCTTTTTCCCACAGTCCGCACATGTGGGGACAAAATCCAACGGAGTGCATACACGAGGGCAATATTTGGCTATATGCCCAATCTGCTCGCAACACCAGCATCTCACATAATTTGATATCGGGCCAAATCGCCACCCTCGGTTCACATGATGTCTCATGGTCGGACGAGAATCTATGCATCTCCTATTTCGTCCAAAACTCGGTTGCCGCATGTTGGCCTTCTCAAAACTAGAGGCTTGTCTTTGTTGGGCCATTTCTCTAATGAAGATCAAAGCAGATTTGGGATCGACTTGGCTGTGCCACACGATTGGGGCACCAAGCGAACTCGTAGCACTCTCGATGAGATGTGCTAAGCCAATTCCCGGCAGACGCACCAAATGAAAGGCTCTAGAGCCCAAGGGAAAAAGTGGTTTTACGAAACTTTATTTGATTTAAATTCCTCGGAATCGGTCTTCTTGGATTACCTAGAGCCCACAATTATCTCGCAATGGATTCTTCCTGTGTCAATGCACTAGCTCATAAATTCCCGGCAAACGCACCAAAATGTTTCGCCTCTTTTGCCAAAGGGAAAGATGCACACTTAGGCTATTGGTTTGCCCAAATGACTTGCAACCGACCTATCTATTTTCTTCTAAGTTCCCAATAAGATATGAAGCACACTCACTTCTTGCTTGCACTTTTTGTCTCATGCTCCTCTATTGCTAACCCCTTTCTCTCCTTCGCTCTCTCATACACGCATACCCCCACACACTCTTACTCACATCTACTTCGATTTACCATGCCACATACACTTGTTTTTCCTTTCTTTCCCTCATTATCACACACACACATGTACACACACACCTTCTGCCCCTCTCACTCACTCTCTTGCACTTTCCCTTTTCCTCTCTCTCTCTCTCTCTCTCTTCCTTAGATGTGCACATCAGCCATCACATTTCTCAAAGTCTCTCACGTAGTGTTTAAAGCAGCCATATACACCATATGCACATCCACAGTCAGTCATACATACACATACATATACTCAAGCACACATACAATGTTCTACACAGTGCATACATACTAGATAGATGCATAACCGTCTCAAACTCTTATTTTTTTTCTGGAAAGATGGGGCAACCTTCTTAATACATTCTTTCTTTTACAGAAGTGTACTTGATCGGATGTACATAGATTTGACAGAAAGTACAACTCAAGCATTTACAAATCAGAAGCAGGCAGTATCCATGGTGCCTCCAACCTTAGCTTTGAATCATAAATATGCAAATCCCCATGAAGGTGGAGCTATAGCAAACAAGGTATCATACCGAGTAGGAGAGTGACTGAGAAGCTGTGATGCTTTCTCGAAACATGGAGCAATCTTCTTGACACGCATATTTACAAGGTTGTGCTTGATTGATGCACAGATATCTGAAAGAAAATACAACTCAAGCACAATATATATCAGAACTAACCAGTACCCTTAATGTCTCCGTCATCTTTGGAAGAAAAATATGCAAAACACCATGGTGAAGTTACAGGAAACGAGCCAGCATGCCCAGCAGGAGAATATTTGGTGGCCTCTGAAGCTTTCTTTCTCGAAACATTCAGCAACTTTGGAAGCTTCTTTGAAACCTGATGCCTTCAGTTTAACGTGTGCACCGTACTTTGGGAGCTTGCAGAAGTATGATGCCCTCAAAAACAGCCAATTTACAATTAACATCATAAAATTAGCAGGTCCTTTTCGACTGTTAATCTCAAAACAACAACCAGATTATTATGCATCACAAGAACTCGTTCCAGACGGCAATAATTTGCTTTAAAACACAGCACGACAATTTCTGTGAAAGTCGTACCACCTCGATGGAGGCATTTTCATTTAATAATTTTCTTGCAGTACAAGAATACGCTACAGTTCACTGAGAACCTGCCACATCAGCAGCATTCGTAACATGCCATCTCTAGACTAGGATCTACATATCTATAATGCCCAGAGACACCGTAGAGATGCAGAATACACCTTCAGTACACTACATCATTTAGGCCTTATGGATAAGCGAGTGGCAGACCAGCTATAGGCCTGTACAATGCTCGATCACGGCTGTCATATAACACATCCCTGGGATAAGGCAAATCATAAGCATATTCTGCCCTCACTTCAGTACGCGCATCCCATTTTCTGAAAGTTTCCTAACGATTCAAGTTCCAAGATGTCTCCAAGAAGATGGACAAAGGGATCCAGTCGAGCATCTCAATATGCCCGCAGCTCGATATGCGCACAAGTGTTTTGAAGCTTCCACGAGGCAGGATGTTCTCAGTACCACGCGCACCATATCTTCGGAGGATTTCGTGCCGCCTCTTGTTTCATGAAGATAGGCTTTTTGAAAAAAATGGGAGCCGGAGTCCGTTAAGATCGAAAAAACGCACCACACCTCTGGGAGCTTCCCTTAGACCATGAGGCCTACAGCATCCTTGACAACTATCATTCCATGCCCCACATCTAGAGTACTCAACTGCATATCCAATGGTGAAGGCTGCTCAACAAGGCATCCCTTTTCAAAGGCTTCCCCCCAAAATATTGATGATGAGCCATAACCCCTATAAAACTGTTGCTTGACATATTTTCTTCATTTCTCTTGTCCACCAAAGCAAGTAAATCCTGCTCAGTTGACTCGGTAAGAATTTCACAGACCACATTTTCACTGTAGGACTCCTGTTGTAAAGATAGACCACGATCTTCACTGCCATGCTCTTGAGCACCGCTACGTGTACCATATATATTTATGTTCTGTCCTTCATCGTCCATGTCAACTCTCCTTCGAGATAGTGTTTCCACACTTGCTTCAACTTGCTCATCAGACTTCCTCACCACTATGAGAGTATCCTGCAATCAAACATATTTCCCTGGCCAAATAAAACCACATTAGTGCATTAAAACCAACCAAATTGTGGGCTAACACCACCAACCAATCGCTACCACTACAACCACAATAGATGTTATTATAGAAACGTTTGTACAAACTTCCCCAATTTCACTCCCACCACCCCATCACCTCCCTCGCCCCCACCTTTGCTTCTAGCCACAACTGAAACTGTGGTAGCATTAGTAACCATGACCCAAACCCTAGCCTCTTATAATTGATGTTATCATTTCTATGTGAGAGGACATGGATTGTGCTAAAAATCTTGGCTAGGGCTTCTTGTCTTGAGGTTGTTTGCTATTCCCCTTGGATTCAATATCATCTCATCAAAGATATGGGATTAGTTCGTAGAAAGATTCCAAAAAGAAAAGATATTCAAATGGTACGGTTATCAATTAAATTTGCTTGGTAGACTTTTGTTCTTAACCACTATGTGTTGCCTTGCATGAGTTACTTTCTTGCCTATTCGATGCTAAAGGGGAGCTTCCGAGCTCCTCGTAGTGCAGTGTGTCATTTTGGATGGGATCACAATGCTCCTCTATACATGTGTGTGGGCCTATAGAGAATGTGCAAAAAAATGGAGAACAAGGAGTACAATTTTGTTATATGTACGTTCCACAAGTGGGTGGTCTCTATGTAGCTCATTGCTGACTACACCACTATATGTTTCATTGGAACAATTATATACAAGAGTTTTCAATGGCCATTTGAACTTCAACATAGAAACTAAGAGTAATAATCCATTAGAATCCCCTCTCAAAGGCCAATATGGATGATATGGCCTAGGGAGATAAATAAAGAATGACAAGGAGTATCTAAGTATGAGTATATTACCTATACCTCCCACCTACTTAATCGGCATGTTACATAGTGTACGAGGGACTATTTAGTACAAGATAAAATTACCTCCATCAAGTGACAATAATATCCAAAACTATTCTATGGTAGAGCTTTTGTCCAAATCATCTACTACGTTTTCTTACATATGAAGCATCAAGTTCAAGAGACTTAAATTTTTCAAGTCCAAGACTAAATAACAATGTGCGATACGAAGACCTCAAGGAAAGAACTTAAGTCTGACGGAACAAGAACTCAAAAATACAATGAAAAGTTGATTCCTAATGCATACATTGAAACAAGACAAGGACTTAAAAGGAATTTAAAAAGGAACAAGCAATAAAGAACAAAGAACCATTGATGATTAGAGAGTACCATGAATTAAATTCATGAACCTTAGATCGTGCAAGCATATAGGTAAGTTAGACCGATGAAGCCTTAGATCATCAGAACCAAGTGTAGGAACTACTGCATGTTCGTGGGCTCAACAATTGAATAGTTATCCTTACGAGTTGAGCTTAGATATGAGTGAGTCAGAAATGGCTTTTAGCATAGAAAGACGAGAAGGAGGGTTAAACATAGCATGTTTTAATACCCGAAGGACCCTATAGAACTCAATTACAATTTTTCCAAACCAAACGCTTAGGTGCTCGCATCTATGAGGATGGTTTGCGAAGACAAGTGGTGCAAATGCACAATCCTCATCAACCCATTGGATTGGAATGTCCAGTGGTGAAATTTGAGAGAGATGCATACATAGACAAAGAAGGAACAATGTATATCTTAAGTACTCTACCAAATAATACCAATGCGTTTGGTGTAATTCAGCCAGAGATGGAGGCGAGAACCGAAGGGAAAGAACCAGTAGGAGAAGAACCTAGGACACCTAGAGGGAAATCTGTACTGACAAGAGTACTAATCCCAGATTGGATCCCTCAAGACAATAGAAGCATAGAGTTGTTTGTGAATAAAGAAACTGATGAAGCATTTTGGAGGTATAGAATGGAACAACCTAGTGAGGTAGGCTCCATCATGATCTACGAATTCAAGGACCCAGATACACCTGGAAAAGTTGTATACCTGGATGATACTTTAGAACGAGTATTTGTGGTACCATACCATGCAAGAAATACCTACACAGGGAGAGGTGATTTAGTATTCCCTCCATCTCGAGCAATTGTAAACACGAGCCATCAAGGTGCTCGAGCATCTTCAACCCATGGCAATGAAAGAGAGAAGAACAAAGAGAGACCAGAAGTAAGTTTCACTCATCCTATAGGGACAGATAGAGCCACCATGGACACCGATAGATTGGAAAGACAAAGGGAACCTAGAATACCGGGTGGTGGATATGATTTTCCTCTACCTAGACCACACGAGCACCCAAGGATATTGAGACTGTAGCTCAGTGATGAGTAGCACCTCCTTTAATGTCAATCCGGGAAGACGTGAGGATGGTATGAAGACCTCGAGCAAGTGAAGGCACAAGTGCGTGAGTGAGAAGCACACTAACATGCACACACATACACACACACGCGCACACACCGTAAGACAAAGAGTGAGAAGCAATGGAGTTCTTATATTACTTTCAAAAAGCTCTTACAAGTTCGTTTCAATTACAATCCACCCTCAAAAATGAGCTCTCTAGCTCTTTTTATAGTTTTTGACTAGGTTTTGGCCCTGTCCAGACCTAGTGTCCGGCCTAGTTAAAAATTAGGTTCCAGGGCCAATTTGAGGGCTTAAACGGAGTCTAAAAAATACAAAAATTGATATGTAGGTACTTCTAAGGCTCCTCAAGCTCAAGGACTCCTTGGCTTGCACAAAATGGAGCTACAAAAATATGAAATGGTATTTACAATGATTGTTAGTGATAAGAATCATTGTAATAAGATGTTGATTTGGAAAAAATTCGAAGGGCCTATCTGCCAGATTTGCGTCGACTGCTTTGTCTACTTACTCCTTCACCTCGCTCTGACTCTCTCCGCTGGCTTCCTTGTCTAGTCAGTCCTTGGGTGCCCGTACTGCTCTCAACACCCCCCCCTCTCTCGCGTCTATCGTCCCTGACAGACCCTTGTTGCTGGGAGTGTTGGATGTAATATTCCACAACCTGAGTGGCAAGCTGATGTTCTTGTATGCGTAGTCCTCTGGCCAAATCTGTCAACATACGATCCCAATCAATTGGTCCTGGAATGTCCGGATGTGGCAGACGTAACTGATCTGCATGGATCGCTTGTTCTACTGCGAATAAGTGTAGCAAATGTGTGGGTCTGGGAATGAAAATTTCCGAATGATATTCCCAGAAACCCGTAGAGAACATTTCCTCAAATGTCTGCTTGAAGCATGCGGGTAAGTACTTTATTCGTGCATGCCAAGCAAAGATTATAGTGACCGAGGGGGTCTGGCTCATGTCGTAGACTAAATCCTTGTTACCTTGAGAGAATCCAGGGGCAGAGATGTATGGAGCTTGTACATTCCGAAAGGTTTTGAAGACAATGGTCATGAGCTCGAATATCTTCATACACATTTTTGCTGCTATGTCGGGTACATTATTTAGACGTGTAGACCAATGCCGAATTGTTGATATCATGTAGGCTACGGTTGGGGTCCCTTGAGGTGGAGCAAAATATGGATAGTTAACCCAAGCCGAGCATTCTTTATTGTTGCGTACCTTGATTGCAAATGCTTGCCAGGATCTGCGACGTACCACTGGGCAATAGCATGGATTGTACTTGATATATAGTGGCATGGTTGCCCAAGTGCTCATCATCTCTGGGTAATCGGTTAGTAGACGTGCACGCCAATTAGGTTGGAAGATCGAGCCAGCACGTGCATCTGTTGGTAAATCCCCTATCTCAAATTGAGTGGCGAATGTGGGCTCCTTCCCTGTATGTCTTTTGACTTCTGCATTATAATCGTGTAGTAAGACAAAATAAGGCATGTATTGCGATTCTGATGTTGTGATTAACCGCTGATGGGATAAGTTTTGAAAGTAGGAAGACCGAAGGACAATTTCTTCCAGATTTGTGAGAGATTGCATTTGCACGGCCACACGATCATCATGTGTCTTACCCACTTTCTCGACCCTTTTGACCCAATCTGGAACTTGAATTTCTAAAGTGTCTTGCCCTTCCTCTGTAGTTCGACCACCGGGTGTCGGCATCGGCTCATATGGCTCTTCATAGCTGTCATCGACGGGGATTTCCACTACTGTTTCAGGTTCTGGTTCTTCAATGGGCGAGGGTGGCCTTTCATATGGTAAGAGGCGTGCTTGGAGTTCTGCCACCTGTTTTCGGAGGGTCTCTACTTCTTCTGTAGAGTGTTGCAAGATTGCCGGCTCCTGTTGAGCTGTGGGGACACTGGCTATCTGTTTCTTTAGATCTGCACATTCAGTCTCTAGCTTTTCATATGACTCCAAGAAATTTGCATGCTCCTCAAGTAAGATGCGAATGTCTTCCGATGGGACTGCTCTATATCTGGTAGGGCTAATGGTTGCTCCTACAGTTCCTTCCATAGCTGCTTCAAGATTGTCTTGGTTTTGTTGTTGAAGTCTCTTGTTCTCTTCTAGTGCTGCTGCCATATGCTTCCTTAATAGCCCAATGTTGCGTCTGAGTGTAGCATTAGATATCATTTGCGCTTGGAGCACTGTTTCTAATTCCTTGACTGCCTGGTCATCCACTGTTGATGTCTTTGATTCCAGTTCGGAGTGAGCCTGCTGTAAGGTGGTATGCTCGGTTAGGAGCGTTTGGTAGTCAGCTTCAAGAGTGGTGACCCTAGCTTGCAAACGTTGAGATTCTGCCTGGAGGGCCGTAGTGCGTTCTTCCAATTGATGGTATTCTTGTTGTAGTTGACGTGCACACTGAAGTAAGGTGTTGAACGTGCTATTTACATTATGAGATGCAAGGGGAAAAGTTTGAAGTGCAGGGGAGGTGGGATTGGGTAGGGGGGTAGTGAATGCGGTGTGTGCCAATGATGTGAGTGGTGAGGTGGGGGGCAAGGGAGGGGAAGATGGTGGAATCGTGGGGAGAGGTGCTGTGGTTGGTGAAATGTCCATTGGGTCAGACAAGGTGGTGTGTACAGGGGCTACCATGTAGGTGGGTATGGTAGGTGAAGTGAGTGTGGTGTTCGTGTAAATTGATGTCGTTGCGAACATCGGAGAAATGTGCCTCTGAAACATTGGAGAGCGGATGAACTGCTCCACAAAGGACGGGTATTGGGGTGGTGCGGTCAGGTTGAAAGAGGTGTAGGGGCCAGATGGGAAGTGAGGATCATGGAATGGAGGTACCCGTATTGGGGGATAGGTAGGGAAACACAGGGTTCCTTCTGTGGGTGCTGGGTTTCCAACTACACTTGGAATTATGGGATGGCCAGTCATGGGTTCAGAGGATAGAAGGGATGAAGTGTACAAGGGATTGGTGACGAAGGAGAAGAGGGTGTCTTGTGAGGTGGGTTCTCGAAATGAGAATGATTTGAATGAGGATGGGTTATAAGTGAAGGTAGAGGTGATGACTGTCGTTTCTTCCATGGTGGGAGGTGGTGGTGGGGGTGGAGAAGGTGGTGATGGAGGATGCTGGGGTGAGATGGGTGATGTCTGAACGAAGGTTTCGGCAGAGAGGTCAGTGGTGGTTGTGGGGGTAGCTGTTGTTTCAATGGGTACTTCTTGTTCTGTGACGGGTATCCTGATAGTCTTACCTGCTCGTGGTAACGTGTCAACTCTGCGTTTGTCATACCTTACGGACTGGCGGACTGCAGTGTGGACAGCCTCCAGAACTCCTAAAGATTCTGACACTAATTTGAGGGTGTCAATGAAATGTTGGTCCACCCCTTCGTCTGATAGCATTTCTTGCATCAAAGCTTGACCGGATACAAGAGAGAGTTGATGCCTTTCTTGTACTGCTTTGATTGTGTCGTATAACCTTCGTAGTTGAGCTGTATATGCTAGTGCACCTACAAGTTCTGGCACTTCTTGTTGCTCCTCTTGATGCTCTTGATTATAATCCTCCTCATCTTCCTCCTGTTCTTCATCTCCGTCATCCTCTTCATCCACTTCAACTGGTGTGACAGGTGCTTGGGAGGTCGTGGCCTGCGTTTGCACGTTTTCTGCTTGTTGTGCCTCTTCTGCCTCCAGCTCTACATCTTGTAATAATTGTTCGAAATCTTCATTAGTGAGTTCTTCCAAAGGTGCACCATTGGGAAATTCAAGATCGGTTGGGATAGGAGGGAATATCAAGGTAGAACCATCGGTGCTGCGTCTTGGAAGTCGGAGTGTGAATGGTCGGACTCTTCGGGGTGGAGGGGTGACGTCTGGTGTTAGGGTGGCTCCATGTGGTTGAGCACATGGGACTTGGACAGTGCCTCTCATCTTCTTAGAAGGGGGTCTAGTGGATGTCTGTAGAGGGGCAATCAAGCAAAAAGAAAAGAAGAAGAAAATCAAAGTCTAAGACGGTGCAATAGATACACATCTCTGCAGGAAGCCCCGCAGGGGCGCATTACCCATCTCTGCACAGAGCCCCGCAGGGGCACGCATCAGGCAAAAAGAGAAATCATCCAGGTCATGCACGGTGGAAAGAAGTAAACAACCTCAAAGCAATACAACAGGGTCAGATGTGTGCAACCAGGACAAATCAGAGGACCAAAAGTTATAAAGGGGTAGAGGCTGAAAAGTTTAAGAGGATGACTAAGAACAGCACATTCCTAGTCACTGATGGCGTGCGTGGCAACCCAAGTCAACAGGCAAGACAAGTGCAACAGGCTCTCGAGTAGTAGAGCTTGAATCAAGAAGGCCATCGAATCTGCATGTCTGTTTAACTGCAGACAATACTGACCACTGGACGCGTGCGGGAAGCAAAGTCTGTCAAGGGACGACAGAGACGAAGAGGGGGAGAGTGTTGCAGAGCCAAAGAGCGCACAAAGCAGAGAAAAGGGCGGGCCCTAAAATTTTTCCGATTTGGACACACAACTCTTGTATCATAACCACTCTTGTATATATTTTCCGTTGTAAATGCACTAGAGGAGTCCTCTAGATGCATCCCCACAGAAGATTAGTGATTTACCCATGTACAATAGTAGAAAACTAGTCTTTTAGTGAATAAAGTGCCGGTCTCTTGTGTGAAAGGACCAAACTTAGGGCACTAGTATATAAGTCAAAAGTGACTCTTTGTAAAAGACTTCTTGTCATTGTGAAGAAGGAGCACTTCTGAATTTTCGAGTTTGCCTCTTTCTTGCTGATTTTGATCTTCATTTTGCTCTTGTATGTGTGTGTGATGCTTGAAATGCATGTGTAGGACTGTTGTCTACCCCTTCCCCTTTGTTTTGAGCTGCTGTAGTGCGTGCGTAAGCTAAGAGAAGCCGTGGAGCGGGTGTTTGTGACTCCTGTAATTCACTGTTTTCGCCATAACTTGAAGCAGAGTGGTCAGAATTGAGTGAAACCACCACCGTTGGATGCGTCTCGTCGAGAGCTTCAAAACGAGTACCCTATTGCCTATGTTCGGAGTTCTAGGCTGGGAGAAAACCTCAAAATACCAAAACTATTGAAAAGAGGCTTGCGACAACACTTTCAGTATTTCAGTGAGTGTGAGAGGTAGTAGTCTTTTCTCATGCATGCTAGCTAAACCACTTCATTATCCATCACGTGTGCACAAGTCTTCATACACTTGGTAAGTCGTTCCTTAGGATTGACATTTAAATGTGTGTTAAAGATCCCACTATATGCACTTGTGTGGCAATTGAGGTATAGTCTCATTGGCACAAGTCCTTGAGTCTTCTTGGCTCAAATACACACGTTTTTGGCGCCGTTGCCGGGGAGACACTCAACCAAGGTGCCTTCGTGATGGTTATAGACCCAGTGTGATCGAATCGTACTTGTAGACGCAAATTCATCCTTTGGCAAGTAGTCCATCAGTTCAGCACTTGTCACTTCTCATCTTCGAGGTGTGTGTGATAAGTTTTAGGTTTAGGTTTAGGAGGAGGGAAGAGAAGGAGGAGTTAGGGTTAGGTTGGAAGGAGAGGAGAAGTGAGGAGAAGAGGAGTAGGAGTAGCCCAAAATCCCCAAAAAAATTCACCAAAACTAGCATTAATTTCAAGTTCAGTCCAAAAACTATAAAAACCAAAAAAATTTGGCTCATTTGACACCTCTCTGAATTCTGGTATCGTGGCGGACAGCGACTGGTATCGTCGGATTGGTATCGTGCAAAATAGAGCCTCAAAGCTTGTGCAAGAGCTCAAGAAGCAAACTAGATGGACCCAAGGTGAGTCCCCATTACGATTTAATAGCTAAAAATCATCAAACATGCACAAACAAATGATTAAAAGGTATGCGCAGTATCGCGGGGGGGAAAATTTCTGATTAATTGCATATTTTGTGAGAGACAGAGACCTAGGAGTGAGGAGAAGGGTGAGAGGTGCAAGGGGTTATAAAAATTTTCAAGTTTGGAGACCTTTTGGCTTGAGTATCGCGATCGGTTGAGTTTTGGTATCGCGATACCAAAATTCCCTTGTATCGCGACACTCGCCAGAGGTGTCGTATCGTTGGATACCAGCCTTGGTATCGCGACACTATTTCCGTATCGCGACACTGAGTTGGTATTGCGATCGTATCCGGTTCTTGGTATCATATCGTCTGGTACTAAAACTTGGTATCGCGACACCATTGTGGTGTCGTATCGCCTAAGTTTTTAGTATCGCGACCTCACTTTATCGGGTGGTATCGTATCGCTTGATACATTGGTATCGCGACACTACTTTGGTATCGCGATCGTACCCTCCCCGAGTATCGTATCATTGGTTACTTATCTTGGTATCGCGACACCGTAGTGGTATCGTGTCACCAAGGTTGGTATCGCGATCGCGCTTACCACGGTGATATCGTATCGCCTTGAGTCGCTAGTATCGTATCGTCGATCTTGGTCAGTATCGTATCGCCATATTTCCCAGTGAAGTATCGCGACACTATAACTGGTATCGTATCGTCGGTCTTTGTGAGATCGTATCGTGTCTTGAGAATTCTGATATCGCGACACCACTATGGTATCGTATCGTCTGTTCCTCAGGACAGTATCGTGACACTGTCATTAGTATCGTATCGCCGAGATTTTCAGGTATCGTATCGTGCATAGCTGAGGTGTCGTATCGTTTGTTTTCCTGGATAGTATCGCGACACCAGATTGATATCGTATCGTCTGGGTGTCTGGTATCGTATCGCATAGACCTCTGGTATCGTATCGCGGTCAGTGCAGTATCGCCGAGAGCAGTATCGTTAGGAAGTGGTATCGCCCAGATTAACCCCTTCTTTTGGCAGACAAATTGAGTCATTGGGAGAGCTACCCAAGGGGAATCTAAGAAGCATAAAGAGAGGCTTAGGAGAGTGAATGAACTTGAGGTCAGGAAGAGTTCTAAGTAGTCGAAGGAGTGTCATATCTTCAGTGGGAAGTGCAGCCCAAGCTAGCCGTCACTCTACCTACGCTGAGACCTCTAGTGAGTCTGAGGAAGAATTACCCATGGCTTCGGAAGACATGCAAGGTCCCACACCAACGAGAAGCTTCATGACTACTGTGGAGGGGGACTACCGTACTTCCTTGCAGTATGTGTCCACCAATGCCCAGGAGATTCCAATCTACCTGGATGGCTTAAATAGGTCTGTGGCCAGGATGGTAACTTCCCAGAATGCCACAATTGTACCCCGACCAGCTGTCAAATACGAAGGAGGTGCATATGTTGACAAAGTTGGCCAAATCTACATTGTAACCGAATTCCCGGAAAGGATCAATGAAAGAGGGGAACTCTTAGACCCTGAAAACCTAGGAAGGACACAACCAGAAGAGCTTGTGACCACCCCTAGAGGCAGATCCCGAGTATCACGTGTCTTGAGAGGTGACTTGATACCTCAAGACGACTATTTGTTAGAAGTCTATATGATTCACGGATCCAACTTATTGTTGCAAACCGATTCACCTGTTCCAGGGAGAGAAGAAAACCCCATGACATTCTATGAGCTGAAAGACCCGGATGACGAGACTAGACTCACATACCTAGATAAAGATCAAAGGAGGTATTGGCCTGTGAGTGTCTTAGACAGGTCTCGATTAAGATATATGGGTACACCTGTGTTCCCTTAGAGAGAGCAGGCAACAACCTCACAAAATCCATTTGGAAATCAAGAAGAAACAGAAAATACTGCATCAGGACAGACCAGCCATAGGAGCGTACCTAATCATACTCACGTACAATTTGCCACGCCAGGAATACAAGCACATTATCAGACCCAACCAGGGATAGGAAATCAGTACAGACCACCGGTAAGACCACAACCACCGATAGGAAGACAGCCTGGAATGCCACCAATACGACCAGCTGTCCCTATTCTTCCTGTGATGCCCAGACCACCTGAACCGATTAGAAGGCTGAGGCCTATTCAAGTGGCAAAGTGTGTACGAAACCCTTATGATGGATCAGGAGAACCCTATGATCACATTGCAGAATTCAAACAAGTTCTAAGAGCGGAACAAGTGGACGACTTCTTTATGCAGTATGAGTCTTTTGGGCTCACCCTCATAGGAACTGCTCTTACTTGGTTCCAACCCTTAGATCCCAACCAATTTGGAAACATGGAACAATTTTTTCAAGAATTTATAGGAGAATTCACTAAGAGAGGAATCAAACACAATTCAGCTTCGTTAATTCACAGCTTCAAACAAAATCCTAATGAAACGGTGAAGACTGCTGCTAGAAGGTTCAACCAGTACGTGGATAGATGCCCAGTGACAGAGAGACCGACTCAACAAAAAATGATTTCATTATTTTTGGATGGGCTCACTAACGGAACCTTAAGAACACTAGTGTACGTGAAAAGACTACAAACTTTGAGTGAGTGTCTTCAGGAGTGTATTGATTTGGAAGATAACTTGGCCGAGGACCTCAATAGCGGGTCCAGCCACACTAAATCGGACGATTCAAGGAGTACCATCTCTTCCAACTCCAGTCACATGGAAGAATTAGCAAAGCTTTTAGCCAAGAAATTAGGGGCTCAAGGGCAAAGAGCTTATCAACTTCCGGCTCAGAGATTGCCTATGCTACGGAGATGTAGCTTATGTGGAGGAGATCACCTCACTCACCTGTGTGTTCGAGGAGGGGGCAGTGCACAACCAGCTTATCCATACAACAGGCAGCAACAACAAGGGACTTCTTGGTACTGTCACATAGAACAGAAATACACTAATCACACTACTGAGAACTGTCCATTTAATAGGCAAACACGCCCTTTCCAACCACCTCAGTATCGACCGTATGGATATCCACCTAGAGACCCGCACAGAGAGATCCCAAGATACAACCATTATCCAACACAGACGGGAGTACCTAGACCAATTGAACAGATACCATACCCACCACCACAACCAGTGCTAGGACCCCAACCATCGCAACCTCAACAAGTAGTATCAGTAAAGTATGCGCAACCAGAAGAAAATCTAGAAAGAGCTATAGTACCAGCCACGACAATGACCCAGATAGAATCAACAAACCTCGGATACGAAACCCTACCAAGTGAGTACTATCCGTATGAAGCCTACATGATGGAATACGAACAGGCATATGAGACTACATACTATGGGTATGAAGGCTATGATCAGACTTATGGAGCAGAGACTTCCACTCTAATGTATACAGCTCCTAAGGCACAACAACCCATGAGACCACCCAGTAGACCACCAGTACAGAGAGGACCATGCTATAGATGTGGAGGAGACCATTTCATTAGAGAGTGCCCTCGGCCATACAACCCTCCACCACCTAGAATCTGGGAAGGATATTGCAGTGATTGCGGAAAGGAACATCTTTTTAGGGATTGCCCTAAGAACCCTGTAAAAAACCAAGATTCTGCACCAATCAATGTGATAGAGGTCATAGAAGGATCTGGAAGTGATAAGGAGTACACAGTGCCACTAAAAGCTATCACTAGAGCCCAAGCAAAACTACAAAAGGGAAAACCATCAGAAGAGGAAGAGAAGAACAATAAAATGCTAGACTCTGAGACTCAGGTAGTCGAGGATTCTGAGATCCCACGGGAAAACTCACAACATCTCAGAGTACAAAAATGGAAAGAAAGACGGGAAAAACTCAAAGAAAAATGGGCAAAAAATAAGAGTCAGGACAGAAGGAAGCAAACAAAGGAACGGGAGGAACACAAAGAACAAAGAAAACCTAAAGAGACCCCCGAATCACAACGAATCCATACTGAACGAGAAAAGCCAGGATCGATCTTAGCGGACCCAAAACCGGACGACTTGGATATGTGGTTAAAAGCGTACCAAGCTAGAATCAAAATGGGACCGAACATAGAGCAACATGAAAAAATCTATCCTCAAGGGGAATTGGAAAAAGAAAGATTGACCATATGCAGAAAACTCATAGAAGTAGCACAAGCAACCCTAGAAAAGACTATCCCAACCCTACCAGAGACAAGGATTGCACAGGAACCTTATGAAAAATGCATCAAACCAAAGGATAAGGAACTTAGAAAAGAAGATTCCCAAGGTGAACAAGAGACAGCACAAGATGACCCTGTATCAGCCATACCAGACTTAGAAGCAGATTGGCCCAAGGACTTGTGGGATAGAATCAGAGAAGAGCAATGGAAGAAGAATGGTGTCGATCCACCACCATTTGATGAAATAGATGTGGAAGACTGTCAACCCCATTCTAACCTCGAGGAAGTCTACGAGGAGGTCTCCAGACTCGATAGAGGTAGAGAGGAAACCATAAGCATTTCAACATTGCCTAATTATATGGGAGAATATGAAAGAGATTCCATAATAATTCGAGCACCCACAGTGCTGGGAAAAGGAAAAGAAAACTCCAAGGAGAGTTCACACAACCTGACAGAACTAAAGAAAACAAAAGTACAATGTAAGTTGACTGTGGAAGAGTTACTTCAACTGAAACCACAATTGTGGGAACAGATAGCAGACCAATTAGAAGAACAACCGAAGAAAGGAAAAACAGAAGAAAACGAAAAATATCAGAAATCGACTGTACAAGTTCCAGTCGATAAAGTAGGAGAGTTCAGTGAAGGGGATGAAGGGAATACCTGTTTACCTGTCATCTACAATGGGTACATGACCAAAGCTATCTTAGACACCGGAGCAGGGGTAGGAATTGCAACAAAGGAGATTTGGGAAAAGTGGGGAAAACCAGCCTTACGACCCACTCGCATGAAACTCCAATTAGCAGACGGTCATGTGGAGAGACCCCTAGGAATATTAGAAGGAATTAAGTTAACAACATGTGGAGTGGAATTTGAACACACACTAGCCATATGTAAATTCGAGAAAGCAAACAACTACGAGATGATATTAGGACGACCCTTCATGAGACAAATGCGGGTAGTACAGGATTGGGGCAGAGATTCATTATATCTACAACATCAAGGAAACACCACCAAGATAAATTTGCACACATTCGCTTATCGAGATGTCCCTCCATTACGATGGAATCCAGTCCACAAAGAAGAAGATGACCTATCCATTCACAGTGCTGGATCAAGTGATCAATCTTGGATGCACGAGGATGCCCAGTTGTGGATGTGCAAAGAAGCAAAGAAGGAGGAGTGTAAAAAACAAACATGGCCAATAGGACACCCTAACTATCGATCGATAGAAGACCCCGATTACATGCCTGAAATTTTTTCAGGTGAACTCTTCGAACCACATGGTTGGATGGAAATTCTAGCCACATTAGATGTGTGTGTGAATGAGGAAGTATTGACGATGAACGAGTGTATAGACGAGGAAGGATATGATGTGAACCTCTACATGGTTGTCCTCCAAGAAGTAGAAGAAGGGGAAATTGTAGAGAAAGAGTGGAAAGAAGAGTACGAAAGCATAGAAATGGAACCAGAGTTTGATTCTGAGGAACAATATTTAAAAACTATGCAAAAAGAATCAAAAGAAAGACCAACAAAAGTCTTAGCAATCGAAACCATCCCAATAATACATGAGCATAGAGAGGACACGAGTAAAGTGGAACCGGAACCAGACCGTTTCGAAGTTCCAGAACATTTTAAAAGATACGAAGTGGAAGAAAGAAAAATAGCCACTCAAATGCCTAAACGAGAGGCCCGGGATGGAGAAGCCTATGACAACAAGGAACAAACCAAGAAAATTGTTGTAACGATAGAAGACGGAGAAGAGAGGTGCACATATATTGGGAAAGATGTATCGGAAGAGGAAGAAGAGGATCTCATACGACTCATCCGAGAATATCGAGACGTGTTTGCTTGGACGTACAAAGACCTCAAGGGTGTAGAACCCAGCATATGCGCTCATCGAATCCCTATGACAGCAGATGCAAAACCTTCTAAACAACGCCCTTATACGTATAATGAAGTTTACGCAGCAAAAATAAAGGAAGAAATTGACAAACTACTAGCGGCAGGATTCATTTATGAGATTGAACACACAGAATGGGTATCGCCACTAGTAGTAGTGCCTAAGAAAAACGGAAAACTAAGGGTGTGTATCAACTTGAAAAAGGTAAATGCAGCAACTATACGTGATAGTTTCCCATTACCCATCACAGACCATCTTTTGGAAAGAGTTGCCGGCAAGGAGGTCTATAGCTTCTTGGATGGATTCTCTGGTTACAACCAAGTAGCTATTGCAACTGAGGACCAGCATAAAACCGCATTCGTGACTGAATGGGGAGTCTATGCATTTAGAGTAATGCCTTTTGGGCTCACTAATGCGCCAGCCACCTTCCAACGATTGATGTGTCATGTATTCAAAGAATTTTTGAGAAAAAGTATGGAAGTATATGTAGATGACCTTTGTACATACTCAAATCAACGACCAGACCATATACCGGAACTGAGAAAAATATTCAATAAATGTAGACAGTACAGAGTTTGCCTGAACCCTGAGAAATGTGTCTTCATGGTGCGACAAGGAAAAATCCTAGGACACATCGTTTCAAGGAATGGAATATCCACGGACGAAGAAAAGATTAAAGTTATCTTAGAGCTACCAAGACCCAAGAATGCAAAGGAAGTACAAGCCTTTATGGGACACTGTGGATATTACCGTAGGTTTATTCACATGTATGCCATAATAGCTAAGCCTTTATATGGTCTATTGACTCAGTTCACTTGGACAGACGAGTGTGAGAAGGCCTTCAATGAGCTTAAGAAGCGGCTGAGTACAGCCCCAATTCTGAAATCACCCAACTGGAGCAAGCCTTTTCATATTCATGTTGATGCTTCGAACTATGCCATTGGATGTATCCTAGCTCAACCGGCTGACGAAGGGAAGCTTGACCATCCAATCGCTTATGCGAGTAGACAATTAAACCAAGCAGAAAGAAATTATACGACTACTGAAAGAGAAGGCTTAGGAATGGTTTATGCAGTGAAGAAGTTTAGACACTACCTCTTAGCCAACAAATTCAAGTTCTTCATAGACCATCAGGCTTTGTTGTATTTAGTCAATAAGCCTTGCAACACGGGAAGGTTGGTACGATGGTTCTTACTTATAATGGAGTTCGACTTTGAGGTAATAGTCAAAAAAGGAAACACACATGTAAGAGCAGATCACCTTTCAAGGCTAACGCATAGAGAACCACCTAGCGGAGTACCGGATGATTTACCAGATACGTATTTGTTTAATCTTGAAGTATGTCCAAAGTGGGCGGAACGACTAATTCATATACTCACCCATGTCCCTCAACACTCAATAAATAAGGATAGCAAAAAAGAGATTCTTCAAACAAGAAATTTACACATTGTTGCTAGAAGCATGTATTATAAGGAACCCAACGGTGTCTTATTAAGATGTGTCGAGGAGGACGAACAGAAGCAACTAATTCAGCAAGCACACGTAAACAAGTGGAGAACCCATCAAGGGATGCATGGAACAATTTGAGAATTAAAAAGGTTAGGTGTATATTGGCCTGACATGCCAAAAGACGTTCACGATTATGTAAAAAATTGTGCAGAATGCAAAGAGACTATCCCGGAGGATCACATGTCCTTACCTTTTTCGACCATAGCGCCTAATTGGAGTAAAACATTAGTACAATTCCTCAAAACAAAAGAGCACGAAATAGGAGCTAGTTTAGCAAGAAAGCGATCCCTAGAAGAAATGAGCAAGGATTATGTGATAATGGGAAAACAATTGTTTAGAAGAGGAAAAGACAATCAACTCAGATTGTGTGTGCATGAAGGAGAATATCTTCCCATATTAGAGATGGCACACGCAGGAGCTGCTGGAGGACATTTTTCAGTAGACAGAACTGTCAAGATGATTCTCTTTGCAGGCTTGTGGTGGCCAACTCTACATATGGATGCGGAGACATATGTGAGAAGCTGCGAAACATGCCAGAGAGCGAAATATCCCATTCGAAGAGACGACATGCCTTTAAGACCCATGGTTTGTGCAAGAGCATTTACCAAGTGGGGTATTGATTTCATAGGACCTATCAATCCACCGGCAAAAGGATCACATGCGGAGAACATCATAGTAGCCACCGACTACTTAACCAAGTGGGTAGAAGCAAAAGCCACTAGAAAGAATGATGCTCAAACTACAGCAAAATTTCTCTTTGAGCATATTTTCACACGCTTTGGACTACCGATCGAGATTGTGAGTGATCGAGGAACGCATTTCCTAAACGAAGTCATTGAGTCGCTAATGAATGACTTTTTAGTGATTCATAAAAAATCAGCCCCATACCATCCTCAAGCTAATGGACAAGCTGAAAGTTCCAACAAGGTACTATGTACTGTATTGACAAAGATTGTCAATAATGGAAGGTCAGATTGGGACAAACAATTGCATCATGCAATTTGGGCATTCCGAGTTGCATATAAAACCGCCATTGGAACCACACCTTTCAATTTAGTGTATGGGCAAAATGCAATTTTGCCAATTGACTTCTTAGTACCTACATTGAAAGTGGCTCAGCAATATGAGTGGAACGGTCATGAATTGTCCCAGCAACTAGATCAAATTGAAAAGTTACACGAGACTAGATTGCAAGCTGTAGCAGGCATTTATGCTGCTAAACGGAGACAGAAGGCATATTATGATGCACATATAAAAGACAAGGGACTTAAAGAAGGAGACTTAGTCCTAGTATACACCCTAAAACAACATGCAAAGAAGCTACAAAAATGCGGATATGGACCATTGATTATAAATCGAATCTCTACTAGTGGTGCAGTCAATCTCGCCACACTAGACGGAGACATTCTCCCCAACTATATCAGTGGATGCAGAGTAAGACGATTCATGGAGCCCTTGACTGATCAAATGCTAGCGCGACTGTTAGGTGCTCAAAATAGGAAAAAGGAAGAAGAGCGAATTAGAGAGGAAGCTCGACAGGAAGCACTAGAACGCATTAGGAAACGGAAAGAGTGGATTAAGCAAAGATATGAACGCTATCTCCAAGGAGAAGAGCCCATCCCTATGGCAAACTACCAGGTCAAAAATCATGATACAACGGGTAGGTGTAAAATGCAACCTTACCTAAACTTAGGGATTGGCAAGACAGAGTACAAATTGATAGATGCATTGATAGACTCAGGAGCAGGCTTTAGCTGCATGCGAAGGAGAATAGTAGAGGAGCTGCAATTAGAATGGAATCCCACGAAAGCCCAATTGATAGGAATTGGAAATCACACCATAGAATGCATTGGAACCACGAGTGTATCCCTCCACCTAGGAAATTCTTCCATGGAACAAAGAGTCCTAGTGTGTGAGGATGAAGATTTGATAGAAGACTTCATTCTAGGACATGACTGGATCATTGAGACAGAGGCGTGTATCCATCTAGCTCAAGGTTATATTTCGGCTACGATAGGGCATAAGGAGATTTTCAGCTTACTTGAAGAGAAACCATGTAACCAAACAATATTAAAGCCAAGATCAGAGGAGGTTCAAAAAACAAAAAAAGAAAGTATCAACTATGCTCACCACTCAGAAAGCAAATACATAGAAGCTGAAACTTCAATCCTAGCGACGTCCACAACAGAGTCGAAGTTATCCAATGCAATTGTGGAAAAGCCAACCAGTGAGGAGACGTGCTCTCCTAAGCAGACTCAGCAAGCCAAAAGATTGCCATATTGGAAAACAACAAACCAGCATACATATCCGGGACAAACTAAATACAAATGGGTACGTAAAGATCGAATGAAGAATCAACAAATGACAGCAACCATTCTTACGAAGGAGACGGGAAGCACCAAGCCAGCTTCACAGAGGTACGTACAACAAGGATCATTGCAAGTATGGATTCCCAAGCCCTTGCTTGAAGCTCAAAGATCGCGACTCCAGATATGGATTCCCAAAAAGTTCACACAAGCCGCTAAACAGACTATAAGGACAAAGGAGGAAATACCACATCAAACAAGGCAAAAGTCAACAACACATAAGAGTCAGTCGAGGGAGTGGAAAAGCAACGCCAATTTCAATAAAACCATGGAGAAAGCAAGAGGAACCAAGGAGGCTGCGAAGACTAAGGAAACAAAGCGACCTCTCTTAGAGTACTCAAAATGGATATGGAAACCCAAACAACTGCAGAAAATGGACAATCAAAGGAACCACAATTCCAACTGCACCCATGAAGTATCCAATGCACTCAAAGTATGCATGATAGGGCCATCATACGAGGCCAAGCATTTGGCACATGATGACCATCACACAATTAGTGGTGCACGCTCTCCAAGTGAGACTAGATCTTAGCTTTAACCTGATAGGAATGGACATACTATGTACATAAACTGTGCTTCGGCTATACTAATGATTGTCTTCTTTCAGAAAAAAAATTATAAAAAGAGGCGGTAAGAGATCTCACTCCTGCAATAATGGGGAACGGAGTGACGAGCGACCATAATCACAACAATACACTGCATGGTCTCATAAAGGCCTTTCGAGCTAATGCACTTTTCCTTGTAAGTGCAGATGGCTTCTGAAGACTCTGAAGCTACAATCCAAGAAGAGGTCCAGCAATTCCCTCCCCAATGTCTTACGAAAGCAAAAGGGCATTGGTTCAGAGATGAGCAGCCAGTTGAGGAATATCTCTTCTTGGCCAACATAAAGATCATGGACATAGAGCATCACTTTCCGATCATGTCCCAGGACTTCAAAGTTTTACATGAACTGCCATCCACAATCGACATCATGAAGAAAGCAGGAATTCGTAAGTATTTTGAACTACCTATCTATAAACCGGATTTCCAACGCTGTACGCAAGTCATGAACACCCTACGACCAGCACTACATGATCCATTGGTACCAGAAGCCAATGTGATGGATAAGAATGGAGAATGGGTGGTCATTCAATTTTCCCACGACTTAATCAAAGAAGCATTTGGATGGGAAAAGGATGGTGTCAACACGGTCAAGGAAGAGAGTCGTGGAGCAAAAACAAGAACTTTCGTTGACATCAATAGGGTGGACATCGAAGAAGAAGTCAGATTGATTCACCAACACTTCTGCTTCCCGAGCATGAATAGATACACGGCCCCTCAAAAAATCATTGTGCAATTATTGTCTCATGCCATAAAACAGATAGGCAATCAGGTTAACCTCACACCCTATGTGCAAGAAAGATTATTTGAGGCAAAGAAGAAATGGGATAATAAGAAGTTCCTCAACGGAACTACTGCCCTAACAATTATGATTTACCACGCATTGGGCATGCGCGAGTACTTACAGGAGATGCCATCTTCAATGGAGTTGGCTCAATTTGTCAAAGCAGCTACTGTACCGAAACAGAAGAAAGGAAGCAAACAAATAGAAGAAGCAGAAACAAGTTCTCAACCCCGAATGAGAGGCACAATGAGAGGCACAAAACGACCTCGAGAAGTCCAACAAGTAGAAGAGGAAGTACCAAAAACAAAGAGAGTACATGTACTTCCTACAACCACCACTCAAGGGACTAAAAAGATCACAGAAGAAGAACTGACTCAAGCACTGGAGGAGACTCACAAATATACAGAAGGTCAAATCAATCTGCCAGTGCAAGGTCATCATTACCAGCAGGCACAACAGGAAAGAGCCACCCAACGCAAACTGACCAAAGTCCACAGATACAGAGAGATTGGGTTAGATAATTCTAGTTCACCTTCACAGGAAAAATCAGGAATGAATCCTTCACTACTGAATGTCGATATTCCAAGCGAATCAAAAGATGATGGACATTGGGATGAATTAAATGAAGTAGACTATGGTGAAACCCAAGAAGGATACAAAGAAAAGGATCAGGCAAAAGAGGTAGACCAAAGTACCACCAAAAAGCAGGCAGAAGAAGAAAGGCAACACCCCATTCAACCAAAAGATGCCTCCACTACCCACATCAAGGAGGGCAAATCTGATGATGAGGAACATTTAATGATATCAGAGGATAAGCCTCAGGAAGAAGGACAAGAAGACGAAGAACCCTTCACTCCACTAAGGGTTGTGGCAGAACCATCCCCCATGGATGTAACTTTTCAGGGAAGTGCCACTAAAACTACCATCTTAAATGAAAAAGCAGACTAACCATAAGTACAACTACAGGTCCGACAACCACATAATGAAACGATCCACGTCGAAAAGGGACAAGATATACATACAGGAGAAACCCCAAATGTACCAAAGACATGGCTGAATGTTGATATAGCTCAGCTCAAGCCTGTGGTGCAGGATATGATTTGAACTGCACTAGACACTCAACAATTGATGCTTGATGCTGATGAAGATTACGACCAAGCCATGCTCGAAAAGCAGGAGCTTCAAAAAGAAGGTATGAATCTGGCTAAAAAATTATCAGAAGCAGAAGCTCAAGTTTTAAAGAAACACGAGGAAATAAAAACGACCAAAACACAATACAGAATATTAGAAAAGGAAAATGCCAAACTAAAAGAGCAAGTTTTGGAGCTCACAAGGAGACTAGACATAACCGAAAAAGAGAAAACAAGGATCCATGCTCGTAGTAAGGTACTCGAATCCCAGCTCAAGGTGAGTATGGAGGAAGCAGACCACTTAAGGGACAGGAACAAGGAGCTCATGACAGCTCTCCTTAGTGATCAACCACCGGCAGATACTGATAAATCAAACGAGGATATAAAAGCAATGGAAGAAAAGATAACCAAGATGGCAGATCAGCTCAAACAGGAGCAAGAAATCATTGCTGATTGGGAACAAAGGTATATGAATGACACTGCAGCTCTACGCAAGAAATGGAAAAAAGCAGAGAATGATTATTTCCAACAGTGCAAAGAAGACACAGATCACATGAACATAGTTGCACAGGAATTAATCAAACATCAGGAAAAGATTACAAAGGCCGAAGAAGAACTTAAGAATAAGGAAGAAATCATCAAACGGCTTCAGGAGCAGATAGAGCTAAAAGGAAAGCAGGGGACACTAGTAGTTCCACATGATACGGAGGCTGCTGTGGAGACTGAGGTACGTCCTCTCTCTCCCCCCTCATACCATTCACCGATAAGGCAGGCTCAGGAGGTCCACATTGATTATAATAATCGGGACATTGCAGAATTAAGCCGACCAGAAAGGGCACTACTGGTGTCCCAGCTCACCGCTGATTTTGAAGATCAAATTATCCAGATAATGAAAGAAGCTCAGATAGAAAACAAACAATTAGATCAAATTTTTAAGCCATTCAATGTACCATACGGTCTACTTAAAGAACAGACGCGGATGTATATAAAGTCTGCAACGAACAAAGATCCGGACCACAACCTTCAATTCCAGCATGACACTTTCAATTATACTCAAGAGGAGTTTGAGAAGGCGGATCCAATATGGAGGCGAAAAATTTTGGAGAAGAATCCGACATTGCGGGTACAGTGGGAAGCATCACCATATGCACTTCAAGTAAATCCATCTTTTTGTCATGTACCCCGCAGATGCTCTTGGACGCAATTTTGGGAAGGACAGCGTCAAGGCAATATCAATAATCAGTGGCTTAACTATCCGTTACTACCTAGTCCGCCACATAATTACCTACCTACAGAAGAATATATGGTAAAAACAATGGAATTTTGGATTGCAAGATATGCTACAGTTCCGGACTTAGCCGTCAAGATGACAAACAAAATATTCAGCTTGCTCATGACAGTGTTGAAGGTGTTCCAGCATGCTAAATATACATTCTTGAATTTCATCGGCATTACGCAAGGGTCTGAGGCTCTTATTTTTGATTTATCTACCATTCCCAGCCGACTTACCATTATGGCATATTATTCTCGCCTTATGTTTTTGCCATCGACATATATGCAGACCTTTGAAGAAGCATTTTTTACAGGCTTCTTCGAAATGGATTCAGAAATTTTTGTTAAAATGACGTCCAATTTGAATGCAAGGCTGGTGGCCTACGAAACAAGTTTCTTTGCTGATCATAGACAGGCGCCAGAAGACGGAGTAAAGTCAAAGCAATGGAAGGAATTCATGTTATGTCATGCAAATCTGCTGAACCAACGAGAGCAAACCGCCATTCAAACGTACACATGTCGCCACAGAAAGCCTGTCGAGGACGACAGAGTTCAGGAGGAGGGACGTGTAGAGGGGCAATCAAGCAAAAAGAAAAGAAGAAGAAAATCAAAGTCTAAGACGGTGCAATAGATACACATCTCTACAGGAAGCCCCGTAGGGGCGCATTACCCATCTCTGCACAGAGCCCCGCAGGGGCACGCATCAGGCAAAAAGAGAAATCATCTAGGTCATGCACGGTGGAAAGAAGTAAACAGCCTCAAAGCAATACAACAGGGTCAGATGTGTGCAACCAGGACAAATCAGAGGACCAAAAGTTATAAAGGGGTAGAGGCTGAAAAGTTTAAGAGGGTGACTAAGAACAGCACATTCCTAGTCACTGATGGCATGCGTGGCAACCCAACTCAACAGGCAAGACAAGTGCAACAGGCTCTCGAGTAGTAGAGCTTGAATCAAGAAGGCCATCGAATCTGCATGTCTGTTTAACTGCAGACAATACTGACCACTGGACGCGTGCGGGAAGCAAAGTATGTCAAGGGACGACAGAGACGAAGAGGGGGAGAGTGTTGCAGAGCCAAAGAGCGCACAAAGCAGAGAAAAAGACGGGCCCCAAAATTTTTCCGATTTGGACACACAACTCTTGTATCATAACCACTCTTGTATATATTTTCCGTTGTAAATGCACTAGAGGAGTCCTCTAGATGCATCCCCACAGAAGATTAGTGATTTACCCATGTACAATAGTAGGAAACTAGTCTTTTAGTGAATAAAGTGCCGGTCTCTTGTGTGAAAGGACCAAACTTAGGGCACTAGTATATAAGTCAAAAGTGACTCTTTGTAAAAGACTTCTTGTCATTGTGAAGAAGGAGCACTTCTGAATTTTCGAGTTTGCCTCTTTCTTGCTGATTTTGATCTTCATTTTGCTCTTGTATGTGTGTGTGATGCTTGAAATGCATGTGTAGGACTGTTGTCTACCCCTTCCCCTTTGTTTTGAGCTGCTGTAGTGCGTGCGTAAGTTAGGAGAAGCCGTGGCGCGGGTGTTTGTGACTCCCGTAATTCACTGTTTTCGCCATAACTTGAAGCAGAGTGGTCAGAATTGAGTGAAACCACCACCGTTGGATGCGTCTCATCGAGTGCTTCGAAACGAGTACCCTATTGCCTATGTTCAGAGTTCTGGGCTGGGAGAAAACCTCAAAATACCAAAACTGCTGAAAAGAGGCTTGCGGCAACACTTTCAGTATTTCAGTGAGTGTGAGAGGTAGTAGTCTTTTCTCATGCATGCTAGCTAAACCACTTCATTATCCATCACGTGTGCACAAGTCTTCATACACTTGGTAAGTCGTTCCTTAGGATTGACATTTAAATGTGTGTTAAAGATCCCACTATATGCACTTGTGTGGCAATTGAGGTATAGTCTCATTGGCACAAGTCCTTGAGTCTTCTTGGCTCAAGTACACAATGTCCTACCTCTAAACTGCTCTACCCGATTCCACATTAGGGCCCGTTGGATCGGAATTTCATAAGCCAAACACCTATAAATGATTCTCGTCAGAGCACAGCAACCATATAAAACCTGTTTCCGCGGCCATCGTTTGTGAGCTAGGTGTATCTGATCAATTATCCAGTGGGGTAAGTTGATGGTGAGGCTCTGTGTCTCTGCCAGATACAAACTAAACCAAATCTTTTTGGGAGGCATGGTGAATCTATCTTGTGCAGGAAAAGCAAAGTGTTGCATGCACATGCGAAGGTGTATTGCAATATTAGGCGTCATGGATACCATGTCCTTGAGTTTGGTGAGACTTTGATTCTTCATGTAATCCGGTACTAGAGTTTCCTTCTCTGTAGGAATATGCATTCCGCGCATATCTAGAGCCTCTCTCACCAAGTTGTTTGATAGCCTGAACCTCTTGAGCTCATTCCCCTTTGTCAGAGATGGAATCACAAATGAGCTTGCACCTTTTGGGTTCTGGTTTGGAGTCAAGGTGTTGATGAGATAATAGCATCGCATGAAGTCAGGTTTTGGGAGTCGTGCGCTGAAATAGGCACTCAATCCTGCCTTTTCCCATATCGGACGTAGACCTTCTACATTTTGTAATTTCTCAAATTCTCTTGTAAAGAAATGGTATCTGCCTTGCTTCCCATTGAAGTCCAACTCTGATTCCCATAGGTACGTTCCTTCACCCAAGGGTCCTGCCACCTCGGTAAACCAGTGGGAAGTCTTTCCTACGAGTATGGTGTGGCCACGCGGAGGGTCCGCAATAGGTATGATTTTGACGGCCTGCAATTCTTCTGGTCTTTCATTTGTCTCAGGCAAAACGGGTAAACTGTCTAAGTCCACCACTTGCGGGCTTGTTTCTGTGTGAGAACTAGTTCCTGCTGCCTCAGCCATGTTGAAAACTTCGCAGCTGGTTCTGTGAGAATATATGAATAAATGTTAACATTGCAATGGACACAAAAATGACACGGTGTCCCCTGTTACAACATTAACTTAAAGTTCGGGGGTGGTTAGGGGTTAGTAAGTGCTCGATGCTAGTGTGTGTAGTTAGGAATTGGGTAGACCTACGAGCTAAGCGGAATGATGTGAAGTGAGAGTGAAGCGGTTAGTAGGTGGTCATGGATTTACAATTGGGGTCCGGGGGTTTGTTACAAGTCTTGGGTTGCCAAATGCAGTGGATGGGTTTTGCTCTTGGTTCCGTAGAGACTCTCGAGAGCTTTATAGGTGTGTCAGCTTGAACATGAGGCCTTTTAGGGACCCATTTACAAGTGATTCTGTTCGTGCTCATGGGCCTTGGTGTGTTCGTGAGTGTTGAAAACGAGTGGATGCCGGCTGTGCGAGTGAATGGATCATGCTGTGTAGGGTGTGTTCTTGGTGTAGCTATTTGAGCCCGCAAACAAGCCTTAGGCACCCAAATTTGTCTTGATTGTGGGCTGGCCTTCATCGACTTCTTGGGCACCCAAATAGACTTCACGTTAGCAGATGAGCTTCTAAAAGACTTCTTATTAGTATCGTGTTGTTGGTTACTAATAAGAGGCTTTGCCCGTGTGGTTGGATTGAGTGCAACCGGGTGTTCGCCTTTCCGCACCCATACTTGTTTCACTTGCTGAGACATTTTACTGCGCAGGTCCTTTTGATCTCCAACACAGGTAGTACTCTGCTTCTTCTACCTTTGATCCACCTTTGTTTGCCGCCTCCCTCTGGCCTTTGGAAAAGAAGGGAGTTCCGTTGCATCCCTGACTCCTTTTTTGCAACCATCATTCCTCTGCAACACATAGTTTTGGACAAGAACAGCATGGTCATCTTCATGTGTACTCCTGGAAGGACCAGGAGTCTGTGCCTTTCCTAGTTCCTTGAGTGCTCCATTATCTAACTCTACTGTAATTCGACTATGATTGACCCATACCTGAAGAAGTCCACTTCTTAGGTTCAAGTTGACTGCTTGGTCATAGATCCAGTCTTGACCCAAGACAAGGGGTTCCGTGAGGTCCTCATCTTGACACACTAGTACTTTAACTGTCATTGTCTCATCATGAATGTAGAGGGGAAGTTCCACCTCGCCCATGCAAGGGGTTTCCACGCCTCCCAATCCTATGAGATATGCTTCCACAGGATTGACAGTTAACTGCAACTCTTGACAGTAAGACAACTTAACAGCACTAGTGGCTGCACCTGAGTCAATCAAGGCTCTTACGGTCCTTGCACTCTTTCCTTGTCCTATATCTAAGGTTATGAAAGGACGTCGATCAGTTATCCTATGTGAGCTTGCCACATGATATCCTTGATCTGCATAGTCATTTGTTCTAGGCTGATCTCTACCTTGCCTATGCAACTTCATCTTTCTGATGCGGTCTAAAGCTTCTGCTTGAGGTTCTTCTCGAATTCGCTTTTCTTCCTCTTTGCGTTTCTTAGCAGTGTTGAGTCGGCTGAGCATTTCCTCCGTGAGGGGTTCCTGATACAACTTGACTCTGCATCCACTAATATAGTTTGGGAGAACATCACCTTCTAATGTGGCTAATTGCACAGCTCCACTTGTGGAGATCCTATTAATGATCATGGGTCCGTAGCCTCTCTTTTCTAGCTTCCTTGCATGTTGTTTCAACGTGTATACTAGTACTAGGTCTCCTGCTTTCAAACCTTTATCCTTCACATGGGCATCAAAGTATGCCTTCTGTCTCTTCTTAGCTGCATATATCCCTGCAGCTGCTCTCAGTCTTGTTTCTCCTAATCGTTCAAGGTCAAAAAGTCTAGAGGAGAGTTCATGACCCATCCATTCGTGCTCTTGTGCTACTCTCAATGTAGGAATCAAAAAGTCCAAGGGTAGCACAGCATTTTGGCCAAATACCATCTGAAAGGGAATGGCTTGGAGTACCGTTTTATAGGCGACTCGGTATGCCCAAACAGCATGGTGTAGCTGTTTGTCCCAATCAGAGCGTTTAGTGTTTACTAATTTTGTCAGTACATTGCATAAGATCTTATTGGTGCTCTCAGCTTGTCCATTAGCTTGAGGGTGATAGGGGGCAGACTTCTTATGTATTACTAAGAATTCTTGGAGTAGATTTTCAATCACTTCGTTCAGGAAGTGAGTGCCTCTATCACTTACAAGCTCTATAGGTAGCCCATATCTTGTGAATATATTCTCAAACAAGAATTTAGCAGTTGTTTGAGCGTCGTTCTTCGTCGTGGCTTTTACCTCTACCCACTTAGTTAGATAGTCGGTTGCAACAATGATATATTCCGCATGGGAACCCTTAGCTGGGGGATTAATAGGACCTACGAAGTCTATTCCCCACTTAGAGAATGCACGTCCACCCATCATAGGTTTCAGTGGCATCTCATCTTTACGTATAGGATACTGAGTTCTCTGACAAACATCACATCGTTTCACATAGGTATGTGCATCCATGTGAAGGGTAGGCCACCAGAAGCCCGCAAATAGTATTGCCTTGATCACCCGATCTGGTCCAAAGTGTCCTCCTGCTACACCTTGGTGAGCAGTTTCCAAGATCTTAAGATATTCACTCTCATGGACACACAGTCTCAGGTAACCATCTTTACCACGTTTGTATAGATTATCACCAATAAGTGAGTAATCATGGGCTTCTTGTTCTAAACTTCTTTTCCTAGCCAGAGTCATGTCTGGAGGGAATGTTTGTGTCCTCAGGAAGGATACTAGTGGTTCACTCCAATCTGGCACAATGGACACTTGATATAGAGTGGCGTGTTCCACAGGTGGTTTAATGCAACAGATTGAGCATTCCTTGCACAACCTTTGGACATCAGCTTCCATAGTTGGCCAATGTACTCCGAGTCTCCTTAGCGTCTGTAAGGTTCGTTGCTTTGAATAGTGTTGCTCTAATGCACCTACATGTGCTAATTGCAACCATTTATTGTACTCGTCCTCTTCCACACAACAAGCCAAGATTCCTTGATTTGTGTGCTTGTACATGCTTCCTGCCATGATGTGGTACTTTTGGGCTTTCACAACCTCTCTATTCCGTGTGTTTACTACTGGATGGTTAGGTCCGTATGTCAATACTGGTACCAATGGCTTAGCCCACTGCGGTACAACTTCCAAATTAAACAAGTAAGCATCAGGAAGGTCATCCGACACTCCTTGTGGGGCTTCTCCAGATGTGAGCCTAGAGAGATGATCTGCTCTCAAATGAGTCCTACCTTTCCTTACCACAACCTCAAAATCATATTCCATTAGCAAGAGAAACCATCTTACTAATCTTCCTGTATTGCATGGCTTGTTTACGAGATATAACAATGCTTGATGGTCAGTAAAAAATTTAAACTTGTTTGCAAGCAAGTAGTGTCTAAATTTCTTAACTGCATATACCATGCCTAAGCCTTCTCTCTCCGTAGTGGTGTAATTTCGTTCAGCTGCATTCAATTGTCTACTAGCGTAGGCAATTGGAAGATCCATATTACCTTCACCAGTAGGTTGTGCAAGCACACATCCAATGGCATAATTGGATGCATCCACATGAACATGGAATGGTTTATTCCAGTCTGGTGTGGTCAAGATTGGTGCTGAACATAATCTTCGTTTAAGCTCCTGGAAGGAATTCTCACATTCATCCGTCCACTCAAAGTTAGTCAGAAGTCCATACATGGGCTTTGCAATGACAGCATACATGTGTATAAATCGTCGGTAATACCCACAATGCCCCATGAAAGCTTGTACTTCCTTGACATTTTTTGGCCTAGGTAGCTCTGCTATAGCTCTCACTTTCTCTTCATGAGTGGATATGCCATTCTTTGACACTATGTGTCCTAGAATCTTGCCTTGCCTGACCATGAAAACACATTTTTCTGGGTTTAGGCAGACTTGATATTCTCTACACTTGTCAAAGATTTGTCTGAGCTCAGGGATATGGGTTTGTCTAATGTTGGAATGAGCACAAAGATCATCCACATAGACCTCTAAATTCTTCCTCAGGAACTCCTTAAACACATGGCACATTAGTCTCTGGAAGGTAGCTGGTGCATTGGTAAGCCCAAAGGGCATTATACGGAAGGCAAATATACCCCACTCTGTGGCAAAAGCCGTCTTATGCTGATCTTCTGGAGCTATGGCTACTTGATTGTAGCCGGAAAATCCATCGAAGAAGCTGTACACTTCCTTGCCCGCTACTCTTTCTAAGAGATGTTCCGTGATGGGAAGCGGATAGTTATCTCGAATCGTGGCTGCATTAACCTTTTTCAAGTTAATGCATACGCGCAGCTTTCCATTTTTCTTGGGCACCACAACGATGGGGGATACCCACTCAGTGTGTTCAATTTCATAGATAAATCCAGCTTCAACCAGTCTATCTATCTCTTCTTTGATCTTAGCAGCGTAATTATCGTTATATGTATAGGGCTTTTGCTTAGAGGGTTTAGCATCTGAGGTCATGGGGATGGTGTGTGAGCATATGTCCGGGTCAACACCTTTCAAATCCTTGTAGCTCCAAGCGAATACATCTTTGTATTCTCTTAGCAAGGTTATTAATGCATGCTCTTCTTCCTCTGTTAGGTCATGGCCTATGTACGTGCATCTCTCCTCTCCTTCTTCTAGGGCCACAACTATTTTCTTGGTGGTTTCTTTGTTATCATAGGCCTCTCCTGATTTTGCCTCTCGTTTTGGCATTCTAATCATGACTCTCCTGTCATCTATCTCATACTTCTTAAAATTTTCTGGGACCTCAAACAAAGATTCTTCATCTACTGGTGAGACTTCTCTCTTCTTTCGTTTCTTCCCTTCTTCCTTCGGGGTCACATGTGTTGCTAATCTTACATCATTTGTAAGCTCTCCATGCCTCTGGGGTTGAAATTCTACTTCATGGAAGTATTCTTCATCTGATGCAAAAGGTGGGTCCATAATGATTGACTCTAGATCGGAGTCACTTGCATCCTCAAATGCATCAGGGCTAGGTTCGCATTCTTCTAGAACTGCCTCTCCCATGATTGGCTCTATGGAGAAGACTGAAATGTCATAGCCATCCTCGTCACAGTGGGGTGTCCATTGTTCCTCATTGATGGCTACATCCATGGTTGCTAAAATTTCTGCCCAGCCGTGAGGTTCAAATTCTTCGTCTGGAAAAACTACAGATGCATAGGCTGGGTCTTGGATTGATCTATGGGTTTCTTTTGCACCTACCTCTCTGGCTTTTTCTCTCTTCTCTTCGTCTACTGCTACTTTGCACATCCATAAGTGGGTGTCTTCATGCATCCAAGAGGATCCTGACCCTATGGAATGCACCGATTCTGTATCCTCTTTGGCTCTATGGATGGGATTCCATTGGATAGGAGGTACATCTCTATGAGATTAATCCTTGAGATTGACTTTGGTCGTAACACCTAAGTGTTGCAAATACAAGGAGTTGGTTCCCCAGTCCTGTACCACTTGCAACTGTCGCATAAATGGTCTTCCCAAAATCATCTCATAGGCATGATTTTTGCTGAAGTCACATATAGCAAATGTATGCTCAAACTCGACACCACAAGTGGTGAGAGTTATTCCTTCTAGCAATCCTAAGGGTCTCTCAATATGACCATCTGCCATCTGCAATTTCATTCTCGTTGGCCTGAGTGCTGGGTTGCCCCAACGCTTCCATAGGGAAGTGGTAGCAATTGCAACTCCTACGCCTGAGTCCAAAATTGCCTTGGTGGTGTAGTCCTGATAGGTAATGGGAAGATAGGTATTACCTTCTTCACCTTCACACATATCTCCTATCTTATCCAAGAGTATCTCTGGTACTGTCCTCTGGGATCCTACTTGGGAACGAGGTTTTGCTATCTCTGGTACTTGTTTGGCGACATGTTTCCATAATTCAGGTCTAACCTTGAGTAGCTCTTCTAACTTGAGATTGCACTGCACTTTAGTGTTTTTCACTACCTCTGTGTTCCTAGGTAAGACTGAGTCCTCATTTCGTACCATGACCGTGGGTGCTCTCATACAAGTAGACTTAGCTTCCCATGGGCCTGTGAAGTGGGGTAATTCTTGTAGAGAGTTAGACTCAAAGTCTAGTCTGTCTTGAGAGTGGGTGCTCTCCTGCTCCTCATAAATGGATGGGATGTCTTGTGGGAACTGATCGTGTGCATCATCCACAAGTTCAATAGGAGGAGGGACTTCACTCTCTTTAGCCCATTTGTCTTCTTGAATCTCGCGTAGGAATTCTGGTGTGAATCGATTCATAGAAGATGATGTGTCTGGCTCCGTAGAGTTAGGCACATAGGCTTCAGGCACACAGGCTTCCTGAGCAGGAATGCTTAATCTTTCACTTGCCTTGTCCTTGTGTTGAGAGGGGGGTTCCTTTTCTGATTGTGCAATCAGCTTCTCTATTCTTTCTAACAGTCCATCAAAGTGCAACTGTGTCTTCGCTGAACTAGAGATGTTAAATAGGCGACTGGCCTCAAACATGGTCTGAGCCAATTTCACCATCTTAGCATAAATTTTGGTTCGTTCTAACTCTAGTTCTGCTCTTGGGTAACACTTTTCATGGTCAGTTATGTTTGGCCCTTCTTGGATTCTGGCCTGATATGCTTTAAGCATCATATTAAGGTCCTCGGGAGTGGGATCAGCTAATACTGATCCTGCTTGGGGTGGTGGGTGGGTTACGTGGGGTGTATTAGAGGGTGGAGGGATGGAGGGTGATGGGGATGGTAGCGGTGGGAATGTGTGAGAGTGCGGTTGGGATGTGATCTCTATGATTTTGGCCTTGGTTTCTCGTAGACTTTCCTCAAGTTCACTCATCTTCTTTGCCCATTGCCTTTTCATACGTTCACGGCTATCTCTCCAAGCTCTAGTCCTTTTCTTGGTTATGCTCTCAGTTTCACTAGCTGTTGGGCTCTTTTCCTAGTCTACCCCTTGGTTTTGCTGCAATGCTTGAGCTCTAGTGACTACCTGTACGGGAGCAGTGGAAGTGACACTTCCTGTGGAATCTACCACTAACCCAATAACGTTGATAGGCGTGATTTTTGGCATATTATTGGGGTTCTTTGGACAATCTCGTAAGAGATGCTCTTTTCCACAATCTTCGCAAAAGCCTTGGATCGTCACTGACTGGGGTTGTGTAGGTGGAGGTAAGGGACAATCACGAATGAGGTGATCTCCTTGGTATCTGTAGCACGGTCCTCTTGGGAATGGAGGTCTTACTTGCCTAGGTTGAGGCCTAGGGTTGGGGTTTGCATACATGACGTTTGTGTAATCTGACTCCCAACTAGGTTCACTCGGTTCTTCACTATAGTAGGACTCACCATGTTCAAGAGATTGCATGTAGTAGGCCTGGGGGCTATCAACATGTGTAGAATCAAAGCTATGGTCACTGGGATCACTTTCAGAAAGCAGTGGTGTTACAGGGACTATAGCTCTATTCAGGTTTTCTTCTGCAACAGCATACTTTACCGGAATCACATTAGCTGGAGCTGGGGGTTGTTGTGCTAACACAGGCTGAGGTCTTTGTTGGTTTTGGTATGGTTGCTGATAGGGTTGCTGTGGCCTGCCATATGGCTGTGGAGGGTACTGGTTCTGGTATCTTCCCTGCGGTGGATAGGGTTGAGGGTAAGTTTGCCTAACTGTTTGCTTATTGTAGGGGCAATCTTGTGCGGTGTGATTGGTGTACCTCCGTTCTATGGTGCAGTACTGGCTACTAGGATTCACTTGGGGCTGAGCCTCTGAGCTACTTTCTCTGCAAGTTCCTCAATTGATGTGGATTGCGTGGATGAGAGGTTAGAGGCACTATCCGAATCTTTATATATCTTGGAAAGCTCTAACTCCTCCCCTAGGTTATCCTCGATATCAATGCACATGCGTACACAATCTTCTATGGTCCTAGGGTCCTTCAAGTACACATAAGATCTCAATTTGGTACTTAGCAATCCATCCAAGAATAAAGCCACTTGCTTAGCTGGTGTGGGTAACTCCGAAACAGGGCATCTTTCTAAGTATTGCCTAAATCTTCTTCCTGCAAGTCTCACGGTTTCTTGAGGGGTTTGCTTGAAGCTGTGAATCAGCGAGGAGGTATTATGCCTTATGCCACTCTTAGAGAATTCGATAATGAAAGCCTCTAGGAGTTGGTCTATGCTCCTGAACTGCCTCTCATTTAGTGGCTGAAACCATGTCAGGGTAGTGTTCCTGAGGGTCAGACCAAAGGCATTGTACTGCGTGAATAGATCCTCCACTTGTTCAGCTCTCAGGACTTGCCTAAACTCAGCCACATGATCGTATGGATCTCCAGTGCCTTCGAAGTAGTTCTTCATGGACTTAACTAGCTGAGTCAGTCTCAAAGTCCTTGTGTGCTCTCTAGGTCGTGGTAGAGGGAACTCATCTGCATTTCTTTGATTCTTGTGAGCTCTAAGTATCTCAGGTTCTATTTGTTTCCGTCCTCGTTCTTTCTCTGCCTACTGGGTTGGCAAAGCTTACTTCTGGTCTATCTCTACTTCTGTCTCTTTGCATTCCATGGGCTTGGGATGTTCCAGCTCCAGGGTGACCATAGGATACATTCGATCTTGGTTGGGGAAAAATGAATTCACCCTTCCAAGTGTAAGCATGCCTATCATTTTCTGTCACCACAAAGATCCTCTCCGAAGCGTGATCCAAGTAGGTCACTCTACCTGGGCTATCAGGATCCTTAAACTCATAGATCATGATTGTTCCTATATCAATTGGCCGATCGGGTTTGTACCTCCAAAAGGCTTCGTCAGTCTCTCGATTGAGGAGTAAATCTATGCTCTTATTATCCTGGGGAATCCACTCCAGTGTGATAATCCTAGTGAGAACCGATTTACCTCGAGGGGTTCTAGGTTCTGCACCCATGTTTCCTTGCTCCAGGTCACCTAAGTCTGCTTCGGGGATTACATTTCCAAATTCGTCCGTCCTATCCGCGTGATTGGTGACTACGTATATGGTTCCTTCTTTGTCCAAGTATGCTCCATTTTCAAACTTGACAGCTGGGTGCTCTAATCCAATGGATTGATCAGGATTCTTAATCTGTACCACAGATCTTCCTAGGCCGTCCTCATAGATGCTAGCACCTAATCGGTTGGTCCTAAGGTATTCCAATTGCGTTTTGTAAGGGCCTTGTACCCTGTGCAGGTATGGCACTCCTGAACTGCCTGTAGGTCTCTCCATACCTTGAGACATCTCGGATTCACTAGTCTCAAAACCTGGGTAGTATGAGTGGTGGCTCAACTGCTGGGCCCACGACCTAGCAGTGTGGTTGACACTAGCCTCTGAAGACCTAAGGCTTTGTCTATCCGTTACTAGATGTCGCCCTGATCTAAGGTTCATAAGCCTAGCTGAATAGCCCAATTTTGCCTAGGTACAACCTCGTTGCAGAGTCCTTTTGTATCAGTTACTTGATTCTTTTTAGTTGATTCCCGTGTTAAAATTCTTGTCTTATATCACGTCGTAAGGTATATTTGAGTGTAGTTCCGCACTTAAAGCTGATCGTTCCACGTTAAGTTCTTTTCCTTTAAAGTTCTCGATAGTACAAAGATTATGTCCTTGGCTTGAACTTGAGAGTCTAGGTCTGCTTCAACTTGATAATTGCCTATCGTCGCCCTGACTTACTCCTACCTCTAGTCGTTCTTAGCCTAAACTAGGAATTGACAGAGGGGGCTGAAAGTTTCCAACCTTTTGTTTCCTGCTTGGTTGCCCTTGAATGCCCAGGAAGTGTGTTCCCAAGCTTGCACTTACACTTGCTTCGAACGCCTTTTGATGCTCTCAATAGATCTGCGCGACGTGCTGGAGGGGATGATGCTGCTGAAACCTGCAAGAAACTACAACGCCAACGTCTCCAACCTACGTCTTACCATCACACGCTCGTCCTCAAAGCTCGATCCCCGGCAACGGCGCCAAAATTTGGTGTAGCTCAGTGATGAGTAGCACCTCCTTTAATGTCAATCCGGGAAGACGTGAGGATGGTATGAAGACCTCGAGCAAGTGAAGGCACAAGTGCGTGAGTGAGAAGCACACTAACATGCACACACATACACACACACGCGCACACACCGTAAGACAAAGAGTGAGAAGCAATGGAGTTCTTATATTACTTTCAAAAAGCTCTTACAAGTTCGTTTCAATTACAATCCACCCTCAAAAATGAGCTCTCTAGCTCTTTTTATAGTTTTTGACTAGGTTTTGGCCCTGTCCAGACCTAGTGTCCGGCCTAGTTAAAAATTAGGTTCCAAGGCCAATTTGAGGGCTTAAACGGAGTCTAAAAAATACAAAAATTGATATGTAGGTACTTCTAAGGCTCCTCAAGCTCAAGGACTCCTTGGCTTGCACAAAATGGAGCTACAAAAATATGAAATGGTATTTACAATGATTGTTAGTGATAAGAATCACTATTAAAAGATGTTGATTTGGAAAAAATTCGAAGGGCCTATCTGCCAGATTTGCGTCGACTGCTTTGTCTACTTACTCCTTCACCTCGCTCTGACTCTCTCCGCTGGCTTCCTCTTGTTTGGCTACTTTACACATCCATACCTGAGTATCCTCGTGCAACCATGAGGGGTCTGATTCCAATGAGTGTACTGATCGTGTTTCTTCTTGTGTCTTATGGATGGTATTCCATTGTATCGAGGGTACATCTCGATGGGAATAGTCTTTAAGATTGACTTTAGTGGTATCCTAAATGTTGCAAGTACAAGGAACTAGTTCCCCAATCTTGTACGATTGCAACTGATGCATGAATGGTCGTCCTAAAATCATCTCGTAAGCTTGATTTTTCCCAAAATCACAAATGGCAAAAGTGTGCTCAAACTCCACACCACAAGTGGTGAGAGATATGCCTTCTAGTAAGCCTAATGGTTTCTTTATATGTCCATCAGCCATTTGTAGCTTCATCCTGATAGGTCTTACTGCTGGCTTACCCCAACATTTCCATAAAGCAGTGGTAGCGATGGCTACTCCGACTCCTGAATCTAAGATGGCTTTGGTGGTGTAGCCTAGATGGGTTATTGGAAGATAAGTGTTACCTTCCTCTCCTTCACTTACATCTCCGATTCTTTCTACGGGTATCTCTGGTACTTTCTTGTGTGATCCTATTTGTGAGTGCGTAGTAGCAAGCTCAGGGAATTGATTTGCTACATGCTTCCACAATTCTGGTTTAACCTTCAACAATTCCTCAAGAGTGAGGTGGCATTGTACTTTAGTGCTCTTGATCACCATGTTTCTAGGAATTACTGATTCTTCATTCCTCACTAGTATAGTGGGTGCTCTCATGCTAATAGACTTGGCTTCCCAAGGTCCTGTGAACTGAGGTAATTCTTGCAAAGAATTGGATTCGAAACCTATGTGTTCACTCGGTTTCTCTTCCTCTACATCATCGTAAATAGAGGGGATATCTTGGGGAAATTGCTCTTGCAAGTCATCTATTTCTTGAATAGGAGGATGAGTTTCTTGTTCTTTTCTCCATTTCTCTTCTTGGATTTCTCTTAGAAATTCGTGTGAATACTTATGTATGGAAGACAAGTTGTCTTCACCTTCTGTATCTAGTACTTGAGACAGGGATGGTGCATTCCTTTCCTGTGTCTCTGAGGCAATAGGGTTCCTATGCTGATTCTTTTTCTCCTTGCTATCGATCAAGTATTCTAGCCTCTCCAATAGTCCTTGAAAGTGCAATTCAGGTTTTGCCATGTTGTTCCAATTAAGATAACGAGAGGCTTCAAACATGGTTTGTGCTAGTTCTACCATCTTCATGCAAAGTTTAGTTCTCTCAATTTCTAAGTCCGCTCGTGGGTAGTTCTTTCTCATTTCAGCTATCTGGGGTCCTTCCTATAATCTAGCTTGATACGCACGAAACATCATGTCTAAATTCTTTGGTATGGGTTCTGCTAAAACTGATCCTGATCTCTGAGCTAGATTCTCCTGATTAGATTCTTGAGAAGTCAATTCTAGGATTTTGGCTCTTGATTCCTTTAAACTTCCTTCCAACTCAGTTATCTTTTTACTCCATTTCCTCTTAATTCTTTCTCTGGAATCTTTCCAAGTTTTCGTCTTTTTATTGCTAGATTCTCGAACTTCATTAGTTTCAACTATTTTCTCATGATTAAGCTATTGATTTTGTAAGAGCGTCTCGGCTCTTGTTATAGCTTGGATAGGCACATATGTAGGGTTGGATCCATCCGCGTTATGCACAATACCTATCACGTTGATCGGTGTGACTTTTGAAGCATTAGCAGGGTTCTTAGGACAATCTTTAATGATATGCTCTTTACCACAATCAGCACAAAAGCCTTGTATGTTATAGTATTGTGATTGCTCTGCTATTGGAGGATGTGGACAATCCTTAATGAAATGATCTCCTTGGCACCTAAAGCATGGTCCGCTAGGGCCCGATGGTCTTTGCTGTCTCAATTGGGGTCGTGGATTGGGGTTTGTATACATCACATTATCATAATCGGGCTCCCAACTGGGTTCCAATGGTGGACTATCGTATTGATATGTTTCCACATGTTCTGGTGACTCGTGTAATACATGTGTGGACTATCTACATGAGTAGAGTCAAAACTATTTGAGTTCGGGTCACTTTCTGTGATCAGGAGTGAAGAAGGCACTAAAGCCCTATTGAGGTTGTCTTCTGCAGTAGCGTATTTGACTGAGATGACGTTAGCTGGTGGGGATGGCTGTTGAGCTAAAACAGGTTGAGGTCTCTATTGCGCCTGATAAGGATAGTTTGAGGAGGCCTATAGTAATGAGGTTGAGCATTGTACTAACCTTGATACCTACCTAGTTGCGGGTATGCTTGGAGGTAGTTCTGTCATACTGCTTGTTTGTTGTAGGGGCAGTCTTGAGCCGTATGATTCGTGTATCATCTCTCAATTGTACAGTATTGGCCACTAGGGTTGGCTTGTGAATGTGTTGCATTGGGACACACATTTGCCATATGATCACCACCACAGGTGTAACAACACTTGTTTGTTGTTAACCTAGGCATCTGTTTACTAGAAACTCCTAGTTTCTAGGCCACTTTTTTTGCTAGGTCTTCTATTGAGCTAGACAACTTTGAGGATGCTAGAGATGAACAATCTAAGTCTTTATAGACCTTTGAGAGTTCCAACTCGTCTCCAAGGTTGTCCTCAATGTCTATACAAATTCTTACACATTGCTCTAGCGTCCTAGGTTCCTTTAAGTACACATAGGAGCATAGTTTAGAGCTCAAGAGGCCATCTAAAAAAAATGACACTTTCTTGGCTTGTGAGGTTAATTATTGCATCAAACATCTCTCAATATATTGTCTAAACCTACGTCCTACAAGCCTAACTGTTTCCTAAGGGGTCTGTTTGAAACTATGAATCAATGAAGAAGTATCATGCCTGATTCCACTTTTAGAGAATTCTGTGATGAATGACTCTAACAAGTGATGGATATCTCTAAATTGCCTTTGTTGCAATGGTTGGAACCAAGTTAAAGTCGTGTTCTTTAACGTTAGTCCAAAAGCATTATATTGCATGAACATGTCTTCTACTTGCTCTGCTCGTTGTACTTGCTTCAATTCCGCAACATGGTCATAGGGATCTCTTGTCCCATTAAAATAGTTTTTCATGGACTTTACGAGCTGAGTGGGTCTCAATATCCTTGGGTGCTCGCGTGGTCTAGGTAGAGGAAAATCGTCTCTACCACCTGGTATTCTAGGTTCCCTTTGTCTTTCCAATCTATCAGTGTCCATGGTGGCTCTATCTCTCCCTATAGGATGAGTGAAACTCACTTCCTGTCTCTCTTTGTTGTTCTCTCTTTGATTGCCATGGGCTGAAGATGTTCAAGCACCTTGATGGCTCGTGTTTACATTTTCTCGAGATGGAGGGAATACTAAATCACCTCTCCATGTGTAGGTATTTCTTGCATGGTCTGGTACCACAAATACTCGTTCTGAAGTATCATCCAGGTATACAACTTTTCCAGGTGTATCTGGGTCTTTGAATTCGTAGATCATGATGGAGCCTACCTCACTAGGTTGTTCCATTCTGTGCCTCCAAAATGCTTCGTCAGTTTCTTTATTCACAAACAACTCTATGCTTCTATTGTCTTGAGGGATCCAATCTGGGATTAGTACTCTTGTCAGTACAGATTTCCCTCTAGGTGTCCTAGGTTCTTCTCCTACTGGTTCTTTCCCTTGGGTTCTCGCTTCCATCTCTGGCTGAATTACACTAAACGCATTGGTATTATTTGGCAGCGTACTTAGGATATACATTGTTCCTTCTTTGTCTATGTGTGTGTCTCTCTCAAATTTCACCACTGGACGTTCCAATCCAATGGGTTGATCAGGATTGTGCATTTGCACCACTTGTCTTCGCAAACCATCCTCATAGATGCAAGCACCTAAGCGGTTGGTTCGGACAAATTCTAATTGAGTTCTATAGGGTCCTTCGGGTATTTCCAAATATGCTATGTTTACCCCTCCTTCTGGTCTTTCTATGCTAAAATCCATTTCCGACTCACTCGTATCTAAGCTCAACTCGTAAGGATAACTATTCAATTGTTGAGCCCACGAATGTACAGCAGTTCCTACACTTGCTTCTGATGATCTAAGGCTTCATCGGTCTGAATTACCTATATGCTTGCCCGATCTAAGGTTCATGAATTTACTTCCTGGTACTCTCTAATCATCAATGGTTCTTTGTTCTTTATTCTTGTTCCTTTTTAAATTCCTTTTAAGTCCTTGTCTTGTTTCAATGTATGCGTTAGGAATCGACTTTTCGTTGTATTTTTGAGTTCTCATTCTGTCAGACTTAAGTTCTTTCCTTGAGGTTTTCGTATCGCACACTGTTATTTAGTCTTGGACTTGAAAAATTTAATTCTCTTGAACTTGATGCTTTCCTATTGTCATTCTAATTTAATCCACAATGCTAGAGGTTTGGCCTAAGCTAATAATTGAGTGAGGGGGCTGAGTATTCTTCCAACCTTGAGTCAGCTCCTTTGATTGCTCTGATGCCCAAGAAGTCGCACTTCCCAAGCTTTGCGTTCTTCACTGCCTTGCTTTGATTGCCCTTGCTTGCCCTTGCTAGACCTATAAAAATTCAATGTTTAGACCTCTTCTTAAATGGATGCTCAAGCACTTTAATATATACACCTTTAGGTTCTTGTCCAAATTTCAATGCCCCCTGGCTTTTCTAGTCCCACGAATGATCAACCTCATATTATCCTCTCTAAAAACAACGTCTTATTTTTCAGGATGCTAGAGATGAACAATTTGAGTCTTTATAGACCTTTGAGAGTTCCAACTCGTCTCCAAGGTTGTCCTCAGTGTCTATACAAATTCTTACACATTGCTCTAGCGTCCTAGGTTCCTTTAAGTACACATAGGAGCGTAGTTTAGAGCTCAAGAGGCCATCTAAAAACAATGACACTTGATTGGCTTGTGAGGGTAATTCTTGCATCAAACCTCTCTCAATATATTGCCTAAACCTACATCTTGCAAGCCTAACTGTTTCCTGAGGGGTCTGTTTGAAACTATGAATCAACGAAGAAGTATCATGCCTGATTCCACTTTTAGAGAATTCTATGATGAATGACTCTAACAAGTGATGGATATCTCTAAATTGCCTTTGTTGTAATGGTTGGAACCAAGTTAAAGCCGTGTTCTTTAACGTTATTCCAAAAGCATTATATTGCGTGAACATGTCTTCTACTTGCTCTGCTCGTAGTACTTGCTTTGATTCTGCAACATGGTCATAGGGATCTCTTGTCCCATCAAAATAGTTTTTCATGGACTTTACCAGCCATCAATGAAGAACAATGGACACCCCACTACGATGAGGATGGCTATGACATTTTAGTCTTCACAATAGAGCCAATCGTGTGTGATTTCATCATTGAAGAATGCAAACCTAGCATTGATGCATTTGAGGATGCAAGCGACTCCGATCTAAAGTCAATCATTATGGATCCACCCTTTGCATCAGATGAAGAATATTTCTACGAAGTAGAAACTCACCCTCAGAGACATGAAGAGCTTACAAATCATGTGAGGTTAACCACACAAGTGACTGCCAAAAGTGAAGGTAAGAAAAGAAAGAAGAAAGAAACCATGTTAGAGAAAGAAGAATCTTTGTTTGAGGTTCTTGAAAACTTCAAAAAGTATGAAATAGAAGATAGAAAAATCATGGTACGAATGCCTACAAGAAAAGCTGATGTTGGAGAAGTATATGATAATCTAGAGAAAACCAAAAGAATCATAGTCACCATAGAAGGAGAAGAAGAAAAATGTACATACATAGGGCATGATTTGACGAATGAAGAAGAAGAAGAGTTAGTTGCCCTATTGCGAGAATATAGAGACGTATTTGCTTGGAGTTACAAAGACTTGAAAGGACTAGACCAGGATATATGCTCCCATAGAATCCTATGACTCCAGATGCAAAACCTATAAAACAGAAATTGTACACGTACAATGATAACTACGCTGCAAAGATTAAAGAAGAAATAGATCATTCGATAGAAGCAGGATTCATTTATGAAACTGAGCATACCGAATGGGTATCCCCCATTGTGGTAGTGCCTAAGAAGAATGGAAAATTGGGTGTGTGTATTAACCTTAAAAAAGTTAATGCCGCCACGATTAGAGACAGTTATCCTCTTCCTATCACGGAACACTTATTGGAAAGAGTTGTGGGCAAGGAAGTTTACAGCTTCTTGATGGTTTCTCAGGCTATAATCAAGTAGCCATTGCTCCAGAAGATCAACACAAGACGGCTTTTGCCACAGAATGGGGCATATTTGCATTTCACGTGATGCCATTTGGGCTCACAAATGCATTCGCCACTTTCCAGCGACTCATGTGTCATGTTTTTAAGGAATTATTATGCAAGAATTTGGAAGTTTATGTCGATGACATATGTGCTCATTCGAATATGAGGCATACTCATATTCCAGAACTAAGGCAAGTATTTGACAAATGTCGAGAATATTAGGTTTGTCTGAACCCAAAAAAATGTGTTTTCATGGTCAAACAAGGCAAAGTTCTAGGACACATTGTGTCAAAGAATGGAATTTCTACGGATGAAGAAAAGGTGAAAGTAATAGCAAATCTACCTAGACCAAACAACGTAAAAGAGGTACAAGAATTTATGGGTCATTGCAGTTATTATAGAAAATTCATACATATGTATGCAATCATAACCAAGCCTCTGTACTCTCTTTTGAACAAGTTTGAATGGACAGATGAGTGTGAGAATTCATTCAATGAAGTTAAACGACGTTTGTGCTCAACACCTATATTGACAACCCCGGATTGGAGCAAGCCATTCCATGTACATGTGGATGCATCCAACTATGCCATAGGGTGTGTGTTGGCACAACCCACAAATGAAGGTAATATAGATCTCCCCATAGCGTATGCTAGCAGACAGCTAAAGGTAGCAAAAAGAAATTACACCACTATGGAACGAGAAGGATTAGGAATGATCTATGCAGTAAAGAAATTCAGGCATTATTTGTTGGCAAATAAGTTCAAGTTCTTCACGGATCATCAACCATTACTGTATTTAGTCAATAAGCCATGTAACACTGGACAGTTGATACGTTGGTTTCTATTACTCATGGAGTATGACTTCGAAGTAGTAGTCAGGAGGGGAAAGACACACCTTAGAGCTGACCACCTCTCAAGATTAACCACAGGAGAAACTCCTCAAGGAATAGTGGATGAATTACCGGATGCATACTTGTTTAACCTTGAGATAGTACTAGAATGGGCTAAGTGGATAGCCCCTATTCTCGCATATGGACCCAAGAATCCTAGGATAAGGATTAAGGAAGGAGAGATTACCAAGTCACAAAGATATCAAATAATAGCAGGAAGTATATATAAACAAGATAATCAAAATATTCTTGCTTGTTGTGTAGATGAATCAGAACATGCGAATTGGTTGCAATTAGCACACGTAGGTGCATTAAAGCAACATCATTTGAAACATTGTATCTTGTAGACTCTGCACAGATTAGGAGTCTATTGGCCTTCTATGGAAGCACATGTCTACAAGTTGAGTAAAGAATGACGTGTTTGTTGTGAAAGACCACCAGTAGAACATGCTACGTTATATCATGTGTCTCTCACACCAGAGTGGAGTGAACCATTAGTGACGTACTTGAGGACGAAAACATTCCCTCAAGGAATGACCTTAGCATGACAACGAAGTCTAGAGCAGGAAGCTCAAGACTATTCACTTATTGGTGACAATCTATACAAAAGAGGACGAGACGGATACTTGAGACAATGTGTTCATGAAAGCGATTATTTGCGCGTACTAGAGACTGCACACCAAGGTGTTGTAGGAGGTCATTTTGGCCCCGATAGGATAATCAAATCCATCCTCTTTGCAAGATTATGGTGGCCCACTCTTCACATGGATGCACATACCTATGTTAAGAGATGTGATGTTGCCAAAGAACTCAATTTCCTACTCGCAGAGATGAAATGCCATTGAAACCCATGATGGGAGGACGTGCATTTTTGAAGTGGGGTATAGACTTTGTAGGACCCATTAACCCCCCTGCAAAAGGTACTCATGCTGAATACATCATAGTTGCGACAGATTATCTTACCAAATGGGTAGAGGCCAAGGCCACAAAAAAGAATGATGCACACATGACTGCAAAATTCTTATTTGAAAATGTCTTTACAAGATATGGACTGCCTATAGAGTTAGTGAGCGATCGAGGAACTCACTTTCTAAACCAAGTCATTGAATATTTGTTACAAGATTTTATGGTGATTCACAAGAAATCCACACCATATCATCCTCAGGCCAATGGTCAAGCAGAAAGCACTAACAAGATCCTTTGTAACGTACTGACGAAACTCGTGAACAACAAATGTTCAGATTGGGACAAACAATTACACCACGCTGTTTGGGCATATTGAGTGGCCTACAAGACCGTACTCAATGCAACTCCCTTTCATATGGTTTTTGGTCAGAATGTTGTGCTTCCTTTGGACTTCTTGATACCGACCCTTAAGGTTGCAAAAGAATATCAGTGGACCAGCCATGAATTATCATCAAGAATAATGGACTTGGAACGATTAGGAGAAACCAGGCTGAAAGCAGCAGCAGCTATATATGCAGCAAAGAAGCGACAGAAAGCCTATTTCGATGCACATGTAAAAGATAAAGGCTTAAAAGAAGGATATTTAGTCCTAGTGTATACGCTAAAATAGCACGCACGTAAATTAGAAAAGCGATGTTATGGACCTATGATCATTAACAGACTCTCAACAAGTGGAGCAGTACAATTAGCCACCCTAGAAGGAGACATAATGCCTAATTACATTAGTGGTTGTAGAGTCAAGTTATATCAAGAACCTCTTACTGAGGATATGCTTAGACGACTCACGTTGGCAAAGAAGCGTAAGGAGGAAGAAAAAAGAATACACGTAGAAGCTCAGGTAGAAGCTATAGAACGCATTAAGTGCATGAAGCTAAGAAGACAAGGACTAGGGAGAGAACATTATAACCATCTGGAAACAACACCCAGATACCCCATGGCCATGTTTCAAGCAAAGTCAACCACTCATCCTAGCATAGTGGATAGGAGACCATTTATTACAGTCAGGCTAGAGCACGGCAACCCTTGCTAGGAGCTCAGGGCTTTAATTGACTCAGGTGTTGTGACTAGTGCGATTAGATGGTCCCACCATAAGGACTCTAGAATAGAAATGCAGCCAATTCAGGCATACCTCATAGGGCTAGGAGGCATGCAAACCCCTTGCATGGGTGAGGTGGACCTTCCTATCCTCATACACGATGTGACCGCAACAACAAAGCTACTAGTGTGCCATGATGAGGACCTGATAGAACCCCTAATCCTTGGCCAAGATTGGCTATACGATCACTCAGTGGACCTAAATCTTAGACAAGGCTCCTTGCAGATTGGAACCTTAGATCAGCAGAGTGATACCGCTTGACTTCCCTAACAACACGCTACCTGAGGCATGTAACCCTAGACCATATGAAATGCATGCGACGTAGGACAAGAAGATCTTTGGCCAGATTCCTCGGCTAAGCAAGCTCATTCCAAAGTCAACCCATGAGAGCTTGGCGATGGATAGTTGCCAGATAAAAGAGGTTCAATAGATTTTACCCCAATCTTGCAGCAGCGGTCAGGTGGGTTACATCAATGGTCAGGTGGACCGCATCAACAACCACATGGGCACAACACCCTACAGTGCCCATCCTTCCACACTTACTGCAAACTAGCCTAAATTTTTTATACAAAACGAAGCACTTCCTAATGGGAAAGTTTTGCAAGTGTTGGACCTCCCTTCTTTTCCAAAGCAGCGTGTCCATCTGACCTCTCAACCCCAACCATGAAGGAGTCAACCCCAACCACGAAGGAGTCAACCCTACCAAAGACACCAAACAAGCAGCAGTATCACCACCACAAAGCAAGAGGCACAAGACAAATATGGGTGCCAAAAGGACAGAACACATCGACGGATTTCAACAATGCCGACATGGACAAGAAGAAGTTTTAGCAGAAGCAGAGGCAGTATCCAACATCTCCTCAACCTTCTTCTACGAGTACGAATATTCAACAGATTTGGATCGCCAAGAACTACCTTACAAATGGACCCACACCCACGCAAATTTGGGTACCCAAACAGTGTATTATAGCTCAACACTCAAGCCATGTAACATATACCCCTCGGAAATCTTTTCACCCCTCATTACCACCACATCCAATACCACCTTTTGTCCCTCATCAGAAACATACCACCCGCTCAACAACTCTTAGGAAATGGATACCGAAATGTATCCAAAAACCTCATCATGAATCGTTGTCTAACATTACTCCCACCCCGACTGAACACCATCCTTGTAATAACTCATTCACAACTGAACTTTGTACAAATTCACACACTATAGCCCAACATCACTTGTAATAACAATCTCATCAAGCAATGTATGCACCATCAGAAGCATGTAGGTGTCTAGGGACCTGCATTAGTTTTGCAAAAATCATTCCGTAAACCACCTCACAACACTCGTCTACACGGGTTACACATCGGTTATGGAAAGGGATTGCGGTCTCACTTTATTGGGATCATGATTAACTTCCATACTAATGTGCTAATCTTTTGTAGCAGATCTTCTCCACACTCACATCACTCATCATGCAGACCGAAGGACCATCTGAAGCTGGCCCCAGTGCACTTGTGGTAAATTTTGCCAACTTACTGGCTGAATCATATCCTACCGAACAACTGCCAGAATTTCAAGGATTCCCAAGACCTATGCCAATCAATGACCCTCCTAGGGGATATACCAAAAAAGTTCATCGTAATTCACATTGGTTTCAAGGTCTAGCAGGACCTTTGGCAGACATGGTTTTATTTTTTATGCCAATTTGACTTTTGATAGTAGTAAGTGGGGGAAGTATCAATTCTTCTCTAGAGATTTTGAGTGCTCGAGAATACAGAAGATTTAAAGCATGTTTGGGCTAGAGCAGGTTTTACAGAATAATTCAGTGATCCACTGCCCAAACCGGATTTTTATAGATGCTACTACCTGGTAACCACATTGACAGTCTCAAAGAACAAGGACTTGCCAGGCACTTTCATTTTGCCGTCTTTGGTAAATGAACCCCCATTCAAAAAGTTTTACCTCTCAAAGGATTTGATTCGAGCTGCAATTAAGATTCATGGAACTCACACACCGACAGAGCGAGAAAGGCTGATTCCAGAGCCAATGAAGCGTGGTGATGTTACCAAATGGGAAGACGTTTTGGCCATCACACCTGAGCTATCGAAGTCATTACGTATATGTATGCAACACGTTTCATTCCTAGCTCAGGATCATTTTACCATGCCTCACAAGCATATTTGGTTTGGCTTGTATTTAGCTTGTATAGGACCCCAACAGTAGATCTATGAAGTTGGATTATTGATCAGTTGTATTTAGCACAACACAGATGGGAAAGGAAAAAAATCATCCATGGGTGTTGCGCTCTCACAAGAATTGTTTATATGTGTTTGGCATATAACTTGCCAATAGAGCGTGCAATGACAAGTGAAGAGTTGAAGGCATTCAAAGGGACCGCCAAGAAAGCCAGAAAATCTAGCAAGGGACGAGCAGGCAAGCGCATGCAAGGATCTATCCCATGCCTACAAGTCTAGAGTCCCCATCTCCTCAACCATCTCCAGAATAGTCACCTACGGAACCCCCTGCAGAGATACAACCCATTTGCATATGACTATCATGACATGTCATCACAGAAGGCACTACCAGTGCTGTTACCTCTCAAGCAACCACCATCCAGGAACCTACCACCACTGCAACAGAAATTCCCACCACCATTGATGCAGAAGCGTTTACTTTCCCTATACCCAATCTGGAAGCAGAACCAATGAATACCACGTTCGATTTTGAAATGCCAGATGCTTTTTCAAACAAGTTTCAATTTTTAGAAGGACAATTTTTCTCCCACAAATATGAATGACCAAGCTACCCTAAAACTCCCCCTGATCAACAGTAAGGGCAAGTAGTTTCCAGCTCTGAGGAAGAAAGGACAAAGACTGATGATGAAGATGGAGACGATGAATCCAGTCAAGGAAACCATGAATCTCAAGAGAATGTGCAGAGAGATGAAAAAGAACAACACACTCACACTCAGGGTGACACCAGTACTTATGAAGATGAGACATTTGAAGCAGTGGCCTATACATTGGCAATCAAGAAGTTATATCGCACCATGGAAGCAGTTTGGGCGCGTAAAAAGCTATCGGAAGAAGAAAGCCAAGCACTTGTCGAGCAAGAACTAGCTACAAGAGGCTTCAAAGAAGCCTACATTCAAGGTTTCAGAGAACTAGTGAAGTCAATAGGCAGTAATGAAGCATTACGTTATCTGCAGAGGAAGCCACCACCACAGTTTGACCCACGCCGCATACGCTTGTTATCAAAACCGGGTCAATATATTCGTGCACCAATGGATGGCCAGTCATCACAACAGGCCAGAGAAGCATGCCTCATCCCTGAAGGTCCTTTGACAGAAGAAACAATTGTCATCGACTTCCCGCCCCACACCTCTACTATACATACCACCACTGTTGTCGAAGTACCCACCACCCCAACTGCTCCTCTTTCACCTCCCGTCCCTCCACTCTCTCCTATACACCCTGCCTCTCCTCGACCATCCACACCCTTCGATAGTGCGGTAGCAGAAGCCTTTGTTACCTCAATTCCTCTCACACTTTCTGCACCTACACAACCTAGCTTACCTCCTCGAACTTCCACTCTTCTATCCAGTCCATTTCTCCATCCATCCTTCCGTTCCTTCCCCACCCCTCCAAGACCCCTATTTCCATTTCCCCCTCCATTGACCTTCTCCCCCATCTCACCTCCCCGACCCACTGTATTTCCTCTTTCCCCTTTCCACCAAGCAGTACAAGAAACCCCATCTACAAATTACTTGGCTACCTTTGTAAATCTTGTTTTCACACCCACTCATGCACCCATTATCACTTCACTATTCACAGTCACGACACGACACCACATCCAGTGACATGGACTTATCATCACCCACTGCACCACCACTCACCTCATTCATCTCACCACCACATTTAGGAACATTACAATTTTCCACTATCACCACTGCATCCACTTTCCCATCCCTATTTCCCCTTTCCCTTGCATCAACACCCACACCCACAACATCTTCACTCACCCCACTGTTACTATTATCACCCACCATCGACACTGCATTTCCTCAGATGTTCGCATGCATGATCCAGACCACATTCAAACTTCCTACCCCCGCGTGGATGAAGACTGTAGAAGAACTTGGCCGAACCCACTCAACAAGGGTGGAAGCACAATTACACACAATGGCCATGATAGAAGAACGTATTTTACAATCACCTTACTTTGCTCACTTGGCCCCTCGCAGGTATATATCTGGGCATGAGCTACAATATAAACCATATTTTATGTTGGTGTCAGAATACCAATTGGCCATCGAAAAGGAAACAGGCAAGAAACCCTCCCATGCAACTCAGTTTGAGCCTGATGATTTACCACCAGACATGCAAAGCGGAGAAATATATCAACCAACTTGACGTAAGGATTTATTATAGGAATACCCCGAAATGATGAGCACATGGGTTAAGGCACCACTCCATTTGAAGTATAACCCATGTTGGGGACCGATACCACGTCGCCGTAGGCCTTCACAATGAAAGTACAGAACAACAAGCAGTGCCAGGACTGGCTCAATTACCCATATTTCATGCCACCCTGTGGACCACCCATAGTAGGCTATATGATGGCAAAGGTTCGCCACTGGCTCCCCCGCTTACGACGAATGGATGATGTAGCAACGCATATGATGGTCAAAATCTTTGACATGATGCAGATAGTATTCAAAGTTTTTCGTCGCATCAAGGCACCACACATGAACACCTCGGGATTCGATCATGGCAATCAAGATTTAGCATATGATATGAGTATGAAACCATTGCTCCAGGTGTGTTATGTCTGGCATTGTCGCATCAAATATCTACCGGCATGCTACAAAATGACCTTCGAAGAAATGTTTACAACCGGTTTTTGGGAATACCATTCAGAGGTGTTCATAAGCAGGCCTACACACCTACTCCAACTATTTGCCTGTGAACAACTTGTGTACTCCACACACTACAGACTTCCACTACCAAAGGAACCTCAACCCATTGATTGGGAAAAACTCGAAGCAGATCTTGCAAGAGGTATCCGCATTTCAGCGCACACCCTCGCTCAAGACCTCCTACAAAATTATATCCGGCAGACCCCGCAACAAGGTTCTGTCGCAGACGACAGAAGCGAGAGGGAGGGGGGTGTTGGCAGTAGCCAGAGGCACAGATGACGTGGACTTCAAAAACTCCCAATAGTGATTTTCATCACCCTTGTACCATATGTAACATAGAAACAACCCTTTTTGAAATTAGGAGCTCCATTTTGTAAAAGCCAAGGAGTCCTCGAGCTTGAGGAGCTTAGGTAGAACGAGCCTACCAATTTTGGTTATTTTTAGACCTCGTTTACCCTTTCAAATAGCACCTAGAACCTATTTTTTAACTATGTCGGTCACTAGATGTGAAACCGGTCAAAACTAGTCTAGAATCTATCAAAAGAGCTAGAGAGCTCATTTTTGAGGTTAGCTTGTATGAGTAGAGAGAGCTTAGAGCTATTTTGATCTTGTAATTGAGATATTGAGTAATAGAGTCTATTTCCCTACCTTCCATTGTGTCTTGCTTGTCTCTTCATTGTATGTGTGTATGTGTGTGTGCATCTTGATGCTTCTCACCTTCACTCTCACTACATCTCACATTCACAATCTTCATATCACTCCTATCTCTTTCGTGGATTGACATTAAGGAGGTGGATCTTCTTAACGTGGTACTTACCATTGTGCTAGAGCAACAGTTACACAAGAGAGATACTTGAAGAATCTTTTGGTCAAGTTCAACATGGAAGATTGCAAGCCTTCAACCACATCATTGGAGGTAAATCATAAACTGAGCAGATATGGAGGTGAAGAATTTAATAACATGAAGAAATATCAGAGTTTGGTAGGTAGTCTGATCTATGCTACCTTGACAAGACCAGACCTATCATATGTAGTGGGTGTGTTATCACAGTTTATGCATTGTCCAAAGAAAATTCATTGGATTGCAGCTCAAAAGGTACTCAGATATATCAAGGGAACTCTGAGTGAAGGTTTGTATTATGGTTTTACCTCTGATACAAGAATCAAAGTGTTTAGTGATGCAGATTGGGCAGGTGATTCAGATGATAGAAGGTCTACTCATGGTTATCTCTATTAAATTGGAGATAAGTTAGTTTCTTGGTGCTCAAAGAAGCAACATACAGTTGCTTTGTCATCCACAAAAGCTGAGTATAAAGGAATGGTAGAGGCTGCAAAAGAAGTGATATGGTTAAAGACCTTGTTGAAGAGTTTTGGAACTGATAAGAGTACTCCAATTATTTTTGGAGACAATATGAGTTCATTATATTTGGCAGCTAATCCTGTTTTTCATGCCAGGACTAAACATATAGAGATTCAGTATCATTTCTTGAGAGAAAAGGTACTTGATAAAGAGATTGAAGTATTTTATACTCCAACAAAAGAGCAACTTGCAGATATGTTGACAAAATGCTTAGATGGACCTAAGCTACAGAAGTTCAAAGAGATGGCAAGAATAAAGAAGAATGGAATAATCACAATTAGTGATTGAGGGGGAGATGTTGGAACAAAGAAATCCCAAATTGATGATTATAAAGAGCTTGAATCAAGTCAAGGATCAGAATAAAGTCAAAGAAGTCATTGAAGATAGTGAAGAGATCTCAGAAATATAGCTTGTACACATATGTACATTATTAGTTGAGAATTCTTATAAAATGGATATAGATGATACTTAGGATGATAAGGAATATGTAATAGATGCAGGATGAGTCTAGAATCATATGTATATAAGTCAATGATGTAAAGAAATAAGAGAGAGAGTCATTAGAAGACAAGTCTCCATGAGTTAGATGTGTAGAGAGTTATCTTCAGAAGTTAGCATCAAGTCTTTCTCTGATTTCTCTCACTCTGATCACATGGATCAAGAACTCTTTTGTACACATCTAGTTTAGAAGCTAATGAAGCTATGTTCAAAGTTTCATGGTTTAATTCCTTTCATGCTATGAGTATGATCAATAGGAACATGTATATGTAAAGTCTACAGGTAGACCTCTCTGAGTTGCACACTTTTTCGTGTCAATGTTTTGCTTGGATATCGGTGCACAGTGTAAAGTTTTTGATGAATGAGCATTCAAAATCTAAGTTATAAGGTAAGGAATCTATGGTTAAAAGAATTTAGAAAAAACGGGACTTGTGCTCTGAGAAATCAACCTTAGAAGTTGACTATGTCAAAGTCGCTTGTTCAAGAAGATAGTTTCTGACATACTTTTGATCTTAATGATCAAATCAAAGATTTAATGATTCTTTTGAAGGACTAATGGTTGATATGATTGTGCAAAGGTAGCGTGGAGGTATGTATATCATTAGATTGAAGAAATCTAAAGATATGTGCAAGTAATGAAGTCAATCTTTGAAGCAGACTTCTTGAAGAAGAAAAATTTTCACTCAGAGAAGTGATAGTGGAAGACTTGATAAATTAAGGTAACATTTGTGTAAAGTTTGGTCTATAGCTGATATAGAGGTTCTCTTAAATCAGTATAGATCAAGCCTTTGGAGATTTAGAGGTCTCCATCAGGTGGTAACACTAAAGATAATTCAAAACCTAAGTCTTGAAAGGAAGAGTCTTATGCATGCGTGTGTGTCAAAGAATTAGGTTTTGATCAAGGAACATTAAATGCAATCTTTGATAATCCTTGGTTTTTTTATTATTAAGATACTAAGCATATGACATGTTGTAGGTAGGTATTTGCTTCAATTTCTAATTCTTTAGGTAGAAGAGTGACCATTGTAGATGGTCATGATTTGTATGTTGTAGGCGTTGGAGAAGTAAGCCTAAAGTCAAGAGCAGGTAGAAATTTCACAATTTCTAATGTTGTTTGTGTTCCAAAAATGAAAAAGAATTTGCCTTGATATCTCCTTTCTTGATAGATTGATATAAAGTTGTTTTTAAGAAAGATTCATGTCAGATCCTCTCACCCAATCAGGAGCATTGTCTACTTCAAGGTGAAAACATAAGTGGAATGTTCGTATTGTCAAAAAAAGTTTATGCTAATGTTGCTAGGTCTTCTACACCTAATGAGAACATGAAGTTATGGCATGTTGGATTTGGTCATATCAGCTATACAACTCTCAAGCACATCAAAGGTCAAGAAATTGTGTAGATTTTGCATACTTCCGCTTTACCAAATGACACACAATCATGGGAAGGATTTCTTGAAGGAAAGCTTTACAAAATTTGTTTCACCACAAGGAAGTTTCAAATCATATATTTAGATGTAGATGGTCCTATAAGAACAATTTCCATTCAAGGTTACAAGTATTTCAGCACATTTCTTGATGATTTTTTGACATATTCATGGATTTATGGTCTTAAAGAAAATTCAGAGGTCTTTTTGACTTTCAAGAAGTTCTTAGCTATGGTTGAAAATGAATGTCATACAAAGATTCAAATTTTAAGAAGTGATAGAGGAGGAGAGTACATCTCGAAGGACTTCAAATCTTTTCTTGAAGAAAAAGGTATCTCTCATGATCTCACTATTCCTTAGACTCTAGAATAGAATGGTGTTGCAACAGAAAGAATAGGATACTTGTTGAGATGATGCAGAGCATGATGTCATCCAAAAAGCTTTCTCCTAAATTTTGGTTTGATGCAATACATATAGCTTATCATATTTTGAATAGGTCTTCCAGAAACTCTATAAAGGTCATCATACCATATGAAGCTTATTATGATAGGAAACCCAATGTGCGTTACTTTAAAGTATTTGGTTCTCCAACTTATGTTCACATTGAGGAGAAAGATCGTGGTAAGCTTGATGTGAAAGCCATCAAAGTTGTTTTTATTGGTTATGCAATTCAAAGTAAAGGATACAGATTCTATATTCCAAAAAAAAGTAATATCCTACTCTCATGCAATGCATAGATTTCAAAATATTCAAATTTATGATAACAAGGTAGAGATTCTAGATTCATAAAAGAAGATTACTATGCATTTTTACAAGGTTTTTGGATTCTTAAAATTCAACCACACAAGGGGGGTGGTGAACCTTCTCAAAACCTAAAATTTTTAATTGATAATGGTAAAGAGAAAACTTCATTTCCTACATTTATATCTAGTCCATCATTAGTATCCCTTGAAGTTCCAACTTATGAAGTTGGAGAAAGTTCCAAAATTCTAGAAGAAAGAGATATTGAAGAACAAGACATTGCACCAATTTTTAAGAATACTCCAATGTACTTATATCATACTTGGTGGGATAGTGGTATAAGGAACTTCACAGGTAGAACAAGAATTCAGACCAGAAAAGAATAAGCAGGTCAAGTAAACTACAAATAACATTTTGATATTCATAATATTTTAGCACTAACTTCAGTTGATAATGAACCAACTACTGTTAAAGATGCACTAACAATTCTTTTTTGGAAGAAATCTATGCAAGAAGAGATTGATTCTATTAATAAGAATCAAACATGGAAGATAAAAAAGCAATAGGTGTTAAGTGGGTCTTCAAAATCAAAAGAAAAGCAGATGATACCATTGACATATATAACGCAAGGTTAGTTGTCATAGATTATGCACAAAAGAAAGGAATTGACTATTTTTCAATTTTTTCCTATATAGTGCTCTTCTACTCATCAAACTCCTGTAATGACCGCTTCACTTTTGACAACTCCATTACCTACTGCATTTTACTTTGTTGAATGTATTCCTCCAATGCCTGTGTTTTCTTGTTTACGTCTTCCTGAAGTAGTTACACCTGCTTCTGTAAGAATTGATAACTTTCTATATTAACAGACTCTTTAGCTTGTTCATACTTTTTCAATTGTTCCTCCTGTCAGTCTAAAAAAATAGAAATTTCTTGCATTTTCTCCTTCATACTCAATACATCAAAACCTGTTCACAATATTGATTGTTGCTTAACCTCTTCCCCTAGTTTATTCTTCATTGCCTGCAAATGCACTTCTAACTTTCTCATTTCAGATAGTTTAGATACCTTACCTATTACTTTTGGCTGCTCCGCACTATTCAGAACCTGCAACAACCTATCATCATTTAGCATCTGTTTTTCATAATCAGTTTGAAGCGTTTGCATAACTGGTGCCAATTCTTGGGCCATATATCCTGCCTTCAGCAAATCTGTACACATTTCCAGTGATCCTTCCACTTCTTTCTCCATTACCTGCACTTGAGCCCGAAGTCTTGACTCATCACCTAGACTTTTGGTTTCCTTAGGACTTGGCAGCCCCTGATTATCCGTCTGTTGTACAAACTGAAAAAGTGCTGCCATATACACTGACATACGACTGTTCAACAATGTTTTGCACCTATCTCTCATAAAAATTTCACCATGCATGTGCTCCTATAGCCAGTGAGCCCAACTTATCCTACCATTTGATTCAGCATGAGCTAATGGCGCAAAGCTTTCTCTTGACATGTAGTCATACTTAATAATAAAACATAATCTTTCTAAATACCACTTTAACTGCTCCCGACGTGCATATCCTGCATTTTTCATCATATAATACTGTCTTCCACCTTCTCTTGTGCCAAATTCTTTTCTCAATGACTCCTCTGAACATTTCGAAGTAACCACATCCTTATATATTGGTAGTGTAAACACCTCCACCACTAACTCAGGCAAAAACTTTACTTGTAATGTCAATTGTCCTTTCGTCTTCTTAAGAATCTCAAGCTGACTTTTGGAATAGTAATTGCACTGCCATTGTGCCCACGGCAGCATTGCAAACTGTAGTAAACCTATCTTGTGGAGCCAAGCCGCATTAATAGGAGAATCTGTATCGATCTCTACCTTGAAATCCATAAACGGATCCATGAGGGTCTGCATAAACTTCGTCGCGGTGGATGGTGTTGAAATCTCCTCCACCTCATCGTGAAGCAGGGTGTCACTCTCCTCTGTTGTTGTAACCTCCTTACGCGACACTGCTTCTCGTCTTTTACAATGCCCCCTACATCACCGCTGTCTCTTGCAATGACACACTAGAACCTGCGACCAACATCACCTTTGGGGCCATGAAATAAAACCAAAAACGCAAGTACAAGCAGTGCAAACTTTCAAATCGCCACTGAGCTGAGAACTTCACGTACTTGATCACATGCCAATACATGCAACTAAATAATGTTTGGGCATAAGTTACCTTAAAAATCATTAGGCGCATCTTTATGCACATTTCCATGCCATGAGTAAAAGTTATTCTACACGTGCAGTTATTTGCATTAAGGCTCATGCCCAACTCGAGAATAATTAACTGAGATCTCCTCCCCTTCACATTGCATTTTCCGATCCACCACCATACAAGCTCCCACAAAACCTTCCGACACCATACAACTTGCTCCTTAACACTCATACAAATAACTCATTTCACCTGAGAGTCCAACTGAACCTGAATCTTGCTCCCTCTTACCTTGTTTAGGTGAACTATACTCTCCAAAGGACAATAAAACTGGTATCCTCCGTTATCTGCATGTCCACCCCGGAACACCGATCCATGATGTTGCTGGTTGCTTGCTATCATCAGTGTCCATGCGACTTGAATTACATCTCTTGCTACTTTTGAATATTCCTCTAATACTTCAGTCCGATTCACCAACACTCCCTTCTTCGTTGTATACTGATGAATAACTGCTAACAAAAATATGAGCCTCTGATTATAACCTATCCTACAATGGATTTGTAAGAACGCGCTTAATGCCATTTTTGACCAACAACAATCAAGGAACATGTCACCAAGGATGAAAATGCAGATAAATAAGCCTTCTTGCTCCGGTGATCAGACATGTTAGTAATATGATTTTCAGACTTAACCATTACTTGCACTACATTAGAAGATAGCCAATCCAAATGTGGTGGCTTCCCTTGAAATTTCTTTAGCCAGAATCCATTGATTGGTTTTTCTATTCTTGTGCCAAATACATCTGCTAATAGAAAAGTTCCTTGCCCTAAATCTTGCACAATCGGATATGGACCTTGATATCTCAGTGTGAGCTTTCCCAGATGTCATCCTAGATTAGAATTATACACTATTACCCAATCTCCTTCTTTAAATAACTTAAAATTCACATTCTGATTCACCCAAGCTTGTCTTCATCTTTGAATTACCTCAGTAATGTACGCACTTACCAAATGATCGTCTTCCAACTGGAGAAGATATTTTCTTTTGTGTTTAACCAATAAATCAGGAGACATCTTTTCCTCTGTGATTCGCAAACTTGGAACCACAAATTCCATGGGTACCACTGCCTCCAATCCATATACAGTCGGAATGGAGTCATACTTGTTGTCACTTTGAATGTTGTTCTGAATGACCACAAAGCTGAGTCAAGTAATAAATCCCAATTCTTCTGATTGTCATGCACAAGCTTAAGGATACGCATTAACGTTTTATTTGTACTTTCAGCCTAACCATTCGCCTGTGGATGATATGTTGTAGACTTTTTATGCATAATCAAATGAGTTCGTGTTAATTTTGAAATTACTTCATTAAGGAAATGAGCACCTCTCTCACTTACCAACTCAATAGGACAACCAAATCTGGTCATAATATTATGATAAAGAAATTTTGCCGCACTTGCCGCCTTATTATCTTTCAATGCCACTGCTTCCACCCACTTTGTACAATAATCTGTAGCTACTAAAATATATCTGTTGCCACGCTGAGTAATTGGTTTAATAGGGCCCACAAAATTCATACCCCACTTTTGGAATGGATCCAATGGTTAAACCGGATGATTAGACATCCGATCTGAATTGCTTGGGTGGCCCATCCTTTGACAAATCACACATCTTTTTGCATACTCATGCACATCCTTTAACACAGTAGGCCACCATAAACCTGCTTGTAACACTTTCTTTCTTGTAATGTCCCCAGACAAATAACCTCCTGTTGGACCTAAATGTGCCTCTTGTAACACTGCTGGTTGCTCAAATTCTGGTACACACCTCCTAATAACCTGATCCACACCTTATTTATATAATGCACCGGCTATGATCAAATACGGTCTGCTTTTAAGTGCAAATTTCTTTCTCAGATCACGTGGAAAATGTTATGGTAATGACCCATCCATTTAAAATACCAATAACTGATCATACCAATAATCTGGTTCAACAACCTGTGCATTAAACAATTCCGCATTAGGGAATTCATCATTGACACCTGAAGGTGCCTCTCCTGATTCCAACCGAGTGAAATAGTCAGCCATTGCGTGCTCTTTGCCTGGAGTATGAATAATCACAAAATCAAACTCTTGCAATAAAAGCATCCACCTGGCTAGTCTTCCTGTCAGCAAAGGCTTCTTAATCAAATATATCAAAGCTTGGTGATCCACATGAAAAACCACTTTATTTCCCAACAAATAATGTCGAAACTTGTTGAGAGAATATAACATTGCTAAACCTTCCCTTTCAGTCATCGGATAATTCCTTTCGACTGAACACAATACCCTACTAGCATAATACACTAGTCTATACCATCCTATCTCCTTTTGCTGCATCAAAACTGCTCCAACAACCAGATCAAATGCATCAACAAATATGTGGAAAGGCAATGACCAATCTGGTGGTTGCAAAATTGGTGCCACAGACACCATCTTCTTCTAGAGTTGAAACGCTTTTTCTTGAGCATCCGCCCATACGAATGGAACATCCTTTTTTGTCAAATGTGTAAGTGGTAAAGAAATATTAGCCAAATATCATAAGTATCTAGAGTGCCACTTAATCTGACCCACGAACCACATTATTTCCTTCACATTCGTAGGTGCCTTTGTGGTCCTAATAGCTTCAATCTTCTTAGCATCTATGGCCATGCCTTGTTCAAAAATGACATGTCCCAATAAAATACCACTTGTGATTGCAATTACACCTTTAAACGGATTTAACACCATCCTAAATTGTCGACATCTATCAAAACATAATTTCAGATGCTTCAAATGTTGAACCTTCTTACCAAAGACCGAGAAATCATCCACAAACACCTCCATAAACTCTTCTAGGTAAGGTTCGAACACTTTATGTGCCACATAATTAAATGATGGTGGTCCATTCTTCAACCCAAAACTCATAACTGTGAACACGTAAGCACCAAATTCTATAATAAACACCATTTTATGCTGATCCTCTTCAGCCACACTAATTTGATTGTACCCTGAAAACCCATCGAAGAAATTGTACATTTCGTGTCCTGCTACTGCGTCCAATACGGCATCACAAAACGGCATAGGAAAAGGATCAGTAATTGTTGCCGCATTTAACTTTTAACCCACACAAATTCTGAGTTTCCCATTCTTTTTGGGGACCACAATAATAGGAGAAAGCCAAGTCACCTGATTAACAGGTTCAATAAATCCAACACCCAATAGTTTATCAATTTCTTCTTTCACTTGTTTAGCAAAATTTGGATTCATCCTATACCACTACTGCACAATCGGCACTGCATCCATCTTCAAATTAATCCGATGTTGATGCAAATCTGGATCTATGCCCTTTACCTGAGAATAATTTCATGCAAATACATCTACATACTCTTTCAACAAACAAATAAGATCCTCCATAAACTAACCATCGACCGCTTTACTGATTCTCACCATCTTAGGTTCAATTTCGGTCCCTAAATTGACTTCCTAAAGCTCTTCCTCCTTTGCCCTTGCCGAACCTGCATACTTCTGGTCATATATCCATTCAACCAGACTTATTACTTCTTTTTCCTGTTGTTCTAACTTCTGCTGCACTGGAGTTGCTGTACTTTTCTCAAACATCCTTTGTATTTGTACTCCTTCAACATGTTCACCCAGAACTGGCCCATCTACTCTCTGCACAATCGGATCATCCTTACTCAATACTCTTGTGACATCAACCTCCAATACCGGTACTATTGTTGGATTTGCTTGCAAAAATTTTTCCTCTTCATCATCTTCTAACTCACCCGCCAAATTAATAGTCTAAGCCATAAGTGGTTTATCCTGCACCGACATATTCCTTCTTCCTCGTATAGGGATTGTCACCTACTTTTTCCCTTTTATGATCATTACCACATTCAGACCCCAATCTTGCTTGACTTTAGCAACCTTGAACCAAGGTCTTCCTAACGACATTTCATATGGATAAGCTGACTCAGACATCCTAATGACCACAAAATTTACCATAAATGACATTCCAGAAATAATGATCTGCTGCTGCTTCAGAATGCCAACAGGCTGAACTCGAGTTTGATCCGCCATCTTCACTTGAAACAGTGCTCGAGCCAATGCCCCTTCTCCCATTTCTTTAAAAATATGCTCAGGTAATATATTCACCCCTGAGCCCCCATCAATCAACACTTCATCAAATCGTCTTTGCCCATACTGTACCTGAATTACTAGCACGACAAAATCTACATCCGCTCGATCAATATTATTAGCTGATGTTGAGGGTACCGACCTAAATGCTGGCTCTGAATGCTGACCAATCAGCTTCTTCAATAATTTCTCCCAAAACACTGGTACCAAGGATAATAATTGGTCTAAAGACAACTATAATGGTGAGTTAATGATTACCTCAAACCAATCTTTATCAGCATCTTGCTTGATTGGATTCTTGTTTTTGGTTGTTATTCATGGTACCATGCCTACATCCTGCTCTTCTTCGGTCGGATCTATAAATTTCACATGTTTATGCTACTCTTGCTGAACTTGTTTTTGCACTTTGTCCCTAACCTGTCGTTGTTCTTGCCAATTAATAGGACCTTTGTTCTTGGACCTTGTGACCGCCAATACTTCCACTTCTTTTCCTTTCCCACACTGCTTACAATCACAGCACCACTGAGAGTCATGCTTTGCATTTACCATTTTCGATGTACTAGGAGTTGTCTCCTTTCGACACTCCGGTTTTGGACCAACTCAATAACTATAGCATTGGCTTGAGTAGCATGTTGTCCCTGTTGTAGTTGTTGTCCCTGTTGATGAGGCTGATTATACCGAATTACTGGTATGCCCCTTTCTTCTCTATGTTTTACCCATAATGGATAATTGGGTCCTATCCAATGATCAGACACTGAACAATATCCACAAGGCATCACTCTTTGTGGTCGCCCCTCCTGGTTATGTCCTTGCTAATTCCACTGATCTCCCCATAGAGTTCTTGCTTGCTACTGCCTCTTAAAATTGCCTCTCCCTTGCATAGGCATAGCCTAATTGGCTGCCACATTAGTATTATTCCTATTCTCTTGCCGTGAACTTTGCCCTCTATTCTTGGGGTTGACACAAAATCTCCTTTCTTTTGGAGCTACAATGGAATATCCATGTCTTTTTAACTTACTAATCCATGCTTCCTCTTTACTTTGCTTAGCCTTATGCTTGCGATGCTTGCTCCCTACTACTTCTTCATCTTGGGTATCAGAGTCAGAATCAGTTGAACCTTTGTCTGACTCTGAACTAGAATCAGAATGTCTCTTTTTAGCCCGTCCAAATCTTCTTTCCATGTGTGCAGCTACTAACACTAATACATCAAAGCCATTCACAATATCCACACTTGCAATTGCATGTCTAATGGTACTTCGTAATCCTTTTAGAAAATAATCTGCCAACATCTAGTTAGTAGGTATTTCATTACCTTGCAATCGTTCCATTAAGGTTCTGAATTTTTGAGCATAATCTTCCACTGACATGGTTTTTTGCCTAATAGATCTCAATTTCCATAACACATCGGAAGGAGTCCTCTCTTTTCTTAATCGTTGCAAAAATGCTATTTTTAATGCATCATATGTAGCAAAATGAGCAATACCATATTGACTGAACAAGATCATAGCTCGTCCTTCCAACATGGTAGCAAATTGTTGAAGTTTAATGTCATCACCATATATAGTTGGGTATCCATTAACTGTCCATTTTATCTCAAATTGAGCCGCATGGCAATTAGCATCTTCTTTAGAGCCTCCTCTGAAATGAGCTGCTTTGACTTTCGGATTGGGAGGTGGTTGCGCCATTGGCTGTGGTTGAGGTGTACGCTTAGTTCTTTGACCGATCGCCCCTGCAAGTGGGTCGAACTAGAGCCGTCTTCTTACTCCTACAGTTGCTTCTGTTAGGAATAGTGCTCCAAGTATACCGCCCACTAACCTTATCTCTGTTGCACTTGTTTCTCCCTGTTCCTCTTCTATTTCCAGATTAGCTTCCTCCTCGGCTTCGTACCAATCGTAACATTCTAAGGATGACTCCACTTTAGTTGGCTTTGCCTGCGCTCGTAAAATACACTTTACCAAATCGTTTTCTTCTTTCCTTCATGCATTTCTTGCTTCATTAGCAGCACAGTAGGATCGCCAAATGTGTTGGGGTTCACATTCAACACATCTCTACTTGTTTTTGAACAATCAAACTTCAGCACTGATCTACTTCACACAAAGAATACGCTTCCAACAGATTTCAGATTTAGCACTGTTGCACTGCGACAAAATCTCTCTTCAACGAACATAACTCAAATAGACAAGGATTCATTCTTGCCCTGAATGTACATAAGTAAATTACTCCATTAGAGTTCTTCTACATCAGGTATTACATGATGGAAAAGTTCATTAGAACTTCTGACTATAGAAAATACATTTACGAAATAGGTAAATATGCCTCTGAAATCAAGATTTTGTCATTTCTGTTTCACCATTATCTTGCACTATTAGAAGAATGGAGTCTCTTTCTCTTCTGGCGTTGTTCTCTCTGAGGATGCTTCTTTCTTTTTTCTTCTTGGAAAGATTTCTTCTTGCCTCTTCTCGTTTCTTTTGCTCTCCCTCTTGGAGACGCTTCTTCCCCTTCCTAACCCCCCTTCTCGTGAACGAAATACAACTACTCTCTTTATTGCAACATCAGCGCCTAACAAAAAATAACTGTCTATTAAAATTCGAGCAAGAAAATACAAATTCAGCAAATTTCCGACTAAGCAACATCCGATTGAGTAATATATGAGCTAGCAGACTTTCAAAATTCAGATTAACTATTTATCCTCAAGATTCTTCTATCCTCAACACTTATCTTAGGATTGAGTTCAAATATGGGAATGAGTGTATCTACATAAGAGAGCAAAAATACATTGAGAAATTATTGGAAAGGTTTGTAATGATAGATTCCAAGCCTATGCAAACACCTATGGATGTTAATGTGTCATTACAAGAAAAAGTAGATTAAGAACCTTTTTATGCTACTTTGTATAGTCAAGCAGTTGGTTTCTTGATCTATTTATGTAATACATATCCTAACATTCAATTCCCAATTTCTCAAGTATCCAGGTTCATCTAGAGTCTAATCAAGATTCATTGGAAAGTAGATAAGAGAAAGACATCAAAAGTTAATTAGATTATTAAACCTTATGCCATTATGTCATTGAAGGGGGGATTGTTACAAACAATGCCAAAATGGCACAAAAACCCTAATTTCCAACAACCCTTATTTTTGGTACTTAGCCAAATTTTGGTCAGAGAAGGTCAAAAAGAATTATAAGCTCATCAAATAGTACTTGAGGAGAGATTTCATTTGGTTTATAACATTATGTCATCAGAGGAACAAAAATGCCAGAAATCCCTAACCCTAATTTTTGCTCAAAAATGTTTTTTTTTTTTATATTATGAATCCTCACCTCATGAGCATCAAGCAAAGCTAATTCATGTAAAAACAACATGGTTAAATTTTGAGATCACAATTTTTTTGTCCCCTAAAAGCTGGATCATTACTTTAAAAATGTGGCCATGCTTTTTATGATTTTGAGAGATTTTTTTTTTCAAAAACCTCCTAATCTTATATGAGAAGGTGCTAAGGGTCATAATTGAGAATCAATATACCTTAAAAAAGTTCTTTAAATCTTTGAGGAATCTTGGAGGAGGTGTTCCCAATCTTTGGTGCGAATTTGGAGGAGATTTTGGAAGCCAACCATTACCTTTTGCTAAGTTCTATAAGTAGCAAGTCTAGTTTCATTTATTCTTCTGTTGTTTTTGTTGTTGTTGTTCCAAGGCTTTTACCTTCTACTTCAACACAAGGAGGAGATTATCTTGCTATTTAGGTCAACTTCTAATTTAAGGTTCCTAAACCCTAATTTGATAATTAAGCTTTGTTGTAAAACAATTCTAAACTCTATCTAGTCACTTAAATTGCACATACATAGACTCTTCATAGCTCTTAGCAACTTTATGCACAATTTATTATATCTAGAACCCCAAATTCAGCCTAGATTTAGTTTTGTATCATTACACAAATTGTAATTTGACATTCATATTAGATAGTGTGTGTCAGTAAGCATTGAACTTGCTTTGACACTTTGACAAATTTGTGTATTCTCTCTCTGTTTCTCATTCATCTAATGTTGAGTCTTAAGGTGTGTATGCTGAGGTTCATGTTTTGGAAGATCCTATAAACATGTGAATATTGTTATTAGGGTCCACCTCACTTCCAACATAACATATATGTTGGAACGGATATGTTCATTAGTCAAACTATAATATAGTGCCAAAGAAAATTACTTGTTGGATCTTAAAGCGGAATCAAGAAATCTAGTTAATTATAGTGCTATATTGTGTGCTCACTTAAAAAGTGAATTGTTTGGAAAGCATAAGACAGAAAAGCACATGAAGATAGTGCTTCTCCTTGTTTGCTTATGCTCATCTCATTACCATCTAAATGAATGGAGCAGAAAGCATTAATATACTGACTCCATGATTGTCATCGAGAAGGAAAGCTAAGCAATCACCAAGGAAATGAATAAGAAAATTAAAAAATATGTTATATTTCTTAGCATTGAGTTTAAACAAGTAAATAATTTTAATGTACATGAGGATATTGATTGGAGTTAACATCAATAATCCACTATTGTGATTGAAAAGAAAATTAGAAGACTTAGTTTCTGCACCAACTTTGTTACCTGGGGAGTAGTCTCAACGAGTAGGAGATTCTCAATTGATTGAAGGCCAAAGAAGTTTGAAAATATTAGAAATTTAGGATGCACTTACTAAGAAAATGATGAGGATACATCAACTCATGTTGATATATTTAGGTAGTGATGTGTTTGAACACACTAGGACTCCCGGGGCACTTTTTTCCCTCTTTAGGAGGTTTTTTTCCCCCAGCTTGTATATACGCCTATTGTCCTAATGGGCTACTTATCTTTGTACATTCTCTACTATACAAATAGTATTGTGTGTTGAGCTCCAAGCTTCTTCATCTTCCTTGTGCTGTTTGCGTGCTTTTGCAGATGTCTAACTCCAACAATTGGTATTAGACCAGGTTGTTGCTTCATCTAGGGCATCGTCTACACCTCTTTGGTTGTAGTATCAGAATCACACGAATTTTGGTGAGCATACTCAGCGTGTTTTCAAGATCAAAATGGCTTCGCTTTGTGGTGCCAAAATCGCGATCTGAGCTCGTTTCGGCCTCCGAACACACTATCACAGTGCTTGTGTAGTCTATTTCATCTTTTTGTGCCAAAGGTATATACCAGTTTCTGTTTGCTAGTATAAGCATCTCAAAGTCTGCTACAGGTCTAGCAGAATTTGTCTGGGTAGTTCTGTTCAACTTTTTGAGATATAGTCAATTTTCTGCATCAAGGTATTTTAGTCACCGGCCATGGCTGAAAGCAGTGATGTATTCTGTATGTTGGTTGTTGAGGATAAGTTGGATGGTACCAACTACCCGTTATGGGCTTATATGATGCGACATGTGTTGGTTGCAAAAGGACTGTGGAACATTATGCATGGTGTCGAAAACGTCCTATCACACCTGTAATTGTTACAACTGCAAGTACTGAAGCTGATGCAGAAGGTGTCGAAGATGATGATATTCTGTATATTCCTGTTCGTGCTGCGATTTCTGCTGCACCTAGTGCACAGCAGATTCACGGGGATGGCACAGATGCCGAGGCACATGCATTGATAGCTTTGTCTGTCAAACATGCCACTATTCCTCACGTTCGCTCTTGCAGAATAGCTAAGGATGCTTGGTATACACTTACCACATTGTACCAAGCTAGGAATGAGGCTCGTGTTTCTTACCTCCAAAAAGAGTTGGAGAGTGAGCACATGAATAAAGGTGATTCTATGGACAGTTTCCTAACAAAGATCAAAGACTTGAAGGAATTGTTGATTTCTGCTAATGAGGTTATACCAGATAGGTCACTTGTGCAGACCGTTATGAATGGTCTTCCTGATTCATATCAAAGTTTTGCTTCTACTCTTCGGTTGATGATGAAAGGCAATCCAAATACCTTATCATTTGAGGAGTTATTCTCTGTTCTGTTGCAAGAAGATCAGTCCCAACTGTTGAAGCTCAAGGTCAAGGACAAAGCAGGGAAGCGCATCAAGGAAGTGGACACACAAGAAGAAGGAGCTAGTAGGGAGCTCCAAGAAGCACCTGCCAAATTTTCAGATGAAATCCCTATAAAAATAGTGATTATTATCACTAAAAACCATTGTAAATACCATTTTTCATTTTTGTAACTCCATTTTGTTCAAGCCGAGGAGTCCTCGAGCTTGAGGAGTATTAGAACTACCATCCTACCAATTTTCATAATTTTTAGACTCCGTTTGAGCCCCCAAATAAGCCCTGGAACCTATTTTTTAACTAGGCCGGACACTAGGTCTGGATAGGGCCAAAACCACTCAAAAACTATAAAAAGGCCTAGAGAGCTCATTTTTGGGGGTAGCTTGTTGTAGATTTCAGCTTTGTAAGAGAGCTCTTGTATAATCGAAGATCTTCCATTGTTCCACTCCTTGCTCTTACTTTGTGCGCGTGTGTGTGTATGTGTGTGCATGCTTGTGTGCTTTCACTCACGCACTTGTGCCATCACTTGCTCATGGTCTTCATACCGGTCCTCACGTCTCCACGGATTGACATTTATGAGGTGTATCTCCTCACGTTGGTACTCACCATTGTGCTAGAGTGACACCAAATTTGGCGCCGTTGCCGGGGAGAGAGCTTGGAGGACGAGCGTGTGACGGTAAGATGTAGAGTAGCGACATTGGAAGGTAAAAAAATCATCATTTTTAGTTCAGTTTTTGAAATTTCCTTCTTCTTCATCTTCATCATCATCACCATCTCCACCCGCCTTCATCTTCTCAGTTTTTTCCCATTTTTTAGAGTACATTCACCTTGTTTTTACTTGTGGTTGTGAGCAAGAAGCTTAGAGAGGGTGCAGAACAGAGGCGCTAAAGAAGTAGCACCAAAATAGTTGAAAATCTGAGTGAACAGCCCCAAACGTGACGAAACCTGCGCCAAGTATCGTGAGTGCAATATCGTGGGTTTGCAGGAAGATTTTGCATCTACAGACACATAGGAGTGACAAGGAGGACACAAGGTACTCATATTTGTAAAAATTTTTGAATTTGGACTCCAAAAAATCCAAGTATCATGTTTCTCTCGCGGTTGAGGTATCGCGATACCTGACAAGTATCGTGAATCTCTTGTGGTTGAGTATCGCGATATTTCCCAGGTATCGTGTATCGTCTCAGGAAGATCGCGATACTTGGCAAGTATTGTGTATCGTTTCGGCCAGAGATCGTTTCGGCTAGAGATCGCGTATCGTTTTCCTTGAAAGATCGTGTATCGTTTTGGCCAGAGATCGTGTATCGTTTGAGATCGCGATACCTATCAAAGATCGTGTATCGTTTTTGCCCACGTATCGTGTATCGTTTTATACCGATCGCGATACTTAACCGAGGTCGTGTATCGTGTCTAGTGTATCGTGTGTTCCCGGTCGCGATACCTACCAAGTATCAAGTATCGTGTTCTCTGAGTATCGAGTATCATTTTCCTTGGAATATCGTGTATCGTCTGGTTCAAAGATCGAGTATCGTGGACATCAAGTATCGCGATATTTCTCAACTATCGTGTATCGTGACAAGGTAAGTATCGTGTATCGTTTCGTACCGATCTCGATACTTGTTACTGATCGTGTATCGTCTTGAGCTAAGTATCGTTTTGCCCGAGTATCGTGATAGTCAAGTATCGTGTATCGTTATACAGCGATCGCGATACCTATCAAAGATCGTGTATCGTTGAGTTTGCTCGCGATACTTGTTGAAGATCGAGTATCGCCTACTTCAAGTATCGCGATACATACCAAGTATCGTGTATCGAGTTCCTCAAGTATCAAGTATCGTGTCCTACAAATATCGTGTATCGCCTATTTTGGAGCATTTCCTGAGAGACCCTGTTTCCCTGTTTTAAACCCTAGAACCCTGAACTGGCATAACTTTCTCATACGAAATCGGTTTGCTGTGATTTTGGTTTTGTTGGAAAGCTCGTGGGGAGTACAACCAAAACATCGACTGGTTACGGTAAAAATAATACCAGGATTATTAGGTAGGGTATTTTGAAGTTGACCCTCAGGAAAACTGGAAAACCAAGGTGTTCCAAAGGATTTTGAGCAATAGAAGAGAACTTTGGGACTAGAAGCCAAGGCTTATGAACCTGCGATCTGGCAGACACTTAGGCAAGGATAGACAAAGCATTAGGTCATCTGAGGCTAGTGTCAACCATACAGCCAAGTCTTGGGCTCAACAGCTTAGTGGTTGTCCTTACATGCTAAGTTCAGAAACCAGTGACTCAGAAATGTCTTTTAGAATGGAGAGACCCACACGTGGCTCAGGCACTGCTTATTTATAGACACCAGAAGGTCCTTATAAGACCCAATTGGAGTATATCAGGACCAACCAATTAGGTGCTCGCATCTATGAGGATGGTCTAAGGCGATCAGTGGTTCAACTCAAGAATCCTGACCAACCCTTTGGACTTGAACACCCAGTGGTCAAGTTTGAAGAGGGTGCTTACATTGATAAGGAAGGAACCATGTATGTGGTTACCAACTTACCAGATAGGACAGATGAGTTTGGAAATATCATTCCTGAGAATGAGATAGGAGACCTAGAGAAAGGGGACCTAGGAGGAGAACCCAAAACCCCTAGAGGTAAGTCAGTCTTGACTAGAGTGATCACTTCAGAATGGATTCCTCAAGATAACAAAAGCATAGAACTATTCGTGAATCGAGAAACGGAGGAAGCCTTTTGGAGATTTAGGCCAGATCAACCCAGCCCAGTAGTCACCATCTATGAATTCAAGGACCCAGAGACACCAGGGAAAGCTGTCTATCTAGATCACACATCTCAAAAATTATTCTTAGTATCAGATCATGACAGACATGCTTACACTTGGCAAGGTGAATCAATTTTCCCTCCACCAAGATCTAATGTTTCCTAGGGCCTCCAAGGAGCCGGATCATCCAAGGCTCATGAAACCCAGAGGGAAAGAACTAGAGAGAGACCGGAGGTAAGCTTTGCAGATACTGTAGGCAGAGACAGATCAGGATATGGAACGGAAAGACCTGAAAGGGAGAGACATAGAGTTTATAGGCATCAAAGAGATGATCATGATTTCCCATTGCCTAGACCACGAGAGCACTCAAGAACCCTTAGGCCCTCTCAAGTGGTTAAGACAATGAAGAACTACTTTGATGGATTTGGAGATCCTTATGATCATGTGGCGGAGTTCAAACAAGTGCTAAGAGCTGAACAGGTTGAAGACTTATTCACCCAGTTCGAGGCATTTGGTTTGACTCTTAAGGGTACTGCCTTAGCTTGGTTTCAACCTCTAAACAATCGCAACTATAGAGAGATAGGTCAACTGCTAGAAGAATTCATTGTGGAATTTTCCAAAAGCGGTATCAGGCATAACACATCATCCTTGATCCACAGCTTCAAGCAGACACCCCAAGAAACAGTACGACTTGCAGGAAGAAGGTTTAGGCAGTACCTGGAAAGATGCCCTGTACTAGAATTACCCACATCAGCCAAACAGGTGGCATTGTTTTTAGATGGCCTATTGAGCACAAAGTTGAGATCATATGTATACTTGAAAGAGCCTAGATCCATAGAAGAGTGTGTACGGATATGCATTGACATAGAAGACAACTTGGGTGAGGAGTTAGGACTGTCCAAACTCTATAAGGATTCAGACAGTTCTACTAGTCATACCACTAGAACCTCGAGTGAGATAGATGAGATAGCTGAGCAGGTGGCCAAAAAGCTAGGAGTTCAAAATAGACAAATGCCAAGGGTCACCTCATTGAAGCGATGTTATACATGTGGAGGAGATCACATGGCTAATGTTTGCCTGTTAACGACTCAACCCCAAGGAAACCCTAATGCTCTATATTGCACCATTGAGAGGAAATATACAAATCATACGACCCAAGATTGTCCCGATAACAGGCAGGCTGTTAGACAAAATTATCAGCAACCTTACCAGCAAGGTAGGTATCAGCATCAATACCAACAGCCATATTATAGGCCACAACAATATCAACCTCAATACCAGCAGCAATATCAGGCACCATATAGGCCACAACCAGTCCAAGGAAACCAACCGCCAGCTCCTGCCAATGTGATCCCAGTTAAATATACGATGGCGGAGGAGAACCCTAATAGAGCATTGGTGCCACTAACCCCATTGGTCTCAGAAAATGATTCTCACGCTCATGGTTCAGACTACTTCCATGAAGATAGTCCACATGCTTATTATATAGAGTCACCTGAGCAAAGTGAGACTTCTCAGTGTCAATATGAGACACCACCTATGGAACAAAATTGGGAGCCAGAATACTCCAGTGTCATGTATACGAATCCAAATCCTAGGCCCCAATTGAGACAAGTAAGACCACAAGCCCCTAGAGGACCATGCTTTAGATGTCAGGGCGACCATTTCATTCGTGAATGCCCCCACCAACCAGCTCTGGGACAAGGGCAAAACATTACAATACAAGGCTTTTGTCCTGAGTGTGGCAAGGAACATCTTCCTAGAGAGTGTTCGAGAAACCCCGCTAGTGCACCCAAGGTTACACCCATCAATGTGGTAGGCTTAGTAACAGATTCAAGTTCAAGTAGTAGTAATGTGGCTCCTGTACAGGCGGTTACTAGGGCACAGGCTGCACAACAAGCAAAACCATCTGATCAATCGGAGTCAAGTGAGTCAGGAGAGCCTAGTAAGAGGAAACCAAGAACATGGAAGGATACCAGAGAGAAGGCTAATCGCAAGTGGAACAAAAAGCTATCCGAGCTAGAAGAAAGCCTAAGGGATACCAAAACAAAAATAGAAGACATTGCATCTCAAAGCCCCTCACATACCGAAGCTCCATCCACTCCACCTCATTCCACCCCACCACCCATTGTAAATAACCCACAACCAGGGTCTATTCTTGCAGATCCAACCCCAGAAGGCTTGGACATGATGTTCAAGGCCTACCAGGCTCGTCTTCAAGAAGGGCCAACAACTGCAAACTTGGACAAGAGTTACCCGAGAGCAGATTTAGAGATTGAACGGATGAAAATGTGCATGAAAATGGTAGAACAAGCTCAAGCTATACTTGAGACTAGTCAAAAGTTCAATCAGACAAACTCTGTCAAACCGGATTTGCATTTCTAGGGCTTACTAGAAAGATTAGAGCAGTTGGTAAACAAACCACAAGTTTCTTTACCTCCACAGGCTCAACCAGTTATTGAAAGAGGAAGCTCACCACCAATGGGAGCTTATGTTCCTAATTCCACGGATGCTGGAATACCTCCTTCAATTCAACAGTATTCTCAAGAGTTCTTGCGGGAAATACAAGAAGAGAAATGGGCCAAGGAGAAGGGTAACTCCCCTCCTATTCCTGAGATTGATGATCTTCATGATCAATTTCCCCAAGTCATCCCATCTATCTATGGAGATCAAACAGTGCAACCAGAGGATGAGAGATTAGATTTTGAATCTAATTCTTTACAAGAGTTGCCTCATTTCACAGGCCCATGGGAATCTGAATCTCTCCAGATCAGAGCTCCCACAATATTGGTAAGAAATGAAGACTAAGTGATTCCAAGAAACACTGATGTTGTGAAGAACACTAAGGTTCAATGTCATCTCACTGTGGAAGAGCTGCTCAAAGCAAAACCTGAGCTCTGGAATCATGTGAAGGATCAGGTTCCAGAACTTGAATCCAATATGCCAAAAGTAGGCTCTAAGCAAAAAGTTCCAAAGATACCTCTCGACAAGATAGGAGACATGAGCGAAGGTGAAGAAGGTAACACTTATCTTTCGATCACCTATCAAGGTTACACAACCAAAGCAATCGTAGATTTAGGTGCTGGAGTTGCTATTGCAACCACTTCCTTGTGGAAGCGATGGGGCAAACCCACATTAAGACCAACTAGAATGAAGCTTCAAATGGCAGATGGTCATTTTGAAAGACCTCTAGGATTGCTTGAAGGGATAACTCTAACCACTTGTGGTGTAGAGTTTGAACATACATTTGCTATATGTGACTTTGAAAAAAATAATGTCTACGAGATGATCCTAGGAAGACCGTTCCTACGACAATTGCAAATAGTACAGGATTGGGGAACCAACTCCTTGTACTTACAGCACTTAGGGGTCACCACCAAGGTCAATCTAAAGGATTACACCTTCAGAGATGTACCACCCCTACAGTGGAATCCTATCCACAAAGCAAAAGAAGATTCAATCTCTGTGCATTCTGGAAGTTCACCTGATCCATCCTGGCTACATGAAGATACTCACTTGTGGATGTGCAAGGTCGCGAAGGAAGAGGAAAAGCGTCTAAAAGCAAGAGAAGAAGGAACTTCCCCAGGAGATAGACCAATAAAAGACCCAGCCTATACACCGATGATATTTCCAGATGAGGAATTTGAGCCTCATGGTTGGGCAGAAATCTTAGCTACCATGGACATTGCAGTCAATGAAGAACAATGGACACCTCATTGTGATGAGGAGGGTTATGATACTTCAGTGTTCATGTGTCAGCCCCTGTTGGAAGAGTGTGATCCTAGTGAGTTCATAGAAGAAGAAGAGAATGACGATGATCTAGAATCCATTGTGATGGATACTTACTTTGACTCAGAGGAACACTATTTAGAAGACATAGGAGTGTTAACCCAAAAAGAAGAAGAACCCCTCACGAGTATTAAAACGATAAATTCAAAGGAAGGAAGTGAAGGAGGTCAACAGAAAAAGAAAAGAAAAGCAATGAAACAAGAAGAGGAAGAATCATTGTTTGAAGTACCAAAAAATTTCAAGAAATATGAAGTGGAAGACCAAAAAATTTTGGTACGGATGCCTAAGAGAGAGGCCATTATAGGAGAAGCATATGACAATAAAGAAAAGACCAAAGAAATTGTAGTGACCATTGAAGGGGACGAAGAACGATGTACGTACATAGGAGATGACCTAAGTGCAAAAGAAGAAGCAGAGCTTGTAGCTCTATTAAGGGAATATAGGGATGTGTTCGCATGGCACTATAGAGACTTGAAAGGAGTAGATCCAAAGATTTGCTCTCATACGATTCCGACGACCGCTGATGCCAAGCCCACCAAACAAAAGCCCTACACATATAATGACAATTATGCAGCCAAAATAAAGGAGGAAATTGACAGGCTGATTGAAGCTGGATTCATCTATGAGATTGAGCACACTGAATGGGTGTCCCCCATTGTGGTGGTGCCCAAGAAGAATGGGAAATTGCGAGTGTGCATTAACCTTAAAAAAGTTAATGCCGCTACGATCAGAGATAGTTATCCACTTCCAATCACCGAACATCTATTGGAGCGTGTTGCAGGCAAGGAAGTTTATAGCTTCCTTGATGGATTTTCAGGTTACAACCAAGTAGCCATTGCCCCCGAAGATCAACACAAAACGGCCTTTGCCACAGAATGGGGAATCTTTGCATTTCGTGTGATGCCATTTGGGCTCACCAATGCACCTGCAACATTCCAAAGGCTCATGTGTCATGTCTTCAAAGAGTTCTTGCGAAAGAGCTTAGAAGTATATGTGGATGATTTATGCGCTCATTCCCAAGAAAGAAGTTACCACATCCCTGAGCTCAGATAGATCTTCAACAAGTGTAGAGATTATCGAGTGTGTCTGAACCCAGAGAAGTGTGTGTTCATGGTACGACAAGGTAAGATCTTAGGTCACATTGTTTCTAAGAATGGAATTTCAACAGATGAAGACAAGGTAAGAGCGATAGCAGAGTTGCCAAGACCAAGGAATGTTAAAGAGGTACAAGCCTTTATGGGCCATTGTGGATATTACCGTAGGTTTATCCACATGTATGCCATCATAGCTAAACCTCTTTATGGGTTGTTAACAAATTTTGAGTGGAACGAGGAATGCAAGAATTCCTTCAACGAGCTGAAAAGACGTTTGTGCACAGCACCAATATTGACTACTCCGGATTGGAGCAAACCCTTTCATGTCCATGTAGATGCCTCCAATCATGCAATAGGATGTGTGCTAGAACAACCCACAGGTGAAGGAAACCTAGATTTGCCGATAGCATATGCTAGTAGGCAATTAAATGCAGCTGAACGAAATTATACCACAACGGAGAGAGAAGGCTTAGGCATGGTATACGCTGTGAAAAAGTTTAGACACTATTTATTGGCCAATAAGTTCAAGTTTTTCACTGATCGTCAAGCTTTACTATATTTGGTCAATAAACCTTGCAATACAGGCCGCTTGGTGAGATGGTTCCTCTTACTAATGGAATACGACTTTGAAGTTGTTGTCAGGAAAGGTAGAACCCATCTTAGGGCAGACCATCTTTCTCGTATCACTTCAGGAGAGCCACCACAAGGAGTGTCTGACGAATTGCCCGATGCTTATCTGTTCAATTTAGAAGTTGTTCCTAAATGGGCAAATAAGTTGGTACCAGTCCTAACCTTTGGGCCTGCAAATAAAAATGTGAAAACAAGCAAAGAAGAAATTGTAAGATCACAAAAGTATCAAATATTGGCTGGAAGCATGTACAAACAAGATCCAGAGGGTGTACTAGCTTGTTGTGTTGAGGACGACGAACATACTAGTTGGTTGCAACAAGCCCATGAGGGACTGCTAGGAAATCACTACCCTAAACAACGAACATTGCAGAATCTAAAACGTTTAGGAGTGTATTGGCCTAGCATGGACAAAGAAATACAGGAGTGAATCCAGAATTGTCCAGTGTGCCAGAAAAGACCCCCAGTGGAGCATGCCACTCTTTATCATGTGTCATTAATCCCAGATTGGAGTGCTCCATTGGTTGAGTTCATGAGATCGGGAACATTACCCAATCAGGCTAGTCTTGCAAGAAAACAGAGCATGGAGCAAGAGGCTCAAGGCTATGCCTTAGTAGGAGACAACCTATATCGAAGAGGCAAGGATGGTTACCTAAGACTGTGCGTTCATGAATCAGACTATTTGAAAGTCTTAGAAACTGCACACAGCGGTGTTGCAGGTGGACACTTTGGGCCTGACAGAGTAATTAAGACCATTCTATTCTCAGGACTTTGGTGGCCCACTCTTCATATGGATGCACATACTTATGTGAAGAAATGTGACACATGCCAACATGCCCAATATCCGATAAGAAAAGACGAGATGCCTTTAAGGCCAATGATGGGGGGACGTGCATTTTCAAAGTGGGGTATAGACTTTGTAGGTCCCATCAACCCCCAAGCTAGAAACTCCCATGTAGAATACATTATTGTAGCCACAGATTACCTTACAAAGTGGGTGGAAGTAAAAGCCACGACAAAGAATGATGCTCAAACGACGGCTAAGTTCTTATTCGAAAATGTGTTCACTAGATATAGGTTACCAATAGAGTTGGTTAGTGATAGAGGTAACGCACTTCTTGAATGAGGTCATTGAAAATCTCCTTCAAGAATTCATGGTGATACATAAGAAGTCTGCCCCCTATCACCCACAAGCTAATGGACAAGCCGAGAGCACGAATAAGATCCTATGTAACGTATTGACGAAACTTGTAAATAATAAACGCTCTGATTGGGACAAACAATTTCATCATGCTGTTTGGGCATACCGAGTTGCCTACAAAACGGTACTCAATGCTACCCCATTTCAGATGGTCTTTGGACAGAATGCCGTGCTACCATTGGACTTCCTAATCACAGCCTTGAAAGTAGCGCAAGAGCATGAGTGGAATGGACATGAGTTGTCTTCCAGGATCTTTGATCTAGAACGCTTAGGTGAGATGAGGCTACGGGCAGCAGCAGGCATTTATGCTGCAAAGAAAAGGCAAAAGGCATACTTTGATGCCCATGTAAAGGATAAAGGATTGAAGGAAGGAGATCTAGTGCTGGTTTATACGCTAAAGCAACATGCCCGCAAATTGGAGAAACGAGGATATGGACCCATGATCATTAATAGACTCTCCACTAGCGGTGCAGTTCAATTGGCCACTTTAGAAGGTGATATCCTACCAAACTATATTAGTGGATGCCGAGTCAAGTTATATCAAGAACCTCTTACAGAGGAAATGCTCATGAGACTCAACACTGCTAAGAAGCGAAAAGAAGAGGAGTTAAGGGTTAGAGAAGAAGCACAAGTAGAGGCGAGAGAGCGCATCAGAAGAAATAAGCTACGGCGGCTAGGCCTAGATGTCAACACAAAAGCTCCAAAATATCACATGGACATGTGCCAAAAATCAGGCATAACTACTTCTCAAATAATTGATCGACGGCCCTTTGTGACTATAGAGGTAGGACGCGGAAAGAGTGTAAAGACTGTGAGAGCATTAGTTGATTCAGGTGCAGCAACTAGTGCAGTTCGACTTTCATACTGCCAAGACCTGCAATTGGACATCAAGCCCATAGAAGCCTATCTCATAGGGTTGGGAGGTGTGGAAACCTCTTGTTTGGGAGAGGTGGAACTTCCCATCTACCTTCAAGATGTTCCAATAAAAGTCAAAATGCTAGTGTGTCATGATGAGGACCTCACAGAGCCACTTGTCTTGGGTCAAGATTGGATTTACGACCATGCTGTCAACTTGAACCTAAGAAGTCAACTTCTTCATGTTTGGGCACATGAACAATGCATTACATTAGAATTGGAGAATTGCATGGCCACTGACCAAGACACCACACGCTCTCTTCTTTCCTTTAAGGCTAATCTTCTCGAACAAGATGTTGTAAATGTCACAGGACCTATGATCCAGACGGGCACAATCATGGAAGGACAGTCGCAAAGGCAAGAAGAACCTTCTTCTTTTTCAAAGAGTAAAGCATCCACATTAGTCCAACCTCAGAAGCAAACAAAACAGTGCAAGATAGCCAGTCTATCAAATAGACAAAGAGCCTTCAAGAAGAAAGAAGTTATGGGCATGAAGCAGATCTGGGTAAAGAAAGGAGTGCAACCATCGATGTTGCCTCAAAGATTCCCACCCAACCAGATCGACCATGAAAAAAGAAGGACCAAGCACCTACGACAGGCTCAAGCACGAAGAATCCAACAAATTTGGCTACCGAAGCTATCCAAGAAGGTCGACCACAATCATGTACAAATTTGGGTGCCTAAAAAATTAGCTACAACTCAACACGGGCGATTACAGATGTGGGTACCCAAGAAGCTCTTACATACACAATGGCCTATGCTCCCCACCAGGCAAAAGGTCTCAACAAAGAAGCCAAGGAAAGCAAAGGGTAAGAACAAAACACAAAGAACAAACGAAGATAAACTCAACCCTTCTGCAAAAGAAAGCACGCAATCATCAAGGATATGGGTTTGGAAGCCAAAAGCACCAAACCCTATTCCAAAATGGGTTCCAATCCGGAGGATTACATCATTTCGAGATCCAATAGACACCTCCAATCAAAGAATTCATCAAGTATGCAAGTAACATCAAAAGCCTCGACCAGCAGCAACCATGTGCCTTTGGCATAACCCAGTCGTTTGCACCATTCAGGTCATGCATTTCCAAAGTATGCATCAATATAGGGCCACCTTACATGGCTGTGCATAGACACAATTGAGAAATCCCAGGCACATGAGACACAATTTTCACATGCAAAATATGTTATTGATACTAACCTCTTTCTTCTTGTTTGATGCCATCGTGTGCAAAAAAAAAAAAGGGGCAAAGAAGAGGACTGTGCTTGAAAATACTCATCAGCGAACTTTCAGCAAGAACATCCATCAACAAAAAGGACAAGCCGATGGTCAAACACCATGATGGAACTACAACACGAAGAGATGAAGATCAATGGACCCTTCACCATGGTAAGACGTGTATGCTTCAACAACACTATAACCATGATCGATTAGGAAACCTCTTCGTCAGCATACCCTTGAGCACTTAGCTCAAGACCCAATCTCTTGCACCATACTTCTTGCCATGCATTTTCCAAGTACGCATACGTAGGGCCACATTACAAGGCCATGCACAAGGCACATATTTTGTCCAACCCCCGCACTAAAGCACTTATCCATCATCCATTATGGGTTACAAGTACTTGGCAGGAAAACTATGAAAGCCATCTTTGGAAGAATCAGCGGACATCACGGTGACCACTACAAGAACAAGCGAGCCATCCACCACTGAGAGTTGCTCATAATCAACATTGAACACCTCCTTTGAGCAACTAGTAGTTTTGGAAAACTCACAAATGCACCATCCAGATGGAATACAAGGTAGAAGTACGTACAAAGGGACTACAAACTGCAAGAGATAACAGTGGCAAAGTGAAGAACCAGACAAACGACCAGGATACATTGGGAAGAGGGATCGCCCCTGTTGGATGCAAAGGACGCTACCTCCCAACGTACTACATGGAACGACCACTACAATAAGGGTCTGTCAGAGACGACAGACTCAAGAGGGGGGGGAGTGTTGAAGCTCAAGGTCAAGGACAAAGCAGGGAAGCGCATCAAGGAAGTGGACACACAAGAAGAAGGAGCTAGTAGGGAGCTCCAAGAAGCACCTGTCAAATTTTCAGATGAAATCCCTATAAAAATAGTGATTATTATCACTAAAAACCATTGTAAATACCATTTTTCATTTTTGTAACTCCATTTTGTTCAAGCCGAGGAGTCCTCGAGCTTGAGGAGTATTAGAATTACCATCCTACCAATTTTCATAATTTTTAGACTCCGTTTGAGCCCCCAAATAAGCCCTGGAACCTATTTTTTAACTAGGCCGGACACTAGGTCTGGACAGGGCCAAAACCACTCAAAAACTATAAAAAGGGCTGGAGAGCTCATTTTTGGGGGTAGCTTGTTGTAGATTTCAGCTTTGTAAGAGAGCTCTTGTATAATCGAAGATCTTCCATTGTTCCACTCCTTGCTCTTACTTTGTGCGCGTGTGTGTATGTGTGTGCATGCTTGTGTGCTTTCACTCATGCACTTGTGCCATCACTTGCTCACGGTCTTCATACCGGTCCTCACGTCTCCACGGATTGACATTTATGAGGTGTATCTCCTCACGTTGGTACTCACCATTGTGCTAGAGTGACACCACCGACCGAAGAGGTCCATTATGCGAGTTGCAGATCAAGCTTTCCTGGCTAGTCAGAAGGGCAAAGGAAAATGGAGCTCTTCAAGTAGTAAGCAGAAACCTACTAATTATGCATATTCAAAGAACTAAGATAAAGATGAGAAGAAATCACAAAAGCAAAAATTGTTTTGTAAGTATTGTAAAGGGAATGATCATATCATAAAGAACTTTCCAAAACTGGATGCTAAAGAGGCAAAGAAGAAAGAGGCTGGAATGGTTGTTGAAGAGGCCTCTACACCAAAAAACAGAATCTGCTAATCTTGTGTAGGAAGAAGAATGGGTGTTTACTACTGTCTGCAGTTGTGAGCCATCTTCTCATGAGCAGTGCATGTCTGTAGTAGACTCAAATGTTTGCCAGTATTTTGGCAGTGGGGCAACCAAACATATTACCTCATAGTGCAATTTCTTCGCTTCACTTGAGTTTGCCCCTGTAGGGAATACTGTTACATGCACCAACAACTCCTCTTATCGTGTTATGGGAGTTGGTAAGATCATTTTGACTACTACTGATGGTAGTTCTTTCACTTTGTCAGATGCTTTATTTGTGCCAACGATCAAGAAGAACCTGTTATCCTGAGTTTTTGCATTAGCCAATATTGGCTTGGTTGTGAAATTTGTTGATGACAGGTGTACAGTTCATGATCTGTCAAATGGCGATGTGATTATTGCTTCTGGCATTTTATGTATTCGTCCTTTCCAAAAGATGGTTCAGTTTGGGCTACTCAAAAATTGCAGCTTGTACATAGTGATGTCTGTGGTCCTATGCAGACACCTTCTTTTGGGAATTATCTTTACTTCGTGACTTTCATCGATGATTTTTCCAGGCATGCATGGGTATATCCATTGAAGGCAAAGTCCAAAGTGTTCATGTGCTTCAAACAGTTTTTGGTTTTGGCTGAAAATCTGTCAGCATGTAAAATGGGCACCCTCTATTCTGATCGAGGGGGGAATATATGTCTTCTGATTTTAATACATTTCTGGCTGAACGTGGGATAAAACACCATTGTACAGTGCCATATACACCTCAACAAAGTGGAGTTGCTGAACGAAAGAACAAGTCACTCATGGAGATGGTGAGGTGTATGGTCAAGAGTCAGACTTTACCACATAGTTTCTGGCTTGAGGCTGTCATGTGTGTAGCATATGTACTGAACATGTGTCCCACTAAAGCACTACAGTCTATCACTCCATATGGGCTTAGCATGACCACAAGCCATCTGTTGCTCATCTACGTGTTTTTGTTTGTTTGGCATATGCATTAGTGCTTGAACAACATCGCAGAAAATTGGATGATAAAGCAGTAAAATGTATTCTTGTAGGGTACAGTTTTGAAAGTAAAGGCTATCATCTGTATCATCCACAAACTAAATGCATTCTGGTTAGCTGTGATGTAGTTTTTGTGGAAGATGCTATTAAGCCATTGCTTTCATGTACTAAGGAGACATCTGTTAGCTCCAAAGACATGTATGATACTTTGCTGCCTCTTTTTACAGGTGGATAGTCTAGTGCTAGTCCTAATGAGGCAACTTCTCAACCTTTGTAGGTTCCATGTGATGATGTAGATAATTCCATTTATGATGCAGATGTACATGATGCACTTATTGATGAGAGAGCTTATATTGAGCAGGCAAGAACTATGCCAAAATGGCTAGTGCAGACCTTGCGTGACAGCCAATTAGATGCACCTCTGTCATATCGTACTCGATCAGGCTCTCATAGTGTCTCTTTTGCATCAGATTGCTATGCTATGATTGCATCTAGTCTCTTTGATGAGAATGAGCCCGTTTCGTTTGATGAAGCACAAAATTCAGAAACTTGGATGGCTGCTATGCAATCTGAATATGATGCAATAATGAAGAATGGTACTTGGTCTTTATGTGACTTGCCTTCTGGCAAGAAGGCCATTGGCACTAAGTGGGTATACAAGCTGAAGCCTAAACTTGATGGTACATTTGACAGGTATAAGGCTAGGCTTGTTGCAAAGGGTTATGCACAGGAAAGAGGCATTGATTATGATGAGACCTTTGCACCTACATGCCGTATGAATATTGTTCGGAGCATTTGTGCACTTGCAGCCCATCATGGTTGGAATGTACATCAGTTGGACTTTAAAACTTCATTTCTGAATGGTGACTTGCATGAAGAAGTGTATGTTTTTCAACCCCGTGGCTTTGTCTAGAAAGGGCATGAAAACCAAGTGTGCAGGTTAAAGAAGGCATTATATGGTTTAAAGCAAGCACCACGTGCTTGGTATGAGAAGATACATGCCTATCTGATTGCACATGGTTTTGAGAATAGTCCAACTGAAAGCACCTTATATGTTAAGCGTGCTAATGATGTGCTTCTGATCATTGTTGTCTATGTTGACGACATGCTGCTCACTGGTCCTATTGAGAAGCATATTGCTGATTTTATAGCTGATTTGCATGCCTCATTTGAGATGTCTGATTTGGGGCATTTGCATCACTATTTGGGCATTCAGTTTATGCAAGTTGATGGTGGAATGGCTTTGTGTCAAACGAAATATATTGACACATTATTGTAGTGTTTTGGCCTTAAAGACTGTAAGCCTATTGCCACTCTTATGGAGATAGGTTTACGATTGAGTCTTCATGATGTTGGAGATGCATTTGATGCTGTCCTCTATCAGCATGTTGTTGGATGCCTGATTTACTTATGCATTACTAGGTCCGATATTCAGTTTGATGTTTCACATATAAGCAGGTTTATGCATTGCCCAGGTGTCAAGCATTGGCAGGCAGTTAAGTGCATCTTTCGCTACTTGAGTGGTACTCGACTACTTGGGTTGTTTTATCCCAAGGGGGAATCATTACCGCCAGATTTGCATGCTTTTTCTGACTCAGAGTGGGCTGGTTGCTATGACACTCGTGTGTCCACTAGTGGCTTTTGTGATGCTTGGTAGCTCATGTATATCTTGGTTGAGCAAGAAGCAGCCTATTGCGGCCACTTCCAGTTGTGAGGTTGAGTATAGAGCAGCTTTCACAACTACTGTTGAGTGTGTGTGGCTCAGATGCCTTATGGCTGATTTGGGTGTTGGTTAGTCTTCTGCCGCCACCATTTTCACTGAAAGTTAGAGTGCATTTGCAGTTGCGAGGAACCCTGTGTTCCATGCTCACACTAAGCACATTGAGGTGCATTATCATTATTTTAGGGAGAGGTTTTGTGCTGGGGAGATCAGCTTGGCATATGTGCCCACGCGGGAGAACATTGCAGACCTTTTCACGAAGGCTCTGCCTAGGGAGAAGTTTGAAGCTTTCTGCAAAGCTTTGGGCTTACTTCCTTTTGTGGAGTGATTTCCACATAGCTTGGCACTTCCTTATACATGAGTCCCAACTCCTTGTTCACCGCATCACTCCCAGGGGGATTTGTTGATATATTTAGGTAGTGATGTGTGTGAACACACTAGGACTGCCGGGGTACTTTTTTCCCTCTTTAGGAGGTTTTTTTCCCCCGGCTTGTATATACGCCTATTGCCCTAATGGGCTACTTATCTTTGTACATTCTCTAGTAATACAAAAAATATTGTGTGTTGTGCTCCAAGCTTCTTCTTCTTCCTTGTGTTGTTCGCATGCTTTCGCAGTCATCTAACTCCAACAACTCAAACTAGAGAAGGACAAGCTTAAACAAAAACATGTGTGTTTGGGAAAACATCACATTTCTTCACTAAATGTTAATGAGTTGGAAGCCAAATTATTAGTATTGCAAGCAAACAATAAGACTTTATTAAATGACACCAAGGAAGTGAAAGAGACAAAAAATGATAGAGACATTTTTGTTGAGATTTTGTGATCATGGAAATTAGATTGGCCAATGATTTTGATTAAGGAGGTGAATTTGATGAAAGAGGATTATGTAAAATTTCAAGTAGAAAATTCTTTACTAAGAGTGTGTTCAAAGATGAAGATTTATATTCAATGATGAAATATGGGTTCAACTACAAAGATTAGTGAATCAAAAGATCCATGTGAGGTTTCTCTCAAGTGATTTTCAAAGGATAGTTCTAAGACCACTAAGGGAACCCTTAAGCTCTTAGGATCACAATTTGCTTCTAGGTTTCAAGCTTGCGATCTACGATGATGACATAATGAAAGTGTTCCTCCTTTTGAAGGACTCTTTGACCCTTTGATCCATGCATAAATAAAATGTTTCAATCAAATTGCTTGATTTTTCCTTTACAAACAAACACAAATATGTCATCTATTTGATTTTTTACATAAGCTCACTAAGATCTAAAAGTATCAAAATTTGAATCTATTTGTTTTTGCTTGTTCTCCATCATTTCAATGTGCTTGAACATTGCATTTGGAAAATATTCAGGATCTTTGACATGTTTTTCATTTTGTTGACTTAGTTTTGCTTCTCTAGGTGGAACATCTCTATAAGCATTGACATGCAATTTCCATCATTGTATCATTATGCAAATTTGGCAAGGCATTCATAATTTCTTGCCTTGCCAAATTTGCAAATGGAAACAGTGTGTGCAAACTCAATATTGCACATGTTCAAGAGAATATTCTCAATGAGACCTAATGGTCTTTCCATATTTCCATTGGCTAATTGTAGATGCATATTGGTAAGTCACTAGGCTTAATTGTCCCATGTGGCACATAATTTCCTAGTAGAAATGCCTATTCGTACACCTAAATCTACAATAGCTTATATTTGATTGAAAAAAGTGTATTTCCCTTGTCCTTCACTGTAGTTGCCAACCTCATTGTGTACCTAAGTCATGAAGCCTTAGGGACTTGTGCTAACTAAGACTATACCTCAATCACCCACAAGTGCATATAGTGGTGGATTAATACATGCTTAATTATCAATATGTGAAATTAGATATGTCAAGTCTATGAAGACTTGTGCAGTCATGATGGTAAGTGAAGTGAAAGTGCTAATAATGCATGTAATTCAGCTTAGCTACTTCTCCTACTCCTTAATTCTTTGAAAATGCATGCTGCAATACTTATAACAGTAGTAAGCACAAATTCAAACTTTTCTCTCAGCTTACGACTTTGAATATGGTCAATAGTGGGTTCCTTTCAAAGCTCTCGATCAGACACATCTAAAAGTCTATTTTGAATCAAATTTGACAAGCATGCTTCAAGTTATGAACAAAATAGTCAATGGCAAGAAACACTACTTCAACTCCACAGCTCACCTAGCTTTGCACATGCATTATAGTAGCTAAAACAAGAGGGAGGGGGATAGAGAACACTCCTAAACATGCATTTCAAGCATCAAACACACACAAAAACTCTTGGAGAAGAAGATACTTAGCAGAGAAGAGGCGAATTTGAAATTTTAGCTTCAATCCTCACAATGGAAAAAAGTGCTTACGAAGATTCATCAAGTGACTTATATGCATGTGCCCTAAAAATGTTCCTTTCACACAAGAGACAGAAACTTTTATTGAGAGATACTAAATTCCTACTATGTTACAAGGATTATGTTCCAACATTTGGGATTTATGCATCTAGAAGACTCCTCTAGTGCATTTACATGGCTCAAGATGCCTTTCATAGAAATTTGAAGAAGAAAAATTATGCCTAAATTTGAAAATATTTTGTGGGGCCTGCTTTTCTTTGCTTCTTTGCTCTGCAACACTCTCCCCCTCTTTGTCTTTGTCATCCCTTGATAGGCTTTGCTTCTTGTCCTATCAGATCTAGTTTTTTATTGTCCTAATGATATATTTGTAGTTATCCACTGCTAGGGCCTATTGAGACCTTAAGGGTTCAGACATAGTGTATACTTCTTTAATTATTGTCCAACGATCAAGGACCTGATCATAACTCAGGGCTTGATGTATTATCTTTGGCTTGTTAATTTCTTTCCACTGCATGCACCTTCCGAATCTAAGTCCAATGATTCTGTTCTTCTCTCATCATTCCTTATATTCATACATCAGGGTTGTTGTATTGATTTAGGTTGCCATGCATGCACCTGACGATAAACATTGCATCTCTTTCAGCGAGGGTGATGCTTCAAAGGTCCTATTATAAATCTTGTTTACATCTTTTGGGACCTCCTTCTTTCGCGTTGCATCTTGATGTCTGCCCTTGTGGGGCTTTGGGTAGAGGATAAGTTACCTATTGAATAGTTTTCTATTTTGATTTTCTTCTTCGTCATCTTTTGCTAGATTATCAATCCACATGTCCCTCCTGAACTCTGTCATCCCTGACAAACTTTAAATGGTGACGTGAATAAGTATGTACAAATGTTTGCTCTTGGTGATTCAACATATTAGCTTCACGTCTCATAAACTCCTTCCATCAAGTTGATTTTAAACCATCATGTGGCATTTTTCTATGATCTGCAAAGAAACTTAGCTCATATGCCACCAATCGATCATTTAAGTTTGTGGATATCTTCAAGAATATTTCTGAGGGAGGGAGAAAGAGGGTGTACCTCAGTCTCCATAGTAGTTGCTTGAGCGTTCGGAACTATAGGTATCCCCATATTGCCTTGCTTTTCTAATTGGGCATGTAAACTTATGATGAGTGCCTCTTTCTCTTTTATTTGATCATTGGTTGTTGTAAGTGCTTCATTACATTTCATGAGGCATTCATCAAGTAGAGCTAGTTGATCTGCATCTTATTTGCACTGCTCTACGATCTTGGATTCTGCTACCTTCCACTTGTTTCTAAGCTCATTAGTGTCGGGCATATACTTTCTTTCCCATTGCTCATGTAACTCTTGCTCTTTCTTGAGCTATTCAATATACTTCATTATTTGTGCCTCTAGTTCTACTCTATCTCTTTGGTCAACTTCTAGTACCTCTATTGGTTGATTTAGCAAAATCAAATTCATTAATTCTTTATTTTTCTTTCTTAGTGTGTCCGCTTCCTCCATGTATATGTTTATTTTTGTTTCAAAAATTTTGCTTTGGTTCATTAGGCGTACCTTTTCTATTTCATTTGTTTTATACTTGTTTGTAAGCTCTTTGAGTTTTTCCTTGAGCTATCAATTTTCCTCTATGAGCTTTTTGCAATTCTCTGTAGTTTCCTTGATTTCCTCCTCTTTTTGTGCTAGCTCCTATTGAGCTTGTGACACCTTTGCTGATAGTTCTTCACTTACTATTTTGAGTCGATTTCTTTTTACTAGTGCTTTGTCATAATCCTCATTAACTTCCACTAATTGTTGCTATGTGTCCATGGCCATCTCTATCATTTGTTTTACCACTGATTTCAATTGTGCCATGTCCACATTTAGCCATGTTTGTGGTATGATTGGTTCTCAACCTGTTGTTACATCTCTTTCTTTGCCGAGATGTATTGTTTCATTGAATGGTTGCGTGATTTGGAGATGAACGTTTTGTTCATCCTTGGCAGTTGTGTTTGGCTTCAACAAGCTACCTTGAAATGTCACATCCATAGGTGATGGTTCTACTACCACTTGAATGGGCATAATTCCCTCTTGTTCAATAATCTCCTCTTCATCCCACTCTTTCTTGGGGAGTTGTATTCTAGGTTGATCTTCAAGAATAGATTCTTGGAATTGCATCTTTGTTGTATCATTTATTTGGACCGTATACATTCCTTCTCTTGGTTGGTCCTCCTTTGATTCTTGTTCCAATCAGGTATGTTGTTTTTGATTTTGCTCTTTGCTCTCCCCTTCATGTTGGTCCATTACTTGATTTAATTCTTCCCATCTGCCATCTTCATTTGATTCGATGTGGATATCCATGTTCATGGTCGATTGATCATTGCCTTCTGGGGATTCAAATGATGAGCTTAAATTAATGAGCCCCAATTCTCTGTATCTGTGAAACTTAGTTAATCTTTTGCCTGGCACATGATGAGATGTTGCCTTGGCCTATTGGTAATGATGGCCTTGTACTAGCAGATTAATTTGTCCCTCCATGAAGTCATGGGTCTTTTCCATAGCTTCTTGTAACTCTGCCTCTGTGATAGGTGTAGGCTTTTATTGTTGGGTTCTCGGCAGAACATGTATCATCTTTACTGTTAGACTCACTTCCTCATTTAGAATCTCCCTCAATCTTTTTTTTCATTGCATCAATGGTTGCGAGCTTGTACCTGCTTCTTCTATAATACACACACTTTTTCTCATTTTAGGTACAATAACTATTTTTGCATATTTCACCATTTTTGTTGAAGAGGGCATTTCCTTAAGATACTCCCTGATATTCAATGCATGGTAGATGGTCGGGCTTATATATTTATTGGTAAAAGTGCACCACTATTTTTGTTGAAGAATCCATGTGTCGAATGCATGGCCGAGTAATGTGGCCCTATCATGCATACTCTTGATGCAATGAACTCATCATTAGTGCAAGAATGGTCCATTGGGTTGTTTGGGAAGATTCCTTGTTGCTTTTTTGGTCTCCACTTTAACATTGATCTCTGATTTTGTGGTGTTTGATCTTGTTGCATTGCCCTTTCTTCATTTTTGCATGTAGTCCTCCACCTTCTTCTGTCCTTAGTTTGGAATCTTTGTGTTGTATTTGTCTGGTGTTTTTTTCTCTCCTTGATGATGGGTTTGAATGCTTGATTCCACTGATATGACACTTCGTTTAGCTTTTCCATCTCTTGATTTGCTTGTTTCCTGACCGCTTACGGAATCCAAATATCTCATTGTGACCTGTGTGCTTTCACCAATGGATTTGGAAGCCACACACATAGAATTCTAGATTTATTCCATGGTGATTTGAAATAGTTTCTACTCTTTTGTGTTTTTTATTGTTGATCGGTTTGTTCCTTCTTCCCACTTTCATGTTGTGGCAGTTTATCCTTCCTAATCCATTGTAACCAAGTGTTCCATCATTGTGGTATTCTTGTGGTCGACCTCCATGTCAGCTTTTCAATTCTCTTGCAGATGTGGTTGATTAAAATGTTCTCACTCACTCTTTTAGGCTCACTTCCTAAGGAAGAATTGTCTAAAGGATCATGTGATACATTAAAAGGTGTAGACAAGTCAAGATTATGACAATCCTGATTCATAGTAACACTTGAAATTTCTTCCTCTATATTCTCTAGACTCTCTTTCTTAGGTACTCTTGTGCTAGTAATCTGGAGCTATCTAGCCTCTAGAAGACTAAAAACTTCTTTTTGCCCTACTTTAGTTGATATGTATCCCGGGACTAGATGTATGCAAACTTCATATTCAAAAATTCAATTTTCACCTAGTGTCAAATCTTCAGGAAGTTCTCCATCCTAGCATACCAAAAATCTTTGATTCATGGTAGTGTTTCCCAAATGGAGGGACATTGATACTTCTCCAATACACTCAATGACTTTTCCTTCGATCCCTATTGGGTATGCTTTGCTCGAATTAATGGTTGTCTTGAGTTCATTGGTTAGTGAGCCTCACATGCAACTCAATGTTGCACCTGTGTCGATCAATGCATCTACCAATTGATATTCCTTTGTGTTGATCCCTAGATTCACATTGGGTCAAGTGACATAAGTATCTAGCTTTTATGTGTTACCTGCTTGGTGGTTTGCCATGAGGATAGGTTGTTCTCCCTGTAGATATCTCTCATCTCATTGTTTTACCCATTCTTTCATTTTCCTAATTCGCTCTAGTGCTTCTATTTGAGCTTCTTCCCTTATCCTCTCCTCTTCCTTTTTTTTTATTTTGCACTCTTAAGAGTCTTTCTGACATTATGTCAATTAGTGGTTCCATGTACCTTTTGACTCTACAACCACTTATGTAGTTAGGAAGTACATCTCCATCTAACATGGCTAAGTTAACTGCTCTATTGGTGGATATTCCATTTATCAATAGTGGTCCATATCCACATTGTTCTAGCTTCTTCTTGTGTTGTTTCAATGTGTATACTAACATCAAGTCTCCTTCTTTTAAACCCTTATCTTTAATGTGTGCATTGTAATATGCCTTCTGCCTTCTTTTAGCTACATATATTCTTTCCAATGCTTGTAATCTAGTCTAATGCAACTTTTCAATCTGATCTAATTACTTAGATAGTTCATGACCCATCTATTTGGTTTTTTTTTTGCAACCTCTTACATGGGTAGTAAAAAATCAATTGGCAGAATTGCATTTTGCCCGTATACTAAATTGAAAGGAATAGTTCCAATAGTGGTCTTGTATGCTACATGGAAGGCCCATATTGCATGATGCAATTGTTTACCCCAATCTGACCTTCCATTGTTCATATTTTTAGTTAACACTCTACACAATACTTTGTTGGAACTCTCAGCTTGTCCATTTGCTTGGTGTGTACCTAAGTCAAGAAGACTTAAGGACTTGTGCCAAAGAGACTAAATCTCATTTGCCACACAAGTGCGTATAGTGGGGAATTGATACACGCTTATTTGTCAATCCGAAGAAACGACCTAACCAAGTGTATGAGGACATGTGCACACGTGATGGGAAATGAAGTGGTTCAGCTTACATGCATGAGAAAAGACTATTCCACCTCTCTAACTCACTTAAATACTGAAAGTGTCTATCACGATACCACTTACAGTAGTTTTCACAAAATTGAGGATTTCTCTCAGCATCGAACTTCGAATATGGCAAATAGCAGATTCCTTTCAAAGCTCTCATGAGATGCATCTATTAGAGGTAGCTTCACTTGATTCTGACAATTGTGCTTCAAGTTATGACAAAAACAATGAATGGTAGGAAACACCCACACTCCTCCACAACTTCTATTAGCTCACACACACACACACTACAGTAGCTCAAAAATAGTGGGGAGGGGTAGACAACAGTCCTACACACACATTCCAAGCATTACACACACATAGAAGATCAAAGAGAAGATGAAAATCTGCAAGAAAGAAGCAATTTCGAAAATCAGGAGCTCTCCTTCTTCACCATGACAAAAAGTCTCTACAAAGAGTCACAAAGTGACTTATATACATGTGCCCTAAAAATGGACCTTTCACACAAGAGACCGGCACTTTATTAACTAAAAGGTGAATTTCCTACTAATTTACAAGGAATATGTTACAATGATTTGGGATTATACATCTAGAGGACTGCTCTAGTACATTTACATGGCTTGAGGGAATTTCCTAAGACTATGAAGAAGAAAAATATGCCCATTAATTTGAAAATTTTGGGGCTCCCCTTTCGTGCCTCTTTGATCTGCAACACTCTCCCCCTCTTTGTCTCTGTCGTCCCTTGACAGGCTTTTGCTTCTCGTTCGTAGCTCGTCTAAGCTTTCTGAATACACGCACCCAGTGGTCGAAGAAGCGGTAAGGACTATCAGCGAGTTTGTTATTTTATCTGAGGTATGTCCTTTGCTTTTGTTTGTCCCTTGGTTTTCCTTATATCACATATCTGGGTTGTTGTATTAAGTGGGGCTGCCACGCACGCCATCAGTGACTAAGAATGTGATGTTCTTAGTCACCCTCTTCAACTTTTCAGCCTCTCCCCTTTCTAGCTTTCGGTCTTCTAATATGTCTTTGAGCTTGTTCATTTTTTGCCATCGCACGCTATCAGCGGAAGGATTATTACCTGCCAAGTATTGTCTTGCACTTCTTCATGGATACTTCCTGGCCCTGGTCCGTCCTTCCCATGAAATGTCCTGGTTGTTGATATTCTTTAATTCCACTCCTCAGGACCTGGATGTTTGGCGTTGTTGCCTGATGCGTGCCCATGTGGGGCTTTGGGCAGAGGGTGGTTCTTTTGCATTATAATATTTTGGAAATCTTAGCCACCTTGGATGTATGTGTGAATGAGGAAGTTCTAACTATGAACGAGTGCATAGACAAAGAAGGCTATGATGTAAATTTGTACATGGTTGTCCTTCAAGAAGTAGAAGCAGGGGAAACCTTAGAAAAAGAGTGGAAAGAAGAATATGAGAGTATAGAAATGGAACCAAAATTTGATTCAAAAGACAGCTACCTAGAAACCATTCAAACTAAAAATGAGCAAGAAATGACCAAAGTCTTAGCAATAGAAGCAGCCCCCATAGTACAAGAGAAAGAGGAGAGTGGGAGTAAAATCGGACCAAGCCCGGATATTTTTGAGGTTTCGGAGCATTTTAAGAGGTACGAAGTAGAAGAGAGAAAGATAGCCATCCAAATGCCGAAAAGAGAGTCTAGAGAAGGAGAAGCATACGATAACAAAGAACAAACAAAAAAGATCATAGTAACAATGGAAGAGGGAGAAGAAAGATGTACATACATAGGTAAAGATGTGACCATTGAGGAGGAAGAAGAATTAATACAATTGATCCGAGAATATCGAGATGTATTCGCATGGACATATAAGGATCTCAAGGGTGTAGAACCCTCTATTTGCTCTCATAGAATACCAATGATGGCAGAGACAAAACCATCAAAACAGTGCCCTTATACATACAATGAGGTCTACGCTGCTAAAATTAAAGAGGAAATAGACAAGCTACTAGCAGCTGGATTCATATATGAAATAGATCATACCAAGTGGGTATCACCAGTAGTAGTGGTGCCTAAGAAGAACGGAAAATTGAGAGTGTGCATTAACTTGAAAAATGTCAATGCAGCTACTATACGGGACAGCTACCCATTACCCATTACTGACCATCTACTGGAAAGAGTAGCAGGAAAAGAAGTCTATAGCTTCTTAGATGGATTCTCAGGATACAACCAAGTAGCTATTGCTACTGAGGATCAACATAAGACCGCATTCGCGATTGAATGGGGAGTCTGCTTTTCGAGTGATGCCATTTGGACTCACTAATGCGCCTGCTACTTTCCAACAATTGATGTGTCATGTTTTCAAAGAATTCCTGAAGAAGATCATGGAAGTGTATGTAGATGACCTATGTACATATTCAAACCAAAGACAAGACCACATTCCTGAGTTGTGAAAGATATTTAATAAATGTCGACAATATAGAGTCTGCCCGAACCCTCAAAAGTGTGTCTTCATGGTAAGGCAAGGGAAGATCTTAGGACACATAGTCTCTAGAAATGGAATATCCATAGATGAAGATAAGATTAGGGTCATTTCGGAGCTTCCTAGACCCAAGAATGCGAAAGAGGTGCAAGCATTTAAGGGACATTGTGGATACTACCGACGATTTATCCACATGTATGCCATAATCGCCAAACCCTTGTATGGACTTTTTACTCAATTCACATGGACGGAGGAATGTGAGAAGGCATTCAATGAGTTAAAGAAGCGGCTTAGCATAGCCCCAATTCTGAAAACACCGAATTGGAATAAGCCTTTTCATATCCATGTGGATGCTTCTAATTACACAATAGGATGTATCTTAGCCCAGCCAGCAGATGAAGGAAAGTTAGATCACCCGATTGCTTATGCGAGTAGGCAATTAAATCAAGCAAAGAGGAACTATACAACTACGGAGTGAGAGGGATTAGGAATGGTCTATGCAGTGAAGAAATTTAGACACTATCTCTTAGCCAACAAGTTCAAGTTCTTCATAGACCATCAGGCCCTATTGTACCTAGTCAATAAACCTTGTAACACAGGAAGACTAGTAAGATGGTTTCTACTATTGACAGAGTTCGACTTCGAAGTAATAGTGAAAAAGGGAAATACTCATGTGAGAGCAGATCACCTCTCTAGATTAACACATGGAGAACCACCAAGTGGAGTACCCGACGATCTACGAGACACTTATTTGTTCAATCTGGAAATGTGTCCAAAGTGGGCAGAGAAACTAATTCATATACTCACTCATGGCCCACAACACTGAATCAATAAAGAGATTAAAAAGGAAATTCTACAGTCCAGAAATTTGCACATTATTGTGCGGTGTGTACTACAAGGAACCCAATGGTGTATTGCTAAGATGTGTTGAGGAGGACGAACAATTGAAGCTGATGGAATGAGCTCATGTAAACAAATGGAGGACACACAAAGGAACTCATGGAACTATTAGGGAGTTAAAATGATTAGGAGTATACTGGCCTGACATGCCTAAGGATGTCCATGACTATGTGAGTAACTGCGCAGAATGCCAGGAGACTATCCCCGAGGATCATACATCCATACCCTTCTCCACAATAGCACCCAATTGGAGCAAGATATTGGTAAAATTCCTAAAGACAAGAGAACATGAGGAAGGAGTTAGCTTGGCAAGAAAAAGACCCCTAGAAGAGATGAGCAAGAATTATGTACTCATGGGAAGAAACTTATTTAGGAGAGGAAAAGACAACCAATTACGACTATGTGTGCATGAAGGAGAATATTTACCCATATTAGAGATGGCACACGCGGGTGCAACAGGAAGTCATTTCTCAGCCGAGAGAACTGTGAAAATGATCCTCTTTGTGGGTTTGTGGTGGCCAACTTTACATATGGATGCGGAGACCTATGTACGAAGTTGCGAGACATGCCAAAGGGCTAAATACCCGATTCGGAGAGATGACATGCCATTGAGACCTATGGTGTGCATCAGAGCCTTTTCTAAATGGGGTATTGACTTCATAAGACCCATTAACCCACCGGTCAAAGGGTCACATGCCGAATATATCATAGTAGCCACCGATTATTTGACAAAATGGGTAGAGGCAAAGGCTACTAGAAAAAACGATGCTCAAACCACAGCTAAGTTTCTTTTTGAGCATATATTCACTCGTTTCGGATTACCAATTGAGATTGTGAGTGACCGAGGAACGCACTTCATTAATGAAGTAATTGAGTCTCTAATGAATGAGTTTTTAGTGATCCATAAAAAATCAGCCCCATACCACCCCCAAGCCAATGGTCAAGCGGAAAGTTCCAATAAGGTCTTATGCACAGTATTGACAAAGATTGTCAATAATGGGAGGTCTGACTGGGACAAACAATTGCATCATGCAATTTGGGCCTTCCGAGTCGTGTACAAGACTGCCACTGGAACTACCCCATTCAATCTAGTGTATGGACAGAACGCAATTCTACCAATTGATTTTTTGATACCCACCTTGAGAGCAGCCCAACAGCAAGAATGGACCAGACATGAATTATCCCAACAATTAGACCAAATCGAGAAGCTGCATGAAACTCGGTTGCAGGCTGTCATTGAAATCTATGCCGCCAAGAGAAGGCAAAAGGCATATTATGATGCACACATAAAAGACAAAGGACTAAAAGAAGGAGACCTAGTCCTGGTCTACACCTTGAAGCAGCATGCCAAGAAGTTACAAAAACGCAGATATGGACCTCTAATCATTAATAGGATCTCTACGAGTGGAGTAGTTAATCTAGCCACTCTAGATGGACATATTCTTCCTAACTACATAAGTGGATATGGAGTGAAACCGTTCATGGAGCCTTTGACGGACCAAATGTTAGCACGTCTCGTAGGTGCTCAAAATAGGAAGAAAGAGGAAGAGAGGATTAGAGAGGAGGCACGGCAAGAAGCCTTGGATCGTAAACGGAAAGAGTGGATTCGACAAAGAGATGAACAGTACTTACTAGGTGAAGAGCCTATCCCCATGGCCAATTACCAAGTCCATCATTCCAATGGGTAGAATCCTAGCGTATCTAGACCCTACCTAAACCTAGGGATTGGCAAGACAGAGTACCAATTGATAGATGCCTTGATAGACTCAGGAGCAGGACTAAGTTGCATACGAAATACGGTCATCCGAGATCTTCAAACGATTATGACTCCCATGAAAGCATTTATGATAGGTATCGGAAGTCAAGTCATAGAATGTATTGGAGAAACTACAGTATCCCTCCACCTAGGAAATTCCTCCATGGAACAATGAGTCTTAGTGTGCAAAGATGAAGAATTAATAGAAAACTTGATCCTAGGGCAAGATTGGATCATTGAGAATGAAGTAAGCATCCACCTAGCACAAGGATACATTTCAGCAAAGATAGGGCACAAGGAAATTTTTAGTCTATTAGGGGAGAAACCCTCACAAAAACCGGAAGCCATCAAAAGTGTGGAAGAATTCAAAGAGGAGCACGTAGAACATGAGTCCAGCCCCAATCTCTCAGAAGCAGGTCCGAAAGAAGAAGAAATTTCAAACCCTAACATATCAACGGAAGAAGTGGAGTCATCCTATTCAATTGATGAACAGAAAGACACCAAGGAGATCAACACTCTTAGAGTTCCTCACACGATAGAAGGATCGCCTATTTGGAAAACCACCATCAAATACTTGCATCCAAGAAAGGTCAACTTCAAATGGGCACGCAAGGATCAAGTGAAGAAATCAGAGATGGCAGCAACAACTCATAAGGAGAAAAAGGAGGGCAAGAATTCTTCTTTACCGAAATCCGAACCAAAACGACTCTTGCAAGTATGGCTTCCTAGGCCTTTGATTGAAGCTCAACAAGCATGGAAACAAATATGGATTCCCAAGAAGGTCAAACAAGTAGCCACTCAAGAGATAAGCAACAAAAGAAACACATGCAGCTCGAGGAACCAAAGAAAAGACAAGGCCTATCAACAAAACCATGAAATGGATTTGAAAACCCAAGCAACTACGAGGAATGGAACACCAGAACAATGAAGATTTCCGTTGCACTCATGAAGATTCTAATGCACCTAAAGTATGCATAATAGGGCCACATTACAAGGCCAAGCATTCGGCACTTGATGTACATAATAAAATTAGTGGTGCACATTCTCCCATGGGGAATAGGCCATAGCTTCAACTTCCTTAGCAATGGACCTACTATGTAAATAAATAAATGCTTCGGCTATACTAATCCTTGTGTTCTTTCAGAAAAGAAAATGAAAAATATGTGGTAAGAGATCTCACTTATACAAGCAAGGGGAACGGAGTGACGAAACGCCAACATGTCACTACAAAGCACAACACAATTGCGATATCTTCTATTGATGCTAATGCACTTTTCATTACAAGTGCAGATGGCTTCTGAAAATTCTGAAGCAACGATTCAGGAAGAAGTAATGGAATTCCCTCCACAAAGCGTAACTTAAGCAAAGGGACACTAGTTCAGAGAAGATCAACCGGCTGGGGAGTATCTCTTCCTGGTGACTATCAAAATCATGGATATAGATCATCAGTTCCCGGTTATGTCCCAAGATTTTAAAGTGGTGCATGAGCTTCCGTCTACAATTGACATCATGAAGAAAGCGGGTATACACAAATATTTCGAACTGCCGATCTACAAACCCGACTTTCAAGATGCACGCAAGTGATGAATACATTAGAGCCAGCACTACATGACCCACTGGTGCCAGAGGCTAGAGTCATGGATGCAGTAGGTGAATGGGTCATGATTCAATTTACACACGATCTAATTAAAGAAGCTTTTGGGTGGGAGAAGGATGGAACTACCGTAGTGAAAGAAGAAAGTCGAGGGGCAAAGACCAGAACCTTTACCGACATCAATCGAGTTGACATTGAAGAAGAAGTCGGACTCATTCACTAGCACTTCTGTTTTCCTAACATGCATCGATACACTGCCCCTCAGAAGATCATTTTCCAACTACTATCACATGTGATCAAGCAAATTGGAAATCAAATTAATCTGACTCCATACATACAGGAATGGCTATTCGAGGCGAAGAAGCAATGGAATAACAAGAAGTTCCTGAACGGTAGTGTAGCGCTGCCCATATTGATCTACCATGCTTTAGGTATTAGAGAGCACCTCCAAGAAATGCCATCATCAACGGCTATGGCTAAGTATGCTAAGGTCGCCACAGTCCCAAAAAAGAAAAAATGAGTCAAGATTGTTGAGGAGGTAGAAACTAGCTCTCAACCCAAAATGAGAGGTACGAAGAGATTAAGGGAGGTAATGCAAGTCGAAGTAGAAGTCCCAGCCACGAAGGACACACGTGCTCCCAAAGACAAGAATTGAAGGGCAACAACCAATTACCAAAGAGGACTTAACACGAGCTTTAGAAGACACACACCAATATACGGAAGGTCAAGTGAGTCTACCAGTGCAAGGGCACCATTACCAACAAACACACCAAGATGCGGAAGCGAAAAGGAAGGTGACCAAAGTACACCGATACAGGGAAATAGGGTTGGATAACTCAAGCTCCTCTTCATATACACACGGAGAGCCCGACACCTCCCTATTAAATACGGACATTCAAAGTGAATCCAAAGACGATGGACAATGGGAAGAACTAAGTGAAGTAAACTACAATGCAGAAGAAGACGGCATAAAAATGAATGACATCTTCATTAATCCTAATCAAGACACCACAGACAAAGAAGGAAACCAAGAAGGGGTACATGTCATCCAATTAAATGAGACTTCAAAAGTTCAAATCAAAGAGACAACGCTTAAAGGAGAAGGTTCATTAAAGAATCCAAAAGAGGAACCCAAAGAAGCTAGGATGGAAGATTCAGAACCCTTCACTCCATTGAGGGTTGTGGGAGAACCCTCCCCCATGGATGTTACATTTCAAGGGAGTGCCACAAAAATTATTGATCTGGACGAAGAAAGAAAAGAACTAGAAATACAACTACAAATCAGACAACCACATAACGAAAGTATCCATGTGGAGCACAGAAAGGATGTACAAATAGGAGAACCTCCCAGCATTCCAAGAACGTGGTTGAATGTCGACATCGCTCAGCTCAAGCCAGTGGTGCAAGATATTATCAGAACTACTATGGATACGCAACAGTTGATGCTTGAGGCTGATGAGGACTATGACAAAGCGATGCAGGAAAAGCATGAACTTCAAGAAATGGGTAAGAACCTTTCAACACAATTAAGTCTAGCACGAGAGCACCTGACACATAAGGAAAAGGAAGTTCAAGAGGCCAAGCAACAGTGCAAAGCTTTAGAGACAGAAAATGAGAAATTAAAGAAAAACTACAGGATTTACAAAAGAAATATGAGGTCAGTGAGGCTGAGAAGACACGGATAAATACAAGAAGCAAAATATTAGAATCACAAATAAAGGTATATATGGATGAGCCAGAGAACCTAAGGACCAGAAACAAGGAGCTAATGATAGCTCTTCTGAGTAATCAACCTATAGAGGCTCAGGAAGTACCAGAAACAAACATAAAGGAAATGGAGGAAAAGATAGCCAGGTATGAAGATCAGCTCAAGCAGGAGCAGGCAGTCATTGCCCAATGGAAAAGAGATATATGGATGATACTGTGGCTCTAAGGACAAAGTGGAAAAAGGCCAAGAATAGATATATGATGCAATGTAAAGAAGACACTCATCAACTTGCTATCGTAGCTGAAGAAATTCTCAAAAACAAGGAAACGATTTCTAAGGCCAATGAAGAAATCAAGCAAAAGGATGAGATGATAAAGCAGCTACAAGAGCTGTTAGAGCAGCAGGCAATAGAGGGAACACCAGTAGTTCCAAAATCCACAGCGGCTACTGAGGAGATTGAGGTACGTCCTCTCTCTCCCCCCTTACATCATTCGCCAATAAGGGAGGAAATGGAGAACCAATCTGAACGTAATCATCGAGATATTGCAGAACTGAGCCGAAATGAGAGGGCACTACTGGTGTTCCAGCTTACTACAGAATTTGAAGATCAAATAATCCAGGTCATGAAGGAAGCTAAGATTGAGAGCAAAAATTTGGAACAAGTATTGAAGCCCTTCAATGTACCATATGGACTACTTAAAGACCAAACACGGCAATATATAAAGACAACGACAAATAAGGAGCCTGACAACAACCTCCAGTTTAGCAATAATACTTTCAATTATACTTAAGAAGAATTCGAAAGCTGATCCGATACGGAGGCGCAAAATTTTGGAAAAGAATCCTAGACTGCGGGTACAATGGGAAGCATCGCCATATGCTCTTTAGGTAAACCCATCTTTTTGTCCAGCACCCCGCAGATGCTCTTGGTCGTAATTTTGGAAAGGACAGCGCCAAGGTAGCATAAATAATCAATGGCTGAATTATCCGCTGTTACCCAGCCCACCGCATAATTACCTACCAACGGAAGAATACATGGTGAAAACCATGGAATTTTGGACTGCTCGATATGCGACCGTGCCGGATTTGGCAGTCAAAATGATTAATAAGGTTTTCAGCATGCTATCATATTTAGAAGGGAGAGAGTGTTCTATTCTAGAGATGTACATGCTTGGAAGAATGAGAAGTTCCTTGCTTGGGGGATAGCCAAGGCCAAAAGCCAGAGAGTTCATTTGAGGTACCTACTCATGATGGCCAGATGAGTAGAGGGACCTTAGAGAGAACTATAGATGATGACTAGGTGAGGTCTATAAATAGGCTAGGAGGTGAGTCCCATGCATGTCATTCTCCACTTCTCACACTAATCCCCTTAGAAATGGAAGGTGGTGAAATGTTGGAAAAGTAATGGAGAGAGGATTACAAAAGCATCAAAATGGAGCCAGAATTTGATTCGCAAGAAAAATATTTAAAAAAGATTAAACCCAAGGAGAACAAAGGAACCTAGAGTAGTAATGTATCAAGAGAAATAGGACAATGAGGCAGTTTGAGCCCAACCACATCAACAACCTGATCTATTTGAAGTCCTTGAACATTTCAAGCAATATGAGGCGGAAGAAAGGAAAATAGCCACTCAAATGCCGAGGAGAGAAGCTTAGGAAGGAGAGGCATATGACAACAAGGAGCAAACTACGAAGGTGATAGTAACAATGGAAAGGGAAGAAGAGAGATGCACATACATAGGGAAAGATGTATCACCAGAATAGGGAGCAAGAATTGATAAAATTAATCAGAGAATATATAGATGTATTCACATGGACTTACAAAGACCTCAAGGGAGTGGAGTATTCCATCTTCTCCCATAGAATTCCAATGATTGCTGATGCAAAACCTTCAAAACAAAGACCATACACATGTAATGATGTCTATTTTGCTAAAATTAAGGGGGAAATTGACAAACTATTGGAAGCATGATTCATTTTTGAGATCGAACATACAGAATGGGTATCACCTTCCGTAGTCGTACCCAGGAAAAGTGGAAAACTTAGGGTGTGCATTAATTTGAAAAAGGTTAATGCAACTCCAATTCGTGATACCCATTACCTATAACTGACCATCTCTTGGAAAGAGTAGCACGGAAGAAAGTCTATAGTTTCCTTGATGGATTCTCTGGTTATAACCAAGTAGCTATTGCTACATAGGATCAACATAAGACAACATTTGCGACTGAGTGGGGAGTGTATGCCTTTAGAGTGATGCCTTTTGGGCTCACAAATGCTCCTGCCAATTTCTAGAGGTTGATGCGTCACGTATTCAAGGAGTTCCTGAGAAAAAGCATGGAGTTCTATGTAGATTATGTATGCACATACTCCTCTAGAAGAATTGAACATATCTTAGAGCTACATAAAATATTTGAGAAATGCAGACAATATAGAGTATGCTTGAATCCCGAGAAATGTGTATTTATGGTGCAACAAGGAAAAATTCTGGGACATATAGTATCCAAAAATGGCATCTCTATAGATGAGGATAAGATAAAGGTAATACTATACTTGCCTAGAACAAAAAATGCAAAAGAAGTCTAAGATTTTATGGGACATTGTGGGTACTATCAACAATTCATCCACATGTACACCATAACTGCAAAGCCATTGTATGGATTATTGACGCAATTCACATGGACAGAGGAATGTGACAAGGCATTCAATGACTTGAAGCAAAGATTAAGTTTAGCACCCATTTTAAAGGTACCCAACTAGAATAAACCATTCCATATCCATGTGGATGCTTCAAATTTTGCAATCGGATGTATACTAGCACAATCAACTAATGAAGGAAAATTAGATCACCCAATTGCATACATGAGTAGGCCATTGAATCAAGCGAAAAGACATAATACTACCACCGAGCGAGAAGACCTAGGAATGGTATACACAGTTAAGAAATTTTGACACTACCTCCTAGCCAATAAGTTCAAGTTTTTTATAGACCACCAAGCCCTATTGTACTTAGTCAATAAACCCTACAATACTCGAAGGGTAGTGAGATGGTTCCTACTACGTATGGAATTCAACTTCAAAGTGGTAGTCAAAAAATGGAATACTCATGTAAGAGCTGATCATGTAGCTGGACTATCTGACAAAATGGGTAGAGGCAAAAGCGACTAGGAAAAATGATGCTCAAACCACAGCTAAATTCCTGTTTAAAAATATCTTTACTCGTTTTGGACTCCCAATAGAAATTCTTAGCGACAAGGGAACACATTTCATCAATGAGTTGATTGAATCCCTAATGAATGAATTTCTTATGATTCATAAGAAATCAACCCCTTACTATCCCCAAGTGTTGTAGAGCAAAGAGGCACGAAAGGGGAGCCCCAAAAATTTCAAATTAATGGGCGTATTTTTCATCTTCATAGTCTTAGGAAATTCCCTCAAGCCATGTAAATGCACTAGAGGAGTCCTCTAGATGCATAATACCAAATCATTGTAACATATTCCTTGTAAATTAGTAGGAAATTCACCTTTTTAGTTAATAAAGTGCCGGTCTCTTGTGTGAAAGGACCATTTTTAGGTCACATGTATATAGTCACTTTGTGACTCTTTGTAGAGACTTTTTGTCATGGTGAAGAAGAAGAGCTCTTGATTTTCGAAATTGCTTCTTTCTTGCAGATTTTCATCTTCTCTTTGATCTTCTATGTGTGTGTAATGCTTGGAATGTGTATGTAGGACTGTTGTCTACCCCTCCCCACTATTTTTGGGCTACTGTAGTGTGTGTGTGAGCTAGTAGAAGTTGTGGAGTGAGTGTGGGTGTTTCCTGCCATTCACTATTTTGGTCATAACTTGAAGCAGGGTTGTCAGAATCGAGTGAAACCACCTCTAATAGATGCGTCTCGTTGAGAGCTTCAAAAAAACTTGCTATTGGCCATATTGGGAGTTCGAAGTTGAGAGAAATCCTCGATTTTGTGAAAATTACTGTAAGTGGTATTGCGACAGACACTTTCAGTATTTAAGTGAGTTAGAGAGGTGGAATAGTCTTTTCTCATGCATGTAATCCGAATCACTTCATTTCCCATCATGTGTGCACATGTTCTCATACACTTGGTTAGGTCATTTCTTCGGATTGACAAATAAGCGTGTGTCAATTCCCCACTATACGCACTTGTGTGGCAAATGAGATTTAGTCTCTTTGGCACAAGTCCTTAAGTCTTCTTGACTTCGGTACACACGTTTTTTGGCGCCGAGGGAACATCCCAACCAAGGTGCCTTCGTGATGGTTATAGCTCGAGAGTGATGAAATCGTACTTGTAGAAGTGAATTCGTTTAGTGGCAAGTAGTCAACCACTTCAGCACTTGTTACTTCACATCCTGGAAGTGTGTGTAATGAGTTTTTAGGTTTAGGTTTAGTAGGAAGGGAGAGAAGGAAGAGTTAGGGTTAGATGAGGAGAAGAGGAGTGAAGTAGGAGTAAGCCAAGATTACCAAGAAAAATCCCAAAAAAATTGCCAAATTAGTGTAGTGAAGTTTCAGTCTCCAAAAAAGTATAGAAACCAAAAAATTTTAGATCATTTCTCATTTGTTCATGAAGTGGTATCATCTGAGTGCAGCGATCAATATCGTCCGGATAGTATCACACTCTCCAGGCTTTCAAAGCTAGTTAGTGGGCTCAAGGCACAAGCAAGACACCTCAGAGGTAAGATTCCATAAGATTTCAATGGCAAAAACACATTAAAAGTGCACTAACACGTGATCACATGCGCATCTGGTATCGCGGGGTGGGACTGAGTGTTTTTTGGATTTCTTTGAGTGAGATAGTAGGCCAGGAGTGAAGATGGGTGAGAGAAGAGCAAGGGGGGAGAAAAATTTTTGATTTTGGAGGTATTTTGGCTTGAGTATCACGATCGGTTGAGTTTTTGGTATCGTGATACCAAAAAATTCCCTTGTATCGCGGTACTTGCCGAAGTATCGTATCCGTTACCAGCCTTGGTATCACGATACCACTTGTGGTATCATATCGTCGGGTTGGTATCGCGATCGCACTTTACTAGAGTGGTATCGTATCGCGGTCCACTTTTTGGTGTGGTATCGTCTCTCGTCCCAGTGTCGTATCGCGATACCATACTAGTATTGTATCGTGCAAGTTGGTGGTATCGTGTCGCCACTTGCACTGGTATCGTATCGTGCAGATGTGCGGTATCGTATCGAAGGACTGCTAGTATCATATCGTGCCTTACTCTGGTATCGTATCGCCAGAGCATCTAGTATCGTATCGCACAAGTCGGTGGTATCGTATCACCACTTGCATTGGTATCGAGCATCCAGTATCGTATCGTGCAAGTCGATGGTATCGTATCGCCACTTGCAATAGTATTGTATCGTGTAAAACTCGGGTGTCGTATCGTGCCAAATTTCAGTATCGTATCATGGCTGAATTTAGTATCGTATCGTCCACAGTGTTCGTATCATATCGTGCAACCAAGATCGTATCGTCCAGATCATTGGTATCGTATCATGTGAGAAGCCCAATATCGTATCGTGCTTAGTGGCAATATCGTATCGTGCAGATTCTCGTATCGTATCGTCCCAATTTTAGTATCGTATCGCGACTGGATTTGGTATCGTATCATCAACACGAGGTATCGTATTGCCAAGGTAGCTAGTATCGTATCGTGCTCAACTTTGGTATCATATCGTGGACAGCTTGGTATCGCCTAAAGCAGTATCGCCTGGTGCAGTATCGCCAAAAGTGGTATCGCCCAGAACTTTTGGAGCATTTTTCAGAGGCAAATTTGAGGCATTTGAGGAGCCACTTAGGGAGAGTTCAGAGACCTAGAGAGCCCTAGGAGGAGGAATGAACTTGAGGTCAGGCAGGGTGCTAAGTAGGCGGAGAAGTGTCATATCTTCCTGGGAAGTGCCGCTCAGGTCAGTCACCGCTCTGTCTATTCAGACACCTCTAGTGACTCAAAGGAGGAGATAGCCATGGCTTCAGAAGACATGCAGGGTCCCACTCCCCGAAGAAACTTCATGACCACTGTTGAAGGAGAATATCGCACGTCTTTACAATATGTTTCTACTAATGCCTAGGAGATCCCCGTCTACTTGGATGGATTAAACAGATATGTGGCTAGGATGGTGACTTCCATGGATGCAACAGTTGTGCCCAGATCGGCTGTTAAGTATGAAGGAGGAGCATACATGGACAAGATGGGTCACATCTACTTAGTGATTGAATTTCCTGATTTGATCAATGAGAGGGGAGAGCTAGTGGGACAAGAAAACTCAGGGAGACCCAACCCTGGGAGTTAGTGACCACCCTTAGAGGCAAGTCCCAAGTGATGCGAGTCTTAAGAGGGGACTTGATCAATCAAGACGACTTGGCAGTCTATTTGATCCATGGATCTGACTTGTTACTTCAAACTGACTCACCGACCCAAGGAAGAGAAGAAAGCCTGATGACATTTTATGAACTAAAGGATCCAGAAGACGAGACTAGAATAACATACCTAGACAAGAACCAGAGAAGGTATTGGTTGGTAGATGCCATAGAGAGGGCTCGACTAAAATACATGGGTTTGCCTGTATTCCCTCAGAGAGAGCAGACAACCACCTCTCAGAACCCCTTTGGAACCCAGCAAGAGGCAGAACACACAATGTCGGGACAAACTAGCCAACGGAGTGTTCCGAACCGAACTCGTACAATTTACGACTCCGGGAGTGCAACCACACAATCAGACCCACCCTGGAGTAGGTAATCCATACCGACCACCAGTAAGGCCACAACCACCAATGGGTGTGTAGCCTGGAATGCCCCCAATTAGACCGGCGGTTCCAGCCTTCCTTGTAATGCCTAGACAGACAGAACCAATGAGAAGATTGAGACCTATTCAGGTGGCCAAATGTGTGAGGAATCATTATGACGGATTGGGAGAACCTTATGATCACATTGCCAAATTTAAACAAGTTCTAAGAGCGGAACAAGTAGACGACTTCTTCGTGCAGTATGAGTCTTTTAGACTCACCCTCACAGGAACGGCTCTGACTTGGTTCCAACCATTAGACCCCAACCAATTTGGAAATATGGAGCAATTCTTTCAAGAATTCATTGGGGAATTCACTAAGAGAGGGATTAAACACAATTTTGCCTCTTTAATCCATAGCTTTAAACAGAACCCTAATGAAACTGTGAAAACAGCTGCCCGAAGATTCAATCAGTATGTTGATAGATGTCCAACAGCAGAGAGACCCACTCAACAAAAAATGATTTCATTGATCTTGGATGGATTAACAAATGGAACCTTAAGAATGCTAGTATACGTAAAGAGACTACAGACATTGAGCGAATGCCTACAGGAATGTATTGACTTAGAGGAAAACCTAGCGGATGATCTAAAGAGTATGCCCAGCCCCACTAAATCAGAAGACTCTAGGAGTACAATTACGTCCAACTCTAGTAATGTGGAGGAAGTAGCGGAGCTGGTAGCAAGGAAATTGGGAGTCCAAGGACAGAGAAACTACCAACACCCAGCCTTAAGAGTGCCTATGCTACGAAGATGTAGTCTATGTGGAGGGGATCACCCCACGCACATGTGTGCACGAGGAGGAACTGGTGTACCTTAGACACATCCTTACAACAGACAGCCCCATCAAGGAGCTACCTTGTGTTGTCACATAGAACAAAAATACACCAATCACACTACAGAAAACTGCCCATTCAATAGGCAGGCACGACCCTTCCAACCACCTCAGTATTGAACATATGGATATCCACCTAGAGAGCCAGGTAGAGATATGCCCAGATACAATTCCTACCCAACACCAGCAGGAGCTCCAAGGCCATATGAACTAGCACAATTTGGAAACCCTGAACCGGTGTTTGGACCACAACCTCCAATTCCTCAACATGTGGTACCGGTTAAGTATGCTCAACCAGAGGAAAACCTAGAAAGAGCCATTGTACCAGCACCACCTATGACCAACATGGAATCTACAAACTCAAGTTACGAGCAATCTCAGGGAGAGTTCTACCCCTATGACACCCACATGCCTGAGTATGAACAAACCTATGATCCACACTACTACGGACACGAAGGATACAAATATGCCTATGGACCAGAAGTGGCAACATTAATGTACACCGCACCTAAAGCACAGCCACCCGTGAGACCATCCACTAGACCGCCTGTGCCGAGAGGACCATGTTATAGATGCGGAGCAGATCATTTTATTAGAGAATGTACTCGACCTTAAAACCCACCACCTCCTAGGACTTGGGAAGGATATTGGAGTGATTGTGGAAAGGAACACCTCTTCCGTGATTGCCCAAAAAATCCCAACAAGGCTCAAGACACTGCACCACTTAATGTAATTGAAGTGATAGAGGCACCTGGAGGTGATAAAGAATACATCGTGCCCTTAAAGGCCATTATGCAAGCTCAAACAAAGGAAAAAAAAGAAAAACAACTAGAGCAGAAACAAGAAAACTATAGAACAATAAATCCCAAAAGCCAAATAGTAGAAGATTCAGAGGAACCACATGACAATACCCAGAACATGAAAGCACAAAAATGGAAGGAAAGAAGAGAGAATCTCAAGGAGAAATGGATGAAAAACAAAAGTCAAGACAATAAGAAACAAACAAGAAATAGTAAGGAACGTAAAGAACCAGAGAGTCGGGAGGCAGTTCTCATTCCACCGCTTATCCAAGAAGCAGAGAAACCAGGATCAATTCTAGCTGACCCAAAACCGGATGATTTGGACATGTGGTTGAAAGCTTACCAAGGTAGAATTAAGACTAGACCACATGTCGAACAACACGAAAAGCTTTACCCACAAGGAGAATTAGAGAAAGAGAGGCTTGCTATATGTAGGAAGCTTATAGAGGTAGCACAAGCAACCCTAGAAAAGACTATCCCAGCCCTTCCAGAGACAAGAATAGTTGAGGAGCAATACATGGAGTGTGCTAAAGCCAAGGATAAAGAACCTAAAGAGAAGGATGACAAATGTGAGCGAGTGAAAACCCAGGACGAACCTATGTCAACAATACCTAATCTAGAGGCTAACTGGCCAAAAGAATTATGGAATAGAATCCGAGAAGAACAATGGAAGAGGAATGGAGTGACTAAGACTCCCTTTGAGGAATTAGATGTGGAACTTTACCAACCAAATCCCAACATGGAAGAAGTATATGAGGAAGTATCAAGACTAGATCGAAACAGAGAAGAAGCTCAGAGCATTTCAACCCTACCAAATTGCATGGGAGAATACGAAAAGGAATCTATGATAATCCGAGCACCCACAGTACAAGGAAAAGGAAAAGGAAACTCAGATAAGAATTCACACAATCTAACAGAACTTAGGAAGACAAAAGTACAATGCAAACTTACTGTGGAAGAATTACTCGGGGTCAAACTGCAGTTATGGAAACAATTAACAAGTCAACTGGAATTAGGACAAGAGAAGGACGAAAAGGAAAACATGGGCAAAGAAAACCCATCTAAGATACAAATCCCAGTAGATAAGGTGGGAGAATTTAGTGAAGGAGACGAAGGTAATACATGTCTACCTGTCACTTACAATGGGTACATGACCAAGGCTATACTAGACACAGGAGCAGGAGTAGGAATTGCCACCAAGGAGATTTGGGAGAAATGGGGAAAGCCTGCCTTACGGCCCACATGCATGAAGCTCCAATTAGCAGAAGGTCATGTGGAGAAACCCTTAGGAATATTAGAAAAGATCAAATTAACCACTTGTGGAGTTGAATTTGAACATACACTAGCCATCTGTAAATTTGAAAAGGCTAACAATTACGAAATGATATTAGGACGACCTTTCATGAGACAAATGCGGATAGTGCAAGACTAGGGACGAGATTCATTATACCTGAAACATCAAGGAAATACCACCAAGATAAAATTGCATACGTTTGCGTATCAAAATGTCCCTTCACTACAATGGAATCCTATACACAAGGAGGAAGATGACCTATCTATCCATAGCGCTGGATCAAGCGATCAATCATGGATGTACAATTATGGGTGTGTAAAGAAGCCAAGAAAGAGGATAATAAAAGGCAACTGTAGCCAATAGGACATACTAACTACCGACCTGTAGAAGACCCACTATATATGCCTCAAATATTTCCTGATGAAGCCTTTGAGCGCTTTCAATATGAAACAACCATGTGTTTAATAGGCACATGTACCACTCTTTGGCAAATCCTTGCTAGCAACAGTTCTGAGAAGAATAGGTCATTTGACCTACCAATTGATATTGAATTTCTTTTAAATTTAACTAAAAATGTAGTTACTACTGTCTATCTCTATTGGTATAAACTTCATAGTATTTGGAGATTTGAGGCTTTCACAATGACCAAAGTACTAAGCCTCTATACCTATAATATTTTATAAATCTGCAGAATCTAATATTTACTCTTTTCTTTATATCTCGTAAATGGAGAAACATTTCATCTTTAAATTTTGGACACCCCATCTAGAAATGTTTAGCTAATGGTAGAAATCCAATTTGAGTAAATGAGCTAAGAGAATCAATCACCTCTAGGTGACATGGTCTCTACTCATTTCATAAATTCCAGAAGCTACACTTTCATGTGCAGAGATCTTTTGACCTACTAAATGATCTTTACAAACAATGATAATTCGTACCTACAATTTTCATCTATCAATCATTTATATACAATAAAAATCGTGCAATTTGGATCTACCAATTAAGAGAAATGCCCTTTGTAATAGGCCTATGTCACTTGTTTCAGGCCTCTACCTCTACTAGTAGCATTTCTGATGCAGAGGTCATTTGACCTTTCTAAAAGTATCCAAATTACTTGAAGATTGGTCAGCTTAAAGAAACCCTTATGCGATAAGTGCACTCCAAATTTCAATAAATTTCGGCATTCCCTCAAAGAGTAGCATCCAAATCTCTATGAAGTTGCCACCTCACTAGCTATTTGCTCAATTATTTTTTTTAACCTAAAAAATGATGAGAATGTTAATCCTTATGATTAGACATACTAATTCGTTCTCTTGGATGGATTATGAAATGGATATATATATATATATATCCATGCATATATTGATATTCTAGATCAATGCAAACCAATCAACCATCCAAATCTTCTTGTGAAAAAAAAGTTGACTCTTTAAATAGTATCCACCTTTGAGTAAAAGTGAATATCTATGGATGTCCTTCTATTCATTGTGCTTCTTGCACATTCATTAGCCTCATAAAAAACAATCACATAAAAGCATTTAATACTTGTATTGATGATCATAACCATAGCACAAACTTGTGCCGACTAGAGATAAAATTATATATCAAGTACATAGATTCCCATGAAGAACAATTCATGTGCTCATGAGTTACTAGAGGAGAACACATCTTGATTGTTCTTGATGGATATACCTTGTCATTTAATTTTTAAAGGCACAATTAGCCTATGCATGGTACCTCTATCAAATCTCTCATGCTCACCCTAACTCATCATGGTGATACATAAAAAATGATCTAGTATAGAAAAAAAATGCATCATGCACTTACACCTTTCTAGAAATCATATCGTCTATGTATGCATGCATCCACTCATGCACCTTCTTCTCTACTTCAATCAATTTATATGCTTTTCATTATGCACACATGAAACTTCCTCTCTCTCACAACACAACATCACTATAGTTCTCACATGCTATATAACACCATATGGTTACAAAAATTTTGGCACCACTTCCCGAGGAAAATGAAGCCTGAAAGAAAATAGTAATAACCATTACTATTTTAGGCATCAGCTTAGTGGTAAGAAAACCACTTTTTTAGCTCCAGAAACCTGCAAATAAGAAACTTTTCCAATATGTGTTGTTGGGCACTACACGCCCTCATAACAAGGTCTTTTCTTGCTCCAATACCTGCACAAAGATCTTGAAACACACAAAAACCTGCGCATGCTTTTATGAATCAACATAAGTTAGTGTAACTTCATGTGCATTGATGAATTCATATCAAACTAACTTTCATGCACATTCCCATGTTAGTTTAATAACATTGGAAGAGAATTCAATGCAAAATTATAAACTTTGATGTGAAAAGTATTCAAATGAATTTATTTGACAGAAAAAATATGATGAAAAGGTATGAAAATCAATTAATTCCTATAAAAAATGGTTCAAAATATGATTAGCAACTCCTAATTATTATAATTAAGCACTCATTTCACTCAAAAAGAGTTTCTCGCCAATCAACAACCATCAAAAAGCTTGTGTAGAGATGGCTTGAAATGGTCAAAATATGGATTCTAATTAGTCCAAAGAAAGAAGTTTAGAATCTATACAAATTTGAATTTCTTGATTTGGATATTCTATGAGGAAGTTATGGCCAAAAAAATGGCTACGTGAGTGGGCAACATCTTTCCTTGAAGAGATATGTAGAGAATTAAATGCTCTTTACTGGTGGTTTTTAATTATCCAATGATAACTTCCAACCACTCATTGGAAATCTCTTGGAGTCTTCTTATTATACCAAGTGGAATCATCCAAATTGGGTTTCATATGAGAGAGTTATGACCATTTTAGTAAAGGTAAGTATGCTAGCTTTTCTCTTTCTCTTACATCCTATCTTTCTTTTTCTCTTTCTTTACTCTTCTCTCTCTTTCTAATCTTTCTTTCTCTCTCTAATATTCACTTTCATCTTCTCTCTTCTTGTTTGTTCATCCATTTCTTGCTCCTCTTTCTTTCTCTCTTTTCTTAATCCTTTCTCTCTATCTCTTGCTCTTTCTCTTCTCTCTCTTTCTACTTCCTCTCTTTCTCCCTTCTTCATTCTCTTCTTCTCTCTTTATCTCCTTCTGTCTTTCTTTGTTTATATTTTTCTCTTCCCTTCTCTTGCTCTATCTCTAGTTTTTTTTCTCATTTCTATCTCTATCTCTTTTTCCATCTTTTTTTTTCTTTCTCTATCTCTCTAGTTTTCTCTCTTTCTCTTCATTTATTTTCTTCTCTCTTTCTCTTTCTTTCTCTTTATCCATCTCCGTCTTTCTCTCTCTATTTCTTCTCTTTTTCTCTCTCTATTTCTTTCTTTCTTTCTCTCTCTTTCCTTCTTCTCTTTCACCTTCTCTTTCTTTCTTTATTACTTTCTCTTCTTGGTATGCGATATTTATGTTATGAAGTGGTATGGACGGGTTGGATACAACACTTACCTCTCATCCACTAGATCGTGAGTTCAAATTCTGCTTGCACACCGTGAGTGGAAGGCGCCAGATTCTCGCCGTGTAACGATGTTGTCCATACTCCGTGAGCTCTACATGTTGATAAGTCGTTTTCGTTCTTTCTTGCTTCTTGCTCCGTGAGCTGCACATCGAGGTGTTCTTTTGTGTTGATGATCCTCAGGACCTTGTTTCTAAGCTCCACATGAACCCCCACAAAGATGATGACTTTGCCCCCAAAATAGAATAAAATGTTTTTGCATCTTCTTGCCCAAGGTCTCCCTCTCCCTCATGCTCTGATACCAAATGTGAGAAGTGGAGAATGACATGCCTGGGACTCACCTCCCAGCCTATTTATAGCCCTCACCTAGTCACCATCTAGAGTTCTCTCTAAGGTCCCTCTACTCATCTGGCCATCATGAGTAGGTACCTCGTATGAACTCTCTGGCTTTTGGCCTTGGCTATCCCCCGAGCAAGGAACTTCTCGTTCCTCCAAGCATTTACATCTCTGGAATATAACAATTACCATGTAAAGATTTACATCATACCCTTTCTCACCTATACATTTATTCATTGTTAGGAGTTCCTCATTGACGCACACATCTAGGGTAGCCAATATCTCCATGAAGTTGTGTAGTTTGAATGCTTCATCTAGGAATACTTGTTAGAGGAGATGGTGGATAATCATAAGAGATGAATTGGTGCAGCTAAAACGTGCTTCACACCTGCTATAAGTGATGGTTGGAGAGTTGTTGATATATTTAGGTAGTGATGTGTGTGAACACACTAGGACCACCGGGGAACTTTTTTCCCTCTTTTGGAGGCTTTTTTTCCCTCGGTTTGTATGTACGCCTATTACCCTAATGGGCTACTTATCTTTGTACATTCTCTAGTAATAGATTCGGTATTGTGTGCTTTGCTCCAAGCTTCTTCTTCTTCCTTGTGCTGTTTGCGTGCTTTCACAGATGTCTAACTCTAATAATTGGTATCAGAGCAGGTCGCCGCTTCATCTAGGGCATCGTCGACACCTGTCCAGTTGCAGTCTCATAATCACACAAATTTTGGTGAGCATACTTAACATGTTTCTGAGATCAAAACAGTTTCGCTTTCTTGTGCCAAAATTGGGATCTGAGCTCATTTCGACCTCCGGACGTACTATCATAGCGCTTATGTAGGCTATTTTGTCTTTTTTTGCCAAAGGTATATACCAATTTTGGTTCGCCAGTATAAGCGTCTCAAAGTCTGCTACAGGTTTAGCAAAATTCCTCTGGGCAGTTCTGTTCAACTTTTTGAGATACAATCAATTTTTTGCATCAAGGTATTTTAGTCATCGGCCATGGCTCAAAGCAGTGATGTATTTCGTATGTTGGTTGTTGAGGATAAGTTGGATGGTACCAACTACCCATTGTGGGCTTATCTGATGCGACATGTATTGGTTGGTGTTGAAAAACGTCCTATCACACCTGCAACTGTTACAACTGTAGGTACTGAAGCTGATGTAGAAGGTGTTGAAGATAATGATATTTTGCATATTCCTGTTCGTGCTATGGTTTTTGCTGCACGTACTGCAAAGCAAATTTGTTGGGATGTCAGAGATGCCTAGGCACATGCATTGATAGCTTTGTCTACCAAACGTGCCATTATTCCTCACATACGCTCTTGCAGAATAGCTAAGGATGCTAAGGAATAAGGCTCGCGTTTCTTACCTCCAAAAACAGTTGGAGAGTGAGCACATGAATGAAGGTGATTCTATGGACAATTTTCTAACAAAGATCAAAGACTTGAAGGAACAGTTGATTTTTGTTGATGAGGTTATACCAGATAGCTCACTTGTGCAGACCGTTCTGAATGGTCTTCCTGATTCATATTAGAGTTTTTGCTTCTACTCTTCGATTGATGATGAAAGGCAATCCGAATGCCTTGTCATTTGAGGAGTTAGTCTCTATTCTATTGCAGGAAGATCAGTCTAGGCAAAAGAGGTCCATTATGCGAGTTGTAGATCAAGCATTCTTGGCTAGTTTGAATGGCAAAGGAAAATGGAGCTCTTCAACTAGTAAGCAAAAATCTACTAATTTTGCACAATCAAAGAGGGAAGACAAAGATGAAAAGAAATCGGAAAAGAAGAAATTGTTCTACAAGTACTGTAAAGGAAATGATCATATCATAAAGAACTGTCCAAAACTGGCTGCTAAAGAGGCAAAGAAGAAAGAGGCTCGAATGGCTATTGTAGAGGCCTCTACACCAAAAATAGAGTCTGCTAATCTTGTGTAGGAAGAAGAATGGGCGTTTACTACTGTTTGCAATTTTGACCCATCTCCTCATGAGCAGTGCATGTCTGTAGTAGACTGAGATGTTTGGTACTTTGACAGTGAGGCGACCAAACATATTACCTCACAACGCAGTTTCTTCTCTTCACTCGAGCCTGCCCCTACAAGGAATACTATTACATGCACCAACAACTCCTCTTATCCTATTATGGGAGTTGATAAGATCATTTTGACTACTTTTGATGGTAGTTCTTTCACTTTGTCAGATGCTTTTATTTATTCGAGCGATCAAGAAGAACTTGTTATCAGTTTCTGCATTAGCCAAGATTGGCTTGGTTGTGAAATTTGTTGATGACAAGTGTACAGTTCATGATCTGTCAAATGGCAATGTGATTATTGCTTCTGGCATTTTATGTCATGGGCTGTATAAGCTCATAGACTATGAAAGATCTGTGAATGATTGGGCATGTGCAGTACATGATTCTCAAGCTATGTCAGATGTCAGCTTTGGTAAATCTGAATTTTGCTAGTTTGTTGTGCCTCCAGAAATCTGAAATGGTTTCCTCTTTGCTCGAACTTGAGGCACCTGGAAAACATGTTTTTGAAGGTTGTATTTTGGGGAAAATGCAGCGTTCCTCATTTCCAAAAGATGGTTCAGTTCTGGCAACTTAGAAATTGCAGCTTGTACATAGTGATGTCTGTGGTCCTATGTAGACACCTTCTTTTGGAAATTATCTTTACCTTGTGACTTTCATTGATGATTTTTCCGGGCATGCATGGGTATATCCATTGAAGGCAAAGTCCAAAGTGTTCATGTGCTTCAAACAAGTTTTGGTTTTGGTTGAAAATCTGTCAGCATGTAAAATGGGCACCCTCTGTTGTGATCAAGGGGGGAATATATGTCTTCTGATTTTATTGCATTTCTGGTTGAACATGGGATAAAACACCAATGTACAGTGCCATACACACATCAAGAGAATGGAGTTGCTAAACGAAAGAACATGTCACTCATGGAGATGGCGAGGTGTGTGGTCAAGAGTCAGGCTTTACCACATAGTTTTTGGCTTGAGGCTATCATGTGTGCAACATATGTACTTAACAGGTGTCCCACTAAAGCACTATAGTCTATCACTCCATATGAGGCTTGGCATGATCGCAAGCCATCTGTTGCTTATCTGTGTGTTTTTGGTTGTCTAGCATATGCATTAGTGCCTGAACAACATCGCAGAAAATTGGATGATAAAGTAGTAAAATGTATTTTTGTTGGGTACAGTTCTAAAAGTAAAGGCTATCGTTTGTATCATCCACAGACTAAACACATTCTGGTTAGCCGTGAAGTTGTTTTTGTGGAAGATGCTATTCAACCATTGCTTTCATGTACTAAGGAGACATTTGTTAGCTCCAAAGACATGTATGATACTTTGCTGCCTCTTTTTACAGGTGGATTGTCTAGTGCTAGTCCTAAGCAAATTAGATGCACTTGTGTCATATTCTACTCGTTCAAGCTCTCATAGTGCCTCGTTTGCATTAGATTGCTATGCTATGGTTGCATCTAGTCTTTGTGATGAGAATGAGCCTATTTCATTTGATGAACCATAAAATTCAGAAAATTGGATGGCTTCTATGCAATCTAAATATGATGCTATAATGAAGAATGGTACTTGGTCTTTGTGTGACTTGCCTCTTGGCAAGAAGGCCATTGGCACTAAGTGGGTTTACAAGCGGAAGTGTAAGCCTGATGGAACAGTTCACAGGTATAAGGCTAGGCTTGTTGCAAAGGGTTATGCACAGGAAAGAGGCATTGATTTTGATGAGACCTTTGCACCTACATGTCGTATGACTACTGTTCGGAGCATCTGTGCACTTGCAGCCCATCATGGTTGGAATGTACATCAGTTGGACATTAAAACAACATTTCTGAATGGTGACTTGCATGAAGAAGTGTATGTTTTTCAGCTCGTGGCTTTGTGCAGAAAGGGCATGAAAACCACGTGTGCAAGTTAAAGAAGGCATTATATGGTTTAAAGCAAGCACCATGCCTCATTTGAGATGTCTAGTTTGGGGCATTTGTATCACTATTTGGGCATTCAATTTATGCACGTTGATGGTGGAATGGCTTTGTGTCAAACAAAATACATTAACACATTATTGCAACGTTTTGGCGTTGAAGACTGTAAACCTATTGCCACTTCTATGGAAACAGGTTTACGGCTGAGTCTTCATGATGTTGGAGATGCATTTGATGTTGTTCTCTATCAATAGGCTGTTGAATGCTTGATTTACTTATGCATTACTTGGCCAGATATTCAGTTTGCTGTCTCATAGATGAGCAGGTTTATGCATTGCCCAGGAGTCAAGCATTGGCAGGTGGTTAAGCGCATCTTTCGCTACTTGAGTGGTACTTGACTACTTGGGTTGTTTTATCCCAAGGGGGTGTCACTACCACCAAATTTGCATGCTTTTTCTAACTCTGATTGGGCTTGTTGTTATGACACTCATGTGTCCACTAGTGGCTTTTGCTTCATGCTTGGTAGCTCATGTATATCTTGGTTGAGCAAGAAGCAGCCTATTGTGGCCACTTCTAGTTGTGAGGCTCAGTATAGGGAAAATTTCACATCGACTGTTGAGTGTGTGTGGCTCAGATGCCTTATGGCTGATTTGGGTGTTGGTCAGTCTTCTTCCACCACCATCTTCACTGACAGGCAGAGTGCATTGGCAGTTGCGAGGAACCCTGTTTTCCATGCTCGCAGTAGGCACATTGAGGTGCATTATCATTATGTCAAGGAGAGGTTCTGTGCTGGGGAGATCAGCTTGGCATATGTGCCCACACAGGAGAACATTGCAGACCTTTTCACGAAGGCTCTGCCTAGGGAGAAAGTTTGAAGCTTTCCGCAAAACTTTGGGCTTACTTCCTTTTGTGGAGTGATTTCCATATAGCTTGGCACTTCCTTATACATGAGTGCCAAATCCTTGTTCACCGCAGCACTCCCATAGTTGATTTGTTGATATATTTAGGTAGTGATGTGTGTGAACACACTAGGATCGTCGGGGCACTTTTTTCCCTCTTATAAGTTTTTTCCCCCCGGCTTGTATATATGCCTATTGCCCTAATGGACTAGTTATCTTTGTACATTCTCTAGTAATACATTCTATTGTGTGTTGTGCTCCAAGCTTCTTCTTCTTCCTTGTGCTGTTGGTGTGCTTCTGCAGACGTCTAACTCCAACAAGAGTGTTGTGGGACTCTTTAGCTAGCTAGTAAGCATAAATGAGAACATATGATGCTTGGAAGATGATGTACAAATGATAGGATCAAAACAGATAGGTAGGCATATGAGTCAAGGTCCAAAACTTGCTATTTTGGTTGAGACACCTACTCAGAGTTTTATTCAATTCTTTGAGTACAACAACAATTAATAAAATTCCTTTTGGGGAACTTCAATTAGCTTAACAAGCTACCAATAATGAATGGAATCATCTAAAATGATAAACTATATGCAGAGAATTATGCTTAGCAAGTTGAACATACACCCCAACTTTTTACAAGTCTTGACAGTCACAGACCAGTGAGCAATGTTTGATTAATATATGAAGATCGGGTGAACCATTATAAATGAAACTTCGTAAGATTAAAGTAGATGGTATGTCAAAGGTTTCATGCTTTAATCACACAAAATGATGCACTATATAGACCCATGGAGATTAGTAGCTTACCCATATAAATTAGTAGGAAATTAGCCTTTTAGTGAATAAAGTGCCGGTCTCTTGTGTGAAAGGACCATTTTTAGGGCACATGTATATAAGTCAATTTGTGACTCTTTGTAAAGACTTTTTGCCATTGTGAGAATCAAGAGCACAGAATTTCGAATTTGTGACTTCTCCTCTCTGTATCATCTTCTTTGTGAGCTTGTGTGCATGAGTGTTGCTTGGAAAGAGTGTTAGGACGTGCTGTCTATCCATGAAAGTGTTTGTTTGTTGTGGTTAAGGTGTGTGTGAAGTGTAGGAAGTGTTGAAGTGTACGAAGGTCATTCGCGCGACTTAGTATTTTGCTCATAACTTGAAGTAGAAGCATGAGTGGAAATACACCATTGGATGTGTCTTCACGAAAGCTTCGAAACGCATATGCTATTTGCTATATTCAGAGTTTGGAGCTGAGAGAAAAGCTCCATTTACTGTTGGCTACTCCTCCAAGTATCGTGACACCATGACTGACAGTTGAAGTTTGTTTGGAATAGTCTTAGCCTTGTTTGCACTCTTTGGGAAGCATGTTTGCATTGATCATCATTTGAATGCATGTCTTCAGACACTTAGCTAGGTTTTGTTACTCTTGGATTGATAAATAAAGCGTGAATCCCCACTATATGCACTTGAGGGGGATTGAGGTATAGTCTCTTTCTCCACAAGTCCCTAGGGTTGTTCTTAGGTACGCACGTTTTTGGCATCGTTGCCAGGTAATGTCGAATCAAACCGAGGCATCCGTGTGATGGTAAGTAGCTCTAGCATTGAAGCAAGTAGAGGAGTTGTGAATTTCTCTTCCTTGGTAAGTCACATTCATCCGCACTTACTACTTCTCACTCTTGAAGTGTGTGTAGTGAGTTGTTAGTCTAGGGAAGTGAGTTGAGTGAGTAGAGTAGGAGGAAGAAGGGAGTAGTTAGGGAGTTAGAGTAGCCATTAACTCTAGTCTTGTGAGTCTTTCTAGCTAGAAGAACTTTTCAAAAAAGTGTAAAACCCAAAAAAACTATCCTTTTTCAAATCACTTGTCTCTAGAACAAGTATCGTGAGAATCAGCAGTTGGGTATCGTGAGCTGAGAGCCGGGCATTTGAGCTGTGCAAAGTGAGTAGAGGAGAGTGAAGAGATGAAGGCTAGTGTCCAAGGTGAGCACATTGATCTATCACTCATCTTTGCCAATTAAAGCAAGTAACTCAATAGAACAAATCTGCGGCAAGTGTCGTGAAAGACTGAACAGGGGTAACGAGAGTTTATTTTGTGATACATACTGAGGGAAAAGGGTAGATGAACACTAGGAACCTGTGTATGTACTTAGGATTCAAAATCACTTGCCAAAAAATTTGAAAAAGTGTCAAGTATTGTGTTCTCCCGCGGTTGAGGTATCGCGATACCTGAGTATCGTGATCTCCTGTGGTCGAGTATCGTGATACCTTGCCTGGCTGAATATCGTGTATCGTTGAACTCTTTTCACGATACGTGTCGGATATTGCATATCGTGTATCGTGAAATTCTGATCACGATACCTATCAGGTATCGTGTATCGTGAGTCTCTAATCGCGATACTTGCTAGATATCGTGTATCGTGGAGGCAGCCTTCCCGATACCTGGCAAATATCAAGTATCGTTAGGAATTCCCTCACGACACTCGTCGACTATCGAGTATCGTGATTGGCACAGCAAGGTCATGTATCGAGTATCGTGGAAATTTTGTGGTAGAATATCATGTATCGCGTATCGCAGATTTCTAATCGTGATACATGTAAAGTATCCAGTATCGTGATTGGCATGCGATATTGGGCAAGTATCGTGTATCGTGTTTTCTGGAATATCATGTATCATGACCTTTTGCAGTGAGTCAAGTATCGACTATCGTGGATTTCTGAGGCGATACTTCTTGAGTATCGAGTATCGTGGTAAAGCCTAGCCTGTCAAATATCAAGTATCGTGGTTTTTTATTAGGGTCAAGTATCGTGTGTTGTGACTTCTTGGTCAGTTTTATTCTCACACATATCCCCTAGAATCCGGACTCTCAGTAAAGAACTTTAGGATTTGGAGGTTAACCAAGTGAGACTGGAAGTTGTCAATTGAATGAACCTAAGATCTCGAAGAGCCCTAGGAAGCCGAAGAAGTGTAATTTCCTCTATAGGAAGTGTAGCCAAACCAAGTAGCCATTCACATTATTCTGAAACCTCTAGTGAGTCGGAGGAAGAAATTCCTATGGCTTCAGAGGACATGCAAAATACAGTACCAATGATTGGCATGATGTCAATTATTGAAGGTGAATATCGGACATTGTTAGAATATGTGAACACCAACCAACATGGGATACCTATCTACTTAGATGGTCTAAACCGATGAGTGGCTAGACTAAAGAAAGCTTCAGATGCTTACATAGTGCCTAGGCCAGTAGTTAAGTATGCAAGAGGGTTTTATATGGACAAAAGGGATATTCAATATGTTGTTACGGAACACCCTGAAAGTATCAATGAACAAGGGGAAGAAGATAATGCTCATAACCTTAATGCAGAGGGACATGAAGAGCAAGTGACCACCCCTAGAGGGAGATCTACTGTTGTTAGGGTTTGGACAGGAGACCTAGTTCCCCAAGATGACTCCTTAATGGATGTGTATTTGATCAATGGAATGGAGCATCTCCTCAGAGCCCACTCTTCATTATGGGAAGTAGCCCCTACCCCAGTTATTGTCTACAACTTACAAGATCCTGAATTCTCCACCATCATCACATATTTGGACAAAAACCAAAGGAGGTACTCGCCTCTAACGGAGTTAGAAAGAGCAGGGTTGAAATATCAGAACATTCTAGTGTTCCCTCCTAGGGATCAAGCTACTACTTCTCAGAAACCTCAAGGAACTTTTCAAGATAATTCATATCAGCATTCTGGACAGTCTCAACAAACGCATATACCAGTAAGACCACATGTGCAGTTTGCTATGCCGGCAAATAACCCTAACCTCAGCCTCAGCCACCTGTAGTTAGAGGACCTGGTATACCCATAGGAAGACCAGTTTTCCCGGTGATGCCTAGACCACTTGAAGTAGGAAGAAGATTAAGACCTATCCAAGTTGCCAAATGCATGAGAAAACATTATGATGGCTCTAGTGAACCTTACAATCATATAGCTGAATTCAAGCAAGTTATCAGAGCCGAACAAGTGGAAGATTTCTTGATCCAATATGAATCCTTTGGCCTAACTCTGACAGACACAGCTTTAGCGTGGTTCCAGCCATTAGATCCTAATAATTTTCAAAACATGAAACAAGTCTATCAAGAATTAATTGAAGAATTCACCAAATCTGGGATTAAAAACAACACTTCCTCATCGATCCATAGTTTTAAGCAAGCTCCTACGGAATCAGTGAGATTGGTAGCAAGAAGATTCAAGCAATATGTGAATAGATGTCCAATGGAAGAGAGACCCACTCAAAACAAAATGGTGTCATTGTTTTTGGAAGGGTTAGTGAATGGATCATTAAGATCACTGGTATATGTGAAAAGAGTTCAAACTTTGCAAGAGTGTATGAAAGAATGTATTGATCTAGAGGACAACCTAGCAGAAGATCTGAAAATACCTCAAGGTAGCGTAAAAAGTGAAGATTCTGCCAGCAGCACATCAAACCCTAAGAACAATGTGGAGGAAATAGCTGACATAGTAGCAAAGAAACTAAATATTCAAGGACAGAGGAACTACCCCAACAACCCAATGAGAGTACCCATGCTTAGAAGATGTATGCATTGTGGAGGTGATCATCCTTCTCATATGTGCACTAGGGGAATAGTCCCACCACCTGCTTATGCTTACACTAGACCACCTCTCCCGGGCCCTCTACAATATTGCAGCATAGAAAAAAAGTACACAAATCACAGCATAGAAAATTGTCCTTACAATCGGCAATCAAGACCAGCCCAACTGCCAATGAGGCCTTATGGATACCCTCAGAGAGATCAAGGAGGAGAAGCCTTTAGATATCTCGCATATCAGCGGCAGGCACCATTACCACGAACTTATGCTTATCAAGGTTACACTCAGCCACAACCGGTGTTAGGGCAACAACCGCCCCATCCTCAGAATGTTGTCCCAGTGAAAATAGCTCGACAGGAAGAGAACCCTGAGAGAGCAATAGTTCCAGACACACCTTTGACTAGTAACAAACCATATGACTCATCCTATGACCATAGTCAAGGAAATTATTCCACTTATGAGAGCTCTATGATAGAATATGGACATATGTACGAACCATATGCATATGACATGGAAGTGCCAGATAGTTCCTATGGATATGAGCAAGATTATGTGTCATTAATGTATACTGCTCCCAGAGCACCCATACCCTCTCGACCTATGAATAGACTGCCTGTACCAAGAGGACCATGTTATAGATGCGGAGGTGATCATTATATCAGAGAATGTACACTACCAAACCCACTACCACCACAGTGAGTCTGGGAAGGATACTGTAGTGATTGTGGCAAAGAACACCTTTTTAGAGATTGCCCCAAAAACCCAAATAAAGTTAACTCTAACGTGCAGATTAATGTGATAGAAGTGATAGAGTCGTCAGGGAGTGACAAGGAATACACCATACCATTGAAAGCAATAATGAGAGCAAAAGCTAGAGAGACACCAGAAAAAACTGGAGCAAATGATCAAGTTGACAGAAAAGTGGACATACCTACACCTCAAATAGATGAAGACTCGGAAGAGCCTTAGAAAAGTGTTACAAGTAAACGAACACAAAGATGGAAGAATCGTAGAGACGGGATGAAGGAAAAGAAATTACAACAAAAGAAGGAGAATGAAAAGAATGAAAGGGGTCAAGAAGAAAAACAGAAACTTGAAGGAGAAAATCAGAAGGGAAAATATAAAAAAGAAGAGGTAGGATGAGTTTTAGCAGATCCCATGCCTGAAGAATTACCCATGTGGATTCAGGCGTACAAGGCACGAATAAGAGCAGGACCTACCATTGAACAACATGAAAAAGAATATCCTAGAGGTGACTTAGAGAGGGAAAGGTTGGAGATATGCAAGAAATTAATTGAAGTAGCTCAATAGACCCTAGAAAAACCTGTTCTTCAACTACCTAATTCACGAATTCCCATAAAAGAATTCCAAGAGTGTGTCATCCTTAACGATCCGGAGAAAGGAAATGAAGGTGAGCCACATAATGGAAATCACTGCGAGGATAAAAGGGAAGGATCCATTGTCCCTGAAGTAGATGGGGAATGGCCTAATGATTTGTGGGCAAGAGTCCAAGAAGACAGATGGAAGAAAGTGGAAGGAATTGAACCACCTTTTGAAGAGTTAGAAGCAGAAGGTGAATTGGAACAATCAATACTGGAGTTGAACTCAGAAGTTTTAGTACAATTTGACAAGAGTGACAAGGAAAATGACAGTGTAAAGGCCTTGCCAAATTACACAAGAGAATAGGAACATAGTTCGGAGTTATACTAGATTCCCTCAACAAGAAAAAAAAAAGCAAAACCCCTCTATTCAAACATCAGACATCATCCAACACCTTAGAAAGGTAAAAATTCCTTGTACTCTGACATTGGAAGAACTGTTGAAGGTCAAACCACAATTGAAGGAGAAATTAACCAGTCAATTGGAGACCAAGGTTGAAGAGAAGGAAATGCCTGATGAAGTGACCATAGTCAAAATCCCAATCGATAAGGTGGGAGATTTCAGCGAAGGAGATGAAGAAAACACTTGCCTTCCAATTACCTATAGGGGTTACACCACTAAAGCCATATTAGATTCTGGAGCTAGAGTAGGAATCGCTACTAAAGAAATCTGGGAGAAATGGGGAAAACCAGCTTTAAGACCAACACGCATGAAGATACAAATGGCAGATGGACACACCGAACAACCCTTGGGATTATTGGAAAGAGTAACTTTTACCACCTGCGGAGTTGAATTCGAGCACACCTTAGCAATCTGTCAATTTGAACGAGCGAGCAATTATGAAATGATACTTGGAAGACCCTTCATGAGACAGCTAAAGGTAGTGCAAGATTGGGGAAAAGACGTAGTATACTTACAACATGAAGGAACCACGACAATAATAAATCTCCACACATACACATACCAAGATGTTCCCCCCTTGCAATGGAATCAGATTCATAAGGAGGAAGACGATCAGTGGATTCACAGGATAGGTTCAAGTGACCAATCATGGATGAATGAAGACACTCATTTATGGATATGCCAAACCACGAAAAAGGAAGAGGAGAGAAAGATAGGATGGCAGCAAAGGCAAGGAGTTGCTAGGTCTGTACAAGATCCAGCTTACATGCCTCAAATATTCCTGGATGAAGAATTCGAACATGGTTGGATGGAGATTTTAGCTACTCTCGATGTATGTGTAAACGAAGAAGTGATAACCATGAACGAATGCATTGACGAGGAAGGATATGACGTGAGCCTATATGTGGTAGTTCTTCAAGAGGCTGAAGAAGGAGAAGTAATCGAAAAAGAATGGAAGGAGGATTATGAGAGCATTGAAATGGAGCAAGAGCAATTGGAAACAGAAAGTGGAAATCAAGAAGTAAGTGTCATAGCTAATGAAATAAATCAAGAAAGGACACAGGAAGAAGAGCCTGGGTTAGATAAAGAACAAGAAGATGGAGAAAATAAACCTCAAGATCAATTTGAAGTGTCTGCACACTTCAAAAAATACGAAGTAGAAGAGAGGAAAATTGCTATTCAAATGCCAAAACAAGAAGCACGGCCATGAATAGATATGACAACAAAGAACAAACCAAAAAAATAGTAGTAGCCTTAGAGGAAGGAGAAGAACGATGTACTTTTATAGGTCAAGATGTCTCATTGGAAGAAGAGCAAGAGTTGATACGACTCATACGAGAATACAGGGATGTCTTTGCTTGGACATATAAGGATTTGAAAGGAGTAGATCCTTCTATTTGTGCACATAGAATCCCCATGACATCTGAAGCTAAACCTTCCAAACAAAGACCATACACATATAACGATGTATATCCAGCAAAAATTAAGGAAGAGATAGACAAGTTGTTAGATGTTGGGTTCATTTATGAGATCGAACACACGGAATGGGTGTCACTTTTGGTGGTCGTACTGAAAAAGAATGGTAAGTTAAGGGTATGCATTAATTTGAAAAAAGTGAATGCTACCACCATAAGAGATAGTTATCCATTACCCATCACTGATCATCTTTTGGAAAGAGTGGCAGGAAAGGAAGTTTATAGTTTCTTAGACGGCTTTTCAGGGTATAATCAGGTAGCCATTGCTCTTGAGGACCAACATAAAACAACCTTTGCAACTGAATGGGGAGTATATGCCTTTAGAGTCATGCCTTTTGGTCTAACGAATGCCCCAGCCACATTCCAAAGATTGATGTGCCATGTATTCAAGGAGTTCCTGAGAAAGAGTATGGAGGTATATGTGGATGATTTATGCACATATTCAGCCATTCGATCAGAACATATCCCCGAGCTAGGAAAGATTTTCGCCAAATGTCGACAATATAGAGTATGCCTCAATCCAGAAAAGTGCGTCTTCATGGTTCGACAAGGAAAGATATTAGGACACATTGTCTCTAAAAATGGAATTTCAACTGATGCAGACAAAATCAAAGTGATTCTGGATTTGCCGAGACCAAAGACTGCTAAAGAAGTGCAAGCATTTATGGGACATTGTGGATACTACCAAAGATTTATACACATGTATGCCATAATTGCTAGACCTCTTTATGCTTTATTGTCTCAATTTAATTGGACAGAAGAATGTGAAAAAGCCTTTAACGAATTAAAGAGTCGATTGAGTTCAGCACCAATCCTTCGAGTACTTAATTGGAACAAGCCATTTCACATTCACGTGGATGCTTCCAAGTTTTCCATTGGTTACGTCTTAGCTCAACCCACGGACACAGGGAAGTTAGATCATCCTATAGCCTATGCTAGTAGACAACTAAATCAAGCGGAACACAATTATACCACAACTGAGAGAGAAGGCCTAGGGATGGTGTACGCTGTGAAGAAGTTTCGACACTACTTATTGGAAAATAAATTCAAACTCTTCATCGATCATCAAGCTCTACTATACTTAGTCAATAAGCCTTGTAATACGGGATGACTAGTACGCTGGTTTCTACTGTTGATGGAATTTGATTTTGAAGTAGTAGTCAAGAAAGGTTATACCCACATTAGAGTAGATCACTTATCAAGAATGACACATGGAGAACCACCCATAGGAGTACCGGATGATCTGCCTGACACGTACCTTTTTAATCTCGAAGTATGTCCCCAATGTGTAGAAAAGTTGATCCCTATACTCACATATGGACCTAAACATGGGATCACACCAAACCAAAATCAAGATCTATGGAAGACTAAAAACCTTCATATCATTGCTAGAAGTTTGTATCACCAAGACTCAAGTGGATTACTCATGAGATGCATGGAAGAAGAGGAACAAGAAATGTGGCTTCAAAAACCACATGTAAATCAATGGAAAACTCATTTAAATGCGAATGGAACATGGCAAACACTGAAGAGATTAGGCATATATTGGCCAACCATGCAGAGGGATGCATATAACTATGTATCAGCCTGTCAAAATTGTCAAGAAAGAAATCCAGAAGAGAACTCTACGTTATGCTACTCCACAGTAGCGCCAAGGTGGAGCATGCCCCTGGTGAAATTCTTGAAGACCCAAGAGTACCCAGAAGGAGCCACTCTAGCAAGGAAACATGCACTCACTGAACAAAGCAAAGACTATGCTTTCATAGGAAAACAACTCTTTAAGCGAGGAAGAGACAATCATTTACGAATGTGTATTCATGAAGACGAATATCTTGCTGTTCTAGAGATGGCACATACAGGAGCTGTGATGCAAGGACTACGACCAAGTTTCTCTTTGAGAACTTTTTCACTAGATTTGGACTGCCGATAGAAATTGTGAGTGATAGAGGCACGCACTTTGTGAATGAAGTGATAGAAGCCCTACTAAATGAATTCTTAGTAATTCATAAGAAATCTGCACCATATCACCCATAAGCCAATGGACAGGCGGAAAGTTCAAATAAAATCTTATGTACAGTTCTCACGAAAATTCTGAACAATGGTACATCTAATTGGGATAAACAATTACATCATGCTTTATGGGCATTCCGAGTAGCCTACAAGACCACCATAGGAACTACTCCTTTTAACTTAGTGTATGGACAGAATGCTATTTTACCAATTGATTTCTTAATACCCACTCTCAGAGTAGCAACAACTTATGAGTGGACTGGACATGAATTGTCAGCACAATTGGATCAAATAGAAAAGTTACACGAAACTAGGTTACAAGCGTTAGCAGGATTTATGCTGCTAAAAGGCAACTGAAGGCATATTTTGATGCTCATATTAAAGATACAAATTTGAAGGAAGGAGATCTAGTTTTGGTTTATACTTTGAAACAACACGCAAAGAAACTGCAAAAAAGAGGATATGGCCCATTGATCATCAATCGTATATCTACCAGCGGAGCCATCACCTTAGCAACCCTAGATGGAGAAGTATTGCCTAACTATATCAGTGGTTGTTGAGTGAAAAAATATTTAGAGCCATTGACAGAAGAGATAATGTCACCATTAATAATGGGAAAAAATAGGCGCATAGAGGAAGAAAGAATACGAGAAGAAGCTAGGCAAGAAGCACTAGAACGAATCAGGAAACAAAAAGAGTGGATGAGAGAGAGAGAGATGAGAGATATTGACTAGGAGAGGAACTCGTCCCAATGGCTAATTTTAGAGCCACTGAAAACCTAGGTCAGCAAATGATGCAACCTTATTTGAATTTGCATGTTGGAATGAAAGAGTACCACTTGGTGGATGCTCTCATTGACACAGGAGCCACTATAAGCTGTATCAAATTTTCATTCACCCAGAAACTCAAGGAAGAATTACGCCCATCTAAGGCACAACTGATAGGAATAGGAGGAAAAATTACTCAATGTATTGGTGAGGTTACCTTACCTGTACATCTCGAAAACCACACAATGGAACAGAAACTTGTAGTATGTCAGGATCAGGATTTATTAGAAGAGCTCATATTAGGTCAAGATTGGATATACGAATATGAAGTGACTGTTTAGCTGGCCCTAGGATACATCTCGGCCAAGATAGGAGATCGTCAGGTATTCAGCATGTTATATGAACGACTGATCAAAGCCAAATGTATAGAACCGAGAACTCACTCAAATGAACACTCTGATGAATGTATGATCACTCACACTACGGAAACCCCATCTAAGGATACATCGAATCTCGCTTGCACACAATCTTCTAATCCAGTCAATCACATGATTAGTGTTCTATCCCATAACAGCCTTAGTGTGGAAAGGAGCCCAAGAGAGACGAGTCAGCATGACTGTCAAACAACTGCACACATTAGAATATACCCTATTCCTTACACTAGGAAGGCTTGCATCAGAAAAGATCAAGTGATAGCATATCTTCAACAACAGGACTGCTCTCGACATCGGAAACAACAACAGAATGAGAATGCAGGTCACATTGGACACCCAGTTCCACAAAGAATTGCTAGAGTATGGATTCCGAAGAAGGTGATAGCCGCCCAGCCGGCCCGAACGCAAATATGGATTCCCAAGTCATGTGACCGAGTGACAATCATCAAAAAGGACAAGCCAAGGCACAAGGAGAAATCAGTATGATCTAAAGGCAAAACGACCGAAGATAAACCACTACAAGACAAAGCAGGAAACTTGACATGCAACAAAAATCATTCAAAGATTTGAACAAAAGGCGAAGCAAAAGTACTACATAAAAAGTATGACATTCTACAAGAATGCTAGGGATACAGACTATCCCAAGGGAGTAAAGCAGATTTGGATGCTGAAAGGCAAGACAATATGTATGCATCAACCAAGTAATTCGAGTTGCACACATTTGGAGTTACCAGAACCCAAAGTATCCATGATAGGGCCACAATACAAGGCCAAGCATTTGGCACATTCTTCTTCTACTTCAGGATAGTGAAGCACATTTCCCTCTTGGGGAATAGGAGAGCACTTGTACATAATCTAAGAGAATAACTCAAGATTTAATAACTGCTTTGGCTATGACTAATCTTTTTGTTTTGTTTCAGACATAAACAAAAAATCTATGTAAATAAGTATTACAAAAATCCCAGGTATTACCTTTCTAACACCCACGGGGAGGGGACGACACAATCCACTCAGAGAGTTGCCAAATTCAAGAAGGATAAGTGAAGGATGATTCTTGATACCAGTTCGCGACTAATTACGGGTATATATTGAGTGCAGATGGCATCATCCAATTCTGAGGCTACGCAAGAGGAGAAGGTCCTACTTCTTCCCTTGGAATCAATCACGAAGGCGAGAGGTCATTGGTTTCTTGATGATCAACCAGTGTCCGAGCTTCTTTTTATGGCAACCATCAAGATCATGGATAGGGATCACTACTTTCCTATCATGTCACAAGATTTCAAGACTATCATACAAGGATTACCGTGCATGACAGATGTCTGGACACAAGCAGGAGTTGATGCATTCCTGAGACTTCCAATATACCTGCATGATTTTCAGGATGTACACAAGTAATGAATACACTCCAGTCGGTACCGAATAAGCCATCAGCCCTAGAGGCAAGAGTACTTGACAAAGTTGGTACATGGAAAACAATTCAATTCACTCATGAGCTAATTAACAGAGCTTTTGGATGGAATCAAGATGGACTTACCAATGTCAAAGATAAGTGTCATGATCCAAAAAAGAGAACATTTTTGGAAATCAACAGAACGCATATTGAAGACTCTGTTCGCTTGGTGCACCAGCATTTTTGCTTTCTGAGTATGCATAGATACACAACACCTCAAAAAATTGTTGTGCAATTACTCTCACATGCTATGAGGCAAGTAGGAAATAAAGTGAATATGACTCCATACATTCAGGATCGCCTATTCAAAGCGAACAAAAAGTGGGGTCAGAAAAAGTTTCTGAATGGTAGTTCTGCCTTGACCCTACTCATTTATGAGGCACTTGACATGAAGAATTGCTTACGCTTGATTCCAACCTCAACAGAGCTAGCAAAATATGCAAAGTCTGCAACGATTCCAAAGAAAAAGAAAACAGTCATCTCTGTTGAAGAAGTGTGAACCAGTTCAAAGAAACCCATGAGAGGGACTAAACGCATAAGAGAGGAAGAAGCTCAAGAGACACCACAATCAAAGAGGAAACATATATTGCCAAAGATCCCCATGACACAACAACCAATTACAAAAAGAGACCTCTCCGCAGCCCTAGAAGAAACGCATCAGTATATGCGGGGGCAAGTAAATTTAAACGTTCAAGGTCACCATTACAGACAGGAAAGCCAGGAAAAGAAACAAAAAGATAAAGAACATACTCTAGAACAAACTGCCAGATATAAAGAACTGGGATTAGAAGATTTGAGCTCTAATGACGAATCCAGCCTAGAGAAGGACACCCTAGACACTGATATACGAACCGAAATGAACAATGAAGAATGGACAGAAATAAATCAGGTTGAAGTCACACCTGACAATCAACAACAAAAAGCACAGCACCAGGAAGCACAAACTGAACAGGAACACTTGATTTAGTTAAATGATCAATCAAAGATAAGCATAAAGGAAACTCAAATAACCAATAAAGATGCAGTGCCACCTATCAAAGAGGAAATCCAAACACCGGTGGACCAGGTAGCAGGCCTACAACAAAATAAGGAACCAACCGTGATTGAAGTGCCTGATGATACCCCTCAAGGTAAGATTGACCACAAGGAGGCTGAGCCAAGGATACAACTCCATATTTGGCAGCCCCATGATACTACTTTACATGTAGCAAAAGGAAAAGATGTTACCACAGGTGAAGAACCTAGCATCCCTACCACCTGGTTAAACGTTGATGTTACTCACTTAAAACTAGTAATCAAGCAAATGATACAAACAGCCATGGATACACAACACCACATGATGGAAACGGATGCGGATTACGATAAAGCCATGAGGGAAAAGAATCAATTTCAAATCATGAGTGAGCAATTATCTGCACAGCTTATCCAGGCCCAGCAAGAGATTTCAGCCAAAGGAACGGAGTTACTCGCTGTCAGAGCACAATGTGATACATTGATGAAGCAGCATCCTCAACTCCAAACACAACTGACAGACTTACAAAGACAACATGAAGCCAGCAAAGCAGACAAAGAGAGGATGAAAGCTCGTAGAACCTGCTCGAAACACAACTAAAAGTATACATGGAAGAAAACAATAGCTTACGCGGCCGTAATAAAGAACTGATAAAGGCATTATTGTATGACTAACCTATCGAAAAACAAGAGACTACAGCTATTGACCAGAAAGAACTAAGAGATCAGATTGAGAAATATGCAGATTTGCTAAAGCAAGAGCAAGCCTTAAGAGAAGAATGGGAACGTAGGTACGTGCAAGAAACCAATGAGCTAAAAAAGCAGATGAATACGGCCAATTGAAAACTTGCAGTAAGTTATAGTGAAAATATGGATCAGGTAGCAGAGATTGGTAATGAGTTACTTGCTACCAAAGAGGCACTCAGGGCAGCTATGTAAGAAGTTAAAGAGGACTGAACACATCGCACAATTAAAAACTAAAGCAGAAGAGAAAGTACCAATCCGGACACCAGTAGAGCCAATACTAGAGAATCCTACTGATGAGGTAGAGGTACGTCCTCTATCTCCCTCGATGTATAATTCTCCAATAAAAGAATAGATCACGGAACCACATGATGATCATCCAATGCCATATACAACAGAAATAATTTAGAAGGAAAGGGCACTATTGGCGTCTCGGTTCACAGAGAATTTCAAAAATGAAGTGATCAAAGTAATGAAAGAAGCAAAAATAAAAGGCAAAGACTTGGATACGATAATGAAGCCTTCAACATTCCGTACAGATTATTGAAAGAGAAAACAAGGCAATACATAAAGAAGATCACACAGAGAAGTCTCGACGAGCAATTGCACTTCAAAGATGACACATTCAATTATACTCAAGAGGAATTTGAAGCGGCACAACTTGTATGGAGAAGAAAATTTTTGGAGAAAAATCCTACATTGCGGGTGCATTGGCAAGCAGCACCATACTTATTACACGTAAATCCTTCATTTTGCCCAACACCACACCGCAGGGAAGCAAGAAAATTTTTGGATATGCAAAAGAATGGTGTGATCAATAAACAGTGGCTGAATTATCCGCTACTTCCAAGTCCACCTCATAACTATCTACCGACCGAGGACTACATAGTAAAAACCATCGAATTTTGGCTACACTGTTACGCAACAGTCGTTGATTTAACAATCAAGATGACAAACAAAATCCTAAGCATGATACTTACAGTATTAAAGGTGTTCAAGCACATGGCTTATACCTTTTTGAATTTCATTGGTATTAATCAAGGAACAGATATCCTCATTTTTTATTTGTCTATTATGCCTAGCCGACCCACAATAATGGCATATTATTCTAGGCTGATGTTTTTACCAAGTATATATATGCAAACATTCGAAGAAGCCTTTTTCACAGGTTTTTTTGAAATTGATTCAGAAATCTTTTTAAAGATGTCATCCAACTTGAATGCCAGATTAGTGGCATATGAGCTAAGCTTCTTCGCTGACCACAGACAGCCACCACATGATGGTGTGAAAGCAGAACAGTGGAAGCAACTCATGATACGTGAAGCTAATCTGCTTAATGAAACAGAGCAAAAAGTTTACAGAACATACTCCCGTCGACTTCCAAAGCCTGTCGGGGATGATAGAGTTCAGGAGGGGGGAAGTGTTGAGGGAGAGTCAAGCAAAAAGAAGAAAAGAAGAAGACAAAGATAGAAGCTTCACTAAAAAGATCATATTTGAAGATACATCTCTACACAGAGCCCCGTAGGGGCACGCATCAGGCAACAACGCAAAACATCCAGGTCCTGAGGAATGGAATTAAAGAACAATCAAAACCTAGACATTTCATGGGAAGGACGGACCAGGGCCAGGAACTATCCATGAAGAAGTGCAAGACAATACTTGGTAGGTAATAATCCTCTCGCTGATAGTGTGCATTGTCAACAAAGTAAACAGGCTCAAAGCAATACAGCGGGTCAGATATGTGAAGACAAAGACAAATCGGAAGACCAAAAGTTAGAAAGAGGTAGAGGTTGAAAAGTTGAAGAGGGTGACTAAGAACAGCACATTCCTAGTCATTGGTGGCGTGTGTGGCAGCCCAACTAAATACAGCAACCCAGATATGTGATATAAGGAATACCAAGGGGCAAACAGAAGCAAAGGACATACCTCGGATAAGATAACCAATTGTCCAATAGTCCTTGTTGCCTCTTCGACCGCTAGGTGCGTGTATTCAGACCTCTTAAACAAGCTGAAGACAAGAAGTAAAGCCTGTCAAGGGACGACAGAGACAAAGAGGGAGAGAGTGTTGCAGAGCTAAGAAGAGCAAAAGGCAAAGAAAAAGAAGGGCCCCAAAATTTTTCCGATTTGGACACTATTCTTGTATTATAGCCATTTTTGTAAGATATTTTCCATTGTAAATGCACTAGAGGAGTCCTCTAGATGCATACCCATGGAGATTAGTAGCTTACCCATATAAATTAGTAGGAAATTAGCCTTTCAGTGAATAAAGTGCCGGTCTGTTGTGTGAAAGGACCATTTTTAGGGCACATGTATATAAGTCAGTTTGTGACTCTTTGTAAAGACTTTTTGCCATTGTGAGAACCAAGAGCATGGAATTTCGAATTTGTGTCTTCTCCTCTCTGTATCATCTTCTTTGTGAGCTTGTGTGCATGAGTGTTGCTTGAAAAGAGTGTTAGGAAGTGTTGTCTATCCATGAAAGTGTTTGTTTGTTGTGGTTAAGGTGTGTGTGAAGTGTAGGAAGTGTTGAAGTGTAGGAAGGTCGTTCCCATGACTCTGTATTTTGATCATAACTTGACGTAGAAGCATCAAAATTGAGTGAAAATACCATCATTGGATGTGTCTTGGCGAGAGCTTCGAAACGCATGTGCTATTTGCTATATTCGGAGTTCGGAGCTGAGAGAAAAGCTCAATTTACTGTTGGTTGCTGCTCCAAGTATCGTGACACCATGACTGACAGTTGAAGCTTGTTTGGAATAGTCTTAGCCTTGTTTGCACTCTTTGGGAAGCATGTTTGCATTGATCATCATTTGAATGCATGTCTTCATACACTCGGCTAGGTTTTGATACTCCTCGGATTGATAAATAAAGCGTGAATCCCCACTATATGCACTTGAGGGGGATCAAGGTATAGTCTCTTTCTCCACAAGTCCCTAGGGTTGTTCTTAGGTACACAGTAACATATACAAAGAATGATGTAGGACTATACAATAATGTACAGGAAGAGTCCGGATCTCAACCCATACTGATCAACCTACACCAACTGCCTCGAACAAGGTGTATCCATGCACCTCAAACTGCGCTAGACTCATATCGATAAGAGTCGATCTCACATCTGATTGATGCAAGAACTGATGAAGTTCCTGCAAAGCTCCCACTCACTCTATGCCTGTGTCAGTCATCGAACGACTGAAAACCCCAAGTGCAAATGCTCCAATAGCAACTACAATGTCTGGTCTCGAGCATTAAAACTCGTACATCAGACTCCCGAATGCTGACAAAACATGTGCTATCCTAGCTAACCTAAGTATGTTAGCCATGCATGTATCCAAGGCATCCAAAGCACCATCATCAAGGAAAATATGTCTTGACAAATCTGTGTCAACATTTGGCATGAGCGAATCCAAGAATGAATGCATAACTGCTGACTCCTCAACATCTAAATTAGCCATGCTCGCAACCAAGGATGTATCTGAGAGCTACTATGCTCTACCATACACTGTGTACCATGAGAGCAATCTTGCTCTACCACTCCAAGTTTATGATCGGGCTATGAGCTAACTGCACAACATCAACACCAAGGTCAAACTGATGATCACACTCTAACTGAGTATCATCATAATGCTCTGCATGAGCATCCACATCATGCTCTAAAGCATCCAGATGATCATCTCAACTGTGCTCTATAAGAGCATCCATATGATCAATAAAGTCATGCTCTATATAAGCATCATGAGCATCCAAAGCATGCCCTACATGTGCATCCATCTGAGCATCTGAATCTTGCCATACATGTGCATCATGAATGTCAATAGACCTATGTGTAGGTAGACAACATGAGACATGACGAGTCTCACATCACACATAAGGCTGAACTCCCATTGAGACGAGACTGTCTCTCACATGAAGTACCTGCAATGGATACATGTGCCCAATCCTATCACCTCTGATAAGCATAAGTTGTCCCAACTCCAACTGAAAATGATGCTCACCAAGGAAAGCATAACATCTGCTCTCCTATAATTGGCACATAGGGAATGAAGGCACATAACGTACATGTCTAAGTGTAAGTGGTGCTCCACTAGGTAGCATAAGGCATACATCTCCTGCACCCTCAATGTCATATGTCATACCATCAAGCATGTGCACACATCCACGACTCTCACCTGAGAATCAACAAAACCACTCGTGATATGGAGTAACATGAAAACTGGCTAATGCCTCAAACAACCAAGCCATATGTGTGCTATCAAATGAACAAGAGGAATCATGAGATGAGCCATAGGAAAAAGTGATATCACCATCACTGGCATAATCAACTACCACAGACTCCTGAAGTCACTACGTGACCTGCATCACGTGCATATCTCTGATGTCATCGTCACATCCACCTGAAGCAACGTCGTTGAATATGGCCCTCATGACCACAATACCAACATCGAAGTCATCGATGTGATCTATGTCTCACATGACTCAATGGACTCACATATATATCATGTAGTATTTTCCATAATGCATGACTCGTCTCCTCATACATAATAGACTCATCTATAGAATCCACAAGCTGTAATCGGATAGTGGAGCTGGCCAATGCATCCATATCCATCCATACATGGTCCGGCATGTCACGAGGCCTCTATGCATCTCTATGCACATACGTGTATAGCCCTACACAAACCAATGTATGCCACATCTGATCTTTCCATCTCGGAAAGTCAGTGCCATCAAATCAAGAAGACACCATATTGTCAATCCAAGAGACTATAAATATAACAAGAGACTAGAAAAAATACTCTATCCTCAATAGGATCACACTTGCATATCTATATGCATAGCTCACATCACAAATGTCTCAATGGAGAAGGAACCATATGAACCACTTGTCACATAACCATGCATCTAGCATGCACATAAAACCATGAGCATAAGCTTGCTCACCAAGTCTCCAAAGTGACCAAGATGATTTGAAAGAATCCTAGAAAAATTTGGCAGAGTATCCCCTGTAAACTGAGCAATCAAGCAAGATAACCAATAGCAAAAGGACAATGAGTAATCGATCACCACCTGTCACTGATCCAATCAAAGATAATGGCAAATACACATGCCAAAAACTGATAGCAATATATGCCAATACAATGGCAATACACCTCCCACTCAAGAATAAATCTTGCAAGATGGTCCAACCTATCATGAACAATGTGTGGCCAACTCCAAGTGAATGGAGATAATCAACGATCCAAAGCTATCACACAAGCTTCAAGATCCACTAAAGCTCTCTTATAGCATAAAAGCTATCGAAATTTCGATAGCATCTCCTCTATAAAATGGACACTGAACCAAATAAATCATGTGGGAATCACCATCCACATATGCCAAGAATCACATTAGCAAATACATATCAATCAATGACCAAATGCTAATAACGATGACAAATGAATGTGTAACTGAGGCTCCAATCTGGATCATGTACCTGCAAAGAAAACAAAGATACAAATACCAACCAAGATCCACAATCAACTCTCATAGAATTGTGTGCAACCGACAAGTAAATCCATAACCAAGTGGCATAAGCAAGATATAGAAAACAATGCCACTATACATCCATGATTGAACTCATGATGACATAAATCTCAAAAAAGAGTATACTACAATGTCATCTCACATGCCAAACACATGACATGATCATGCTCTACTCTCATATGGAGGAGCTACCACAGTCATCATACATATACAATGCTATCAAGATCCAAAGGTAAGAGCTTGCACACCCAAAAAATCTCTCTCAAAGAAGTTCCAAACCAAAAATGGAACTCCAAAAGCAACTAGGGTTGTTTCGGTGAAAATATGCTGCTCTATGTTTTGTTGTTTTAGAGGTATTAACCTTTGAATCTAAACTTTTTCTCTTCAGTAAACTTCAAAAAAAAATTTTGACTACATAATGAGATAAAGAACACCTAAATCGAAGGTGTGTAGCTCAAGATATGCGCAAAACAAACATCAGCTGTCAATTTCACCTTCACCTGCAACACTTCTGCTCTATATTCTGCAATTTCGGTGACCTTCCACTCAAAATTTGGATTTGTCTTCTTCTACAAGATTGTACAAGCTATTCCAAACTACGCATATCAAGTTGATTCGTCTCATTCCTATTTTTAAAACTCAATTTATAACCAAAACATTGACCTGCTGTCCAAGAAATTGTAGATTTGTCTTCTACATTAGTGTGCATTTTTTGAATTTTTGGTATTGTAGCACTCCAAACTAGGTTCTGCACTCTTCTATGAAGTTGTATCCCTCTATGTTAGCTACGGGAAGAACTTTAAAATGCATCAATATGAGTTTCTGAGCTCAAATGATGGCCAAAATACTGAATTGCTATTGAGAGATGAAGGGCTTTGGTGTGCCGAACAAGAGGAGGAAGGAGGAGATGGAGGGAGAGAGAAGAGAGGAGAGACACGCACACATGCATGGGAGCCTCGAAACCCACGTAATGAACTCTCTTGAGGCCATGCTCTATATATGATGTATATATATATATATATATGGGGGTAAGGTCACATGACCCTTACATCCCCAACTCTCCCAACCTTGAGATGCACGCGGGCTTTTCATGTCCTCTTTTATAGCTTTTGTTGTCCTAGCAAATTCAATTATAAGAGCTCTGAGGAGTTGACCAATATTTTGAAATTTGCATATGCTCAATGGTTGGAATCAGGCAAAGGAAGTTCCTATTTTGACACAGTTGCACTCAAAACTGACCAGTCCAGGTCAATTCATTCAACACCTTGGTTGAGGATACCATATCCTTTAGAGTGGCAACTTTTGAATTGTCACATGTATTTGGCATGGTTTGTTGTTCTTGTATCTATGGACGAGTCTATTAGTGGCTACTATGGGGTGGTAAGATTTGCAAGTGCAACCCCTCCTTCACCTTTTGTTCTTAGCCAAGGAATGGGTTGGTAGGGAATATCACAGCTTGTGGATGGACTACTTGATGCCGTGAATGGATCTACTGTCTCAATCCAGAATGCAAGACTGTTTCGCTTGACACGAGTCAATAGCCATCAGGTTGTGCAAATTGCTTATGGAATCATGATTTTCTTCTCTCTATTTGGAAAATTTGATGCCGTCTTTGCCTCCATTCCTCAGCACATTGTTGCTGCCCTTTTTTGCATCCTTTTCAATAAAATTTTTGCATGTGGGTTCTCATTTCTTGAATTTGTTAATGATGGAAGAAGTTGTTTATCCTTGGATTGTTTGTGTTCATTGGAATCTCTGTGCCACAGTACTTTAGGGAATATGCTATCATAGCAGGGCAAGGACCTATCAAAAGCCAGTCACATTGGTTTAATGACTTCATCTTCATGATATTCACATCTGTTGTAGCTGTTGCATTGATATTGGCCATTGTCTTTGACAACACAATACATAGGAAGAGAAGCCAAAAAAAAACAGTGGAAGGCATTTTTGGAAGAACTTCAGACCATGGAAGAATGATCCCCACAATGATAAGTTCTATTCCTTACCATACAATCTCAATAAATTTTTCCCTCCCACCTAAATTGTCTTGCCATTAGTACCCTGCTCACTGATCGATCCCTTTTTTAAGGCCCAATTTTTGCAACCCTTTGGCACTCTAAATCCTTATTTCATTGAGCAGAAATCAATGTGTTTTCTACAAATCTAATAATCTATGTTCGTGTATCTAAATGAAAATTATGTACATGAAAGGGGGATGTTGTTCCACAAAACCAAAGGTTTGGCATGAAGATTGGTATAGAATGCATCAAACCAGGTTACATGGCGTTCCTTATAGTATCAAAGTCCTCATGACTAGAAATGAACACTTAATCTACCCTTCACTCACATAGAGGAAAGAAAGTTACAATTATAATAGTATGAGGCGATGGAACCTTATACGTTTCCATGCAAATGGTGCAGCAGCGTTTCCTACCCTCGTGAAACAACAAACTATGCCCCACTTCCATCATTAGAGGAAAAAACAATGGTGATTCCTAGCGTGCTTGAAGCAGTAGATCAAGGGCCAGCTCAATTTTCCAAGAAGTCAAACGTTGAGAAAGAATCAGCTTTGAAAGGCATTTTCCCTATTGGGCTACATCATCTAGAGGTGCACCTTCCTGATCTTGTCATGATGTTACAAGTTCTAGATGTACTTGGATCATCTACAAATGGCTTCCTCGACAAGTTGGATTCTACCATAGCAGCTATATTTACAATGGCCGTGTTAGAAGCAACTGGTCATGATGGTGATGATGAAATCGATAGTGGTGCTCGCCTCTACGAAGTAGCACATCTTCTCAAGGATACACTCAAGGGCTGAATAGAGCTTCTTGTAGTTGATCATGTGGATATCACTATAGTAGCTAGATTCAGTGATGTCCTTTTATCTGACGATAGCTTGCCTGTTGTTGTTGCAAGAAGTATGTTACAAAATGTCAGCCCATGAGCTCAAGTGTTTTCTTTGGTGAGAAGATGCGTTAGCACCACCAAAATGGACCTTCTTGCAATAGCCAACGAGGGGGCTGATTTTTTTATTCTAGAAGGTTTAGGGTCAAACACCAAGACTATGATTTATAAGATAAAGGAAAAGATTAGCATACCGATTTTCATACACCAATATGGAGGGCTTCAAAATTGTGAGGAGGATCATCCCTTATTGAAGGAAGGGGCTAATGGGCTCACATTCAACTCTATGGATATGAGGAATATACCACTCAAAGATGTACATGGATTAGTTTCTTCACTACTAGGAGACATGGGCATAACTGCATTCACATTTGGAGGCAGCAAGATTGCTCATTTGCAAGGGAAAAGCAATGTTGTGACCTTATCTAGCAACCATTCCTCATTAATCTTGATAAAGATTCATAGCTTCAATGTGGAGTTTTGGAGCTTAATCATGAGATCTTTGTACTTGCTATTTTTGGTTATAGCGTTGTCCTGCCAACATCTTTTGTAAACATGTTTGGAGGTTACTTCAGGCATTCATGGTACACACTGGATCATCATATGTTGCAATTTGTGGGTGAAGCTTTCATTAAAAAGGGGTCAATGGGAAATTACACGGCCATATTTGTTTCCAAAGGATCTTTGTGCACATCATGTTCAACTTCAGCCACATGCTCGAACACACAAGTACTTGTATACAGTCAAATCCATTGAAAATGCCTTTGGCAAGCCACTCAATGAGAATCTTTTGGATAAGATAGGGTCTCATCATAAGACTGTGCATAGGCACTTCTTTCTTTTCCACCCATGCACCCTTAGTCCACACTCATGCACATAAACTAAGAAGAGATGAACTAATTTCGTCTATGTTTATCTATCATCTATATTCCATCATTACATCCTCATATTAATAATAATAATAATAATAATAATAATAATAATAATAATAATAATAAATAAAATAAAATGATAAATAAATAATAATAATCTAAAAGAGAGAGAGAGAGAGAGAAAAGAAAAGAAGTGGAAAAGCAAAGCATTCTAGCACATTCTTCTCAACTACAAGAGGCAAAAGACCAAAGAAAAAATATGGTCGACTCCGAACAACATGCAAAAAGCAAGATAAAGAAAAACAACAAAATGACACACTCCAATGACACATCATGCACCCAAAAGTACTACTATACATTCTTCCACAAAAGCTTCACACTTGCAAAGGTTTTGTCGAGGATGAAAAAGTCAAGGAGGGGGGAGTGTTGACAACACAACATATATTTTTTGGATCCACTTTTATTCATTGAAGTAATTCGATGGTGATGCACCACAGTGCACTCTCCTTCTCGAGAGCCTCAGAATGATGTCCTCGGAGTAGAAAACTGAGCTCCTAGGGCCGCACACAGTACTCTGCACAGAGGTTACAGAATACACAAGAAAAACACAGTACACAGGGAGCACGAAGACAAACTTCTTTGGTATTACAAATGCGGTCAAACTTACAGTCTCTGATTGACCATGCCACTATATGTTTTATTAAAGAACATATACAAAGAAGTGTCTAGTGGCCATTTGGCCTTTCACATGGACACTAACGGTAACAATCTCCCACTAAAGGCCAATATGGCCAAAGTAACTATACAGAATGATAAAGAATATCTGAGTGTAAGTATACAAACTATACCTCCCACCTAATGGGCATGTTACATAGTATACAAGTGACTGTGTAAGATCATGAATCAAGTAACCTCCATCAAGTGACAGCAGTGTCAAAAGCTATCCTGTGGTAGAGCTTTAGTCAAAGCATCTGTAGCATTATCTCGAGTGTGAACCTTCTCAAGAATAATGCGCTTAGTGGCTAAGTAATCTCTAATGAAGTGATACCTCACTTCAATGTGCTTGGTCTTTGCATGATAGACCAGATTCTTAGCTAAAGAAATGGAACTCTGACTCTCACTGAGCAAACGAGGTACATGCTGAGGTAAACCCATATCACAAGCAAGATGAGAAAGCCACAATGCTTCCTTACATGCCTCACTTGCTGCAACACACTCTGCTTCTCTGGTGGAAACAAATGTACATTCTTGAAGACGAGATCTCCAAGAGATAGCACCTCCAGCAAAATGAAAAATGTACCTTGATGTAGACTTACGATTGTCTACACAACCAGCATAGTCAAAATCTGTGTACCCAATAATGGATGATTTCCCTCTACCTAAGCATAGACACTTGTCCTTAGTGCCACTTAGATATCTCAAAATCATCTTGACCGCTTCCCAATGTTTCTTGCCAGGATTAGACATATATGTGCTCAAAACTCCCACTACAAATGCAATGTCTGGTCCCGTAGCTACCATAGCATACATGAGACTACCAACAGCAGACTAATAGGGAATTTGGGTCATGAATTCCTTTTCCTCATCTAATTTGGGGCAATCATCCTTACTCAATTTCACATATGTGGGTAAAGGTGTACTCAATGCTTTTCCACCCTGCATATTGAACCTGTGAAGTACTTTGGATATGTACTCACTTTGAGACAAGTATATGCGTCTTTTACTCCTATCATGAGTAATGTGCATGCCAAGAATATGTTTGGAATCCCCCAAATCCTTCATATCAAATGTCTGACTCAACTTCCTTTTGAGAATTGACAAGTCATAGGAGGACTTCCCAACAATCAACATATCATCGACATAAAGTATCAAGCATATCAAGCTGCCATCTAAGCATCTCTTTGTGTAGAGACAATGATCCTCATTGCTTTGAAAATAGCCTTGGGACTTCATAAAGGCATCAAAATTTTGGTACCATTGTCTAGGAGACTGTTCAAGTCCACACAAGCTCTTCTTGAGCTTACAAACTAGACTTTCCTTCCCAAGAACTACATGACCCTCTAGTTGTTCCATATAGATCTCATGTGGACAATCTCCATGCAAGAAAGCAGTTTTCACATCCATTCGGACTAGCTCTAATTCCTCCATTGCAACAAATCCAAGCAACATGCACAAAGTAGTCATCTTGACCACTGGAGAGAAGATTTCCTCAAAATCAACACATGTTGTTGCTTAAAACCCTTTGCAACCAGTCGTGCTTTATATTTTGGAGAAGCACTCTCTAATGTGAATTTCAGCTTATATACCCATTTACACGGCAAAGATTTCTTGCCCTTTGGAAAAGGTACTAAATCCCAAGTACCATTCTTGTGAATAGAATCCAGCTCACTCTTCATGGCACGCTCCCACTCGACATGATCCTCTGTCTGCATAGCCTCTTTGTAGCAAGAAGGCTCATTACCATCTGTTAGCATATCAAAAACTAAACATGGAACATATCTATCAGGTGGATGTGAGACATGTGCAGAACGTCTCAATGGTTGCTGAATCTGAACATGTGCATATTGATTTGAATGGACATTCTCTTGAACATCCCTAGATGCAGCATTTTTATGCATGCTAATCGAAGGACTAGTATCCTCAAACACCATTCGTCTCACTTCAACCTCCTTAATGAGTTGTTTATGCATCTTAGACTCATTGAAAATAACATCACTACTTCTGATCACTGATTGTGTTTCACGATCCCATAAGCGATATCCAAATTGTCCTTCTCAACCATATCCAAGAAAAATGCAGTTCTTTGACTTATGTTCCAACTTTTGTCGAAGATTCTTGGGTATATGAACATATGCTTCACACCCAAAAACTCAAAGATGATCATAATATGGTGGCTTCCCTATCCATAACTCTTGTGCCACTTTCAGACTATTGGCAGTACTAGGTGAAAGGTTAATCAGAGGAACTGCAGTCAATAGTGCTTTTGCCCAAAAACCTTGTGAGAGGTTTGCGTGATGCAACATAGAGACTACTCTATCTTGAATATTTATATTCATCCTCTTAGCTACACCATTTTGTACTAGGGTATAAGGAGCTGTAAACTCTCTACAAATCCCTCTAGACTGATAGAAAAGGTTGAATTCATGTGAGGTATACTCACCCCCATTATCTGAACGTAAAGCCTTAAGCTTAGTTCCTTTTTCAGTCTCAACTAAAGCAAGCCGTTTTCTGAAAGTAGGGAATACCTCATCCTTCGATTTGATAGGATATACCTAGACTTTTCTAGTAGCATCATCTATGAAAGTGACAAAGTAAAGAGAACCACCTAAGGACCTAGTGGGCATAAGACCACATACATCTATATGAACCAGATCTAAAGGCTGAATTGAAGAGTCAATGTGCATTCTATGCACATTTCTGGTTTGCTTTCCATATTGACAATGCTCACAAAATGAAAAATCATAGAAAGATAACACAGGTAAGTAGCCAGAACGAGAAAGATTTTCCATTCCACTACGAGATATATGGCCCAAATGACCAGGCTAGATACAAGCCATATGCTATTCAGTAATAGCTAACAATTGTTCTTTCTATGATACAAATAAAGGATAAAGTGAGCCAACTTTTCTTCCTTTTGCAATGACCATATTGCCCTTTGATATATGAAAGGACTGAGCATAGAAGACCACCTTGTAACCAAGGTCATCAAGTTGACCAACTGACATCAAACTGCGTGATAACTGAGGTACATGGTGTACATTATGCATAGTAAATTTTGAACCATCAATGAACTACATAATCACATCTCTAATCCCCACAACATCACACTCGTAAGAGCCATCAAGTCTCATGGTACCAAGACACTTTGTTGCATAATTAGAGAACCATTCTTTGCGTTTTCGGGAAGATTTGCGCCTTCCAGTTGACGCTCAAGGAAATTAAAACAATTTTATTGGTGAACTCTAACCCTTATATAACAGTGCTGATCAGCTATTTTGGTTGGAATTAATCACTCTGAAAGTATTTGCAGGCATAAATTGATGAAGATTTCATGTGCTCATATTAGGGTTTACCCTAATTGCACATTTAATGTGTTTTTATACCCATATAAGCAAGTAACATGCGTATAAAACCCTAGGTTTACATAAATTTATATGTTTTCTATGTCACTAGGGTTAATGCTAGGGTTCCAATGGGTTAATGCTAGGAATGCAAGGGTTCCCAAGGCGTTTTTAGTGTGTTTATGTATGTAGGGTTGAGTGTGAATGATTATTAACATTAACCCTAAGGGTGAAAACATTTGATTTAATTATTATATAATTATAGTTAACTAAATTAATTTATAAATTACATATATATTTAATGTAAATTAAATTATGATTAATTAGTTAGTTTTGAAGAGTCTGTATATATTAACATTAAGTTAATTAATTAATTAAACTCTTAATGTAAGCTTAAATTAAATGAATTAATAAATTATGGAAATTTAGGACAATTAAATTAAAATAATAAATGGATAAATAGTTAGTGGTGTGTGTGAGAAAATAATTAAACAGTGGTGTTTAGTGAATCTGTAGTTAAGGTGGAGGAAAATGAATAGTTAAAGGTGGGGTGAATGAGTGTGTGTGTTAAAGAGTGGAGAGAATAAGATGTGCACTTAAAGTGAAAAAAGTTAATGGAAGAAAGGATGGTGTGTGAGTGAGGGTATGTTAAAATGTGGTTGTGAGAGAAAACCAAAATAAAAAGAGTGGTGATTAAGTGTAGGCAAAAGTTTGGATGTAAGATAAAGTAAAATCGAAAAGAGTGATAGGCACAGGACTCTATGTGTGTATATATATGTGTGAGTGCTCCAGAGTTCCTAATGTTTTCTTTACAGGTATTTACTTTCTCCTCCTCCTTACTTCCTTCTGAATACTAGAGAGAGAGAGCTTATTTTTTCCTTCTCCTCTGTAGAGAGAAAGATAATAGAAAGTAGTTTTATTTTTCTCCTTCTCCTCCCACGACTGCTGCATAAAGTCTCCGTAGAGAGAGGTTGTTGCGAGGGTATGTTGTATTTTCTTTTGCTTTTGAGAGAGTGAATGTGCGACTGTAGAGAGACTATGAGATAATTAAATGCCCTCCTAGCGGCATTGTTATACGTAGGAGAGAAGAATATTCTCTCTTCATTCTGACAAAAGCTTCTTGACTGCTGACCTGGTTGTATTGCACCTGAGAAAGCATGGTAACTATTCAGGTGCGTAAACTTGGTAGCACGCGACGGCACACACAGAGAGTGAGAGAATTGGGTTTTAAATTCACCATTTGACGATGGTCTGAGTAATCCTTGGCAAATCGTGCATGGAGCTGAATAATAGAGAGAGATTTATCTTTTTTTCCCCCTTGCAGACATTGCAAGCGCAGCACGTGCGGAGAGAGAGAGGGAGAGAGAGAGAGAGTCGACAGAACATTAGAGAGAGAGAGAGAGAGAGAAATTGAAAGCCTTATGGCTACAAAAAATTCTACATAGGATGTCATTCAACTAGAGAGAGAGTACATTAAAGAAAGAGTTAGAAAGAGAGGGAATTGAGAGAGAGAGAGGAAAAGAGAGAGAGATAGAAAGAGCGAGGAAAAGAGAGAGAGAGAGAGAGGTAGAAATAATGTTATGCTAGGTTAATTATATAGATATAATTAGCTAATTTATTCATTTAGTTAGGTACATATTAATGTATTGTTTCAATTCGATATAATAAGATTTTGGTATAATTAGATAAGTGCTTCTAGAATTTAGTTAGATTTTTAGTATATGTGAGTACATATAAGAATGTGCATGTGCATGGATCAGTATGCATGGTTAGTATGCATATTCATATTAGAGAATATGCATATTAAAATGTGCATTAGTGTATGCATGGCTAGTATACATGGGTATGAATGAATGAAAAAGTAAGCATGATTAATACATATAAGAGTTAGTGAATTTTTGGAAGGGCGCTAGGATACAAATGATTGTGTGTTAGTTTATGAAAGTGCTTGTATGTATGTAAGTGAATAGATGAGCATAAGTGTTAATGTATGCATTGTTATGCTAATATACATAAGGATAAAAGTTAGCATATCTTTGGTTATATGTTAGCATGTTTGTATATTAAATGCATCTGTATGAGAATGTGTTTAATGAGCATAACTGCATGTTAAGTGCATTAGCATGAATTTAAATGTATGTGTGTAATGTTAGCATGCATGTGTGTGTATGGATGCATGTACATGGGTGCACTTAAGTATGTGCACAGATGTATGTATACATGAATGCATATATGTTTGTAGGATAGCATAAACATATGTCTTTTATAAATAAAGAGTGTAAATGATTTAAGTATATTAGATGAATGTTTGTGAGAATGTGGGGAAATAGGAAAATGCATATGGTTATGTGGATATATATATTCATATTTCATAATTGATGTGTGCATATTGTGAAAGTAAAAGTATGTCATGAGGATTTATGAGAAACATATGTTAGGATATGTATGGAATGTTTTAGCAAATGCATATGAGAGTGCATAAGCATAAATGCACATATGGATGTGTGTGAAATGTATGTATGTAAGCGTGAACCAAGTGTGTATGAACCTAGTATTAGCATGAGCACATGAATGAGTTTATATTAGCATATATGAGAATGCATGTATATGAATTGAAGTATAGTGTTTGCAATTACATGATGATAAAAGCATAAGAATGAATGACTGTGAGAACATATGCATGACAAAGTCAAGTCATAATACATGTGTATGTTTATGAGAATTAAAGTATTTGCATGGACATATGCATGTGTATGAAAATGCTATATGTACATGTGATTTATGTTTTGTAAGTTTATTTAAGTTTCTCAATGATTTCTTGTAACTTTACTTATCTCCGAATGTTTTCTTTAAAGTGACAACATTGATGAAGTAAAGTGCAATCAAAGTACAGTGGACCAAGATTGAAAGATTGAAGAATTCCATTCAACTTATAGCTTTCTTTTAGTCATTTGTATTAGACATATTATCTTATATTTGTATTAGAAAAATTGATTTACTTCTTTTAGCTTTAGCAAGCTCATTTTGTCTGAAAACAGATTTAATATTAATATTTATTCAATTTAATCATATTTTATTTTTGATGTCTTCTGACTTTTTGTAAGAGTCTAAAAGAAATGAATCTAGGAACACATCTGAAAAAAATAGATTTGAAGGAAACACTATAGAAGAGATAATTAAAGATAGGATTACTAAACAGACATTAATTTCTCCCTCATATAACTGTTGCTTATCTAAATTTATAGCCCTATTTTCCATAGTACCATCAGAATTCCTTGAATATCAAACTAATGAGAATTTTTTGCCATCTTTAAATAGACCTAATCACCCTAATCCAACTAAAAATGAAGTAGAAGAAATTGTTAAAGAACATTTAACTGAAGAATCATTAGTTTTAAAATCATACCAAGATGCTATTGCTAGATATAGAGTTGTGCATCCTTACGGTCCTCAGATTCTTAAACTATTAAAGTTTTCTATAAATTGAGTTTAATTTCTTCAATTAAACTAGGTAATTGAAATTGATCATGTTATCAAAACCCCTTTTCTTCAAGTACTTGAGTCAACTATAGACACCTAGTGTGTGCTGATCGATCTGGCGGATGACCTGATCCATCATCCGAGCATCTGCACGACCCGACATCGGTGAACCTGATGTGAACCCTCGGCTTGCGACTCAGATAGATATTTCCAGTTCGCATTGCATATGCATTCATACGATTCTACAATTGGTGGAGCAGCATCTTCATCCTTGGAAGCGGTGGCTATCTCGTGAAAACTTGCAATCTTTTGGGTGTCAAGGGCTGTTCTATTGATCTTAGCACCTCCACGAAGATTGGCAAGTAGGCGATCCTCCTCTCGCCACCCCTATCATCAACAATTGAAGAACAAAACATTTGCACTCATATTAGCAAAAGATGTATTTAGGCTTTGATTAAAAGACAATAAATGTATTAAAATTCACACAACACTATTTTGAGCCTCTTCTTCCAGCCGTTGGTATAATTTCTTTTACTCTCAAATTCTTGGGTTAATAGTGCAAAATTTTGTTTAAGGGAAAATTTTTGGTATAGGTTAAAGGAAAAATTTTGGTTTAAGTGTAAATCATAAGTTTAATTGCAAAACATTGTTATTATTATAAACATTAAAACTGGACTCTAACAGAATTTCAGAATTAGTAGCTGAACATAAAGAAAGGGTAAAGAAAGAAGTGCAAGAAATTGTTAGGATTGTTCAAGCTAAATCGAATCAAAATACAAAAATGGATGAACTATTTAAAAATATGATGCATGAGACGCAGGGTCAAAAAGTAGTTGAAACTTTATTAAAAGATAAAGGGAAGTTCACTGGTATGAATGTCACAAATTACTTAGACGCATTTGAGGAATTAGCCAAGCTTCATGGTTGTCCTGAGACAATATGGAAATCATATCCAGGTAGACTTGCCATAGGTACGGTTAGGGCTATCATGGAGCTACATGACAAACATGAATGGGATGAGTTCAGAAAGGAGTTACATAAGGAATTTTACCTAGAGGACTATAGTCAACATAGTAGAGAAGGATTCTTGAAATGGATTAGTTCCCCTAAGCCTCATGTTTCTTTAACTCAACTCCATAGTGAATTTATGAAACAATTTTCCCAATTACCAAAAAAGGATAGGGTTGCCCTTACCCCAGATATAGTTTTATATTTCCTTAAGATCTTGACCCCAAATATAAGGGTAGAGGTTGAATGTAGACTTGAAGAACCGGGTAAAAAATATGGACTTACAGATGACTGGGGCGTTGTGAAAATACTGGTTAGGCGGTTGCTCACATGAAGCAACACCAAACACTTCTTTATGATTCGATGCCTCAACCATCTTTCAATTTTCCACCTGCTCATGCAACTAGAGATATACATATAGCCTCAAAAGTTGAGCCAACTGCATCTACATCTAAAGTTCCAAATGAGCTACAATTTGAGATTTTATTTAATAAGTTGGACAACATGATGCACATGCATGAAAACATGTCTAAAGGAGTATCGAATTTACAAAACATAGTATATGCATTGAATCTCCAAGATAAACCCTCAGTCCAAGCTCATCCTAGTATCCAAACTCAACCTACTATTTATCCTCAACCTGTTGTAACACCTAATCCTCCATTAGTACCTCCTAATCCTCCAATTGTACCTCAACCAATTCCTCAAACGATGAACCAAAGGAATTTCAATGAGCGGAGAAATCCCAATGTTAGGAGATGTATCTGGTGTGATGCCATAGATCATCTTACCTATACATGTGAAGCCTTAAAGGAAGCAAAAGAACAACGACTTGTTATTGACATTGACAAGCGGTTGTGCGACTATAGAACACATCTTCTTTTAGCTACAAATTGGGGAAAATGAGGGATGCAGAAGCTTTACGAAAATCTTTTTGAATCTAAAAAAACATCTTTTGCCATCAAACTAGAATGTGTAGATAGTGACTCTGAATCCGAGCAAACTAGAGAAACGAGGAACTACTCAATTGAAGATTTAATTAAGGCTAGGGATGACATTATGCAAAAAATTGCTTGGAACTCTCTAGTCGATCAATTCTCGATATATTCACATATTGCGAATGTTGAAGAAAAGAGAAAGCGGGATGATGAGCAAGATACAAATTAAACTGGAAGACGAGTGACTAGGAGCAAAATGAGAGATGAGCCTAAACCTAAAAAAGTTCAGTTTGAACAAGGTGAAAGTTCCAATGCAAATGAACAGTGAAGAAAAGAAATTAGGGAGGGAAAACAACCTATGATTAATGAGCCAATTCAAACATCAGATAAAGTAGAGGAAATTCCTAGAACTCAAAAACAAACTGAAGAGAAACTAGAAAAGAAATCGAAAAGAGTTCCTAAAGCTATTCTTATATCAGAACTAGAACAAAAGGTTGATTCAAAGGAAATATTGTATGACATTTTGTTTTTTTTTTTTATATAAAGGAAGTTCGGCAATAGCCTACTCTCCCGGACTTGAATTAAATTAAGAAACAAAGGTACAAAAGAAGGGGACTAGTGCCCACGGGACCCCCCAAATCCCACAAAGCAGGGGAAGCTTGGTTGATTCCTAGGTTGCATTACAAAGAAGGTTGATCACCCTCTCGTCGCCCTCATGCGGGACCCACTTGGGTTTGAGCTTGTTGTTGATCACAAGGAGGACTTGATGGTGTCTGAAGGGGGGGGATTTCTTACTGTTGACAATCCTTTTGCCAAGGAGGAAAAGAGATTTTTCAATCGACCACTCCCTGGGGGGGTCACCGAAGTTGAGAGCGCACCGCTCCCTCCAAATTTTCCACAGGACTTCCCCTCTGATTGCGTTCCAGAGAGCCGCAGAGCATCCAATCGCTTCTCCCAAAAGGACTTGTTTCCAACTAAGTTGTTTCTGAACTCTGATTTTCAGTCCAACCATCTGCCAGATTCTGTAGGAGTTGGGGCAAGTAAGGAAGATGTGTGGGACGTCTTCGATTGCACGGTGGCATCGTTTGCACCACGGAGGGATCCCACAAATTTTGCTTGCCTTATGGTTAGTCCAAATTCCTCGATGAAGAATTTGCCATAAGAGGACAGACTTCTTGATCTCTATAAGTGGGTGCCAGATACCCATGAATTTCATGTCCCACCGCAGCCGCGTCCAAGACAGGCACCACTTCCTGTTGAGGCTGATCTGGAGGTCAGTCGTTTCTTTGATGTTCGGGATTTTGAGTAGGCTATTTCCATTGTGCCATTTGAGACCGCGCGCGTTCGGGGCATCATGTCCCATGAGAAGGCGAGTTTTGTGACGATCCCAAGCGAGGCATCTGCTTTGCAAGGTGTTCCATTCTTCGTAGGAGATGTTTATGCGAGGGTCGATATCCTCGTAGTTGATCCAACTGTTGGTGTCATGTTTCCAGAGGTGTTTCCATTTTTTGAATCCTTTGTTCCATAACTTCTTCGCATTTTGAATGTTCCACGACTCCACACTCCGGATGCCATGTATCGGAAACCAGATAGAGTCGTTTTGTCTGATTCCGGCCGCCCACTTCCAGTCCTCACTAATTCTTGTGAAGCTTTTGACTTTATTCCTGCCCTTCCAAAGAGAGCAAACAAGATTGGAGCCTTTCGGGAAGACAGGTATCGGGGAGAATAGCAGGGTCATGATGTCAAGGTTCTTCCAGTTTGGGGACCCCGTGAGGGCCAACTCATTTTTGTTTCTGAAGATCAGCTTGGCCCACGAGGCCTCCCTATTGCACCAAGCTTTAATCATCCATTTGGCCGCCAGTTTATTAGCCATACACCCAATGTCCAGGATGCCAAGCCCCCCGCTGTCTCTAGGGCTGGTGCAGATGGCCCATTTGATTTTGGGCACCCCCCTTCTGTTATGATCACCCGTCCAAAGAAAGTTTCTGCAGATGCTATTCAGTTTGGACAGGCCTTGCTCATTCGGTCTCCAGCAAGAAAGGAAATAGATGGTAGACGAGAGGAGGAACGTGTTGATGACCATCGCCCGTCCAGCGAGATTGATTTGCATGCCTCTCCAGTAATTGAGCTTGTTTTCAAGTTTGGCCAGCACCCAGTTCCATCGCTGCTCCATAGAGACGCCAAACCCCAAGGGGATTCCAAGCAGCCGAAAGATTTGGCCCTGCGGAATGATTTGACAGCCATGATCAATGAGAAGGTCAGGTTGGTGTCCCACAATGGCCCTAAAGGCGGTCTTGTTGTGGTTGATTTTGGATCCAGAGGCCTCACAAAAGGTATCAAGACACTTCCAGAAAGTCTCGAGGCTGGTATTATCATTGTGAACGAACGCGTTCATGTCGTCGGCAAAGAGTCTCATGATGATTTGACTGTGGTCGTGAGGTAGCTGGAGGCCTTTGATATTGCCAGCCTCCACCTGATGAGCCACGAGTCTGCTCAGCCCCTCAGTGGCGATGGCAAAGAGAAGGGGGGCAAGGGGGCACCCTTGTCTAATAGATCTTTTGAGATGGATCGCCTTCGAAAGTTTGCCGTTAACGTTAATTTGGGTCGTTGCGTTGCCGAGAAGGGTCGCGATCATCTTGGTGAATTTCTGACTACATCCGAGGTCTTGGAGCGACTGCAGAACATAGTCCCATTCTAGCCTATCGTAGGCTTTGTCAAAGTCGATCTTGAGGAAGACCACATCTTGATTAGACTCATTTGCAAATTGAATACCCTCCCAAATATCCATAATGGTTTCCAGGATGGACCTGCCTTTGATGAAACCTTTTTGGTCCTCACTAAGCCAAGATCTCAGGTGGCACGCAAGTCTGTTGGCAATGACTTTGGCGACGATCTTGTATCCTGTTTGGAGCATCGTAATTGGCCGCCAGTTCTCGATTCTGTTTTTTTCCCCCTTCTTGTGAATCAGCTTGATAATTCCATTATTTATACAAGAAGGAAGAGCACCAAAATTTAGCGCTTCTTGCCAAACCATCCGAAGAGGGGTGGCAACCACCAGCTTGAAGGATTTAAAAAACTCGTTAGTGAGTCCGTCGGGTCCCGGGCTCTTACCGAGAGGGAGGGCATCAATGACCTCAATGATTTCTAATTCAGAGATCGGGGCATGAAGCAGGGAGTGGAGGTTGGGTGGAATTCTCCGGGGGGAAACCCTAGAAATGGCAGCCATGCAGTCCCTTCTGTGGTGGGAGAGGGGGTTCGAGGTTCCCAGGAGTCTCGTGAAGTGCCCTTCGATGATGCCAAAATTATCTTCTTCCGAGTTGCAAACATTGCCATGTGGGTCTAGCAGTAGGGGAATCGTCTCTCTGTTCTGTTTCCTTTTACGGATACTGCACATCTCTTTGGTGGGTTTGTCGGTTTTTCCAGCCCACCACTCCTTGAAGAAGATTTGCAAGTTTTTCCTTTGTATTTCTTCCTCGTATCTCAATGCTGCTCTGATTTTTCGGAGACCTTGCTGGGCTTGGAGTTTTCCTTTGTTCACTTCCTCCTCGAGTCGCCGGAGTCTGTGGTAAAGCGCTTCCCTACGAGCCCGCCGCACTGTCTCGAGCGTCTTCTTAGTTCTGATCATGATCTTGCGAGACTTGTCGACCGCACTTCTCCAGCACTTGGCTGGGGCCAAGCCAGAGGCAAACGCCACCTTCCACACATCGGCAATCTCTTGATGGACGGAGGGGAGAGAGAAGGTGGAAGCGTTGGCATGGAACCACGGAGCCTTGTGGGTCCTGTTGGAAGGTTGAAAAGTGATAACGATCGGGTAGTGATCAGAGATGGTGAGGTCAGTACGTTGCGTGATGGAAGGGCGGCCCCACCGGTGAGTAAAGCTCTGAGAGATGTAGCATCTATCAAGTCTAGCTTTCCTCAGATCCTCGCCCACTTGGAGATTCGACCAGGAAAAGCCATTTGAGTCTTTGAATTTGACCAGATCCAAGTGGAGTTTGGTCATGTCCCACGTTTCTTTCTCCCGACTATCGATGACCCTGCCCTTGCCCATCCATCTGTCCATAGGGTCCTCCACCATGTTGAAGTCTCCACATATAAGCACGTTGTGGGGAAGCGAGTCGAGAGAAGTCCAAGTGTTCAGCCTCTCCAAATCCCCGTTAGGGGCGTACAAAGAAACCATAGTAACACAGAGGGGAGCACCAAAAGAAACCGCAATCCAGCGGTGATTTACATCTTCAATGGAGTTCTCAAGCTTTTCAAGCCAGGGATGTTTAACACCGATAGCCATTCCACATTTTGTTGAAAAGCACATTAACAATGACATTAAAACAAATATTTTCAATAACAAAAATTGAATTTAAAGAAAATTTTATTAAATTAATGAAAAGAAAGAGATTCCCTCTTTCACAAGAGGTAGAGATGCAGGATGTTGCCGATCTAACTCAATTAATGCATAAATCTCTTTCTTCTGACTCAGAGGACGAAGAGAAAAATACATGTAATGTCAACAAAAATTTCTTAGGACCAATGTACCAGATGACGAAACCAAAAACTCATAGAGCAATTTTAGATAAAGTTTTTGGGCAAGAGGCACACCTGAGATGAAAATTAACTTAGGTGACCAGAAGAAATCATATTCTGCTTTAGCCCTAATAGATTCTGGGTCTCAAATTAATGTGATTTCAAAAGAATTATATGATAACTTTAAATGGCCTATTGATAAGAATCATGGCTGGATAATGAGAATTGTAGATAATGGATGTGGTTCACTCTTAGGAGCATGTGCTAGCATACCTCTAATGATAGGTGGAATCTCTGAGACATTCCACTTTTTCATTCAGGACAATTGCTCCTATGAAATTATCTTAGGTCAACCATTTATATGCAAAGCCGGAATGGAAACTAAAGTTATGGATGATGGCTCTACATACGCGAGAATTAGATCTAAGGATGATTTGCAATCACTCCAAGTACTGATAGTAAGCCCAAATCACATACAAAATCAAGAACAAATTAGAAAGACTCCTATCCGTTCTCATGACAAGGTACGCGATGATCATATGCCTCTTCATGAGTTCGGAACTTATTATGATCAAAATTTTGCCTAGATGCCACTGTTGAGCGAGACAATGATGGTTCTTGGATTGATGTCTCGCACCCATCTGTAAATACCTTAGATAGTTTTGCAATATATTTTCCATCATCTTATTTGCAATTCGTTCATTATAAAGAAATTCCTAAAAAATTATAAAACATTATGAAAAATTTTATAATGAGAAAGGATATATTTCTTCTGATGAACATATTGAACATGTAATTGAAACTGCATCCACATTTTCATTGTTTGAAGAACTTCAAAATATTTTGCATGAAAAAGAAACTTGTAGATTTGTGCTCTTAAATTTGATAGAAGAATATGAACATATTGTGAAATTTATTATGAATTATGTTAGTAATGAAGCTAAATTTGACATGAAATATAAAACTCTTGATAAAAAAATTAAACCGATTGCCCAACCTTTACCAAAAGGAAGTGAAGAGAAATTTAGATAGGTCTCAAAAGATCCTTATTTATGAGAGCATACAAATATAGGTCATACCTTCACAGATGAAACTTTGAAATTAATCAAGATAGGAAATGATGATAGATTTTTATTACCCGCTGAAGGTGACTTATTCCAAAGAGTGATTAAAAAAGAGGGAAAAAGATATGCCGTTAGATTTGGAGCTAAGATGTTACATGAAACCCAAAGAAAGTATCCACAAATTAAACGAGAACTCTAGGGTTTAGTCATTGCATTAAAGACTGATAAGGAGTATTTTATAGGAGCAAATGTAATTGTAGAGAGAGATTGTTTACCACTGGTAGGAATGATCACAAATTGTTCTTCACCTAATATTGCTATGCTTTGATTGATTTCTTACATTAAATTTCTAAATTTGGTTTTAATTCATACTCCAAGAAAATCTAATTCTATTGCTGATATGCTTTCTAGAGCTATGTATGATGAAGATGATGAACCAGAATTAGATATGAATGCAATTAATTATGATTCTCAAGCATACAGGTATGGACAATTTAATATTGATGAATATGAAGGAGAATGGCAAGTCATTGGGAGGTATCTTAGTACTTTGATTAGATCACCTACATGGTCTTCAGATAGATTTAGGAATATTAGAAAAAGAGCTTTCAATTTTTTCTTAAAAGATGGACTAATTTTGAGACATGCAAAGGGGAATATTAAATTTCCACAAAGAGTACTAGGTACTAAGAATCTTCAAATGCAAGTCATGAATAATATGCATGATACTTTATGGGCTAGACATAAAGGTTTTGTAGCTACTTATGAAAAAATTAGAGAAAGTTACTAGTGGCCAGGCATTTATGTTAGTGTAAAGGATTATGTGAATTCCTGTGACATATGTCAATTACATTCATCTCTGAAGCATAGGGATCCTTTACACCCTACCTATCCACCGTGTATCCATTATAAGTGGGTTGTTGACCTAGTGACCATGCCCAAAGGTATAGATAAGATGAGATATATAGTTCTTGCACGAGAAGATCTTACTAACCATGTAGAAGGCCGAGCCCTAAGATCTAAAACCACTTTCAATGTATGTAAATTTCATCTTGAAGATGTAATCTCAAGATTTGGTTATGTTGAAAAAGTAGTGGCTGATAGGGGAGAACTAGATGCACAAGAGGCTAGAGATTTCTTTGCTAAGCATGGAATTCGTTTAGCCCTTACCACTGCTTATAACCCTAAAGCTAACGAGAAGATAGAAAGAGGGCATTCTCATATTATTAAGGCAATTTGTAAAGCTTGCAATGGAGAACTTAAGAATTGGCTGAAATTTTTGCCATTTGCATTATGGGCTGATAGAATGACCTGCACTAGAACAACGGGGTTTATGCTAGCAGAGTTAATGTACTACCAGAAACCTATTTTCCGTGTGCATACTCAAATCCTTACTTGGGCTACTCTTCCATGGGAAGATAATCTATCTACTAAAGATTTATTAGCTCTAAGAATTAAGAAACTTGAGGAAGGGAATGAAAGATTAGAAGAAGCTATAGCTAAATTAAAAGATTCTCAACTTAAGGACAAGAAATATTTTGATAAGTCACATAGGTTAAGGCCAAAGCCAATACAAATTAATGATTGGGTTTTAATTTATGATAGCACGTTTGATTCTCAGTATGATGCTCGTAGGAAATTAAAAAGGCATTGGTTTGGACCTTATGTGGTGATCAAACTTTATGATAATAGAACGTATGCCTTACGTGAATTAGATGGTACACCTCTCAAGACCTTAATTGCAGGTAAAAGGATTAAATTATTCAAGCAAAGAAATGATGAAAATTATGAAGTAATCTATGATGAAGAGAATGACTAATTTATGTATGGATGATCTCCTTTAATGTGGTTTTCTTTTGTAGGATGAAGAAGAATATTTGGTTATGAAACTAAGTAAATTTGTGTGTCTAGCTATTGATTATTTTAGCAGGACTTTTGAAGATGATTTTGAGCAAAATTACTTAAAGGAGTTTTATGGAAAATTTATGATAAAGTTGAAGATGAGAAAATTGATGAAGGCGTTAATTTCAGGTTGTATTTCTCTATGTTTTAATTTTTTATGTTTTTTTATCTATGCATAGCATTTGCATTCATATTAAATTTAATCATAAAATCTGGGATGAAGGTTATTAAATTATGAAGAGAATCTATTTAATCATAGTAGGAAAACAAGCATGATTTATGTTTCTAAGGTTATAGATTGAGTGAGGATTTGTTATGGGTAGAAGGATTTGTAGTTCATTGCAAATAATGGAAGTAATTGTATATGTGTAGGAGCATATCGATGCATGATCCTTGTCTGTGAGATCCTAGGTCTTTCTTATACATGCATATAGAACCTTAGCTCAGATTAAGGGGTTAAGCCTTTCCCCTTCAAAACACAAAAGTTGCGAATGTAAAAATATATTAAAAAATATATTTGATGCATGGAAGTTATGCCTTCTTCCACCCGAAAAAGGTATTTACAATCATTATCCACATGAATTTTATCTCATACTTGTATGAAGCCAAAGATGAAGAAAGCTAGTTGTGGAAAACACATCTAGCGAATAAAATTGGGCAAACAAGGCGGATGTCTGTACGAGTAGATTTAGTAGATTTCTTTGACATGATTGATTGCTCATATGTGACTACATGTATATGAAGAAAAGTGCTTTTGAGTGAATGACGAAGAATTCTGTTCATACTAATCTTTGCAAAGTTTATAAATGGATGAAATCTAGATTAATGTTTTGTTGATTGAACCGGTTGATAGTTTATCTTTATAACTAATATGTTTTCATTGCGAGATTTAATTTAAATAAACTTCATGCACATGTTACATAAAAGATTGAAATATTTGATAAGTTTAAAATTTATTTATAAAAGAATTGATGTTGTTATATGGTTGAATTTCAGGATGATCATCAAGATGTTGCTTCCCTCAATCTACAAGTTGGCCCATCGGGACAATGTGCAGGTTTGGTCGGGGCCGATGTCGAGAAGATTTGCACCTTCCAGTTGATGCCAAGGGAAATTAAAACAATTTTATTGGTGAACTCTAACCCTTATATAACACTGGTGATCAGCTATTTTGGTTGGAATTAATCACTCTGAAAGTATTTGCAGGCATAAATTGATGAAGATTTCATGTGCTCATATTAGGGTTTACCCTAACTGCACATTTAATGTGTTCTTATACCCATATAAGCAAGGAACATGGGTATAAAACCCTAGGGTTACATAAATTTATGTGTTTTTTATGTCAGTAGGGTTAATGCTAGGGTTCCAATGGGTTAATGCTAGGAATGCAAGGGTTCCCAAGGGGGTTTTTAGTGTGTTTATGTATGTAAGGTTGAGTGTGAATGATTATTAACATTAACCCTAAGGGTGAAAACATTTGATTTAATAATTAAATAATTATAGTTAACTAAATTAATTTATAAATTACATATATATTTAATTTAAATTAAATTATGATTAATTAGTTATTTTTGAAGTGTTTGTATATATTAACATTAAGGTAATTAATTCATTAATTAAACCCTTAATGTAAGCTTAAATTAAATGGATTAATAAATTATGGAAATTTAGGATAATTAAAATAAAATGATAATTTAAATGGATAAATAGTTAGTGGTGTGTGTGAGAAAATAATTAAAGAGTGGTGTTTAGTGAATGTTTAATTAAAGTGGAGAAAACTAAATAGTTAAAGGTGGGGTGAATGAGTGTGTGTGTTAAAGAGTGGAGAGAATGAGATGTGCACTTAAAGTGAAAAAAGTGAATGGAAGAAAGGATGGTGTGTGAGTAAGGGTATGTTAAAATGTGGTTGTGAGAGAAAATCCAAATAAAAAAAGTGGTGATTAAGTGTAGGCAAAAGTGTGGATGTAGAATAAACTAAAATGTAAAAGAGTGATAGGCACAGGACTCTATGTGTGTATATATATGTGTGCTGTGCTCCAGAGTTCCTAATGTTTTCTTTACAGGTATTTACTTTCTCCTCCTCCTTACTTCCTTCTGAATATTGGAGAGAGAGAGAGCTTATGTTTTTCCTTTCTCCTCTATAGAGAGAAAGGTTGTAGAAAGTAATTTCATTTTTTTCCTTCTCCTCCCACGACTGCTGCATAAAATCTCTGTAGAGAGATGTTGTTGCGAGAGTATGTTGTATTTTCTCCTCCTCTTGAGAGAGTGAATGTGCGACTGTAGAGAGACTATGAGATAATTAAATGTCCTCCCACTAGCACTGTTATATGCAGGGTGAGAAGAATATTCTCTCCTCATTCTGACAAAAGGTTCTTGACTGCTGACCTGAGTGTATTGCACCTTAGAGAGAGAGCATGGTGAATCTTGGGGTGCGTAAACTTGGCAGCACGCGACTGCGCAAACAGAGAGTGAGAGAATCAGGTTGTAAATTCACCATCTGATGATGGTCTGAGTAATCCTTGGTCGATTGTGTGTGGAGCTGAATAATAGAGAGAGATTTATCTCCCCCCCCCCTTGCAGATGTTGCACGTGCAGCATGCATGGAGAGAGAGAGAGAGAGAGAGAGAGAGAGAGAGAGAGAGAGAGAGAGAGAGAGAGAGAGAGAGAGAGAGAGAGAGAGAAAGAGAGAGAGAGAGAAACTGAAAGCGTTATGGCTGCAAAAAATGTTGCACATGATGTCATTCAACTAGAGAGAAAGTACATTAAAGAAAGAGTTAGAAAGAGAGGGAACAGAGAGAGAGAGAGAGAAAGAGAGAGAGAGAGAGAGAGAGAGAGAGAGAGAGAGAAAGAGAGAGAGAGAGAGAGAGAGAGAGAGAGAGAGAGAGAGAGAGAGATAGAAAGAGTGAGGAAAAGAGCGAGGTGGATAGAGAGGTAGAGATATTGTTGTGCTAGGTTAATTATATAGATATAATTAGATAATTTATTCATTTAGTTAGGTACATATTAATGTATTGTTTCAATTCGATATAATAAGATTTTGGTATAATTAGATAAGTACTTCTAGAATTTAGTTAGATTTTTAGTGTATGTGAGTACATATAAGAATGTGCATGTGCATGGAACAGTATGCATGGTTAGTATGCATATTCATATTAAAGAATATGAATATTAAAATGTGCATTAGTGTATGCATGGCTAGTATACATGGGTATGAATGAATGAATAAGTAAGCATGATTAATACATATGAGAGTTAGTGAATTTCTGGAAGGGTGCTAGGATACAAATGGTTGTGTGTTAGTTTATGTAAGTGCTTATATGTCTGTAAGTGAATAGATGAGCATAAGTGTTAATGTATGCATTGTTATGCTAATATACATAAGACTAAATGTTAGCATATGCTTGATTATATGTTAGCATGTTTGTATATAAAATGCATCTGTATGAGAATGTGTTTAATGAGCATAACTGCATGGTAAGTATGCATGTTAAGTGCATTCACATGAATTTAACTATATGCGTGTAATGTTAGAATGCATGTGTGTGTATGGATGCATGTAAACATGGGTGCACTTAAGTATGTGCACAGATGTATGTATACATGAATGCATATATGTTCGTAGGATAGCATAAACATATGTCTTTGATAAATGAAGAGTGTCAATGATTTAGGTATATTAGATGAATGTTTGTGAGAATGTGGGGAAATAGGAAAATGCATATGGTTATGTGGATATGTATATTCATATTTCATAATTGATGTGTGCATATTGTGAAAGTAAAAGTATGTCATGAGGATTTATAAGAAGCATATGTTAGGATATGTATGGAATGTTTTAGCAAATGCATATGAGAGTGCATAATCATAAATGCACATATGGATGTGTGTGAAATGTATGTATGTAAGCATGAACCAAGTGTGTATGAACCTAGTATTAGCATGAGCATATGAATGAGTTTATATTAGCATATGTGAGAATTCATGTATATGAATTGAAGTATAATGTTTGCAATTACATGATGATAAAAGCATAAGAATGAATGACTGTGAGAACATATGCATGACAAAGGCAAGTCATAATACATGTGTATGTTTATGAGAATTAAAGTATTTGCATGGACATATGCATGTGTATGAAAATGTTATATGCACATGTGATTTATGTTTTGTAAGTTTATTTAAGTTTCTCAATGATTTCTTGCAACTTTACTTATCTCCAAATGTTTTCTTTAAAGTGACAAACATTGATGAAGTAAAGTGCAATCAAAGTAAAGTGGACCAAAATTGAAAGACGGAAGAATTCCATTCAACTTATAGCTTTCTTTTAGTCATTTGTATTAGACATATTATCTTATATTTGTATTAGAAAAATTGATTTACTTCTTTTAGCTTTAGCAAGCTCATTTTGTCATAAAATAGATTTAATATTAATATTTAGTCAATTTAATCATATTTTATTTTGGATGTCTTCTGACTTTTCTAAAGAGTCTAAAAGAAATGAATCTAGGAACACATCTGAACAAAATAGATTTGAAGGAAACACTATAGAAGAGATAATTAAAGATAGGATTACTGAAGAGACATTAATTTCTCCCTCATATCATACCATTGCTTATCTAAATTTATAACTCTATTTTCCATAGTACGACTAGAATTCCCTGAATATCAAACTAATGAGAATTTACTGCCATCTTTAAATAGACTTGATCACCCTAATCCAACTGAAAATGAAGTAGAAGAAACTGTTAACGAACATTTAACTGAAGAATCATTAGGTTTAAAATCATACCAAGATGTTGTTGCTAGATATAGAGATGCCCGTCCTTACAGTCCTTAGATGCTTAAACTATTAAAGTTTTTTATAAATTGACTTTAGTTTCTTTAATTAAACTAGGTAATTGAAATCGATCATGTTATCGAATCCCCTTTTCTTCAAGTATCTGAGTTAGCTATAGACACCCAGCGTGTGCCGATCGATCTGGCAGATGACCTGATCCATCTTCTGAGCATCTCCATGACCTGACAGCATGGTGTCACATGGAAAGAAGCACCAAAATCTAGCTGCCACGTGTGGGAAAGAGAATCAGCCATATGCACCTCAGTTGGCACAGTACTATCAAGTGTCAACACATCAGCATCATCAGAAATAGCATTAATTTCTTCAATCTTCAGAGTCGAAGTAGATGATGTAGGTAACTATTTAACATGCCCATCAACATTCCATCCTTTACCTTTAGCATTCTTTAATGCAGAACAGTCTTTCTTCATATATCCTTTCTTATGACAATAATGGCATTCTTCTTTGATTTACTTCTACTCTTATTCCGTTGACCATTCTTTTCCTTGTTCTTGCTCTTGCCACGTTGTTGATTCTTTCCTTGGTAAGAATCACAAACATTATATGCATCTCCACTCTGAGTGGCAACTTCAATGAATCTCCTCACTCAAGAGTGCTCCACATATGTCATCATAGAGGAGTTTACCACCAGGTGCACTATTGCTAATCGCTGTGCAAAACGTATCCCATGATGATGGTAGGGTGCATAACAGCAATACTGCTTTCATTTCATTATCCATATCCACTTTCTGAGCCTGTAACTAGGAGAATATAGCATCAAACTCATTCAGATGAGCAGCAACACTATCTATGTCCTTCATATGAAGTTCATATAATTTTCTCATCAGATACACTTTATTTGATGCCTTCTCTTTTTTATATGTATTGCATAATTTCTTCCAAAGCTCCTCTGCACTTTCACAGTCTAATACTGTAAAGTGAACATTATCTTCCAGGTGCAAGTGAATAGTAGACTTGGCCATTTTATCTAACTCATCCCAATCATCTTCATCCATGTCAGCAGGCTTCTTTGAAATCCCGTTTACTAGCTTCCATTGCCTCCTTTGAATGAGCACATCTTTAATCTGATTCTTCCATAAAGCAAAGTTTGTGCCATCGAATTTTCAGATCTCAAAATGGCCTTTGCCCTGCAAGTTATAGCTCCTCCTTGGAACACTGGAACTAGACCATGATCCACCAGATGTGCCTAAGATCTCTGATGCCATGATGGTAGAGAACTGAATAGAATGATGTTGGAGCTAGAATAGTCCAAACACCAACAAATAAGTGTATCAAGGAGTAAATCGACCATTGTATAGTTGACTAAACCAAAAATCTGGAAAAATATTGCGAGAGTATCCTCTTCAAAATGAGCATATGACGAGTGTCAAAATATCATAAAACTGCAAGTACTGACATGTTTACCTACATAGTGAATCACAGACTCCATTGCATATAATGAGTTACCCAATAGAAGCCAATTAGTCTTATTGAGAACCTATGAGCAACTATCATACATCTCCTATGGCGAGTCTGGGTAAGTCTTCCACCTGCATCACCGAAGAGACCCCGACATCTGGGTGCCTCCCAGTTAAGAAAACCTCACCACGACCCTCTTTTTCAAACGTAAAAGGCTTTATGCAAGAACATAACCACTATATCAATGACCACATGGACGTACATAAGCGGTGCCCATAGAAGCGTACATGATGTGTATGTGCTCAATATATGCAATAAAGTGATACTAAAAAGGTTGAATGCACAACCCAAAAACTAGCCAACAACACCTGCAAGTGTCTGTCAACTCTGATGCTTTAGGCCCAAAAACGTGCATAAATTTGCATCGACTGCTCCCACCAAAACTGGAAACCTTTCGAGAAACCTGTATGTTATGAGTGTGGCTAAAAATAGAGCCCCAAAGGTTGATATTTGTTGTCAGACAAGTACAAAGAACACTCTTATTGATGTTCTTGGACATGTATGAAGAGAACTATGTGCGAAAGTACAAAAGACACCCCAAAAATGCTTCACAAACAGGCCTTAAAAGCAAAGAATGAAGCTTTGAGGGACCAAAACATGTTCAAGGTAATGTTAACCTTAGTCTTTCCCCTTCTCTAGGCACCACAAGAGTGTAGCTTAGTGGCAAGAGATTGCCACGATTAAGCGAGCTCTAGGGTAAACAATACTGGGATGGGTGACCTCTCGGGAAGTACCAGGAACCTCTATCTTCCTTGATCGTTGAGGTCCTCCCTCGTGCGCAGCCAAGGATGCCAACCGTGAATTTGGTGACTCGGATGACAAGGTATGACAAGGTCTATGACTTGGTCACCATCTTCGTCATAAGCCTTGGATAAATCTAGGGGGGGTGCTCGCTTCGCTCGCACAAAAGGACCAAAGCTACTGCCTTGAAATGCTCTGATACCAGTGAAGTAATTTGATGGTGATGCACCACAGTGCACTCTCCTTCTCGAAAGCTTCATGATGATGTCCTCGGAGTAGAAAAGTGAGCTCCTAGGGCCACACACAGTACTCCGAACAGAGGTTGCAGAATATGCAGGAAAAACATAGTACACAAGGAGCATGAAGATAGACTTCTTCGGTATTACAAATGCAGTCGAACTTACAGTCTGTGACTGACCAGGCCACTATATGTTTTATTAAAGAACATATACAAAGAAGTGTCCAGTGAACATTTTGCCTTTCACATGGTCACTAACAGTAACATTCATCATCATTTGTACCTTTTTCTAATTTTAAATTAGTCTAAAGAGATCACTAATTTTGGGAGAGCATTCTTGGAGATAATGAGATCATGCTAGTTTGTGGAATCCTTGGAGATCTCTTGTTGTCTTCATGATGTGCTTTTGTGCTTGTTCCTTTCTTGCCTCATACTTGCGACATGTTAGCTTCTTGATTAACGTCATGATTATGCGTGTGTTTAAGCTTGTGCATGTCATTAATCACGCTTTCATCTTAGTTCTATGCATATTTTTGTTGTTAATCTTGGCTAATGAAGCACCATTGCATCTAATAAATGCTTCTATGCGACATTTGGGTCTTGTGAGATGCTCCTTGGTCTTAAAAATATGAGTTGTGATGCTACAATGCCGACAATAGTATTTATTAATCAAGTTCTAGAAGCTCTGAACATGAGAAGAATTCAAGAAGACATGGACAAGATCCTCCTCTTTGCCACAAAAATAACTGCTTCCATTATTGATGTTACAATTTTTAGCTCTACTTCCTGTCCATATCCCATTGTGAATGATGATTCATTGAAGAGTGGAATGATTAACATCATTTGGGAAAGCCCAAGTATGCTTCAACCTGTACCTCCATTGGCTATGGGTCCATTTGGTATTCCATCTAGCATTGAGTTTGTCTTTAATCTTGGAGATGAAAATAAATTGTTTCTTGTATCGACTATATACGTCAAACACAACCTTGTGGATATTAATATCCCTGTGATGACTACAATAATCAAGCTTACCCTTCAAGATAGATTTGAAATCAAGCAATACCTATTTGTAGGCGACAAAAAGACCAGTTAGGTTCAAAATCACATTTTCTTCAAGTAACCAAATATTAAGAATTTCCCAATGTGAAAAATCTTGCTTTCTTGCACTTTTTTCTTTATACAAACCATTCATTTCTTTCATGAGCAATCCATCCATTCTAAATGGATTCCTGTAAAAAGAAAAAAGAATTAGTAAAAAAATCAGAGTGCAGCCTATAGCAAGCTTAGCATCCATCCAAGCTCCCCACATATTACAAATTAACTTGTTGCCTATGGGGACATACAAAGTAGGAGAAACAAAAATATATTAGAGCAATTCCTTTTCATAAGACAAGCCCAAAAATCATTTGCATGAGAAAAGCAATGGAATTCTTAGTGGGCTTAGCTATCAAAACATAGGTCCTTAGGGGATCTTTCCTTGTTTTTTGTTGCTTGAGCCAATGCCAAAAGAGCAAAAGCCTTCATCACTATTGATCATATTAAAATCTTCTTGGTCTTTAGGTTTCTGAATTGTTTCATTATACCTATTATGGTCATGTTGATTAGCTCTTGAGAGAAAACAACATCACTATTATGAGGTCCTTTTTCTATATACACTTAATAGGGTTAGGGAGTTGACCATCTTTTACAACTGTTAGGTGAAGTCTGTATGACTCAGCCCTCCCGATATTCCTATTCCTAGAGCGATGTAGAAGTATTAAACTTTTATGGAGATTTCAACTTATCTTGTTCTCAAATGTATGCTTGGTTTTGACTTCATAACCTGTTACTACCACGCTAACACTTTGACTTCACTAGGAAATGTCCTTATTGACAACCATTGATGTCTCTCTCTTATATACTTAGTCTTTGGGCGCTAACTTATAACTTGAAACTTTACATTTAAACTCTTGATATGCTTTATCTCTTGTGCACAGGTAGAACAATGTCCCTATAGGGAAATCTTGGAATTCCAGATGCTCATATTCTTGGGTTGAGCTTTATTTTGGTGTTAGAGCTTCATATTTGGGGATTTTTGCATGGATATCCTATTGCATTACACATCCATTATTTATGCCCTTTGAAAAAACATTGAACAACCTCCTTAGTCCCTGGCTGATGTCTCTAGCACGTGAAATCTCTAAGGTTGGGATAGTGATGTCCTTTCCAAAATCCTATTCGTTGCTCCTAGGGACTTTTGTGTCCCTCAAAAATCAAAATTTAAATCTTTAGCTTAGCATCTCACTTACCACTCACCCCCATTTACCTTAGATACAGAGACTAAAAGGCCCCTTGAAGCCTATGGATGGGTGGGTGATATCCTTACCCAACATATATAATGTCTTTGTTTTCGTTAGATTAGCCTCTTGTTGATTAATGTAGCTCGATGTCAATGTGTGTGGGTGCATATTTGGAGTTTTTTCTGCACTCTCTTTTTGGTGTAGCCTTGCACCGTTACGTCAGCGAAGAGGACCTTTGGTCTTTATGTCTGACTCAATCCCTCAATGTCCTTCTCTCTCTATCCAAAAGGTCTTACCAAAAACCCTTGGGCTGAGAAGGGCAATGGATAATAAGGATTACTCTTGTATCTTTCTCTAACTATGTAATGGATTTAACCCTAGCGGACCAAATCCAACAAAAGTGCTAGTTTGGATTGAATTTCCTTATTTGCCTATTGATTTTTACCCATGGGTTGATGGGTTAGGTAAACTCATTGGAAAAGTTTTAGGCGTGAAACCTAGAAGTACTATAAACCCTAAATGGGACCCTCAGAATATGATTGAATTTGATCTTGCGAAAGAATTTAAAACTTCTCTCATTATAAAAGATAATGATGGATCTCGTCTTCATGAACAAAAAGTTACCTACAAAAATTTTCCAAATGCTTGTTTTAATTATTTGAGAAAGGACACCTAATTAAAGAATTTTCTCTTTTATGACCTCCAAAAGAAGAGGATGCAAAGGAATCTTTAGATGGTAACAAGGAAAATGTGGCTAGTACTTCTAAGGATCCCCCGACACTTGTAGATAATAATGTCAAAAAGTTCAACAATAGGAATGTGAAAAAGAAACACCCTAATTGGGTTAATTTCTTTGATGCCCTGCTTGAATATTTTTTTTAACCCTTTGAATGAGTTGCATACATAACCTAACTCTATTCCCACATATAATGAAAAGGAGAACTCTAACCCCAACATAAGTCCTCAACCTATCAACGTTGAAAGAAAAAAAAATCTGATGATTCTAATGAGGGTGTTGAAGTTGGGTCGACTCAAATAAAAAAAAAATATTCCCTCAAGTCAGATAATATTAATTCTTTTGCTAGTCCTTTTTCTCATGAAGAAGATTGTAATAAAAAAAAAAAGTGATGATGACACATTTGAATAAAAGCTTAATTTCATAACTTTATGGACAATTCAAATGATGTGCCTATGACAAAATATGATGAGCCTGACTATCATATGCAGGGCACTTCTAAACCCAAGAGGAAGAAAAATATGAGGGTTTTTGCTTCATTGATCAAAGCTAAAAACAACTACAAAAAATGATGGTGATCTCTTCTTTTCACTATTGCAACTCTGGTTTTTTCTTTTTTTGGTATAGAGGTGTTGGGAACAATAAGTGTATAGTCTTATGTCATGTCTTCACTAGGATTCTATCTAATCTTAGCATGACTATTTTGATTTCTTCTTTTCACTCTTGCAATTCTAGTATTTTCCTTGTTTGATATAGAGGTGTTGGGATCTAGAAGTGTATAATATTCTATGATGTTCTATCAACGTTGGAATGAGATTCAGCTCTAAATGGAGATTTTACCATGTTCATTAATCTATAGAGTTGGTAATAAAGATAACATTCTTAATGGTAGAGAACGGGCTACTTGTTTTAATTTGATGAGTTCTAAAGACTTGTTTGATTTATTTGCTAATTCGGGTTTCACTTGGACTAATAGAAACAAAAAATATTTTTCTTACTGTGAGAATGGATAGGGGTTACCTCAATGTTAATAGGCTTCAACAGCTATGGAAAATCGCTTGCGGCTTAGATCATACCTTATCCATATCTGATCATGTTCCTTTAATGGTTAAGATGTATAGAAATTGCCCCAATTATAGGGATAACTGGCCTCGTATTGATGCTTTTTTGCGTAAGATTCCCTATGTCATAGATAATGCTAAGAAAATGTTCACCCTTCATTTCAACAATATTAGTTCCCCCTCCTTTACTTGAGAGAAAGCTATCCTTGATACTCAAAGGCTTTTCAACTACTATAAACTTAAAGCCAAGGAGGTGAGATCCAAAAGAAGGATGATGGTTCTTAATGAATTAGATGAAATAAGGATTTCTAACCCTAATAACAATAGTTATTATCAAAAGATCCATGAACTCAAAGGAAAACTGAGATATGAAGATTATCTCTTAGCTTGTGGCACCCTTGCATCTTCATGGGAGTTTTGGGCTAGTAAAATTGAAAAGCCTAATAAAAATATGTTTAACCTGATGAAAAAGAAAAAGGCTGAACATTTAGTTCCTATGTTGATAAAGGATTCACGAGAACATGCTATCAACATCAAGGAGAATTTGAAGGAGGTTCCTAGCATCTTTAAAAATGTTTTCTTTATGCCCCCCGAGTGGGGGGAGGGCATCCAAAGAACTAGGGCCCTATCTTGTCTAACTTGTCTAACTTCTCTTTATAAAATATTTTCCTCTACCTTGGATAGGAGAATTAGTCGCATCATGGATAGGATTATCCTCCCTCAGCAAAAGGCATTTATTAGAGGGAGATTAATTCTTGATTCTCTCATTGCTATTTGGGAAACTATCCAAGGTTTAGACATCCCTAATGCTTCTTCTCAGCTTTGTTTGCAAATGTTTGTTGATGATGCTAATATGTTTACTAAAGCATATGATTCTTTTGCTAAAAACTGTTTGAATTGTTTGGATATTTTTTTTCTTGCTAGTGGTTCAAAAATTGAGCATAAAAAAGCTTCTCTTTGTTCTTATAATAATAGTGTCCCTTCTTACATTATTAGAAAAGGTTGTGAATTATTCAAGAGGGTGTCATTTTTAGCCTTCTTGGAATTCCCATGGGTCTCAATGTCACTTATGATCAAAGATGGGATTGGTTTATGAATAAGTTAAACACTAAAGTCTTTAAATCGATGTCTCTATAGAATAACATTACTCACAGAGTCTTTGTCTTTGTTCTCAACCATTATGTGCTTCCTTCCAACATTTTTATTTTGCCTTATTGGATGCCTTCTAATAAGCATTTGGTGCAGGTTGTTGCCCTAGCTAGAAGGTTATTATGGGGAGGTAACTTGAATAACTCTAGAATTCCTAAAGTGGCTTGGAATATTGTTGTGTGAAGAAAGAACAAGGAGGATTAGGATTTTTTTCCCAATCAAAATGGAAAAAAACTTTTCTACAAAGTGTATTAAAAGATTGATTTCATCTAATGATTCCTTGGCATGTATCATTAATAGAAAATATCATAGATTCTTTGTAAAGATTGTAAATTCTAGAAAACATTTGGTCTCAAGACTATTTTTACTTTGTTGATATATTTCAATATTGACATGTGTGAACACACTTAGAACCACCGGGACACTTTTTCCCTCTTTAGGACATTTTTTTGCCTCGGCTTGTATATACACCTATAAGCCTAACGAGTTACTTATCTTTGTATATTCACTTGCTAATTTAAGTATTGGGCATTGTGCTTCAAGATTCTTCTTCTTCCTTGTGCTATTTGCCTGCTTTCAAAGACCTCAAACTCCAACAATTGGTATCAGAGCAGGTCATTGCTTCATCCAGGGCATCATCAACACCCCTCTTATCATAATCTCAGAGCAATGCAAAAATTGGTGAGCATATTGAGGGTGACAAAATTTTGGTGTCAAAATTTTGATATGACCTTGTTTCAGCTTTCGAATGCACTATCACAATGCTTGTGTAGGCCATTTTGTCCTTTTGTGCCAAACATATATACAGGTTTAGGTTTGCCAATACAAGTGCCTCAAAGTCTACTACACATTTAGTAGACCTCAATAGGGTAGTTCTATTCAACTATTGAGATACAATCATTTTTCTACATCAGGGTATTTAGTCAATGGCCATGGTATTTAGTCAGTGGCCATGGTATTTAGTCAATGGCCATGGCTGAAAGCAATGATCTATTTTGTATGTTGTCTCTTGCTGACAAGTTGGATGGTACTAATTACCTATTATGGGCATATATGATGCGTCATGTATTGGAAGAAAAAGGGTTGTGAAATATTGTGCAGGGTATTGAAAGATGTCCTACTTCACCTAAAAATATAGTTATTGAATGTGATGAAGATGGAGTTGAAGGAGATGATCTTTATATTCCTGTTCATGTTGTGGTACTTGCTGCACCTATTGTAGAGCAACTTTCTTGGGATAGGAGAGATGTCACACACATGCATTGATAGCTTTGTTTATCAAATGTTCCATTATCCATCACATTATCTCTTGCAGAACAACAAAGGATGCTTTGGATACACTTATCACACTTGGAGACAATGTCCAATATGTGCAATCGTCCAAGAGAACAGGTATAATGATTGTTTTATATAGAACCTTCAAGAAGCAAGTCATCTTGGTGACTTGGATAAAACTAATACATTGTAACCCATTGGTGTGGGTTTAACTCCCATCATTGGAAGACAACAACAAACTTCATGTTTTTGTTTTTTTCATATGATGATTATGGAGTGATTGCAAAAGATTGGAACCATCTTTTCAAATTAGATGACGATCATGTCCTTTTCGATAGACATCTTGCTTTTATGAAGTGGCTTTACATGGGATATCTAAAATTATATAAACAAGGCCAACCTCACTTCAATAACATCACTAAACGAGATCAATCTTCTCAAGGAGCTCTATCAAGTGCTCAATGTTAAGGAGGAGATCTTGGAGGTCCTCTACATGAGGAAGAGTTTCTACACTCTTGGAGGAGGTGTGCTCTACATCTAGAGACATATGGAGAAGTTTGTGTGAGCCAACATACTGCAAGTAAGAGGTCTCCATGTCTTCACTTGTTCATTCACTAGTTTCTAATTTAGGATAATCAGAATTAGGGTTTGCTGTAAAAAAGTTCTAAGTTGTTCATATTCTCTCACACACACTCTCTCTCTCTTCATACCTCTTAGGCACACAATCTCTTGTATCTAGTTCCTATTTTTTACTAGATTCAGATATTGTTAGTTTGTATCATATTCACACATTGTAATTTGACATTGGACTATCAGTTAGTGTAGGTGAGCATTCAAGCTTACCGTACACTTTCAAAAACCTCTCAATTCTATCTCTATCTCTCACTCATCATCTTTTTCAATATTAAGGTGTGTATTCTAAGGTTCATGTGTTAGAAGATCATGTAAAGTTGTGATAAATTGATATTATGGCCCACCCTTAGCATCTCACTTACCACTCACCCCCTTTTACCTCAGATGCACAGACTAAAAGGACCCTTGAAGTCTATGGATGGGTGGGTGATATCCTTGCCCAACATAAATAATGTCTTTGTTTTCATTAGATAAGCCTCTTGTTGACTAATGCAGCTTAATGTCAGTGTGTGTTGGTGCATGTTTGGAGTTTTTTTTGCACTCTCTTTTTGGTGTAGCCTTGCACCTTTACCTCAACGAAGAGGACATTTGGTCTCTACCTTTGACTAATCCCTCAATGTCCTTCTCTCTCTATCCAAAAGGTCTTACCAAAAACCCTTGGGCTAACAACTCAACACTATATCTTGATAGAAAAAGTTGTAGGTTAAATCCTAGTGTAGAGGTGAACATGTCGCTCGACTATGAGTGGTATGGGCCATTACAAAGATAAATTATAATTGTTTCTTTGCTCTACTAGTGTTTCAAAATTTCTTCCATTCAATAGCAAATAACCATCCTTCACCCTCCCCCTCAGGTGGAAGGCATGGCCCTTCACAAGGCTCTAAAAAATGAGCATATCCAAAGCTAGAAGACTTCATATGTATCTACAAATCAAGGTACCTCTTCAAAATTTTCATGTTGAAGAAGCCCAAAGGTCGCCAATCAATAACAACCCCTTCTTCAACTATGATGGTAATAGATCTCTCCCTCAAAACTCTGCTACTAGAAACAACAAAGGTAAAGAGATTGATGATGCACATAAGATAGAGATCAACTATAAATGTGATGATGTAGGTGCTAGAACTTTGGTTATAGATTGGATATGATCATCTTTATGACAAAGTCCTCATTGGTCTCTATCATGGTCCTCTACTCACCCATGAAACCCTAAAGCTCTAGATGGGGACAAGTTGGGAAAGTAGAAGATATTCCATCAACCATGTGCAATATTTACCAAATAGCTACTTTCTATTTGTTTTCAATGATGCAAATAGTCCGATTCAAGTGCTTTCAGAGGGCAATGGATCATAAGGAGTATCTTGTATCTTTCTCTAACTGTATAAAGGCTTTAACCCTAGGGGACCAAATCCAAAAGTCCTAGTTTGGATTGAGTTTCCTAATTTGCCTATTGACTTTTACCCATGGGTTGATGGGTTAGGTAAGCTCATTAGAAAAATTTTAGGCCAGAAAACTAGAAGTGGTATAAACCCTAAATGGGACCCTCAAATTATGATTGAATTTGATCTTGCCAAAGAAGTTAAAACTTCTCTTATTATAAAAGATAATGATGGATGTCGTCTTCATGAACAAAAAGTTAGCTACAAAAATTTGCCAAATGCTTGTCTTAACTATTTTACACCTGATTAAAGACTTTTCTCTTTAGTGACTATAGCTTAATGATGAGTAGCACCTCCTTTAATGTCAATCTGGGAAGACGTGAGGATGGTATGAAGACCTAGAACAAGTGATGGCACAAATGTGTGAGTGAGAAGCACACAAACATGCACACACATACACACACACACGCGCACACACGGCAAGACAAAGAGAGAAACAATGGAGTTCCTTAGATTACTCAAAAAGTCTCATACAAGTTCAAATCTACCACAAGCTACCCTAAAAAATGAGCTCTCTAGCTCTATTTATAGTTTTTGAATAGCTTTTGAGCTTGTCCAGACCTAGTGTCCGACCTAGTTAAAAATTAGGTTCTAAGGCTATTTTGGAGGCTCAAACAAGCTCTGAAAATTATGAAAACTGGTGCATAAATACTAATAGTACTCCTCAAGCTCAAGGACTTCTCGACTTGTACAAAATTGTTGTGGTTTTACTCGGCTCTTCCTGATACCACTTCTTGTCGACGCGACGAAGGCTGAACCTTATTAAGCCTGCGGAATTCGCCACGCCCAAGAAGAACTAAGCTAGATTGATTTAGAACACCTCTGCAATCAATCAATAGCTTAGCATAGTTTCTGACGCTCAACGTATAAGACTGCGCTCTAAATTTACTGAAAAATTTCACCAAAACTTCACCAGACTGTCACTGGACTGACACCGTCATCGTACCAGAATTGTACCGGAATGAACTTCAATTCTGTTTATAATTACTTCAAGTGAGTGTTTATGAAGTAAGGGAGTGATGCGTGAACTTCCTTAACTTACTGAACTCTTCCTGAAGTTTAAGAAAAAACTCCACTAGTTCAGAAAACCTCTTTCCGGTCACACTTTGTACTGTGTGTAGATATCTTTTCCATCGGAAACTTTGATCAACTGAAAGTAGAGATGTCTAGCTACAGAATGAGCTATCTCTCATACAAAACTTCACATTACTCTGCAAGATCTACTTCGTTCTTCTACCGAAAATTACTCATTTACTGAGAAACTGTAACTGACCAAAAATACATTTACTGTGAAAACTTTAACTGTTAACTATTTTAACTGTAGTATGACAATACTTCGGTTTCTTCACATACGAACAGTGCACGCGAATTTCCACATGAACATGTATTTCTATTAGAGAAGATGTGTACAAACAGGCTTGGCCTCTTCTTGCTCAAGCTACAGAAACTCTCCTACAGTGAGTAGTTCCTTCCCACCATCTCTCTCAGATGAATACCTGAAATTTCAGGTTTCTGTTATTCATCTTTACATACGCGACCTCTGGCATCTTCTTCTACATACGCGATCTCTGGCGTCTTCTTCTAACCATAACTAAAAACTCTCTCTCTCTCATTCTTTCTGTATGTGCTCTATTTATACTGCGCGCTCTTGAAAACGCACTTCCCCTTTCATTATTCTTATGCACGTTCTCTCTATGTACAGTTTGATTCGGTGTAACGAACTCTGATCCTGGAAGATTCTGTACTGTACATAACGGCCGTGGATTTGTCCCTCCACTAAGGCTTTTGATTTTCTTTGATTCTGCTTGTCTTTTTCTTTTTTCTTTTATGCATGTCTGTTTGTCAAATTCGTGAGTGTTTCTTCAACAGCTCCCCCTCAATCACTAATTTGACATATTCCTGTCTTTCATATATCTTTCTTTCTTTTATACCTGCCATCTCTTTGAATCTGTTTGTCTTCGTTCCATCCAAGCTCTTTGTCAAAATGTCTGCAATCTGATCTTTTGTCGGAGTGTATACTATTTCTATATCTTTCTCCATTACCTTTTCAACTCAGGAAATGATACTGAATCTCTATGTGCTTTGTTCTTGCATGAAATACTGGGTTTGCTGCAAGATACAACGAGCTCATATTGTCTCCATGTATAATAGGTACACCTTGATCAATACCCATGCTTTTGAACAAGGTCTGCATCCATATTATTTCTTTAGCTGCTTCTACGAGTCCTTTGTATTCGGCTTCTGTTGACGATAACGCTATTGTGTGTTGCTTCTTTGAAGACCAGCTTACCAGCTTATCTCCTAGGTATATCATATACCCGTGCGTTGATCTTTTGTCATCTTGACTTCTAGCCCATTCTGAGTCACTGTATGCTTTCAGCTTTATATCTGACATAAAAGGATAATATAATCCTTCTTTTATAGTTCTTTTGATGTATCTAAGAACTCTTTGTCCTGCAACCCAATGTTGATCTATCGAACAATGCATGAATTGTGAGAGAACTCCCACTGCATAACTAAGATCTGGTCTCGTTAGCGTAGCATAAATTAAACTTCCTACTAATGACTGATATCTCTTCATATCTTTAAACTCTGCACCACTGTATCTGCTGAGTTTATGATTTACTTCAAGCGGTGTTGAAGCTTCTCTGCAACTCTCCATATTAAACTTCTTCAGTAAGTTTAGGAGATACCTTTCTTGTGAAACATATACACCATGATCTGTGTATGTGATTTCCATTCCTAAGAAATATGATAACTTCCCTAGGTCACTGATCTTGAACTCTCTTTCGAGTAGTTTCTTTACTTCTGTAATCCCTTCATCTGAGGTTCCTGTGATTATTAAGTCGTCTACATAAATACAAATGTAGATCATACCTTCTTCTGTTCTCTTTATGAGTAGACTTGCGTCTGCCTTCGAACTTTGGTATCCAAGTTCATTCAGATATTTCACAAGTCTGTAATTCCAAGCTCTTGGAGCTTGCTTCAGTCCGTAAAGTGCTTTCTTTAATCTACAGACAAAGTTTGGGTATCTGAAACTTTCGAACCCTTCAGGTTGTTCCATGTACACTTCATCAGAAATGTATCCATTCAGAAATGTGTTCTTTATATCTAGCCGACTTAGCTTCCATCCTTTCGATGCCGCTACAGCGATTACTGTCCTTATGGTTGACATTCTTGCCATCGGACTAAACGTCTCATCATAATCTATGCCATGCGTCTGGGCATAGCCTTTGACCACCAGCCTTGCTTTGTGTCTGGCTATCCTTCCATCTGAAAATTTCTTTACTTTGAAAACCCATTTATTTCCAATTACTTTCTTACCATTTGGTTTCGGAACAAGTTCCCATGTCTTGTTCTCCTCTAGTGCGCTGATTTCTTATTTCATTGCTTCTTCCCATTGCTTCTTGCCTTTAGCTTCATCATAGCTCTTTGGTTCTTCATCATCTTTGACCATATATGCGTAATCTTTCTGAGTTATGTATGAGGTATCATATGAATACCTTTTTGGTTGTCTTCTAGTCCTGCTTGACCTTCTTGGTTCTTCATAAGTGTCTGAATACACTTCTTCATCTTCATTTCTCATACCTCATCCGATCCTGGACGTACTTGCCTGTATATGATCTTCATCCTTGTTCACCTGCACAATTGATTTTCCTTTCTCTCTTCTTCTTATCTCTTCTTCAGATTCTTCAGTCGTATGTTTTTGGTCTGTATACCAGCCTTTTTGTTCATCAAAAGTAACATCTCTAGAAACAATAAACTATTTCGTTAGAGAACTCCATAACCTATAACCCATCTGTTTTTCATCATATCCGACGAACACATATTTCTCTGCTTTTGGTTCAAGCTTATGTCTCAGTTGTGATGGTACATAAGCATACGCTACTGATCCAAACACTTTGCAATGATCAAGTATTGGCTTCTTTCCCCACCAAGCTTCATAAGGGGTCATTCCTTCTAATGCTGTGCATGGTAATCTGTTTACCAAGTATGTAGCTGTGTTTACAGCTTCAGCCCAAAGATAGTTTGGACAATCTTTTTCGTTTAGCATAGCTCGTGCAAATTCAACTAGAACTCGGTTCCTTCTTTCTGCTACTCCATTTTGTTGTGGTGTATATCTGCAGGTTATTTCTCTCTTAATACCTGCGTTCCAAAGATAGTCATTGAATTCTTGGGAGAAGTATTCTCCCCCTCCATCAGACCTCAGCCTTTTAAGTTTTCGTCCGGTAAGTCTTTCAGCATATGCATGAAAATGCCTGAAAGCTCCAAACACTTCTAATTTCTCTTTCAAAACATAAAGAGTTATCCACCTTGTTGCATCATCAATGAATAAGACATAGTACCTCGATCCGCTGATTGATCCTTCTTTCGTTGGCCCCCATACATGTGTATGAATAAGCTCGAGTACTCCATCATGTTTGAATCCTTTCTTCTGGAAAGGTAACCTGTGGGCTTTTCCCATCTGACATGCTTCACACTTATGAATCATATGTTGATTCTGTATGTTCGGTAATCCCAGTACCGACTGATTTGCGATCATAGCTTTAATTCCTTTTTCATTGAAATGACCTAATCTCTTATGCCATAGATCAAGTTCTATAATTATCTTTTCTCCATGTGTGAGCAACGCTTGGCCGATGTTCCCTTGTACTCTTAAGGTAAAGAGTCTTCCTTCTTTCTTTCCAGAAACGATCTGATTATATCCATTCTCGGGATCTTCTACAAATACTCCTTTGTTTGTAAATCTGACCTGAAAACCTTTTTCAACTATCTGTCCCACACTGATCAAATTTTTCGGTATTGTTGGAACATACAAAACATTGGTTAGCAAATCTGCTCCACTCTTGCATTTCACTTTTCCAATTGAATGTACACTATGTCTCGTATTGTCACCTGTTTGAACAGTGTGACTGGAACTTCCTTTTTCCAAATCTGACATCAGTTCTATATTTCCTGACAAGTGATTAGAACATCCAGAATCAATATAAAATATCTTTAGGTCTTCGTTATCTGATGTGTTGATTGAGTTCATCATCAATGATGTATGACTTTCATTCTGTGTGTCATTTGCGTAATTGTTGTAAGTGGTGTTGTAGGATTGATTCTGTCCCCAACTTCTTGCTCCACCTCTACCATAGCCTCCTCTTTGATTTTGTCTTCCTCTTTGAAAATTACTCTGATATCTTCCACTTCTGCCTCTGCTATTACTGTTTTGATTTTGATTTGATCCTTGTTGATTGTGCCAGCAATCATGAGCCAAATGATTACTGAGTCCACAGATCCAGCAAGCCTTCTTGTTATTGCTCTGGCTGCCTCTTCCTCTTCCAAAACCTCTTGCTCTTCCTCTGTCGGTGCCTTTACCTCTTGTATAGTAAGCTTGAGAACTCGATTCTTCTTCGTCTTTTGGTTTACCTTTGTCTTTCTTCTTGTTCTTCATGTACATCGCTGAACTTTGTCCTTTTTCTCCATCTCCTTTCAGGTCTTGCTCATATGTGAGCATCAAACCGAGCAACTGATTTAAATCTGGCACGAAATGATTTAAAGAAAGTTCAGTTGAAAGTACAAAAGGTTTCCACCTTTCATCTCCTCTCAAACCTGTAAGCACTTGCACTATCAATCTGTGATCTTCGACTTCTTCAGTTATGGATCCAAGACTATCTGCTAGATCCTTCATCTTAGTAACATAGTCACTAATGCTTTGACTCGACTTCGTTTTGAACGTTGTGAATTCGGACCATAAGCTAGCCTTCCTAGCTTTCGTAGTATTTTGGAAATGATCTTCCAACGCACTCCATATGTCCTCCGCTTTCTCCAGACCTCTAATGTGCGGCAGTAGATGGTCTGTTACGGTATTATAGATGTAGGCTCTTGCCGTTGCATCGTTCTTCTGCCACAACTTCAACGCTTCTAATTCTTCTTTTTCTGGTTGACTATCATCTTCAAAAGTCGGCTTCTTTTCTTCTCCGGTCACATACATCATTAAGTCCTTACTCATAAGTAAGGCTTCCATGCGCATTACCCATGCGGGATAATTATCTCTGTCCAGTTTGTCAATAGTAACGTGGTCTGCCATAATTTTTTCAGTGAGTATGATGTTAAGGGTTTTACCTTTCACAAACCTTTACTCTTGAGGACGACTTCAGAATACTTCTTGATACCGTTCGCTGTTGATCTCTTCAGCGTTCTCCTTCCCTTATGAAAGTTTTCGACTTCTCTTGTATCTTCACTTCCGGTTGTTCCTTGAGAACCTTTTTGCTTTTCAGAATCTTTCGGCTCTTGGGTCTAGCCTGCTCTGATTAGATATGCCTAGCTCTAATATCCACTTGTAGTCGATTCGCCCTTGCTCTTGGATCTATCCTTGGCTCTGATACCACTGTTGTGGTTTTACTCGGCTCTTCTTGATACCACTTCTTGTCGTCGTGACGAAGGCTGAACCTTATTAGGCCTGCGGAATTCGCCACGCCCAAGAAGAACTAAGCTAGAGTGATTAAGAACACCTCTGCAATCAATCAATAGCTTAGAATAGTTTCTGACGCTCAACGTATAAGACTGCGCTCTAAATTTACTGAAAAATTTCACCGAAACTTCACCAGACTGTCATTGGACTGACACCGTCATCGTACCGGAATTGTACCGGAATGAACTTCAATTCTGTTTATAATTACTTCAAGTGAATGTTTATGAAGTAAGGGAGTGATGCGTGAACTTCCTTAACTTACTGAACTCTTCCTGAAGTTTAAGAAAAAACTCCACTAGTTCAGAAAACCTCTTTCCGGTTAGACTTTGTACTGTGTGTAGATATCTTTTCCACCGGAAACTTTGATCAACTGAAAGTAGAGATGTCTAGCTACAGAATGAGCTATCTCTCATACAAAACTTCACATTACTCTGTGAGATCTACTTCGTTCTTCTACCGGAAATTACTCGTTTACTGAGAAACTGTAACAGACCAAAAATACGTTTACTGTGAAAACTTTAACTGTGAACTATTCTAACCGTAGTATGACAATACTTCGGTTTCTTCACATACGAACAGTGCACACAAATTTCCACATGAACATGTGTTTTCTATTAGAGAAGATGTGTACAAACAGGCTTGGCCTCTTCTTGCTCAAGCTACAGAAACTCTCCTAAAGTGAGTAGTTCCTTCCTACCATCTCTCTCAGATGAATACCCGAAATTTCAGGTTTCTGTTATTCATCTTTACATACGCGATCTCTGGCGTCTTCTTCTACATACGCAATCTCTGGCGTCTTCTTCTAACCATAACTAAAAACTCTCTCTCTCATTCTTTCTGTATGTGCTCTATTTATACTGCACGCTCTTGAAAATGCACTTCCCCTTCCATTATTCTTATGCACGTTCTCTCTATGTACAGTTTGATTCGGTGTAACGAACTCTGATCCTGGAAGATTCTGTACTGTACATAACGGTCGTGGATTTGTCCCTCCACTAAGGCTTTTAATTTTCTTTGATTCTGCTTGTCTTTTTCTTTTTTCTTTTATGCATGTCTGTTTGTCAAATTCGTGAGTGTTTCTTCAACAAAAATGGAGTAGGAATAATAAAAAATTATATTTACAATGGTGTGGAGTGACTAAAATCACTATTTGGGAAATATTAATTCATGAAAATTGATAGGCCTATTTGCCAGATCTCCCTTGACTGCTTTGCCTACTTGTCCCTTCTCGTTGGCTTCCTTGTCTCGCAAGTCCTTGACTGCCCTGACCACTGCCAACACTCCCCCCTCTCTTGCGTCTTTGACAGACCCTTGTTGAGCGGACCGTTGGATGTAGTATTCCACAACATCTGTCGCCAGGTGGTGTTCTGCTAACCTTAGTCCTTTGGCCAAATCTGTGAGTAGGGCATCCCAGTCTACTAGCCTAGATACCTCCGGATTTGGCATGCGTAGCTTCTCTGAGTGTAGAGCCTGTTCCACAGCAAATAATTGTAATAGATGAGATGGTCTAGGTATGAATATCTCTTAATGATATTCTCAGAACCCTGTGATAAACATTTCTTCAAACGTTTGTTTGAAGTAGGCTGGGAGGTATTTGATACGAGCATGCCATGCATATACAACATTGATGGATGGTGTGGTGCTCATATCATAGAGGAGGTCTTGGTTTCCTTCATTGAATCCGAGAGCCGAAAGGTGAGGCTCTTTGACATTTTTAAATGTCCGGAATGTAACCATCATTAGCTCAAATATTTTGAGGCACATCTGTGCCATGATGTCTGGTACATTCTTGAATCTAATTCCCCAATGCCTAATGGTTGAAATCATGTATGAGACCATGGGTTGGCCATGAGGTGGTGCCAAATATACATAGTTGAGCCATTTGTCACATCCTTTAACTATCAAAACGGTTTTGGTGTACTCGGGCCATGATCTTTGTCAAAAGATAGGGCAGTAGCAAGGATTATACTTGATGTATAAGGGCATATTATTCAAAGTGCACACCATCTCGGGGTATGTTTCGAGTAGGCGTCCATGTAGGTTGAAATATGTTGCCGTGCGTTGCACTTTCAGGAATGTCATCTGGTGCAAATTGTGTTGCCAAGGTTGGTTCTTTTGTGGTGCACTGCTTTATCTCAGCATTATAATATGTCGTTAATACACAAAACAGAACATACAAATCATCTGAAGTGCCAATCCATCGATGATGGGAGAGGTTTTTGAAGTAATCTGATTTGATGACAACCTCCTCCAGTCGAGACATGGACTATATCTGCACTGCAACTCTATCATCATGGGTTGGACCTACCTTTTCTAATCTCTACATCCATTCTGGAGCTTCAATCTCAAATGTGTCCATTCCTTCCTGTGTTTGTTTACCTTCTGGTATAGGCATGGGTACATAAGGGTCCTTGAAGGTCTCCTCGACTTCAATTTGAACGAGGTCCTCTGGCTCCGGCTCCATGAGGGGAGAAGGTTGACGCTCGTATTGGAGAAGTTTATTTTGTAGCTCTACCAGTTGTGCTTTCAGTTCGGCTACCTCTTCCAATGTGTCAGTTGTGGCTTCGACCTCTTGTGGTGGCTCTTGCTGAGTGGCTAATTGCTTCCGTAACTCATCACGCTCTGTTTCTAAGGTAGCATATGCCTCTATTAGATCAGCATGTGTGTCCAATATGATCTGCATCTTGTCTGAAGGTATGGCCTTGAAACGCTCCGCGTCAATCTCCTGTGGTGATCCTTCCATTGTTGCTTCTAGGTTTTCTTCATTCTGTCAATGGAGCCTTTTATTTTCTTCGAGTGCTGCAGACATGTGTTTCCGTAGTAATGCGAGATTATGACGAAGCTTGAGATTGTCTGTTATTTGGGCGTGAAGCATGTCGTCGAGTTGTTGTTTTTCCTCTGTATCTAGTTGGGGGGGATTGGCCACTAATTGATCATGTTGTGCCTGTAAGGTATCATACTGTTGTTGTAGTAGCCCCTTGTCCTTCTCCAAGTTTATGAATCTTTCTTGTAGCATTTCATGGGTTCTGAACAGGCTCGTATGCTGAGCATCTAAATGCTGGTAATGATGTTGTAATTGAGACATACATTGATACAAAGTATTGAATACATTATTGACAGGAGTGGATGTTGGGGATGTGTTGAATGCAGGAGGGTAGGGAAAAGGGACAGGGAGTGTGTATGCTATGCTTGAGAATGGTGAAGTGGGTGGTGGGGGAATGGGAGATTGTGGGAATATGGGGGGAGGGAGAGGTGCGAAAGTGGGTGATATGTCCATGAAGTCATATGTGGATGCGGTCGTGGGGGTTATTGTGTACATGGGAATGGTAGGTGTGGTGATGGTCATGAGGTGTATAGTGGTGTGTGTAGTTGTGCATATGGGCCACCGAGAAGTGTGACAGGGGGAATGGGATTTTCGTTGACTACAGTTAGAATTACAGTGTCCGATGTGGCAGTTACAATAGTGGTGGTGTCAGGTTGTGCGGATTGTGAAGGTTGACTCACCATTTGAGCTTCACTAAGGGAAGTGGAGATTGTGGCTGTGACAGTAGTGGTGACCATGGTGGTAGGGGGTGAGGGTGCTAGAGTTGGAGGCGACGGTGGTAAAGGTGGTGATGGGGGTGCACTTGAGGTGTGGGCTTTGTCAGTGTGTTGAATGGAGTGAACGATGCTAGTGGTTGTGGAGGTGGTGCCATGTGGTTCTGTTACAAAAATATTTATCGGCTTCCCTGGCCTGGGGGGACGTATCCTATGTTGTCGCTCAAATCTCCGTGAGTGTGCAAGGGCAGTGTGCACTATCTCTGGTACTCCTAGTGCATCGGCTAGCATGTCGAGGGTAGCCCTGTATTGATAATCTACACCTTCTTCTTCAAGTATGTGGTTCATCAAGGCCTTTCCTATTGCCAAAGATAGTCTGTATTGTTCTTGAACCAGGTTGATAGTATCATACAGTCTTTTTAGTTGCTTTGTATAAGTTGGGGCTCTCGCAAGTTTTGGTATAATGAGTTGCTAATATTCCTGCTCTCCTTCATTGGATGGTCCTTCTTGTTCATCATCATGTTCCTCTTCTGCAGTTTCCTCTTCATCCTCATCTACTTCGATGACTTCTGGTTGAGTTGGATGAGGCTCGTCCGTGACAGTTTGTTTCCCACTTAATTGCTCTGCTTTGACTTCCAAATTATTTGCATTAATTATCCTTGCTACCTCCTCATCAGTCAAATCCTCCAGCATGAAGCCATGAGGGAACTCTAAATCGGTGGGTATCGGGGGGAACACGAGATTAGGCCCTTCTGCACTGTGCCTTGGTAACCTGATGGTAAAGGGCTGCACGTGCCTCTCGGGTGGCGAAGTCATTTCTGGTCTTTTCAATCGGACGTGATCGACGTTGTCCGATTGGCTGAGTCCTACGTGGCAATCCATCGGGATCTATCGATCGGGATTGGCAGGGTCTGTCGGTCGCGATTGATAGAGGTTGTCGATCGTGGCTGTCGGTCGCGATCGACAATGTCAACCGCGATTGACAGAGAACTAAGGCATTCTTTAATTTCGATAAGTGATTTGGAATGTGCTCCTCATGTGTGTCATAGTGGTGCACTTTGTTTTACCAAAAGCTCAAATTTTCAGTCGATCACGATTGATAAAGGTCAACGCTGCAGAGACAATGCCGAGCTTTTCCGTACCTCTGCAACCTACTAGAGACGATGATACAACTACAACCTGTAAGAACACTCAGGAAACATGCAAAAACAGCGCACACAAATCGCTCTCTCGCTCTCTCTCACAAGTGAAATGAGGGAAATGAAAGGGGGGAGATGATATGACCAAAAAACTGAAATTTTTTGTGATGATGGAGATGGAGGTGGGAGATGGTGAGGATGATGAGTGGTGATGATGATGGTGAAGTAAGAAAGAGAAAAAATCAAGAAAATTAAAGAAATTACCTACAATGCCAACGTCACAACTATATGTCTTACCATCACACGCTCGTCCTCAAAGCTCGATCCCCGGCAACATCGCCAAAATTAAGTGTAGCTCAGTGATGAGTAGCACCTCCTTTAATGTCAATCCGAGAAGATGTGAGGATGGTATGAAGATCTTGAACAAGTGATGGCACAAATGTGTGAGTGAGAAGCACACAAACATGCACACACATACACACACACGTGCACACATGGCAAGACCAAGAGAGAAACAATGGAGTTCTTTAGATTACTCAAAAAGTCTCATACAAGTTCAAATCTACCACAAGCTACCCTAAAAAACGAGCTCTCTAGCTCTATTTATAGTTTTTGACTAGCTTTTGGTCTTGTCTAGACCTAGTGTCCGGCCTAGTTAAAAATTAGTTCTAAGGCTATTTTGGAGGCTCAAACCAGCTCTGAAAATTACGAAAATTGGTGCATTACTAGTACTCCTGAAGCTCAAGGACTCCTTGGCTTGTACAAAATGGAGTAGGAATAATAAAAAATGATATTTACAATTATGGTGTGGAGTGACTTAAATCACTATTTGGGAAATATTAATTCATGAAAATTGATAGGGCTATTTGCCAGATCTCCGTTCACTACTTTGCCTACTTGGCCCTTCTCGTTGGCTTCCTTGTCTCGCAAGTCCTTGACTGCCCTGATTACTGCCAATAGTAACCTCCAAGAGAAGAGGATGCAAAGGAATCTTCAGATGGTGACAAGGAAAATGTGGCTAGTACTTCTAAGGATCCCCCTACACTTGTTGATAATAATGTCAAAAAGTTCAACACTAAGAATGTGAAAAAGAAACACCCTAATTGGGTTAATTTCTTTGATGCCCTGCTTGAATATTTTTTTAACCCTTTGAATGAGTTGGATACAGAACCTAACTCATTCCCACATATAATGAACTGAAGAACTCTAACCCCAACATAAGTCCTCAGCTGATAGACATCTTGCTTTTATGACATGGCTTTACATGGGATAGCTAAAACTATATAAAGATGGCCAACCTCACTTCAATAACATCACTAAAGGCGATCAATATTCTCAAGGAGCTGTATCAAGTGCTCAATGCCAAGGAGGAGATCTTGGAGGTCCTCTACATGAGGAAGAGTTTCTAGAATCTTGGAGGAGGTGTGCTCTACATCTAGAGACATATGGAGGAGTTTGTGTCAGCCCACATACTGCAAGTAACAGGTATTGATATGTCCTCACTTGTTCATACAATAGTTTTTAATTTAGGATAATCAGAATTAGGTTTGTCGTAAAGCAATTCTAAATTCTAAATATTCTCCATGTTCACACTCACACACACACACACACTTCATACCTCTTAGGCACACAATCTCTTGTATCTACTTCATATTTTCTACTAGATTCAAATATTGTCATTTTGTATCATATTCACACATTGTAATTTGACATTGGACTATCAGTTAGTGTAGGTGAGCATTCTAGCTTACCGTACACTTTATCCAATGTGGAGTTTTATGATGATGAGTTTGTTAGTATCAAAGGACTTATCGAATATTATCAATGGCACTTATCCAAGGCCAAGATAAGTTGGAGAAGAGCCTACTTCATCTTCCAGAAGAACCTCTATTTCTATTTCTTCTCAACATGAGGTTAGCGAAGAAGAAGAAGAAGCCACTTCTTCATCACGAGTCACTTGTTCTACTATCAGATTGTTTCCTACAGAAGAGCAATCCAAATAGGATTCAAGGGACACACTAGCACTTTCATATATTGCTACGGGAGTCAAGAGGCATATTATACCGCAAGTCAAGTCATGCAAAACCTCTCGATAGCCTTGGTTGGAGTTAGAGAATCTCTATCGGAGTAGAAACCTTGCTAGGAAAGCTCATCTTAGGAGACAACTAGCCAATGTAAGGATGAAAGTAGGTGAATCAATTCAAACACACATTTTGAAGCTTAAAGTCTTACGAGATCACTTACTCAATGTGGAAGTAAAACTTTCAGATGAAGAGATGGTAGGCACACTTCTAAACTCACCGGCATCTACATATCATGCTTTTGTTACTTCTTCTCTCTCTACAAGAGATAGAGAACTTTCATTTGGAGAGCTACAATTCCTCTTACTTCAAGATGAAGAGAATGGTGAAGCAATGTTATCATCGTCAAAGGGGAGGGAAAGTAAATCTACAAGGCCTTCTCCTAATGCTTCCTCTACAAAAGAGTATGGAAGAGAATGATGAAGCCTTGTTACCATCATCAAAGGGGAAGGAAAGTAAATCTAACAGTCTTTCTCCTAATGCTTCCTCTACACCCAAGGAAAGGTCTTTGACTACATGTGATTCAGAGATAGGAATATGCCATTACTATAAGAAACTTGGTCAATACATAGCAGAATGCAAAACAAGGATTTTTATGAGAAGAAGAAAGCATTAGGTAATAGTGTTGAAGATGATCCAAAAACTTAATCTTTAAAGGTAGATTCATATGCATGTGTTACTATTGAAGAAATAGCTTTTGATTAGGCAACATTAAATGCAATCTTAGATTATCCTTGGATTTTGTATTTTGGAACTACTAAACATATGACATGTTAATGAAAGGTATTTTCTTCCCTTTCTAACTCGTCAGGTAGAAGAGTAATCATTGAAGATGATCATGATTTAGATGTTGTTGGTGTTGGATAAATGAACCTAAAGTCAAGAGCTGGTGGAAATTTCACAATCTCTAATGTCCTTTATGTTCTAGACATGAAGATGAATTTGCTTTCTATCTTTGCTTCCTTATGAGATGGTTGTAAAGTTCTTTTAAGAAAGATTCATGTGAGATCATCTCACATGATGAGCATTGTCTAATTCAAGGTGAAAATAGAAGTGGCATGTTTGTATCGTCCAAAATAATTCATGCTAATGTTGTTAGGTCTACACATGCAAGGAGAACATGAAGTTATGGCATGCTAGATTTGGTCACATCACCTACACAGCTCTCAAGCATATCAAAGATCAAGGTATGGTGGAGAGTTTTCCTACTTTTTCTTTACTAGATGATGCAGATTCATGTGAAGGATGTCTTGAAGGAAAGCTTCACAAACTACATTTCAAGAAGCATGGATATATCATGACCACAAAGAAGTTGCAAATCATACATTCAGATGTGAATGATATGATGAGAAGAGATTCTATTCAAGATTTTAGGTGCTTTGTTACTTTTATGGATGATTTCTCAAGATATTTATGAGTTTACAGTCAAAGTAAATTCAGAGGTTTTGCCTACTTTTAAGAAGTTCTTAGCTATGGCTGAAAATGAAAACTAGTCAAAGATCCTGATTTTGAGAAGTGATAGAGGAGGATACATGTCTAAAAACTTTAAGTCTTCTCTTGAAGAAAGGTATTTCTCACCAGCTTACTATTGTTTATATGCCAAAACAGAATGGTATTTGCAAAGAGAAAGAATATGATACTTGTTGAGATGATGCATCGAATGCATATATTGTAGAAAGTCAGATTTATGATAAGAAGGAAGATATTCCAAAGTTCATAAAAGCAGATGACTATGCATTTTTCAGAAGGAATTTGGATTTTTACATTCATCCATACAAGGGCAGTGATGAACCTTCTCAAACCATAAGAGATGCAGGTGAAAAGAGAGTTTCATTACCTACACCAATTCCTAGTCCATGATTAGTACCTCTTGGAGTTCTGACTTATGAAGTTGGAGAAGGTTCCAAAGTTCTAGAAGAAAGAGATACTGAAGAACCAGAAAGGATACCACCACTTTTCAAGAATACACCAAAGTGTTTATATCAAACCTAGAAGGGTAGTGGTATAAAGGAATATGCTAGAAGAACCAAAAGTCAAACAAGAAGGCAAGGAGACCAGGTAAATTATGTAGAACATTTTGAGATTCATAATATTTTATCTCTTACTTCAATTGAGAATGAACCAGCTAGTGTTCAAGATGCACTACAAAGTGATATGATTATCACAAGTCCCAAAGATTTAGATCTTGAGTTGTTGAAAGGAAAACTTAAGCATACATTTGATGTAAATTATTTTGGTATTTTGCATTATTATCTTGGGCTTGAATTCATATACAAAGATGAGTGTATCTACATGACACAGCAAAAATACATTGGGAAATTATTGGAAAGATTTGAGGTGATAGATATCAAGCCTATGCAAACACCTATGCATGTCAATGTGTCATTACAATTTGAAGTGGATTCAAAACCATTTGATGTTACATTATGTAATCAAGGAGTTGGTTGCTTGATATATCTATGTAATACACATCTAGACATTCAGTTTGCAGTTTTGCAAGTATCTAGGTTTATACAAATTCAGTTCAAGATTTAGTGGAAAGCAATTAAGAGATATATTTTAGAGAAATAGGTAGTTTTGGAGGTTATTGAACCTTGTACCATTTTGACATGAAGGGGGGATTATTGGAGACCATGTCCAATATGTGCAATAGTCCAAGAGAACAGTTACAATGATTGTCTTTCATAGACCCTTCTAGAAGCAAGTCTTGGCGACTTGGATAGAACTAAGGCCTTGTAACCCAATGGCATGGGTTCAACTCCTATGAGTGGTGGACAATGGTAGGCTTTATGTTTTTGTTTTTTTATATGAAGATTATGGAGTGATCATGAAAGATTGGAACCGGCTTTTTGAAATCAGATGATGATTGTGGTTTTTTTGATAGACATCTTGCTTTTATGAAGTGGCTTTCACGATAGCTAAAATTATGTAAAGAAGGCCAACCTCACTTCAATAACATCACTCAAGGTGATCAATCATCTCAAGGACCTCTATCAAGTGCTCAATGCCAAGGAGGAGATCTTGGAGGTCCTCTATGTGAGGAAGAGTTTCTACACTCTTGGAGGAGGTGTGCTCTACATCTAGAGACATCTCAAGTATTTTGTGTTAGCCAACATACTGTGAGTAAGAAATCTACATCTATCTTCACTTGTTCATTCACTAGTTTCTGATTTAGGATAATCTGAATTTAGGTTTGCTATAAAACAGTTCTAAATTGTTCGTATCCTCCATATTCTCACACACACACAATTTTCATACCTCTTAGGCACACAATCTCTTGTATCAAGTTCCTATTTCTACCTAGATTTAGATATTGTCAGTTAGTATCATATTCACACATTCTAATTTGACATTGGAACATCAGTTAGTGTAGGTGAGCATTCTTGCTTACGGTGCACTTTGAAAAACCTAGGTATTCTTTCTCTATCTCTTACTCATCATCGTTTTGAGTCTTAAGGTGTGTATGCTATGTTCAGGTGTTGGAAGATCTTGTAAACCTATAATTAATTGTTATTGTGGCCCACCCCACTTCCAGCAACCAGTTTATACGAGGCAAGAAATGAGGCTCATGTTGCTTACCTCCGAAAACAATTTGAGAGTGAGCATATGAATGAAGGAGATTCTATGGACAATGTTTAGACAAAGATCAAAGATTTGAAGGAGTAGTTGATTTTTGTTGATGAAGTCTTGCTAGATAGTTCACTTGTGCAGACTGTTCTTGATGGTCTTCTAGATTCATATCAGAGTTTTGCTTCTACACTTCAATTGATGATGAAAAGCGATCCAAATACCTTAACATTTGAGGAGTTAGTCTATGGTTTGTTGTAGGAAGATCAGTCTAGGCAGAACAAGTCCATTATGCTTATTGTAGATCAAGCTTTCTTAGCTAATGAGAAGGGCAAAGGTAAATGGAGCTCATCTACTGCTAAGCCAAAATCGGCTAATGATGTACACTCAAAGAAGGAAGAAAAAGATGAGAAGAAAACATTAAAAAAAGAGCAAAAAAGTTGACCCATGAATGAAGCGAGTGTAAGAATGAGAGAATGCTAATCACTCAAGGCAAGCAAGAAAACAAGAAAAAGAAATGAAAGAAAAACCCACCAGCGCAAGAAGAAGAATGATCCTTGTTTGAAGTACCTAAGAATTTTAAAAAATATGAGATTTAGGATAGGAAAATTATGATGAGAAGGCCAAAATGAGAAGATCTCATGGAAGAAGCTTACAAAAATAAGGAAATGACACCAATAAATTTGTATTGACAATTGAAGATGACAAAGAACAAAGCATGCACATAGGGAACGATGTAAGTATAGAGGAGGAGAAAGATTTGACAAACCTTTCATGAGAATATCAAGATGTATTCACTTGGATGTACAAAGATTTGAAAGGAGTGGAACTAGAGATGTTTTCACATAGAATCCCTATGACCATAAAGTCTAGACCTAGAAAGCTAGATCCTTACACGTATAATGATGTTTATGCTACTAAGATCAAGGAAACAATTGATAGATTAATAGAAGTAAAATTTATCTATGAAATGCATACTGAATGAGTAACCCCCATTGTAGTTGTGCACAAAAAGAATGGTAAATTTCATTGTTTGTATCAACTTGAAGAAAATTAATGCCACGACCATAAGAGATAGCTATCCACTTCCTATCATAGAACATCTATTAGAATGCATATGGAGCAAGGAAGTTTATAACTTCCTTGATGGATTTTTAGGCTAGAACCAAGTTCCATCATCCTAGAAGACCAACATAACAAGGCTTCTGCCATGGAATGGGCTGTGTGATGTCATGCGGGCTCACCAATGCACTTCCAACTTTTCAATGGCTCATGTCTCATGTCTTTAAAGAGTTATTGCATGAGAACATAGAGGTCTATGTGGATTATCTCTGTGCTTATTCCAACTTAAGATATAATCACATTCTAGAACTCAGACAAATACTTGACAAGTGAGGAGAATATGTTGGTGTAATTCACAAGCCTACACATTTGGCTTGATAAATACATTGAAGTCCATACACATATGGAGAAGCATAGGAACTAGTGCTAGTGGTTAAATACCACTTTATCTCTTTGTAAAAGTCAAATTGACTTGGAATCTTTGTAAACACCTACCAAAAGGATTTGTGGAAAAAGTTAGCTCTTTGATTGAAGGAATATCTCCTAGGATATAGGAGCTTAATCATAGGGAGCCAAAAGTTTGAATTTGAATTCAAATTCTTACTCACTATCTATAAAAGAGGTCATGAAAAAGTCGCGGTTAGAACTCATCACTCTCGAGCTTCTCATTACTGATTCTCAGTGTGTGTGAGGCCTACACTCTAGCCCACACCTATCTACACCATTAGGCAATGACTTTCCTGCCAATGGATCTATATATAAGTGTTCATTAATACATACATTCACATTGTTCATTTATGAGTTCTCAGTTATATTCATTGAAAGTCTGTCAACTTGTGAAGTGCATATCTCGGTCAAATCCTCACCAAATTCAATGATCTAAAGCTTTTGGATTCAGCTTGAAGTTATCTACATGCTGTCAAAATTTGAGGAGATTCTATTTAGCCAATTCAGAGAAATTCGCGTCGAGGTGATCACTGGTCAATGTCTGCTACAGTCCTAAAAAATCGGGGTATAGCTTTACTTGCTAAATTGATTTCTCTTAGCATAGTTTATCTTTTTACATCATTCCACTTGGAATAGTTAGCTTGCTAAGCTAATTAAATACCCCTAAAAGGAATTTTTCCAATTCCTACTGTGCTGGTCATACTGAGCAAAAGATCCAGCAGGTGTCAAGACATAAATAGAAGGTTTTCTTGAGATTGTGAGTTTCAAAGTTATCTGTTTTGATTCAATCATTACACAAATCACTTACAAAGTACATAGGTGATTTTATGGTGTCATTGGAAAGCTAAGGAGGTCTAGTTATCAAGTTTGAAGCATTAGGAGGATGGTACAAAGCGGGTTTGGCAGTAGCTACTCAATCTCTTGGAGCATCCATCCATCTTTCCCAACAGTGGTATCAGAGCAAACTAAGGTAAAATGGGAGATGGTTTTCCTTCATTTATTGATAAATTAGACAGGAACAACTATCACGCATGGTCTCTAAGGATGAAGACCTACCTACAAGGAAGGAGTCTCTTTGGATACATCTCAGGAGATGAGGAATTGCCCTCATTCAAAACAAGAGGATTACCAACAAAGGAGGAACATGAAAAGCTCAACACATGGTGTGCTAAGGATGCATTGGCAAGGTCTTATTTACTCAACTCCATCTCTGATTTTCTTTTGCAACATATTAGGAACTGTAAGACATCCCAAGAGACTTGGGAAACCTTGTCATCTTATTTTTCCTCCAACACAAGAGCTAGAAAAAATCAGTTGTGGATTGAATTCACAACATTAAGGAAGCAACCTAAGCAAGTTGTTTCAGAATTTGTGACCAAGATTAAAGATGTAGCAGATCAATTAGCAAGCATAGGAGAAGAGATTGAAGAAGAGCAGATTGTAAGGCAAGTGATCAATGGGATCAAGGCTGATGACAAATGGGAAAGCTTCACCACTGCCATTGACCTTTACATGGACATGCAAATTCCAGATCTTACAACTCTCATGGGACAATTGTTCACTCATAAAGAAAAGCTCAACAAGAATGGAGATACATCCAAAGGTAATAACTCTTCTGCCCTATATACAGATAAAAAGTCTAAAGATAAAGGCAAGACCAAGAAGGTGGAAGATGAAGGCTCTACCTCCCAAGCCAACTATGCAGGGAGAGGTCGGTCATCAAGAGGAAGGGGCAGAGGAGGTAAGCAAGGTAGGGGGAGATCCTATAACTCCTCACCATGCAACATTTTTGGTTTATCAAATCATACTACAGATGAGTGTTTCAGGAATTACAAAAATCAGAGAGGAAGAGGATACCAAAGAGGTGGATACTCACAATCAAGAGGTAGATTCAACCATCATAAGGTTACAACAACAATTACAATGGCAACTACCAAGGAGGTTTCAAATCCAGAAAGGACTACAACAACTACACAGAAGAGCAAGATGATTGTCTTCTAATCATGAACATGACTTCAAAACTAGGTACAAATGATGACCACCTATTCTACATTGACTCAGGATGCTCAAATCATGTGGCTGGAAATGTAGCACTACTCTGTGATCTTGAGGAACCAAAAGGTAAGCACCAAGTACAAACAGGTGATGACACCAAGCACTCAGTAGTTAAAGTTGGAAATGTTAAGACTTGTTATGGAAATCAGAACTTGTTGAGCAGGGTACTCTATGTACCAACCATTACCAAAAATATGATGAGTATTGGACAGATTGTGGAGAAAGGTTTGTAGGTTAGATTCAACCAATATGGAGCATTTGTGGAGGATCCAAGGCATGGGTTCGAGAGGATTGCTAAAGGAGAAAAATCAGGTAGACTTTTCACTTTTGAGTTAGAAGACACAAAGAATATTGCACTATACAGTTATAAAGATCAAACACTTTCAGAGCTTGAAATTTGGCACAAAAGATTTGGGTATATAGGAGAAAGAACCTTGAAGCAAATATGCAGGGACCAATGCGTGCTTGGAATACCTAATCTATCCAAGCAACATATGATTTATAAGTATGGGGCTTGTCAATTTGGGAAGTCTCACAGGTTACCATTCTCAAGGAAAGATTACATGCATGAAGACTACCTAGAGCTTGTCCACACAGATGTATGGGGACCAAGCAAAGACCCCTCAGTCTCAGGATCAAGGTACTATGTATCTTTTATTGATGATTATAGCAGGTGGACTGTATTGTACTTCATGAAGCACAAGGATGAGGTGTTTAATTGCTTTAAAAAATATCTTGCACTTGTTGAAAATCAGACAGGAAAAAATTTGAAGAGACTAAGGTCAGATGGAGGAGGTGAGTACTTCTCCAATGACTTTGAAAACTTCTTGCAGGACAGAGGCATTAAAAGAGAAAACACCACAAGGTATTCTCCTGAACAAATGGGGTAGCTGAGAGAAGAAATAGGTTGATTGTTGAGACAGCTAGGTCTATGTTGAATGAAAAAAAGTTACCTAGCTATCTATGGGAAGAGAGTGTTTCTACTGCCACTTACCTTATAAACAGGTTACCATCTAAGTCCCTTGATGGGATGACACCCTATGAAGCATGGCATGGTAAGAGACCCTCACTAGACCATTGCAGAATATTTGGATGTATAGCATATGTACACATTCCTTCTCAGATAAGAGGTAAGCTAGACCCAAAAGCTGAGAAGTGCATCTTTATTGGATATGATCTAAATAAAAAAGGATACAGGTTTTATAACCCTTCCAATAAGGGATTCATGGTGACTAGAGATGTTGTCTTTGATGAAAATGATTCTTGGTATGAGAATGAATGTAGGAAGGTTAAACTACCCTATGATTTGGAAGAGGAGTTTCCAAGTCTTGCAAAGGAGGAACCTACTCAAAATGAAGAATCAAGTTCAGAAGATGAAGACACTATCAACCTTGAAGAGTTCAAGACATGGAAGTCCAAGGGCAAAATGAAGATGAAGAAGCTTGAAGACATACCTGAATCTTCAAATCAGTCAGTCAGAAGATCACAAAGAGAGAGCAAGAAACCTATCAAATATGGGTATGATACATCTCTTGTTACTAAACACTCAGTTTATCTTGCCAAAGATTTGTCAATTGAAGAACCAGGATCATATGAAGAAGCCATAACCAAGACAAAATGGAAAGAAGCTATGGATGAGGAGATTGAAGCACTCAAGGAGAGTGATACATGGGAGTTAGTACCCAAGAAGGAATCCATGAAGGTAATAGGATCCAGATGGATCTATAAACTTAAAAGAAATTCTGATGGGTCAATCAATAGGTACAAAGCCAGATTGGTAGCCAAGGGTTTTGCACAAACCCAAGGCATTGACTATGAAGAGACATTCTCTCCTATGGCCAAGATGCCAACTATCAGAGTATTGGTAAGTGTGGTTGCATCAAAAAATTGGAACATGTACCAATTGGATGTCAAGAATGATTTCTTGAATGGATGGATTTCAGAGGAGGTATATATTTCACAACCTCCTAGCTATGAGGCCCCTAAGAAGGTAACATATGTTTGCAAATTGAAATAAGCTTTATATGGATTGAAGCAGGCACCTAGGGCATGGAATTATAGGTTAACTACATACCTTCAAGACCAAGGTTTTGTCATGAGCAAGGCATATACTTCTCTATTTATCAAGACAAGTAATTCAAAGGTAATATACCTTTGTGTTTATGTTGATGATATCATACTTATAGGTAATGATGTCAATGGAATCAGACAAATCAAGAGCGAGATGATGAAGGAGTTCAAGATCAATGATCTTGGTCTAATAAAATATTTTCTTGGGCTTGAGTTAGTCTATACTAACTTTGTAATATACATTACTCAGAAAAAATACATACATGACATGTTGAAGAAGTTTCATTTGCAGGATGCCAAAGTAGCAAGTACTCCAATGGAGGTAAACCTAAAACTAAGTGCACATGAAGGTGATGAAGTTAATGACATTACAGGTTATCAGAGTATGGTGGGTAGCTTGAACTATGCTACCTTAACAAGGATAGATATTGCATATGGAGTTAGTGTGCTAAGTTAGTTTATGCACAAGCCAAGAATACCTCACTTAGAGGCTGCCAAGAGAATCTTGAAGTATCTCAAGGGTACACAACATCATGGTTTGTATTTTCCTTACACTTCAAACATTAATATCAAGATCTATTCAGATGCAGATTGGGCAAGATGCAAGGATGATAGGAGGAGCACCTCTGGATACATTTCTTTTGCATGTGATAAGCCAATATCATGGTCTTCAAAGAAGCAACCTATTGTTGCTTTGTCTTCCACAGAAGCAGAGTATAGAGGGCTGGCTAATGCCACACAAGAAGCCATTTGGATTAAGCTTTTGTATACAGAATTGGGTTTGTATACTAGGGCACCAATAATCTTTGGAGATAATACAAGTTCACTTCACCTTGTAGCTAATCCTATCTATCATGCTAGGACCAAACATATAGAGGTCCATTACCATTATGTGAGAGAGAAGTTGCTAAGCAAAGACATTCAACTAACCTATGTATCAACCAACATGCAATGTGCAGATTTGTTGACTAAAGCTTTGGATGGAACCAAACTTTGCAGGTTCAAAGCAATGATTGGATTGCAGGATATACATGAAGACTGAAGATGAAGACCAAGCCAAAATGTTTGGCTTGAGGGGGAGATGCTGGTGTAATTCACAAGCCTACACATTTGGCTTGATAAATACATTGAAGTCCTTACACATATGGAGAAGCATAGGAACTAGTGCTAGTGGTTAATGATCTCTTTGTAAAAGTCAAATTGACTTGGAATCTTTGTAAAAGGATTCGTGGAAAAAGTTAGCTCTTTAATTGAAGGAATATCTCCTAGGATATAGGAGCTTAATCGGAGCCAAAAGTTTGAATTTGAATTCAAATTCTTACTCACTATTTATAAAAGAGGTCATGAAAAAGTCGCGGTTAGAAATCATCACTCCCGAGCTTCTCATTACTGATTCTGAGTGTGCGTGAGGCCTACACTCTAGCCCACACCTATCTACACCATTAGTCAATGATTTTCATGCCAATGGATCTGTATACAAGTGTTCATTAATACATACATTCACATTGTTCATTTCTGAGTTCTAAGTTATACTCCTTGAAAGTCTGCCAATGTGTGAAGTGCATATCTCGGTCAAATCCTCACCAAATTCAATGATCCAAAGCTTGTTGGATTCAGCTTGAAGTTATCTACGTGCTATCAAAATTTGAGGAGATTCTATTCAGCCAATTCAGAGAAATTTGCATCGAGGTGATCACTAGTCAATGTCTGCTACAGTCCTAAAAAATCGGGGGTATAACTTTACTTGCTAAATTGATTTCTCTTAGCATAGTTTATCTTTTTACATCATTCCACTTGGCATAGTTAGCTTGCTAAGCTAATTAAAATACCCCTAACAGGAATGTTTCCAATTCCTACTGTGCTGGTCATACTGAGCAAAAGATCCAGCAGGTGTCAAGACATAAATAGAAGGCTTTCTTGAGATTGTGAGTTTCAAAGTTATCTGTTTTGATTCAATCATTACACACATCACTTCCAAAGTACATAGGCCATTTTATGGTGTCATTGGAAAGCCAAGGAGGTCTACTTATCAAGTCTGAAGCATTAGGGGGTTGTTACAAAGCAGGTTTGGCAGTACCTACTCAATCTCTTGGAGCATCCATCCATCTTTCCCAACAGAATATAGAGTATTTCTAAATCCTAAAAAGTGTGTATTCATGGATGAACAAGGGAAAATATTAGGTCACATCATATAAAAGAATGGGATATCAATGGACGAGGATAAAGTGAGAACCATAAGAGAGCTACCAAGCCCTATGATGCTAAAGGAAGTACAAGCATACATGGGCCATTGTGGATATTATAGACGATTAATCCACATGTATGCAATTCTTAGCCAAACCCATGTACAACCTTCTAACTAATTTCTAGTGGAATGATGAGTGTAAAAATTCATTCATGGAACTAAAATTATGTTTATTCTTAGTCCCAATTTCGATAGACCCTAACTAGAATAAATATTTCCATGTCTGTGATGATGCCCACAGTTTTGTTGTTGGATGCATGATAGCACAATGTATAGACAAGGCAAATGTAGACCTACCCATAGCATACACAAGTAGACAATTGAATGTTGTAGAAATTGATAACATGGCAACTGAGCTAGAAGGACTAGGAATGGTATATGAGGTTAAGAAGTTTAGACACTATCTTTTGGCCAATAACTTCAAATTCACTGCAACATATCAGGGGCATACGGGCATTGTGCATACCGATGGTCACGCATCTGCATTGGTATGACTATTGAAGACCTTTGAAAAACCACGCAAGCAATATTGGTGTTGGTACACATGCATCGGTATGAGCATCGGTATGAGCGTCGATAAATTAATAGAAACTATTGATGCTTATATGGACGCTTATAACTACGCAATGTTTTAACCGGGCCCGAGAGCAAAAATTTGACATTCATCACATTTCGAAACAAAACTTGCTACTATCGAGTTTGCGGGCACAAGCAACATCTCCCTATTTCTCACTCTCTCTCTCTCTCTCTCTCTCTCTCTCTCTCTTTCTCTCTCTCTCTCTATGCACACCTCTCTATTTTTCTAGATCTGAAGTTTTGGTAAGTATATTGCACATACTGTAGCACTCTTTCTTATTTCTTTATGTTTTCCCTTTTCTAATTTCTTTTCTCTTTAGTTTTGCAAGAGATTTTGGCATCAAGTCTTTGGAATTCGATGAAGGACATCTTTAAGTGGACTTTGACGACAAGGATCTAAACAGTTACATCGATGTAAGTGATTGTATTGTTTTCGATTCACACACAGAGAGAAAGAGAGAGAGAGAGAGAGAGAGAGAGAGAGAGAGAGAAAGAAAGAAAGAAAGAAAGAAAGAAAGAAAGACATTTTAATGTCTATTAGAGACCAAAATTGACTATGAGACAAAACATATACATCAGTATGATCCAATCCACTGTAATCCCAAAAGGAAAATAAAATGTGGGTACAAAACAGAATATAAAAGGAGTGGATAAAAGCTGGCACCAAGGGTATGGGTGGCTATGCGTATGCACTCTATATGCTCAATAGGTGATGTAAAAATATGATATGCATAGGGAGGGGAGGCTCGGTGGTGTCATAACGCTCTAAGTGCCTGGAGTGGGTGTAGGATATAGTGCATCGGTGGGTAAGGCATCGTGGCAATCCTCAAAATGCTCTACACATCGAGATCGACAGGGAGTGTGTTGTTGACGTCTCCGTATCTCCATGTCATGGCGTGCATGAATCACTTGAATCTCTCTCTAGTGGGGATGGGCTCTCCGGAGTGGGGTCTCGGTCATCGGTGCTCTCGTCTAAGCTCCTCTGCTCTCTGTAATGTGACACCCTACGTCGAGCTGGGTCCTCGGGTGGCTGTGGATGTGAAAAAATCTATAATAGAAGTCTGGGGGGCCAAGTGTATGTCCATCTGTTGCTAGAGAAGTGATGCACGGCGGCGCTGGAGCTCTACTAGGAAGCGACCTAGAGGGCACTGGTCCTCCGTCTCCAATAAAGCCATGATCTCTCTGGGCTCCCTGAAGAGCTGTGGGTAGCGGTCTCTGATGTCCTCGTATGCATGGCATCTACATGTGTAGTGCTCCTCGTCCTCCACCTCCTCTCGGCATATCCTGCATAATCTCTCGTCCCTAGGGGTATGTTTCGCTCGCCCAACCTCAATCTCGAGCTAGTGTGATGATACTATGAGCTACCCAATGGCCACTCTCTCTGTTGGAGCCATGTATGTATCCATGTATCGTGGCCTTTGGATGAAACCATCCATTGTCACAGTCAGGAAGTGCTCTCTGTAGTGTTGCCTCTTTGTGGGAAGAGGCTTCCGTGGTGTTATGCATGTCTCCCTGATGTGTATCTGTAGTAGGTCATGACAGATGATCCTGTTCCTCTCTGAACGAGAGAGAGTAATGTAGGGGGAAGAGAGGTCATACTGAAAAGGGGGGAGATTGGTAATGCTCATGCCATGGTCTGCTAACCATCGGTAGGTCTGTGCATACCATACTCTCTCATGCCCTCTCTCTGCCAAATGTCTAGAGCTCTCAAATGCAAGCCTGCTGAGTTGGCTATTGGGGAGCTCTCTGACTCTCAGAATAAAGGTCACCAACTAAAAGAGGGCCTCCACTAGCATCGGTGGCATGCCAAGCTCAGCTCGTATAATGCCATGTGGAACGGAGGGCTTGCTGCGGAGCAAGCATGAGATCATGGTGACCTGGGGCCTCTCAATCCGTGTCCACATCGCCTCACTGATCCCTGGTGCCCATACTGCTGCTGCGTACATCAAAGCGGGTGTCACTAGAGTATCAAAGAGCCACCCCTTAGTCCGGGGCTCCTGAAAATGTGCCTGAAAGCAGTGTCTCTCCAATCTTGCGAGTGCCTTGTAGCCTTGCGTCAATCTATCTCTCGCAGCTTGTGCCATGGAGAATACCACTGTGCTGCCCGAGAAGGTGACACCTAAGTAGACATAGGGGAGAGAGAGAGAGAGAGATGAAAGAAAGAGAGAGATCTAGAGAAACACACACACACACACACACACACACACACACATATATATATATATATATATATATATATATATATATATATATATAGAGAGAGAGAGAGAGAGAGATGAAAGATAGAGAGAGATCTAGAGAAACATAAAGAGAGAGAGATAGACATATACATATACATACACACTCACATATGTATACACACACATATGTGCACAATCACATGCATATGCATATATACATACACACACATATACATATACATACACACATGCATATGCAGACACACATGCATATGCATACACACATGCATATACATACACATGCATATGCATACACACATACACAAATGCATATGCATACACACATGCATATACATACACATGCATATGCATACACATATACATACACACATGCATATGAATATACATACACACATGCATATACATACACACATATGTGCATACACACACACATGCATATGCATACATACATGCATGTACATACACATGCATATGCATACACATATGTATACACACATGCATATGCATATACATACACACATGCATATACATACACACATGTGCATACACATATGCATACACAAATGCATATGCATACACACATGCATATGCATATACATACATGCATATGCATACACACATGCATATACATACACATGCATATGCATACACATATGCATACACAAATGCATATGCATATACATACACACATATGTGCATACACATGTGCATACACTCATAAACATGCATATGCATACACACATACACAAATGCATATGCATACACACATGCATATGCATATACATACCTGCATATGCATACACACATGCATATGCATAAACACATGCACAAATGCATATGCATACATACAAGCATATGCATATACACATGCATATACATACACATGAGATGAAAGAAAGAGAGAGATCTAGAGAAACATAAAGAGAGAGAGAGACATATACATATACATACCCACTCACATATGTATAACACACATGCATGTGCATACACACACACATGCATATGCATACACACATGCATATACATACACATGCATATGCATACACACATGCATATACATACACATGCATATGCATACACACATGCATATGCATACACAAATGCATATGCATACACACATGCATATGCATACACACATGCCATACACACATGCATATGCATACACACATGTATAAACATACACATGCACATGCATACACATATGCATACACACATGCATATGCATATACATACACACATATGTGCATATACATACACACATATGCATATACATACACACATGCATATACATACACACATATGTGCATACACATATGTGCATACACTCATAAACACGAATATGCATACACACATATACAAATGCATATGCATACACACATGCATATGCATATACACATGCATATGCATACACACATGCATATACATACAGATGTATATACATACACACATACACAAATGCATATGCATACATACATATGCATATACACATGCATATACATACACATGAGATGAAAGAAAGAGAGAGATCTAGAGAAACATAAAAGAGAGAGAGAGAGAGAGACATATATATATATACATACACACTCACATATGTATACACACACACACACTTGCATATGCATAAACACACACATGCATATGCATACACACATGCATATACATACACATGCATATGCATACACACATGCATACGCATACACACATGCATACGGATACACACATGCATATGCATATGCATACACACATGCATATGCATATGCATACACACATACATATACATACACACATATATACACACATGAAAATATCTAAGAAATAAATATACAAATTTTTTAGCGTTTATATATATATATATATATATATATATATATATATATATATATATATATATATATATATATATATATATATATATATATATATATATATATATAAACATCTCCACATTGGATCAGATGGGATCTCCATGTACACCTTGGGGAGCGCATGACCATGACGACTCCAAGATATATCACATACGTGATGGAGCTCCGATCATGGATGCCGTCAGAAAGTCCATGTGTCAATGCATTCGATACCTTTGCTCCTTAGAATTTGGACATTCTGTCATGTTGAAATGGAGCGAACAGGATAAGGATTCCAAAAATTATATCACATAGTCGATATATGAAGAGTACCGACCAGCACCTGGGCATCCTATTGTGAGCTGAGAATGGATTCAGCATACGGCATGCGAGGTGATGTCTCCTCGGCTGTCTGAGGCTCGCCATGGTTTCAGAACAAGCTTACAAAAGCTTGTATGGTTAGATGTTGAAGAGTGGGAATCGATTCAGGATGAGCAGCAACATACTCCTGATCGATATCCTCAACAACAGGATGCAACGGCCACATGTTAAGATATAGTTGGAACGTCCCATTTAGGTAGCGACAACTACGACAGTATGCGCTACCAATTTTTAAGTATCATTTTAATTATTGAATTTGTTTGTGTTAAGCACACCATGTATGGTCATCTAATATTTTTCATATTTATTATAAGGTTTGGCAGTGGGTCGTCCTCCGACGCGAACCGAAGAAGCTTATGGATATCATCATGGAGTGGTTGCACTGTTGCAGGACTTAGAGGGATGCGGTGCGATCATTTCTGAGGTAAACTTATAGCTTGGTTTCTTATTTTTAGTTGTTGTTTATAAATGTCATGTCAATCTGTCTCATTTTACACATATGCTTTGTTGCACGATTGTAGGTGCAAAGCTTTTGATCCCCTTGAGCATATGTATGGTAGTGCTTTGCCACAATTTTGTATTACACTCCTATGTGGCAATGATGCACCATAATTTTGTAAATAATGCACCATAATTTTGTATTCGGTTCCTATATGGAAGTGCTTTGTCACATTTTGTATTCGGTTCCTATATGGAAGTGCTTTGTCACATTTTGTATTCGGTTCCTATATGGAAGTGCTTTGCCACACTCTTGTACATCCTTCATTTATGGAATATACAACTTTTTGTACATGATTCATGGTTCATTTTTGCTCATCTCTTTTGTGTTCGACAATATTTTGTTACATGAAATCATGTTTTGGTTGCCATTAGAGTACATATCACATGTACTCGGTTTTCTTTGGGTAGAGTGTATTGTCTTTTGCTAAAAAACATCATGGTAATGTTGCTATAGCAAAAGACAACACATCTGCCCAAAAAAAATTTTGCAGATATGGTCGTCAGTATAAGCGTCGGTACTCCGAGCATGGTCACCGGTATAAGCATCGATACTCCCAACACGGTCGTCGATATGGGTGTCGGTATGAGCATCGGTATTTTCGACACTCATACTGAGGATTATACCGGCGCTCATACCAACACCTATACCGGTGCCCATACCGGTGCTATGTTTTCGATGTGCATACCGACCGCAACACCGATGTCGCGGACAAGTTACGCCCATTCATTTTGCCCGGTAAAAGCCTCGGTATACCCTCAATATGTTGTAGCAATTCTTTATAGAACATCAAGCCTTACTCTACTTAGTTAAAAAACCTTCCAATACTAGAAGATTAGTAAGATGGTTTCTATTACAAATGGATTATCTAACCAAGTGGGCGTAATTCAAATCCGCACGAAAAAATGGTGCACGAATTGACTAAATTCTTGTTTGAAAGTGTGTTCACAAGATACGTACTTTCTATTGAGTTAGTAAGTTATAAAGGCACCTGCTTCTTGAATGAAGTCATTGCATATCTTCTTGAAGATTTCATAATTATACATAAGAAATCTACCCCTTATCATCCACAAGGTAATAGAAAAGTGAAGAGAACTATTAAGATCCTTTTGTAATGTCTTGCAGGTCAAATAGCTACATCATGTTGATTGCTCATATTGAGTGGACTACAAAATGGTGCTCAATGCAACCCCCTTTCATATGTTCTTTGAACAAAATATTGTGCCACCATTAGACTTTCTAATCTGGACGTTGAAACTTGGACAAGAACATCAATGGACATGACATGAACTATCCTCCAAAGTATGGAACTTTAACAATTAGGAGAGACAAGATTGAGGGCAGCAATAGGAATGCATGTAGTGAAGAAAAGAAAAAAAATCTTATTTTGATGCATGCGTGAAAGAAAAAGGCTTAAAAGTTGATGATTTAGTATTGGTATATATGCTCAAGAAACATGCTCATAAATTAGAAAAACATGGTTATGGACCTATGATTATCAATAGACTTTCTACAAGTAGTGTGGTACAACCAGCCATCCTAGAAGGAGAAGTAATGCCTAATTACATCAGTGGCTGCAAAGTGAAACTCTATCAAGATCTTCTCATAGAAGAGATGCTTGCATGATTGAATCGGGCTAAGAAGCATAGAAAGGAGGAACAAAGAATTAGAGAAAGGCACAAGACGAGGCACTAGAACCAATTAGATGCATGAAATTTAGACGACAAGTCACACTATCAAATACACATGGCCCATGATATAACATGGAAATGTCCCAAGCTATAGAAAATACCTCCCCTAACATAGTAGATAGAAGACCATTCATCTCAATGGAGCTAGGAAAAGGCACTACAACCAGGAGGATAAGAGCCCTAATTGATTTAATAACTCTCACCAATGCTATCAAGTATTTGTGTTGTCAATACATGAAAGTACAAGTGAATCCAATTGGATCTTACCTTATCGTATTAGAAGAAGTGGAATATCCTTGTTTTGATGAGGTGATAATTCCCATCATCTTACAAGATGCACCCTTGATATTAGGGCTATTAGTTTTTCATGATGAAGATCTCATAGAATCTTTGGTATTGGGCCAAAATTGGATATAGAATCATGTAGTTAACTTGAACCTTCGAAGATGACTTCTTCAAGTTTGGTGTAATAAGCAATGACTCATGGTAGAAGTGGAGACCCATGAGTCCTTTGGTTCTAATTCCAACCACTATGCATGTACTTCTAAGTCTATTTTGCAGAATGCTTCATGTCCTAATGGACAAGTCATGCAAATGTTGGACCCACCTGCTTCATGTCCTAATGGACAAGTCATGCAAATGTTGGACCCACCTGCTTTTCCAAAGGAAGGTCTAACGACAACAATGAAGCCACATCAAACAAAGAAACAACCATAGAGTAACCACATGAAACGAAAATTATCAAAAACCTTATGAGCATACAAATGAAGGAATTTGACTATACAAGACATGAAGCAAGTAGGTGAATGATCCGTTTTTCCACAGAAACAATCACCAATAGCTGAAAACGTCAAGATGGATAGGAGACAATGTACCGACAACAAAGAAGGACATCAACAACAAGTGATTTGACAAATTTGTATTCCTAAGAAGTCAAAGAAGGCATACCCTAATGCTTCATTTGCATGGGTGCCTAAGACTTGCTTAAAGGCCCATAGTAGTACCCCTCTAGGTTACCCCCCATAGGAATCTCCAAGCCTTCTCTTAATCATCATTTATTTTGAAATAAAGTTGTAAAGACAATGAAATCTTGTACTCACCCACCTAGAGTAGTTTGGAAATGGGTGCTTGAATGGCCATCTGACCAACAACCCATAAATATCTGCCCACTCCCCTTAATGGCTTGTACAAATCTTCAACTTACCATGTAATCCCATAAGGGAACCTCATACTTGAAAACAACCATGTAATAATACACACAACATACACCTTGAAATAAAACATGCAAATCGCCAAAGGCATATGAAGCTAATTCACAATTGCAAGTATGCATGCAGGTGGTCTAGTGATAAACATTAGGCATGACAATTGATAGTGCACTTATAGACTACACAGGCTACACTAGGAATTTATGTAAGTATTGGAACGGGACCAAGGTCTTTCCATAGTAGGATCATGGTTTGTTTCAATATTAATATGTCCTCCTTGTGTTAGTAGATCTTAAACTTCAAAATCACTCAAAATGCAAACAAACAACAAATCAATAGCAAGACCAAGCCATAGGCTAGTCGACTATTGGTCCATACCCATTGAGCACTAACCTCTCCTCTCCCAACTAGAATTCACTGATTTTCAAGTCCATATTACAATCAAAGATCCACCAATAGAAAGGATTGAGCATGTGCATGCCAAGTGTGGGGAATCATGGATAATATGCAGAGATGAGAGAGCTTGGGAAAAAAATTGCTCTAAAGAAGCCTAAGTAGCACTTGGATTCTTTAGTAGACTCTCTAAGCTTCCAATATATACAATAATACTCTTATGCTAATTTGGAACATGAATCTCACAAGTCTATGTAAAAAAGAGATAGCTTTTGAGTACTCCTCATGTAGAGGACACCTTTTATTTATGGAAGATGGTACTCAAATTTTTGTTCAGAGATCACACCTTGGTTAAAATGGACACGATACCTTTTGCACAAATTCAAGTGATGAGTGAAAAATTTCAAGTTATTTCATGAATTTAGAAGGAATGTGCTTAGAGAAATATGTAATAAGAAGTTAGGAGAGTGATCTTGAATTGTCAAGAGGATGAAGATGCATAGACACAATCATCTAGATTTGTTCATATCTCAATGCACACAACTCCAATGACAATGAAACTTCTTGGGCATATTCAAAATCCATTTTATCAACCAATTGATAAATAAGACAATGAGCCATATTAACATGGAAATTGCTATAACAAGTTGACAAACTAAGAGTATTGTTAAGTATGATATGATACATAGATGTGTTGGAGGACTCCACAAGCTTTGAGATAAGCAAAAAATCCACTCTAATCAGTGTGATCTTGTGCTCTAAATCCCACAGCCAAATCATCAATGTATGTATATAGTTTTTTGAACTAAGTGTTGGTTAAATATAACTAATATTCTTGCATGCTTTTAGGATTTACTTTTGAAATTTGAATTCCAATAAGTTCTTGGGTTTTGGCTTCCATGGTTTGACGGGATTCTCTCTTTCTCACCTTTTACTTTTGGCAAAATTAATATCTCATTTTATCCTTGGTAAGCAATCAAGTAAGATGTGTATAAATGATTACCTCACAACTTCAATGAAGACCAATGCACAAGGTCAAGAACTTAGGCTTGCCTAAATGCACCAAGGGTTCTCCCTCAAGCCTAAGATGTTTGAGTCTTTAATCCTTTGAGATTTCTTGAAGTCCAATCATAGCTTTGAACTTGCTCAGCTTCACTCCATACAAGTCTTTAGTTATCATGTTTCCACATTGTTGTTGAGTAGATACATATGAGAGTTCAATTGCTGAGTGTAATCTTATCCCTAACATAATGATAATGGACCTGAATGTGTTTGGTCTTAGAATGATCATTAGGGTAAAAAGTGAGCCTTGCATGGGCCTTGTAAGGATCCCTAATTTTTAGGGATTAAAATTAAGATTGTTAAAGGATTAAGGGAACAAGCAATACAACTAGTGATTTTGTCTATTAAAATATAGAGGAAAAAAGATTTCAAATGAATGCTGAATCGAATTCAATTGAAGCCATTGGATATTTTCCTTTCAATGGCTATGATGTAAAGAACAAGAGGAGAATGCAATGATTGCATCCATATTCTAGTAGCATAGTAGAGAGAGAACACAATATGTGCAGTCTATCGGAGCCGTCCATTATTAATGAGCGTAGCGCGATTGGCGCTGATCCGTGAAATTCAAGGCTTGTAATCCACTAGATTTTATCTTGATCGCATGCTTAAGCGCGATTGCCACTGATCCATGTAGAGGCTTCATTCAGGGCCATTGAATATATGCTAGATCCTATGAACCACATCTACTGGCGCATTTCCAAAACCTCTTTCATCCGTAGCCATCGGATCAAAGGTAGATCGAAGGGTACAAAATGAAACGCACATTTTCAAATAGATATTCATCTTCAACCGTCAGATGAGATGGGAGATCTAATGGTCCACATGCTATGGCACCTTTTTTCTTGTCTTCTAAACAAGAACCATAGGATCCTCTTATTATCCAATGGCCTATATTTCAAGTTGCCTTGACTTTGCAAAATAGCACCATTCGTTGGATGCTTGGATTATCCTATGGCTACAATTCAAAGTTTCAAAATTCCAAACCACTCTTCTCACAAAACCCATGAATTCATAGTGGTTTTAGAGGCTTTGACTAGCAAAAAACAAGGGAAGCCTAGTCCTAGTCTAGTGAATTGGGAATCTAGACTGTGGCCACCACCCTCTTCTCATTGGTCCATCACTAATCACTCCTTAATCTAAAAGGCCCATGCAGGGTTCATTTTTCCCCCTAATGTAAATGGGTTTATCTGCAAGATGCAAATAATTTATGTTATCTCCAAATTTGAGTTCACTCCCAAATCTGAATATAGTATCTTAATCCACATAATGTCCTGTGTTGGATTTGCCAAGCCTCTATATTTAGCCTCTATAGATAAGAGAGCAATAGTGGGTTGCTTCTTGGATGACCAAGATATAAGCTTTCTACTTGCAAATGAAATATATTCTAAATTATTATCATCTTTTGATGCTTCCCAATTTGTATCACAGAATAGTGTTATGTCTACATCAGATTCTTATGAGTACAATAGGCCTTCATTCATTGTCCTTATTAGATATTTGAGAATTCCTTTGGCTTCCACCATGTATGGCTTCCTAAGTGTATGCATAAATTGCCTCAAAACACATATACTGTAACATATATCTACTCTAGAGAGGGTAGCATAGTTGAGACTTCCCACCAAGCTTTGATCACTTGTCCCATCTTCAGCTAACTCACCTTCATGGGCACTTAACTTAAAGTTTACCTCCATAGGCGTTCTTGCAACTTTAGCCTTCTACATTTTGAACTTTTCTAGCATATCCTTAATGTATTTCTTCTAATTAAGATACATACCCTCCTTTGTATATACCACTTCCAATCCAAGGAAGTAAGTGAGGTACCATCGGTCACTCATCTTGAATTCCTCCTTCATTTGTAGCTTAATCCTTAGAATACCTTTAGCATCATTACATGTGAGTATGATTTCATCTACATACACACAAATGTATATGACTTCTTGTTAGTAGTCAACACAAAACAAGAGGGAAGATATGAAAAGAGATGGAGGAAGACCAAAGGGAGCCCATCAAAAAATTTTCTACATTAATGCTATTATGAAATATCAAAATCCGCTTAATGAGCAACAATGTTTCTAATCACTAGATTTTGTACCATAAGAACCCAAATTTTTCCACTTAGTGCTCCATTTTCTACAAGCCGAGGAGTCCTTGAGCTTGAGAAGCTTAGTTAAATTTTATATTTTTTGGAGATCATTTGATGCCTCAAAAGTAGTTTAGAACATAATTTTTAACTATGTTGAACATTAGATGTGAAGCTGATCAAATCTCCCCAAAAAGCTATAAGTAGAGCTAGAGAGCTCATTTTTGAGGTTATCTTGTTGTGCAACACCAAATTTGAGGTTGCTGTTAGGGAGCATGCTCAAGGACAAATGTGTGATGATAAGAGTCATGATAGGGCACCACACCATGATAGCCCCAAACCATCCAACATGGCACCCCATTGGGGTAGATCCATACCATCACGATAGGGCACCCCATCATGATAGTTCTAGGCGATCATGGTAGGCTACCTTCATGACAAACGTGACAAAGAAAAGGACTAGAGCTTGGAAAGATAGTCGGGAAAGAATGAAGAGACAATGGGCTAAAAAGATGAGTGAACTTGAGGAAAGCATAAGAGAAACCAAAGCCAGGATAACTGAACTCACATCTCAAACTCCCTCTCACACTATCCCACCACCACCATTCCCAACGCCATCCGATCCGCCACCTTCCAACCCACCTCATACGACTCCACCACCCCCTAGAGTAGGATCAGTATTAGCTGATCCCACTCCTGAAGACATAGACATGATGCTTAAAGCATATCAGGCCAGAATCCAAGAAGGGCCAAATGTCACGGATCATGACAAGTGTTACCCTAGAGCTGACCTAGAGATAGAAAGAACCAAGCTTTGCGCGAAAATGGTCGCATTGGCTCAGACTATGTTTGAAGCCAGTCGCCTTTTCAATTACTCGGGCTCAGCCAAGACGCAATTACATTTGGATGGACTTCTAGAGAAGTTAGAGCGCATAATTGCAAGATCTGCCAAGGAAGAAGAAAATCAGGAAAGAGATAACGCAAGCAAGAACATGACCCATTCCCCACCGAAAGCTTATGTGCCCAATTCCACTGAACCAGACAACCCCCCCTCCCTAGGAAGAATAGAGAATCCAATGGCACAATCACAAAAGGAATTCGCCCCTCAACACCATGACAAGGCTAGTGAAAGAGCAGGTCTTCCTACCCAGAAAGCCTATGTGCCTGAGGCCTACGTGCCTAACTCTACGGAGCCAGACACCTCTTCTTCTATGAATCGGTTCACACCAGAATTCCTACGCGAGATTCAAGAAGACAAATGGGCTAGAGAAAGTGAAGTCCCTCCTCCCATTGAACTGGTGGATGATGCACATGATCAATTTCCACAAGACATCCCATCCATTTATGGAGAGCAGGAGAGTACCCAATCTCAGGAAAGATTAGACTTCGAGTCTAATTCTTTACAAGAACTACCCCATTTCACAGGCCCCTGGGAAGCAAAGTCTACTTGTATGAGAGCACCTACAGTCATGGTAAGAAACGAAGATTCAGTCATACCTAGGAACACAGAGGTAGTGAAGAACACCAAAGTGCAGTGCAATCTTACTTTGGAAGAGCTGCTTAAGGTCAGACCAGAAGTGTGGAAACATGTCGCCAAACAAGTACCAGAGATAGCAAAACCTCGTTCCCAGGTAGGATCCCAAAGGACAGTGCCAGAGATACCCTTAGATAAGATAGGAGATATGTGTGAAGGTGAAGAAGGGAACACCTATCTTCCCATTACCTACCAGGAGTACACCACCAAGGCAATTTTGGACTCAGGTGCAGGAGTTGCAATTGCCACCACTTCCCTATGGAAGCGCTGGGGCAAGCCAGCACTCAGGCCAACGAGAATGAAATTGCAGATGGCCGATGGTCATATTGAGAGACCCTTAGGATTGCTAGAAGGAATAACTCTCACCACTTGTGGTGTCGAGTTTGAGCATACATTTGCTATATGTGACTTCAACAAAAATCATGCCTATGAGATGATTTTGGGAAGACCATTTATGCGACAGTTGCAAGTGGTACAGGACTGGGGAACCAATTCTTTGTACCTGCAGCACTTGGGTGTTACGACCAAAGTCAATCTTAAAGATTACTCTCATAGAGATGTACCTCCTATCCAATGGAATCCCATCCATAGAGCCAAAGATGATACGGAATCGGTGCATTCCATGGGGTCAGGATCCTCTTGGATGCATGAAGACACCCACTTATGGATGTGCAAAGTAGCAGTAGACGAAGAGAAGAGAGAAAAAGCCAGAGAGGTAGGTGCAAAAGAAACCCATAGATCAATCCAAGACCCAGCCTATGCACCTGTAGTTTTCCGAGACGAAGAATTCGAACCTCACGGCTGGGCAGAAATTTTAGCAACCATGGATGTAGCCATCAATGAGGAACAATGGACACCTCACTGTGATGAGGATGGTTATGATATTTCAGTCTTCTCCATAGAGCCAATCATGGGAGAGGCAGTTCTAGAAGAATGCGAACCTAGCCCTGATGCATTTGAGGATGCAAGTGACTCCGATCTAGAGTCGATCATTATGGACCCACCATTTGCATCAGATGAAGAATACTTCCATGAAGTAGAATTTTGACCCCAGAGGCATGGAGAGCTTACAAACGATGTAAGATTAGCCACACATGTGACCCCTAAGGAAGAAGCAAAGAAACGAAAGAAGAGAGAAGTCTCACCAGAAGAGGAAGAATCTTTGTTTGAGGTCCCAGAAAATTTTAAGAAGAACGAGATAGACGACAGGAGAGTCATGATAAGAATGCCTAAACGAGAGGCGCAATCAGGAGAGGCCTATGATAACAAAGAAACCACCAAGAAAATAGTAGTGGCCCTAGAAGAAGGAGAGGAGAGATGCACGTACATAGGCCATGACCTAACAGAGGAAGAAGAGCATGCGTTAATAGCCTTGCTAAGAGAATACAGAGATGTATTCGCTTGGAGTTACAAGGATTTGAAAGGTGTTGACCCTGATATATGCTCACACACTATCCCCATGACCTCAGATGCTAAACCCTCTAAGCAAAAGCCCTATACATATAACGATAATTACGCTGCCAAAATCAAAGAGGAGATAGATAGACTGGTTGAAGCTGGATTCATCTATGAAATTGAGCACACTGAATGGGTATCCCCCATCGTAGTGGTGCCCAAGAAAAATGGAAAGCTGCGCGTATGCATTAACTTGAAAAAGGTTAATGCAGCCACTATTCGAGATAACTATCCGCTTCCCATCACAGAACATCTCTTAGAAAGAGTGGCAGGCAAGGAAGTGTATAGCTTTCTTGATGGATTTTCGGGCTACAATCAAGTCACCATTGCTCCAGAAGATCAGCATAAGACCGCTTTTGCCACAGAGTGGGGTATATTTGCCTTTCGTGTAATGCCATTTGGGCTTACCAATGCACCAGCTACCTTCCAGAGACTAATGTGCCATGTGTTTAAGGAGTTCTTGAGGAAGAACTTAGAGGTCTATGTTGATGATCTTTGTGCTCATTCCAACATCAGACAAACTCATATTCCTGAACTCAGACAAATCTTTGACAAATGTAGAGAATATCAAGTCTGCCTGAACCTAGAAAAGTGCGTTTTTATGGTCAGGCAAGGCAAGATTTTAGGGCACATAGTGTCAAAGAATGGCATATCTACTGACGAACATGCGGGTCTCTAGGGATTAGCCAATGTTCTTTTGAATGATCCTCCCAATCATCGCGATGTTTTTCAAGCTCTTCTTCTATTTCCTCATTTCCGATCGGGGACTCTCTCCATTCCCGCTATTGCAGAAGGTCTAGGATCCTCACTCATCAACTTCCATAGTCCACCTTTCTTATATTCTGGCTTGTCGCCCTCTACCATCATTGATTTCTGTCGAGACCATTTTGACTACAGTGCCCGATTTTCCATGCACATGATGTCTATACTTAATTCGTTCATTTTTTTCTTTTTGCTTCGTAGCCCCACCTCTTCCATCCCGTGGTCCGATATTCGAATTGCTGATCCTTTTTTTTGCTTCCTCAATAGCCGTCCATACCCTTACGCTGCCCTAATCTATGGATCCTTACAACTGCGGTCCCGTCGCCTTCGTGAGGCTCTCACTCGGGGCTCTAAATCCTTCTCCATCTACTTTGCTCCGTTCCTAGTTTGGATATATCAATTACCATCGCATACCTCAGTCAGCATTCATCAGTCCGATACTCCCGCTATACTTTCGTCACCTCAAATTCCACCGTGGCAAGTTAGGGCCAGGCATAGTGCCATCTGTAACCCATCCACGTCCAACCTCCCTCACTCCCCTCACATCTCGATTGACTCAGCCTCTGCTTCAACTCCTATCTCCGAACCCAATGATATCCCTTCCATCCCTTCGCAGTCTTTCTCTCATAAGCTCCCAAAGTCTCCAAATAATGTGACCATTCCTACCCCTGTCCTTTCTCCTCCCGCTGTCTCTTTCCAACAGCTAAGTCCAACCCAGCTCAATCCAACCAACCTAACCAGTACCCCCCCCCCGTCCTCCCATTCCCATTTCCTTCCCCCCTCCCACTAATGTGGCCCACAGTCCATCTACTCTCCCTGAAAACATTCCCATTCCCCCTGCCCCCACAGCTGACCTCCCTCCTGCCCGCTCAGTTTTAAATTTAATCCGCGATGCAAGTGCGATTGCTCTTGGCAGTTCTAACGCATCAAAGGTATCTTTGGATTCAGTCTCCACGGCGGCTTCAATTCATCAACAATATATTGCTACAATTGATAAGATAAATAGGATGGCCACATCTCAATGGCAATCTATCCAAGAATCGGCACGCTTACTCAAGGAAGAAAGAGATAAATATAGAGAAATGGCTGATTCAGCCACTAAAGCATTAAATGATCTTGAGAATTGTTATTCCTTAGGTTTATGCAACAATGCATCTTGCCATCGTATTAAACGCGAACGAGATCAACTCAAGCAATGCCTTAGTTCACTCCAACTTATGATTGAACAAGCTTAAGTTCCAATGCCTTCCTCTTCGCAACCCTCAGATGCTGGAATCAATCCCCCCTTTCCATAATTTACTTCGCTTAGCATTCTCAAACTTCAGGCTTCTGTTCAATAAAATTCGTCCAATAAATCATTCTTATGCATCTACTCAGGTCACTTTTCTCGATATTTTAATCAAATAACTGTAGTCTTTATCTGTCTTCTCTGCCTTCAGTCTTCTATTGCTTCAGTCTTCTGTTGTTACTATACGTTATCGTGGTCTCTCCGGGATGGAGAGCACATTAGGTGGTGGTCATCTGTTGAGCCCCTCAGATTCATACTGGTCGAAGTCAACAAAGTCAAGGTCAAAGTCAGCATAGGCAAAAGTAAAGTGTCAAAGTTCAAGGGTCAAAGTGCACAGGTAGTGCATAATTATTTGTTCATAAAGGGGTAAACTGGAGAAAGTATATGCACGTTGGAGGGGTATTTCTCTAATTTCCCTAAGGTTCAAAAGTGAAGAATTAAAGGCAAAAGGTCAAGGCATGTGAAGCAGCACCGTACGCTAAAGTGAAACATGGCCCCCAATTAAAACTTTGTGTTTTTAGTCTAACATCACTACAAGACAAAAGAGGGATTCGTTGGCTGCCACTTGTGAAGACAATCTTGGGACATCAAAGTGAGCACCAAGATACTCTTGCAGTTAGGAGCATACGTGAATCGACACTCATATGAAGGCAAGGGCTATTCTTGGAAAGAAAGAGTGTAAGCAAGAGAAGATAGTTTGAGAGAGGCAAGAGAGAGAAGGGCAAGAGACACACAGTGCGCGACGCAGAGAAGTGAAGTGCAAGGTGTGCATGAAGAGTGACCAAGGAAGTGTGCAGAGAAGTGCTAAGCTAGTCCCCCAAGGATCCCAAGGTCTTATTGAAGTGTGTGCATGCCGACAGAAGGTATCCATCCCTTCCCTTTAGTGGAAGCTTCGTGCAAGGTGTGCACAAGAGAAGGCTTGGAGAAGGTGGAGGTTTGGTGCAGAGGAGGCCGGCAGCAACAAGTCCCTTGAGTATTTGGTATTTTGTAATTGAGCACTCTATGGGATTTTGCACAGAAGCATTGGTTTGTATTGTGCTTCAACATTGTATTTGTCTTATTGTAATCAATCGGCAGAGGCTTCCAGTGTGTATTTTCTCTTCTTGTCTTTCCCTTTTCTCCTACAAACACTCAAATTCCTTCTTATCCAAGAATCCCCCAATCATACTACTATAGAATTAGAAGGATTAGGAATGATCTATGCAATAAAGAAATTCATGCATTATTTGTTGGCAAATAAGTTCAAGTTCTTCGCCGATCATCAGGCATTACTATACTTAGTCAATAAGCCATGTAATATAGGACGGTTGATATGTTGGTGTCTATTACTCATGGAGTACGACTTTGAAGTAGTAGTCAGGAAAGGGAAGACACATCTCAGAGCTGTTCACCTCTCAAGATTTACCATAGGAGAAGCTCCTCAAGGAATAGCGGTTGAATTACCAAATGCATATTTGTTTAACCTTGAGGTAGTACTAGAATGGGCTAAGCCGATAGTCCCTATTCTTACATATGGACCGAAGAATCCAAGAATAAGGATCAAAGAAGGAGAGATTACCAAGTCTCAAAGATATCAAATAATAGGAGGAAGTATATATAAACAAGATAATCAAAAGATTCTTGTTTGTTGTGTAGATGAATCAGAACATGCGAATTGGTTGCAATTAGCACATGTAGGTGCATTAAAGCAACATCATTCAAAATATCGTACATTGCAGACTCTGCGTAGACTAGGAGTATATTGGCCTTTTATGGAAGCAGATGTCTACAAGTTGTGTAAAGAATGCCCTGTTTGTTGTGAAAGACCACCAGTAGAACATGCTACATTATATCATGTGTCTCTCACACCAGAATGGAGTGAACCTTTAGTGATGTACTTGAGGATGAAAACATTCCCTCAAGGAATGACCTTAGCATGAAAACGGATTCTAGAGCAAGAAGCTCAAGACTATTCACTTATTGGCGACAATTTGTACAAACGAGGACGAGATGGATACCTAAGACAGTGTGTTCATGAGAATGATTATTTGAACGTACTAGAGACTGCACACCAAGGTGATGTAGGAGGTCGTTTTGGCCCCGACAGGATCATCAAATCCATTCTCTTTGCAACATTATGGTGGCCCACCCTTCACATGGATGCACATACCTATGTTAAAAGATGTAATGTTTGCTAGAGAACTCAATTTCCTACTCGCAGAGATGAAATGCCATTGATGTGAAGAGATGGATAGGTATGTGCTTGAAGATGAAGAGGTATTGCAAAATCCTTGATCTACACAAGCCAAATGAACTCCAGGAGTATGTGGTGGACCCTTTTAGCTTGCCAATGGATGTATTAGACACCCTATGTACCTTGGAGGATCACTCTCAAAAAGATAGATCAAAACAGATAAGTTGGAGTTAGCTTAGAGGTGAAGAACTTGCTATTCTTGGTTCATACACCTGTCCAGTGTTTTGCATAATTCTCTGAGCACAGCAGCAATTAGCTTAATTCCTCTTGGGGAAGTCTAGTTAACTTAAAGAGATAACTTTCAAGAGTAATCTCATAAAAAATAATGAACCACACACTGAGAATGATATTTAACAAATGATGACATCATCCCGATTTTCACGGGCTGCTACAGTTTGAGACCAATGAGTAGACAAAGGAACATAACTCCAGATTTCCAAATCCAATGATTATGCAAATTTGTATGCTTATACTAGACAGTAAGCTGAATCCAACAAGCTTTCAATCCTTGAATTTGAATAAGTAAACACTAAGAAATGGCTCTGACAAGATGAGTACAAAAGTTAGGTACCTGACAGAGAAGTGAAAATGAACAGATACTGTTGACTTCAACTGAACATAACTGAAGATTTCAACATTTAAATGAAATGAAACTTGATGAGCATATAGTAGACTTATAGAGCTAACTTTACCAAGTTAAATCACTAAAAATGATGCACCAAGCTCAGAGAAACCATCTCTGCAATCTGACTGAGAAAACTGAGAGATATGGCAGTGAGTAGTACACTTCACAAGAACATGGAAATATGAACTCAAATGATCATGAAAATGAAAGTATATTGCTTGTACAATAAAATGGACTTACTGATACATATGTGTGCCTTGGAATCACACCTTGATATGGCATAAATCGAAGCTCTTGGAGGTCTTCACATAGGTCTCTCTAACCTGTGAAGGAACATGAGCAAAAGCAATACATCCAAAAATTTTACACTGATCTAAGCTTGGTCTTCTTCCATTCCAAGCCTCATATGGAGTCATCCCATCAAGGGATTTTGAAGGCAACCTGTTAATCAAGTAAGTGGCTGTAGATACAGCCTCAGCCCATAAGTAATTAGGTAAATGCTTTTCATTTAACATAGACCTTGCAGCTTCAACAATTGTCCTATTCCTCCTTTCTGTCACTCCATTTTGCTCAGGAGTGTACCTTGTAGTTACCTCTCTTTTGATTCCTCTTTCTTGAAGAAAAGAATCAAACTCATGGGAGAAGTATTCTCCCCCTCCATCTGACCTTAGCCTTTTTAGTAATTTACCTGTTTGATTCTCCACAAGAGCCAAATATCTTTTGAAACATGAAAAAACTTCATCTTTGTGTTTCATAAAGAATAGGATAGTCCATTTGCTACAATCACCAATAAAGGAGACATAATACCTTGATCCAGATATTGAAGCTTCCTTGCTAGGTCCCCATACATCTGTATGAACCAACTCCAAGAGATCTCCATGTATATAACCTTTCTTCATGAATGGTAACCTGTGAGACTTTCCAAATTGACATGCACTACACTATAAATCATATGTTGTTTTGACAAATTAGGGAGTCCAAGTACACTTTGGTGCCTGCAAATTTGCTTTAATGACCTTTCACCAATATGTGCTAACCTTTTGTGCCATACTTCCAATTCTGTGAGTGTCTGACTACCATAATTAAAGAGAGCAATATTTCTAGTGTCTTGTAATTCAAATGTGAACAATCTACCTGTCTTTTCACCTTTTGCAATTCTTTTGAATCCTTGACTTGGATCATCAACAAATGCTCTTGCTTTTGTGAACCTGACTTGCAACCCTTTCTCTACTATCTGCCCAACACTTATCAAATTCTTTGTAATGGTAGGGACATAGAGTACCTTACTGAGTAGGTTAATGTTTCCATCAGGTGCTTTGACATTGCCTATTTTCTCCACAGGATGTTTTGTGTCATCTCCTATTTGTACCTCATGCTTATTCCTTGGATCTTCTAAATCTGATAGGAGTGCCACATTTCCTGCCACATGATTTGAACAACGTGAATCTATGTAGAAAACATGCTCATCAGATTTACCTTGTGGCATAGCCATGTTCATGATCAATAATGAATCCTCTTTGTTTGAGTCTTCTGTGTAGTTATTGAACTCGCTCCTTCCTTTGTAGCCTCCTTGATAGTTTGAATGATTGTAGTTGTTGTAGTTGCCATGATAATTGTTGAACCTTCCTCTTGAGTAGCCATAACTTCCTCTATTGTATCCTCTGCCTCTTTGATTCTTGGAATTCCTAAAGCAATTTTCAGTTGTATGATTAGTTAATCCACAAATAGAACATGAGTTGGAGTCTTGGGATCTCCCCCTACCTTGTCTACCTCCTCTTCCTCTACCTTTGCCATGTCTTCCTCTACCTGCATAGTTAGCTTGATATGTACCTGCTTCATCATCCACTTTCTTTGTCTTTCCTTTGTTATCTTTGGACTTGCTTTTATCAGTGTATAAAGCTGAAGATTGATTACCTTTAGAGCTTTCTCCATTTTTGATAAGCTTTGCCTCTTGAGTAAGTAGTTGTCCAATGAGTGTATTGAAATCAGGTACATGCATGTCCATGTACAAATCCATAGCTGTGGTGAATGCTTCCCACTTGTCATCTCCCTTCAAGCCATTGATGACCTGCCTCACAATTTGCTCTTCATCTATTACCTCTCCAATGCTTCCCAACTGATCTGCTATCTCCTTGAGCTTTGTGACAAAATCAGTCACATTTTGTTTGGGAGCCTTCTTGAGAGTTGTGAAATCCATCCATAGTTGATGCTTCCTAGCTTTAGTACTTGAAGAGAAGAAGGCTTCAAGTGCATCTCACACTTCTTGAGATGTCTTACAACTTCTAATGTGAGGCAACAAAAAATCTGAGATAGATTTGAGGAGATAAGACCTTGCAAGTGCATCCTTGGAGCACCATGTGCTCAATCTCTCTTGCTCTTCTTGTGTTGGTTGACGTTTGTTCCTGAAACTTGGCATAACTTCATCTCCAGCCACATAACCATATAAATTTCTACCTTGGAGATAAGCTTCCATCCTTAATGACCAACCTGAGTAATTACCTCTATCCAATTTGTCAATTGATGAAGGAAATCCATCTGCCATGTTGTCCAACCTTGCTCTGATACCAGTGTGAAGAGATGGATAGGTATGTGCTTGAAGATGAAGAGGTGTTGCAAAATCCTTGATCTACACCAGCCAAATGAACTCCAAGAGTATGTGGTGGACCCTTTTAGCTTGCCAATGGATGTATTAGACACCCTATGTACCTTGGAAGATCACTCTCAAAAAGATAGATCAAAACAGATAAGTTGGAGTTAGCTCAAAGGTGAAGAACTTGCTATTCTTCGTTCATACACCTGTCGGGTGTTTTGCATAATTCTCTGAGCACAGCAGCAATTAGCTTAATTCCTCTTGGAGAAGTCTATTTAACTTATAGAGCTAACTTTCAAGAGTAATCTCATAAAAAATAATGAACCACACACTGAGAATGATATTTAACAAATGATGACATCATCCTGATTTTCACGGGCTGCTATAGTTTGAGACCAATGCGTAGAAAATAAACATAACTCCAGATTTAAGAATCCAATGACTATGCAAATTTGTATGCTTATACTAGAGTGTAAGTTGAATCCAACAAGCTTTAAATCATTGAATTTTGATAAGTAAGCACTGAGAAATGGCTATGACAAGATGAGTAAAAAAGTCGGGCACCTGACAGAGAAGTGAAAATGAACAGATACTGTTGACTTCAACTGAACGTAACTGAAGATTGCAACATTCAAATGAAATGAAACTTGATGAGCATATAGTAGACTCATAGAGCTAACTTTACCAAGTTAAATCACTGAAAAGGATGCACCAAGCTCAGAGAAACCATCTCTGCAATCTGGCTGCAAAAACTGAGAGATATGGCAGTGAGTAGTACACTTCACAAGAACATGGAAATATGAACTCAAATGATCATGAAAATGAAAGTATATTGTTTGTACAATACAATGGACTTACTGATACATATGTGTGCCTTGGAATCACACCTTGATATGGCATAAAGCTCAGCTCTTGGAGGTCTTCACATAGGTCTCTCTAACCACGACTAAAACCGCCATCTATTTATAGTTGAGTTTGGGAGGCTAACTTCCCTCAATCACTCTCCAATCAATGAGTGATTGATTTGATTCTCTACCTACCACAAATCATGAATTTGTGGTTCCTCTTTCCCTTTTTGATCAAGTGTACTCAACCACTTAAGATTATTTCACTTTTACGTTAAGTAAAGTCTTCAAAAGTTACAAGAGGTAGTTCACAAGTGAACTTTACATTGTCTTCATTTTAAGGCTTCTTCTATGAATTTGTGGGACTCAAGCCAATACTTAGGCTTGTCATAGACTTGCTCCAACAATTGAAACCCATGATGGGAGGACATGCATTTTCTAAGTTTGGTATAGACTTTGTAGGACCCATTAACCCCCCTGCAAAAGGTACACATGCTAAATACATTATTGTTGCCAGAGATTATCTTACCCAATGGGTAGAGACCAAGGCCACAAAAAAAATGATGCACACACGACTGCAAAATTCTTGTTTGAAAATGTATTTACAAGATATGGATTGCCCATAGAGTTAGTGAGCAATCGAGCAACTCACTTTCTAAACCAAGTCATTGAATATTTGTTATAGGATTTTATGGTGATTCACAAGAAATCCGCACCATATCATCCTCAGGCCAATGGTCAAGCAAAAATTACTAACAAGATCCTTCGTAACATACTGACAAAACTCATGAACAACAAACGTTCAGATTAGAACAAACAGTTACACCATGTTGTTTGGGCATATTGAGTGGCCTACAAGACCGTACTCAATGCAACTCCCTTTCATATGGTTTTTTGGTCAGAATGTTGTGCTTCCTTTGGACTTCTTGATACCGACCCTTAAGGTTGCACAAGAACATCAGTGGACCGGCCATGAATTATCTTCAAGAATAATCGGCTTGGAATGATTAGGAGAAACCAGGCTAAAAGCAGCAACATGTATATATGCAGAAAAGAAGCGACAGAAAGCCTATTTCGATGCACATGTGAAAGATAAAGTCTTAAAAGAAGGAGATTTAGTCCTAATATATACACTGAAACAACATGCATGAAAATTAGAAAAGCGAGGTTATGGACCTATGATCATTAACAGACTCTCGACAAGTGGAGCAGTACAATTAGCCACCCTAGAAGGAGACATAATGCCTAATTACATTAGTGGTTGTAGAGTCAAGTTATATCAGGAACCTCTTACTGAGGATATGCTTAGACGACTCACGTTGGCAAAGAAGCGTAAGGAGGAAGACAAGGACTAGGGAGAGAACATTATAACCATCTAGAAACAACAACCAGATACCCCATGGCCATGTGTCAAGCAAAGTCAAGTACTCATCCTAAATTGACTCAGGTGCTGCGACTAGTGCGATTAGATGGCCTCACTATAAGGACTTAAGAATAGAAATGCAATCAATTGAGGCATACCTCATAGGGCTAGGAGGCATGGAAACCCCTTGCATGGGTGAGGTGGACCTTCCTATCCTCATACATGAAGTGAGCTTGACAGTGAAGCTCCTAGTGTGCCGTGATGAGGACCTGATAGAACCCCTAATCCTTGGCCAAGATTGGCTATACGATCACTCAGTGGACCTAAATCTTAGACAAGGCTCCTTGCATATTGGAACCTTAGATCAATAGTGAGTGATACCGCTTGACTTCCTTAACAACACTCCGCCTGAGGTATGTAAATCTAGACCATATGAACTGCATTCGATGGAGGACCGGAAGATCTTTGGCCAGATCCCTCAGCTAAGCACGCTCCCTCCAAATTCAACCCATGAGAGCTTGGCGATGGATAGTTGCCAGACAAAAGGATGTCAGGAGATTTTCACACGGTCTTCTAGCAGCGGTCAGGTGGCTTTCATCAGCGGTCAGGTGGACTACATCAGCAGACACATGGGCGCAACACCCTGCAGTGCCCATCCTTCCACACTTATTGCAGACTGGCCTAGATTTAAGGTAAAAAATGAAGCACTGCCTAATGGGCAGGTTTCGCAAGTGTTGGACCTCCCTTCTTTTCCAAAGTAGAGTGTCCATCCGACCTCTCAATCCCAACCACAAAGGAGTCAACCACAACGAAGGAACCCAAACTGACGACCCTACCAGACGATGCAAAGAGTTCAGCAATATTAGCATCACAGAGCATGTGGCACGAAACAAGTATGGGTGCCAAAAGGATAGAAAGCACCAACAGATTTCAATAACGCAGACAACGATAAGAAGAAGTTGAGGTAGAAGCAGATTGAGTATTCGACATCTCCTCTACCTTCTTCTACAAGTACGAGCAGTCGACAGATTTGGATCGCCAAGAAGTACTTGACGCATCGACCCACACCCATGTAGATTTGGGTACCCAAATAGTGTATTATAGCTCAACACTCAAGCCATGTAACATATACCCCTCATAAATCTTTTCACCACTCAATACCACCACATCCATTATCACCTTTTGTCCCTCACAGAAACATACCACCCACTCATCAACCCTCAGGAAATGGATACCAAAACGTATCCAGATGTCGTGTCAAATCCAATTGTCTAACACTACTCCCATCCCTACTAATCTCCATCCTTGTAATAAATCACTCACAACTGAACTTTGTACAAATTCATGCACTATAGACCAACCTCACTTGTAATAACATCTCATCAAGCAATGTATGCACTATCTGAACCATGTAGGTGTTTAGAGACCTGCATTAGTTTTACAAAAATCATTCCATAAGCCACCTCACAATACTTGGCTACACGGGTTACACATCGGTTATGGAAAGGGATTGCGGTCTCACTTTATTGGGATCATGATTAATTTCCATATTAATGTGCTAATCTTTTGTAGCAGATCTTCTCCACATTCGCATCATTCATCATGCAGACAGAAGGATCGTCTGAAGCTAGCCCCAGTGTACCGGTGGTCAATTTTGGCAAATTACTAGCTGACCCTCATCCCATGGCTCAACCCCCTGAATTTCAAGGATTCCCAGGACCTATGCCAATTGATGACCCGCCCACGGGATATACTGAAAAAGTGCACCGTAATTCCTATTAGTTCTAAGGTTTAGCAGGACCTTTGGTGGACACAGATTTCATTTTTGATGCCACATTGACTTTTGATAGTAGTAAATGGGGCAAGTACCAGTTCTTCTCTAGAGAATTTGAAGCACTTCAAAATACTGAAGACTTTAAAGCACGTTAGGGCTAGAGCAGGTTTTACAGAATACTTTAGTGATCCACTGCCCAACCCTGATTTTTATAGATGTTACTACCTAGTGACCACCATTTGGATTGCTATGATCTTCAATGGCTAAGATCTCGTCCTTCATGCGAAATGCGCCATCACATACGGGCCGTAGGATATGACGTGGATCGAATGGTTGCCTTTGAAATGAAACTACCGTTGGCGCCTAAAATTTCGACCATTAGATTCACAGCTCATCGAATGGCTACGGATGGTTTTGATTATTCAAATGGCACCTTTCGATATGCACCGTTAGATGAGAGCTTCATCGAATGGCTAGAAATAGGATCAAAAATGCGCTCAGCATGATTCGCGCTCGTCCGTCGGATGTAGTCTTTATCTGATGGCTACTATAGACTGTAGAAATTGGCTCAGCCCCAATCACGGTTCACCATCGGATCTAGCGCGATCGAACGGCCATAAAAGCTGCAGAGAATGTGCGAAAAAATAACGTCAAACTGTGCTAGCTTTCATGCATTGAATGCTCTCTCTCTATAATTTTATATTCCATTTGACTTGAACCATTCGATTTCAGAATCCAATGGCTAGAATCATTTCACTTTTAAAATTCAAATAGAAAAATATATCATATCGTATTTTATCTACGAAAACCACTAGTTGTTTTGGAAACCCCTTCAATCCTCTTGATTAAGCTTTTCAATCCCTAAAAATTAGGGATCCTTACAAGGCCCATGCAGGGTTCACCTTTTTTCCTAATGCTTTGATAGCCTCCGAGAACAAGGACTTGCCGGGCACTTTTATTTTGCCATCTTTGGTAAATGACCCCCCATTCAAGAAGTTCTATCTTTCAAAGGATTTGATTCGAGCTGCAATTAAGATCCATGGAACTCACACGCCGATAGAACGAGAAAGGCTTATTCCAGAGCCGATGAAGCATGGTGACGTTATCAAATGGGAAGACATTTCAGCCATCACGCCTGAGCTATCTAAGCCGTTACGTATATGTATGCAACACTTTGCATTCCCAGCTCAGGATCGTTTTACTATGCCTCACAAGCATATTTGGTTTGGCTTATATTTGGCATGTATTGGGCCACAAATAGTAGATCTTGCAAGTTGGATCATTGATCAACTGTACTTAGCGCAGTAGAGATGGGAAAGGAAAAAAGTCCTCCATGGATGTTGCGCTCTCACGAGAATTGTTTATATGTGTTTGGGATACGACTTGCCAATAGAGCGTGCAATGGCGAGTGAAGAATTGAAGGATTTCAAAGGAACTTCCAAGAAAGCCAGAAAAGCTAGCAAGGGACGAGCAGGCAAGCGCATGCGAGGATCTATCCCATGTTTTACAGACACAGGTATTGACTCTTCGAACACAGATAGAAGCATACGAAGCACCCCCTAGGCCAGATTCCCCACCAGAACTACCAGCGGATGAAGAAACAGTGACTATCCCAGTGAAGGACACTTTTGAAGAAGCCTACCCCAACCCATCCTAGGCAGACGCATCACGACCAAAGGCCAGACCACTTTTGAACTCCCTACCCCCGCATGGATGAAGACAGTAGAAGAACTTGGCAAGACCCACTCAGCAAGGGTGGAAGCACAATTACACGCAATGGCTATGATAGAAGAACGAATTTTACAATCCCCTTATTTCGCTCACTTGGCCCCTCGCAGGTATATATATGGGCATCAGCTGCAATACAAGCCATATTTTATGTTAATGATAGAATACCAATTGGCCATCAAAAAGGAAACACGCAAGAAACCCTCCCATGCAACTCAGTTTGAACCTGAAGACTTGCCAACGGATGTGCAGAGAGGAGAAATCTTTCAACCAACTTGGTACCAGGATTTGTTACAGGAATATCGTGAAATGATGAGCACATGGGTCAAGGCACCACTTCATTTAAAGTATAACCCATATTGGGGACCGATACCACGATGCCGCTCTTGGAAGGCCTTTGCAATCAAGGTACAGAACAACAAGCAGTGCCAGGACTAGCTCAATTACCCGTATTTCACTCCACCGACTGGACCACCCACGGTTGGATATATGATGGCAATGATTCGCCACTGGCTCCCTCGCTTACAATGAATGGATGATGTAGCAGCACATATGACTGTCAAAATCTTTGACATGATGCAAATAGTATTCAAAGTCTTCCATCGCATCAAGGCACCACACGTTAACACCCGGGGCTTCGAGCATGGCAATCAAGATTTAGCATATGATATGAGCATGACACCATCGCTCCCGGTGTGTTATGCCTGGCACTATCGCATCAAATATTTACCAGTGTGCTATAAAATGACCTTCGAAGAGATGTTTACTACCGGTTTTTGGGAATACCATCAGAGGTGTTCATCAGCAGGCTCACACACCTACTCCAATTATTTTCCTGTGAACAAATGGTGTACTCCATGCACTAAAGACTCCCACCACCAAATGAACCTCCACCCATAGATTGGGAAAAACTTGAAGTAGATCTTGCCAGAGGTATCCGCCTTTCAGAGCACACCCTCGCTCAGGACCTCCTACAAAATTATATCCGACAGACCCCACAACAAGGTTTTGTCGAGGACGATAGAAGCTAGAGGGAGGGGGGTGTTGGCAGTAGCCAGAGGCATAGACATCAAGGAAGTATGTGAAGACAGAGAACAACGAAGTAGTGGGGAGCCAATCGGATTATTTTTCAAACAAATATGTTTTATAAATACTTTTCAAAAAACTCCCAATAGTGATTTTCATCACTCTTGTACCATATGTAACATAGAACAACCACTTTTGTAATTTGTAGCTCCATTTTGTGCAAGCCGAGGAGTCCTAAAGCTTGAGGAGCTTAAGTAGAACGAGCCTACCAAATTTGGCTACTTTTAGACATCATTTAGACCTTCAAATAGCACCTAGAACCTATTTCTTAACTATGCCGATCACTAGATGTGAAACCGGTCAAAACTATTCTAGAATCTATAAAAAGAGCTAGAGAGCTCATTTTTGAGGTTGGTTAGTGTTAGCTAGTGTAGACTTGTATGAGCTAGAGTGAGCTTGAGCTTGTAATTGAGATATTGAGTAATAGAGTCTATTTTCCCTACCTTCCATTGTATCTTGCTTGTCTCATACATGTTTGTGTATGTGTGTGTGTGCATCTCTATGCTTCTCACCTTCACTCTCACTACATCTCACATTCACGATTTTCATATCACTCCTATCTCTTCCGTGGATTGACATTAAGGAGGTGGAGCTTCTTAACGCTCAAGGGCATCAAAAGGCATATGAAGCACTTGCATTGAGGTGGAAAATTCATTAAACCCCCTTTGTCAATTCTTTCTTAGGTTAAAACGTGGTACTAGTACTTGAGTATAGGATAATGCTAAGAAGTCAAGTCCAAGACACTTAACATCAATGTGATGACTTTAAGGGAAAGAACCTGAACTCATGCCACAAGACTAGTGAAACAAGGTAATATACTCCTAACGGATGTACCTTAAGACAAGATAAATACCAAAGAGCATTAAAAGAACAAGTAATTGGACTTTAAAGAAAATTGCAACATGTGTGGGTACTCTAACATGGTTGGGAAGAAAAAGGGATCAAAATTCATGAATGTTAGATCAGGTAAACATATAAGAAGATCTGATCGACAAAGCATCATATCATCTGAAGCTAGTGTCAATCGTACGCTAGATCTTGGTCTCAAAAGTTGAGTGACTATCCTTACGTAGTGAGCTTAGATACCAACGGTTCAGAGATGTCTTTTTGCATGGAGAAACCCATAGGTAGCACACGATTAGCATACTTACAAACACCAAAAGGTCCCTGTAAGACTCAACTTGAGTGTATTAGAACCAATCGGTTAGGTGCTTACATCTATGAGGATAGTTTAAGAAGATTAGTGGTCCAACTTAGGAATCGAGAGCAACCCTTTGGAATTGAGCACCCCATGGTCAAATTCAAAGATATGTCCTACATAGATAAGTAGGGAACCATGTACATAGTAACCAACTTACCTGATAGGACATATTAATTTGGTTAGTTGTAAGCGATTCTGACATAGGAGACTTGGATCATGAAGGCAAAGATAGAGAACCCAAAATACTTAGAAGTAAGTCAGAACTATCAAGGGTTATATTGCACGACATGATACCCCAAGATAATGCAAGCATAGAGCTCTTTATTAATAGAGAAACTGACGAAGACTTTTGGAGGTTTAAGCTTGACAAGCCTAACAATGTAGTTGGAATCATTATATACTAATTCAAAGATCTTGAGATCTGAGGAGAGATCATTTACGTGGATAACACGTGTGAGAGGATGTTTGTTGTTGTGGGCCATAGTAGGCATGCATACGTTTGGGTGAACCAAATCTTCCCTTCTACAAGTCTACTAACCCTCATGGTCAAACTAGAGAAGGATCTTTTCATGTTTGTTTAAATTGCTAGTTAGCGATATATTTCTTTTCTTAAGAGGAAGGTTGGTCGAAGCATACTCTCCTTATTAGCTTGAATTATTGCAGAGAACAAATGTACAAGTGAAACTGAGCATAATACTCATGGGAGCCCTTGTATCTCACAAAGACGAGGTGATAGCATCAGACAAGCCCAAAGATAGGACACTCGAAAGACATGTGAAGGCCTTACAACTCATTTTTAAACTTGGCTTCAAGCTCTATACTAATGAACCATTTGCCATGAGCACTTTGTAACTACCTAGGCCACCATACATACAAAGAGTAACCAAAGCAGATAGCCATGGATGTAGGACAAGGTCAACCATTAGTTTTCCCTTGTAAACTACCTAGGCCACCACACATAGGATGACTGACCAAGGTGGTTAGCCATGGAGGTAGGGAATGACCAATCATGGGTCTACCCAAATATCAATTATTGTCCCAAACACTAATGCAACCAAGAAGCTATAGAGGGGATGACAACCAAAGGACTAGATCCAAGAAATCACATTTCTACTTGCCTCATATACTCTTGTGTGTGAGACTATCACTAACCTTGCAAACCAACTCAGATTGAGGACTCGTAGACTCGTATAATTCTTCTTTTGAAAACCAATTGGTGTTGGCTGTGAAGGACATGTTGTCACTAAATGGAAAGTTTGGGGTAGGCTCAACTCGTTGCTCAACTTGGGTTGAGATCCATATGTGCACATGTCGCTTGATTATCTAAAGGAGATAGTGTCTGGTTTTGCTCATCTATCTATGTATCTGATATGTCAGAGGGAGATAGCACTTAGTTGTGTTGATTTGTCATATTTCTTGAACAGAGTAACATGTAATATTCTAGTTTTATTTAAGAATATTGATGTCCATCATGAAAGAGATCCCTTCCTTGGATTGCTTCTTCTTGAGAAGGTCACACATCTCTTAACTAGGTTTGTCCGTCGTTCTCACCTACCAATCTTTAAAGTATAGCTATAGATTTTTAATTTGAATTTCTTCTTCGTATCTCAGCATGCTTTTGATTTTTCGGAGTACTATTTGGTGTTGAGAGTGGCCAACATTTACTTCTTTCTCAAGACACCTTAACCTTTGATAAAGATTTTTCCTTCTAGCACGACGGATGTTTTGAGGATGTTTTTTGCACTAGCATAGTTTTTTTTCTTGAGCAAGACAAGGAAATTAAATATTAATTATAGGCAATGTATAAAAGTGCAGTGGCCAGGCCCCCACACATTAGCCACAATGCACGACTAGTCGGAGAACAGCATAAGAAATCTGGGAAAGGAATAGAAAGAAAGAAGGGAATCCATCCATTTCTTGTACTTGGTTTTACACATCAAAGTATAAGTGCTAAAGTTCTCAGGAGGGGTATCCATATAGGGCTGATACAATAATTGGAGGGGTATCCCTAATAGGGCTGATACAATAATTTTTTTCCATAAAGAGTTCGGCCTTAGCCTAATCTCCCGGACTTTAATTATATTAAAGAGAAAAAGTTACAAGTGAACGGGACTAGTGCCCATGGGACCCCCCGAATCCCCCAACGCAGGGAATGAGTCAAGCAAGCTACAAGGCATTACAAATGAGGTGGATAACATTATCATCGCCCTCATGAGGGACCCATTTGGGTTTCAACTTGTTGTTTTCCAGGAGATAAATACAGTGATGTCTAAACGGTGGTGAACTCTTGGCTCGGGAGATTCTTTTACCAAGGAGAAACAAGGATTTCTCAATCGACCATTCCTTAGGAGTTTGGTCGAAATTGACGGCACAGCGCTCTCTCCAAATCTTCCAGAGAGCCTCGCCTCTGATGGCATTCCATAGCCTCGAAGAGCAGCCAATCGCCTCCCCCAACATCACTTGTTGCCAGTTGATTTGACTCGTACTTTTCAGAACTCGGGACACGTGCTGCCAGACAACACGGGACTTGGGGCAGTCAAAGAACAGGTGGGCTAAATCTTCGATGCACCGATGACAACGCTTGCACCAAGGCTGATACAATAATTGGCAACTTTCTCCATCTCAAAAGTAAAAGAGAAAGCAAGGCCCTTTTTCCGAGAGTTAAAAATCCTTTGATTTCTGCTATTCCATATGTTCCACTGTAAGATGGATCTCCACATGTGCCACAAGTAACAGAATATCTTGTAAATCAAGCTCTTGATGATTGTAGTACTTGCTGAAGTTGTCAAGAATGATCCAAATTTTCTTAGCATGCCCACACTTAAAGAACAAATGACCAGCATGGTACTTTTTCTTAATCGTCAAGCTAATTCTTACGTCACATCGCGGCATGGAACAAAGCAAAGCGAAAGCAGACATGTGACTAGTCACTAGAGACGCAGACAACAACGCGAGCTGTCGTACCTTCAAAGCCTTCTCTCAATCGGCTATACATAGGAAACTATATATATATATATATATATATAGTAATGGAGATTGGATGGAGGGGGACAAGGGCGACGCGACAGCTTGTACTGGAGCCATGTGCATTGGGCTGTGTTACTGCGTACGTCCTCACATACCCAAAAGGCACAACTCTGGTTGATGGCAGTACTCAACCTTATCAGCAGTCTGCACGGTCTTCGTTTTCAGAGAGAGAGATAGCGCTATATATATCTACGCTGAAAATTCGGCTTTCGGAGCGTCCACTGCGATCTATGAGACGTAGCACCCAAAATGTCCGACACTTTTTTTCGAAAGTCTGCTCTAAGAGCATATTCTCAACGTGACAATTGTAGATCACGCTTTCTTGACATATTATTAAAAGAATTACTTCTTTCTCTTTCTAAACTTGTATTTTTTTTTTAAAATACATCAGCTGATATTAAAAATGTGAATGGTATCCAGCAGCATGGTTTAGCAATTGTGCCTTGTACTCCTAGGTAGATAGATGGCTAGGGTTCAAGTTGTTTCAAGGGTTAGATGCCTCAGCTCTAAAAAGAGCATACTCTAAGTTCTCTATACCATATTATGGTGTGTTAGTGTGTTTTCAATTCTTGTTATACTAAAAAAAAAATGAGAAGGGTACAAGAGCTAAGAAGTAATACAAAGGAGTTTCTAGTCTTTCATCCTCTTCCTTTGCATCCATTTTCTTTTAAACTTGTTGTTTTGCTTTACAGGCACTCTTGGATGCTTAAAAGGAAGAGTGTTCTTGTACTTCCTAATCCTTCTAGCTAAATGGTCAAGGGATTTATCTATGGCTTTGTCTTGGGGGGACTCTTGAAAGTTAACCATGCAATCTTTCCTTCCATATTTTCCAAAGCCCCTCCCTATGATCACGTTCCAGAGAGCTTATGAGCAACTAATTGCATGACAAAGAAGCATTTTCTACCAATGGATTAGGTGATGTAGCTTGACAATTCCCTAATGACCCATCCAAACATTGGTGCTCTTAACAAAGGAGAAGAAGATGTCTGTAATGTCATCCCTCCCACTAAAGCATCTTTTACCCAATGGAGGGACATTATCAGTTTTATTCGCTCTCATATCCGTTCGATTTTGCCAATGAGAATATTCCATAGAAGAATGGCTTTATTGTACTTTACTAGGTGGTGCCATAACTATTCAAGCTTCAATTCCCATCTAATCCAGAGGCTTGGATGTACACCTTTTTTTATTGAGATTGCAATGCATCTCAAGATCTTATTAAACCTCACGACGACTTCTAAATTGTTCCATTCCTTCACCTCAACCCTTTTGGATGTGGTTCATCCTGACCAATCAACAAGTGAACCATCAAGTCATCCTAAGCCTTGATATAACTTTGAAGGTGGCCCTAGTCATCAAAATCCAAGCTAAAGTCTATGTCGTCTAGTTTGATTCAGTCCCTTCTAGCATGTCTCCAAAGATAGGGAACCAAATGGAATCATTATGTCTTATGCCCACCATTCACCTCAAGTTAGAGCTTACAGTGCAATGAGGTTTCATGTTGTTCCAAGCTCTCCACAATGATGACACTAGGCAACATCCTTTAGGGTTCATTAGAATTGAAGAAAAATGGAGAATGATGAGATATTGTTTATTTCATTTGGGTGCATTAGATAGATTCAAGTCTTGATAATTCTTGAAGATAAGCTTTGGCCAATAATGTCTAAAACTACATGCCTTGATCATCGATTTGGCTGTCAATTTATTAGCTAAAGACAAAAGATCAAGAATTCCCAAACCTCCCAGTTATCTACAATTGTCTCACGAAGGGTCCACCTAAGATCATTTTGTATGCATGGTTTTCCCCAAACTCACATATCACAAATGTGTGTTCAAACTCAGCTCTAGAGGTGGGGAGAGTGATTCCTTCCATTAATCGTAATAGTCTTTCAATATGTCCATCTACCATTTGAAGCTTCATTGTAGTGGGTCGCAAAATTGACTTACCCCAATGCATCCATAAGGATGTGGTCACAATGGAAACACCTACTCTTGAGTCCATGATTTCCTTGGTAGCATACCCTTGATAATTAATAGGAAGATAAATATTCCCTTCCTCGTCTTCACTCATAACTCTTATCATATCAATTGGGATCTCAAGGACTTTTTCATTGGATTCTACCTTCGAGTGAGAACTAGAAAGCTTTGGAACTTGGTTTTCCACATATTTCTAGAGCTATGGCTTTACTCTTAACAACTCTTCCAACGTGAGATGTCACTATACTTCGTTCCTTACTAGTTTTATAAGGGATGATATTTGAAAGGAATTTGATTCCCATGGACATGTGAATTGCAAAAATTCTTGTACAAAATTAGATTCAAAGTCCAATCTTTCACTTGATTGAATGTCTTCTTGATCTCTCTATATGGATGGAATATCCTATGGGAACCGATCTTCCAAATCATCAATCTCTTGAATGGATGAGGGATTCATATGTTTTGCACACCACTTCTCAAGGTCTCCTAGGAGTACTTGGTAATGAAAGGAGGTATTCCACACTTTTTTTAGTTAGGAATATAAGAATTTCTTGGCACCACTTCTGATGGAATGAGCCTTTTCGAGCACCAAGTCCTCTCGTTTGGATGCTATATGCACCAATCATTCTAATAGTCCATGAAAATGCAACTCTAGTGTGACTAGGTTGTTGTGTCTTAAGAGTTAGCTAGCCTCATATAGAGCCTTGGCTGATTCTACCATTTTGATGCATAGTTTTTTTCTCTCTACTTCTAGGTACACCCTTGTATAGCTCTTCTCTAATTTGGTTGTGTTTAGTCATTCTTTAAGTAATCCTTGATATGCCTTGAACATCATGTCTAAGTCTCTGAGTGTTGTCTCAGTATTGAAATAAACTTGAAAGCTTTTGCCTTTCTTCAACTCGGTGTTGAAGCTTAGAGTAGTCATGTATGCAAAGTATTTACATCTATCATTAATCAATGACCTAAATACAAATAAGTGCATGTGTGAAGCTATTTCACTTGATTGTAGGAGTGTAGCAAGGAGGTTCTATCATCTACCTTAGGTCCTCATGGAGATGCTCAAACCCCTAAGAATCAGCACCCAACAACTAGGGGAATCGCTTGAATGAGAAACAGTAACCCTTGCTTCAATTGATGAGCACTTCAACTCCTGCAATCATCAAATGCAAAGATCATTCAACAAAGTCTTATCATTCAAACCTACACCTAAACAAAACATATCATGTTTCACATTATGAGTGAGAAGGCCACCCATTGGATCAAGTCTGTTTTTCTAAATGTGCTTATACATGACACACACGAGGTTTCTATGCATGATAAGATGCATATGTGAAATGAAAAGTTAAGTTAACTAACTTTAAATTTAAAAAAAATACATATTTCACTTTCAAAACCAAACCTGAGAATACATTTTTTGAGTACGAGAAATGGGGATTCACAAAAGCATAAATCTATAAACTAGCTATGGGCTTCTTAGCAGGAGAAGTAGCTTTATCATCACTTGGAGTTTGCACTACAAATGGTAATAAAACGAACCAATCAATATGTTGAATATAAGTGGATTGTTTTAATAATCCATTCCAAGAAGGTGATGGATAGACTAAATCTGGCGTACAGATTTCATTACGACTATGTTTATTGGATATATTTGTATTTTTGACTCATATCAGCTAAAAATAAATTCATCGGAAGCAATAAAAAAGCAACATCCTATAGCAAAAAGCTTTTGTGAGCCTCCTTGTCCACTGTTTCTCTTCAATCTCAATCTCTTAACCTTTGAACTTTCAATCTCTTGGGTAGTCTAAAAACGAAATTACAAAAAAAAAACTCTATTAGTACAATTTAATTACAATATGAATACACTAATTTATATTTAACGTTTTTTTCTATTTTTTGAACTTCTTATTTTGTTTTCTTTTTAATTCGTTTCTATGTATCTTTTTATTTATCACTTTCTAAAACTTAATTATTTTATGATTTAGTTTTCTTTACTCTCTCACTCCTCTCCCTTTTTCCCTCCGTCTTTCTCTCTTTCTCTCTCTCTCTCTCTCTCTCTCTCTTTCTCTCTCTCTCTCTCTTTTATTTTGTTTAGATGAACTAATGCTAAGGAATAATTAAATAAAATTATAATCTTAATAATAATAATAAGCAGTAAAATTATTTAACTACACATGTTCCTATTATGTTTGAGAGAGTATTGATTCTGCCTAATGAAAAACGCCCTGATATTACTTGCTTCTTGAGTGCATGCATTTTGAGTGGAAGTGCACCGAACAGATAGTTGATTTGAGTGATAAGTAGCACATGCATAAACTTAAAGGAGGAAACTCAAATAAAGAAACAAAGATCATTAGAAAATAGTGGACACACAAAAGATATCAAAGTACATAAATTAAAATCCACACACCAGATATCAAAGTACATTAAAAGTTGCATCTAACTCCCAAATACCATTCCTATGTATGGAATTCATTCTTGATTGCATAGCACTCATCCATTGTGGATCATCACATGTGTGACGTCAGTAAGTGACTTATTTATTACCTGAACAAAATACATCTCTCGTACTACGATATTGTTTTGAATTGTATGCTGAGAATGTGGCTTGAAACTTTAAGAAATGATATGCAATTCTTTCTTTCTCTCTCTCTCTCTCTCCTTTGTCATGTGCAAGCGAAGGGGACCAGAATGAGGAAAAGGTTTCAGGAGGCACTAACCACAAGATCTCCGTCCACCTTCAGCTGGAGTAGACTCTGAAACATCACATGTGCAGCGATATAGAAAGTATCACATGTGCAGCGATATAGAAAGTCAATCCTCTGAAAGTCAGTCGTGTACATTGTAGGCAGCTCCGACTCGATAAGGGGAGCGTGAAATAATTTGATGTCTCCTCTATCAATATGCATGCGAGTCTCTATCTCTAGCCTATCTTTCACTTCTCGGTATAACTGTGTATTGAAACATTAACCTCATACTATTCAAGGCAAGAGCAAAAATGTCACAAGTTTGAGGGTGCTCTCTCTCTCTCTCTCTCTCTCTCTCTCTCTCTCTCGGGTTTAGAAACCAGTAAATCATCATCTGTGTGTGTGTGTGTCGGTACAGAAACACGCGGGTCATCACCTATGCATCTCTCTCTCTCTCTGTGCACGCACCTGAAAATGAAAGCACAAAAGTGGGAACACATGCACTCATATACATATATACACACATAGATTATGCACGCATAGCATTCTCCCACTTTTCCCCACTTTGCAAAAACACTCTCAGTGCATGCCTCACAACAATATGCACACTTCATGCATACTAGCACACAACACTTACACATCACTTCTTGAGTTTATAAACTCTTAGCACAGAGGTATCCATAGAAATTTGAACACACATGATCATCCATGTCCACATTTTAACACACACTCCCACACGTAACTCATAAACACATGCGCATAGAACACATACACATTCACACATCTGTAACTTCCTTTTTGTCTTCTATTTTTGCAAGTGAAAATAGTTCCTCATCAAATGGTCAAAAACAAAAATTATTATAGATTTTAAAATAAGAAATCTTCACTGATATGCAAAAGAATTTTTCATTTCCAGCTTTTGACCCAGGATGAGAGTTTTCTCAACAACGGGCTCTTTTTCTTCACCCTCTAAACTTGTTTGATCAAGCACTTTTTCCCTTCTTTAGTTTGAGCCTTGGCTTGGGCTCGAGGGATCGTCTACATGAGTACCTTCACTTTCTCCCCTTCGCTTTGAGGGTTAGAGGGAAGCTTCATCATCATATTGATAGACGTTGTTTTGCTCGCATCTAGATTTTGACGATAGCCTTTGTACAAATGCATCTTCCCATAATCATCATAGAAGAACTTCTTAGGAGGTATGGGTGGCAACTTGGGAACTTGGACATGTGGATACTATCTTATGAAGTTGTTTCCATTGCATCCATAGCATGGAACCCTCGGTTGAGTAGGTGTAAATTGAGGTCAAGCCTAGTTTAGTTGTCAGGCGCTCCTATAATACACCACACTATACTCGGGATGCTATACCCATGAAAATAGTTCTCTCCATAATAATCCTCATATCCACTTGAAGAATCTAGATAACCCAAATAGTATGAGGATTAGTCATTAGATTAGGCATAAGGATCTTGTTGAATTTGTTCACGAGAACTTGCATAACCAATGATCTCTATAATGATTTCAGCTAATGGAATGATAGCATGCTTTGTATGCTCATGTGCTTCTACATAATTAACTCGAATAACTTGTTGAAGAGCAGGTGCCTACTATCTCAATAAAAGTATGGTTGGGTATGTGGGGTACTCATATGAGTTAGTTAAAGAGAATGTCATGGGATATGATCGGGGTGGTTTCTGTGTGCGCGGAGAAGTAAGGAAGAAGAAGCATCCATAGAGAGATGAAAGGGATCAAAGAAGATAGAAAGACCCTATTTTTGTACTGCACACGTTGACAGTGATCAGACCTGACTAGCTTGATGTACAAAAGAACATGTTGGTAGAAGACTATGATCAGAATTTTAGAACGCTAATGGAAAGATTACATGGCAACGGGGGAACTACCGACGAGATGTTGGTGGGTTAATGTTGAGAGTTCCATGCTCCAACCTTTTGTCCAAAGCTAGAATCACTCACATGCAAGGGAATTCTCCCAAACTCCATATAAGCAAGGCCTCCCTTCACTCCACATAAGTTATTCCACTCTAGCTCATTGCCAAGAGTGTGCCTACTCTCCTCATGGAGTCTCCATGCTCATAGAGCATCATTTGTAAGTTCTTTCCATTTTAATCTATTCATCATGTTTTCATATCTTTTGTTCCTTCCTCCATATTTAATTTATTTTCTGATTAATTGTAGAGTAGGAGTAGCTTCTTTCATTTCAACATGGTATCAGAGCATAGGTATTGCATAGATAGCATTTCCTTTTGAATTTTGCTTTACCTTCATTAGCATATTTCATACTTTTGTAAGTGCTTATGGGCACTACTTTCATAAGGAATAAAAGCATTTTCAACACTACTTTTATAGAATAACTCTCATGCTTAGCCCTTTCAAGCACAGCATGAAGTTTTTATTTCTCTACATGGATGCTCCCATTTCTCCATGGCTCATGAAAAGATCATTATGAGGAGGATGGTCATAGGAAACTTCTTCAGACTCAGCGTGACTGCATTGAAACAGAAAAGATTAGGCATTTTCATAGCACTAATGGATGGAGGAGGTTTCCAAGCAGCTGACACAAATAGAAGCATCGATTGGATCCCAGCATAGAGATCGAAGCAATAATATCAGAGTTTTGTCTCACTACTTATGCACAGACAAACTTTTACATAGCAAGTCGAAGACAATCCCACAAGCTCGATAGAGGAATGGAGAAGCTATGGAGCGAAGCCTGACAGAGGAATGAAGAAGCTATGGCCAAGCAAAATCAAAACCTTTGCCTGTCAGGTACTGATTAACCATCTCATTCATTCTATCTACAAAAATGATGACACCTACTACGCGTGGCTGGAGTTTTGGCAAATGGACAGAAATGAGATACACGAAATTACCTCCACAGATAGAAGATGAGGTTTGAAGTTCACACGTGAATGATGGTGAAATGAATATAGAAAGTTTGCATTGAGTGACAGCTTAGAGTTTGGCAATGGCAAAGCAGGCTCAACATGCGAAGGATGTTGTGACTTGCATCTTACAAGGCAGATGAGACGAAGCAATATGGGCAGCAAAAGGTTGGAGAAGCTCACGAACAGAGTCAAGGAATTGTGCAGGCGGCAAAAGAGAATGCTTCTGGAGCTGCTCAAGCAACACAAGAGATTCAATTCTTATCAGAAGCTTTGCTCACATCTATCGTTCGTGTAGTTCTCAAGAGAAAAGAGCACTCAAGGTTAATGACCCTGTATGGATCTAGTTCGAATCTAGAGAGCACCTGAAGAGAATATGCACGCCATGGAGAAGTACCAATTTCATAGTGCATCGAACTCAGTCTAGTCCATCAAAGGTCAATATGCCATATTTGGAAATCAGACAGATATGACGAGAGCCACGAAAGAACTGGCATGTTCAACTCCATTTCTCATGGCCCATTGATCCGCCATCTAATAAGTTGCAGAACGAGCCTGGAAAAAAACAAAGAGATTAGTGGCAACGATTATTGAGAAATTGTCAGTGGTGATGTCACCATACTCAGGGATTGCCTATGGTTTCATGGGCATTGGGCATTCTTTGAAAAGAACAAAGGTGCCTGCACTGACATGGCAGTTTCTCTATTTGTCAAAGCAAGCGGTACTGACGATAATGAAAGCTGTGTCTTCTTGGTGCCAGATTGGCTAGATGCGCAGCAAATAGGTTCTCTAAGCTCGTTGATGCTATAAATAGCTTAAGATTTGGTTTCATATCCAAATGGTTAGGTGGGATTAGTCAGTTTAGTAATGAAAGAGGCCAAAAGTGCAGAACATACATGTTGAATTTTTCAAGCCGATTGGCCAGCTCATAGGTCTATAAAATATTCCATGGATGCATGGTGGCATATGAACCGTTCAATAATGGCCCACATAAGCTATAACAAAGCTACCTTGTATTTTGTAGCTTGTGGTGTAATAATGAAGGGAAGTTGTTGTTCATAGCTATTTCCTTAGCCGTAGCCTCTTTGTATACACTTATTTTTTGATGGAACACATCTCAAGCCCCATGTGAAGGAACTAGACACTGTTCTTTAAAAGAGTATGACCTTCCCTATGGTTTGAACACATGCTACTCAAATCCCACAAAAAGAAAAATATGTCTACAACACAAAGGCTACACCAACAACAAAAGCACCAAGTGAAGGCTACATTAACAACATCAAAGGGAAACTCAAAATCAACAACAAGGAGTCTGCAAGAAGGAAGAAGGCCCTACCAAAGATCTCATCAATGGATCCAAAAGAAATCAACAAAGAACACAAAGCAAAAGGAGATGGCAAATGGTTCCATAAGCACTACCTACCCCATGATGTAAACCCTTGTACATGTCTAGGGATCCCAGATGTCCCTAGATCCCATTAAAAACCACTTGGATCCCAAATGTCCAAGTAAATGTCTTGGGATCCCATATGTCCCAAGATCCAATGGATGCCATAAGTCTCCAACTTGGATCCCATATGTCCAAGTTATGTCTAAGGATCCCATATGTCCTTAGATCCTAATGGACTAAGCGATCCCATATGTCACTAATCTCCCATATTAAAAACAAAAGGGTCATCACATGGAGGGGGGGTGTTGAGAGTTCCATGCTCCACCCTTTTGTCCAAAGCTAGAATCACTCACATGCAAGCACATATATCCCACATGCAAGGGAATTCTCCCAAACTCCATATAAGCAAGGCCTCCCTTCACTCCACACAAGTTATTCCACTCTAGCTCATTGCCAAGAGTGTGCCTACTCTCCTCATGGAGTCTCCATGCTCATAGAGCATCATTTGTAAGTCCTTTCCATTTTAATCTATTCATCATGTTTTCATATCTTTTGTTCCTTCCTCCATAGTTAATTTATTTTGTGATTAATTGTAGAGTAGGAGTAGCTTCTTTCATTTCAACAGTTAATTCCTAAAAGGATTAAGAAGCAGCATTAGGCATGCAGTAGCAAGTGTGGATATAGCTAACGGATTTAATGTATTAGTGTTAGCATTTGCAAAAGTAGAAAGAAATTTTGGTAGATCGAAGAAGAAGCATAGTGACTCCATTTTAGATGCTTAATCCAATTCAAAATTGGAGTCAGACAAAGGGACCACTGATTCAGAATCAGAGAGTGAAGATGAAGAAGTTGTGGTAAGAAGACATCGCAAACACAAAGGTAAGCAAATTAAAGAGGAATCTTTAATTGGTAGATTAAAGAAACATGGATACTCCATAATTGCTCCCAAGGAGAAAAGGTTTTGTGAAAATTGTGATAAAGAAGGAAATACCACAAGTTAGTGTTGGTATAACCCAAAGCATTGAGGATAAAATTCAAGATAAGACAATAGGAATAATAATGAAGTTCCAGCAAATCACACCATTCTAGTTCAAGGATGTGGTGGTTTTCAGAGGCAGTAGCAAGGAAGACCTCCATGGAGAGATCACACGAACCAGCATGGAAATTATTAGGGTAATCAATAAGGGAATAGGTAGGGTAGACCACCTTAAGTGATACCATGTGGATACTTCTCGACACCAGATCATTGGATTGGTCCTAATTGTCCTTTATGGATTAAGAACATAGAGGAAAGGGGTATACCGATTGTTCATGATAATCAGAATAACCAGCAAGGGCAGCAACAACAACAGGATCAACAAGGTGCATAGGTGAATGTCGTAGTAATAGATTTATGAGATCAAGAATTTTGTAATGATCTAAGTGCAAGTACGTCAAGAAATTGAAATCAAGACCATGAAAATCATTGGAATTGTTATTGTAAGCAATGCACTTTGGTCAAGGATGTGGATGTTTTGGTAGTTACAAGGTCAAATAATAAAGGTCCTATTGATTGGCAGAAGCAATGTAGATTCAGACCCAAGTCTATAAACGGATCCAGCATTATCAGCAGAAGCAAGGATAGTTTTAGATTTCATCCCAGGAAGAGGATAATGGAACATCTATACATAGAATAAAGAAGGATGAAAAAAATGAAGACCAAGCAGGAGCTGAACAATGATTGCTTTGAGGTAATAATTAATTCTCCTTTGCAATTATCCTTGGATCAACTGTTATCATTAGTGCTCACTTTCAAAGAAAAATGATTGAAAAGCTGATTGGGCAACAATCAAAGCCAGTAACTAAACAGGTACATTCAACATCAGCTAATAATATTGATCAAGCTGATGTGGACTTTATAGTTCTAGTAATTCAAGCACATTATAAGCAAAGAAGATTGGATGAGGTTTTGTTGGATGGAGGATCAGGGGTCAACATATTACCTGAACATATACTTAAGGAGATGGGGAATGGGGCTTTGGCTCCAGCACCTTTTCAAGTAAAAATGGCAGATCAAATAAGAGTCCAACCTTTGGGCATTGTGAAGTAGCAGTAGGTGATAATTGTAGGAATGTCATTCATGGTTAATTTTGTTGTGCTTCGAATGTCTGAATCTATTTATCCATATGAAATGTTGTTAGGGAGACCTTCATTCCAGTTGGCTTAAGTGAAGCAGGCTTGGGGATTAAATGTGGTTGTGATCATGAAGGGAAAGCAGCAAGTCACAATACCAATGAAAGGTAGAAGGAATATGATCAGAGAAACCATTGATGGCTCAGACCATTAGTTTAGCCAATGAGATTGAAGATGATGATGAGGAGGAATGTCTGAAGGCTAATCCAACAGTGGTTCCAGTATTGGAGGTAGACATGGAAGGAGTATTGTGAAAGGAACAAGATCAGTTGGAGCATAAAGGTGAACTAGCTGTAGGTGACATGTTGGAAGGCACACAATTGAGACAGATGTTTGAGCAAAATCTGGAAATTTGGATTTAGTAGAAGCTGGAACAACAAGAAAAGGAGGTATTTAATCTGGCTAGGAGAATATATGAACAAAAATATGCAAGCTCAGGTAGAGTAAAGGAGGATGAACTTCAAGAAGTCAATTTGGGAACTGCGGCTGAACCAAAAATGGTTAGAGTAAGCAAAGAATTAGAAGGCCAGTTCTTGGAAGATCTGGTCTATTTGTTGAAGGAGTACGTTGATGTCTTTGCATGGGATTACTCACAAGTGAAAGGCACAAAACCTAGAAAATCTAGTTAGAGGTAATACTTGAAACTTCAAAACTCTCGTAAAGAATCGAAGCAAAAAGGTACTCTATCAAGAGATGTTTAGACTTTAGGATAAGTAGCACCCACACATTAATGTGAATATAAAATAGGGTGGTATGGGACACGAGATTTTATACTCAGGTTAATGTAGGAAAGATGGTATGGGACATCGGAGCATGGATAATAATTATCTTTTAGTCCTAGATTGAATCTTGAAGTTAGGTTTTATCCTCAAGAGAATTAAGACTTCAAAGAAGGAGTTTAATTCAAGGAGGATAAAAGTAGTATCTAAAGACATTTCAAGATAACTTCAGGATAAAGGAAACAGAAGATATGAAGTAAGTAACTTCCAAGATCTTCTTGAAACACTTCAAGATAAAGTGTTGTTAATTTGAAAATATTTCATAAATTTCTGAAAGAAGTTGGACTTTGATTTTGAGTTGGTCTTTTCAACCAAGGATTCGATTGACTAAGTCAAGCATCAAGTTCCTAGTGTAACTTGGTAAATTCACTCTTTTGACTCAAAGATATGCACAAGAATTGCATTCCCAGAAGGAGTCAAAAAGACTGAATGTGTCTTGAACTTAGTCTCAAGTGAAGCATTATTTGAATACAAAACTCATCAACACAACTTTAGTGGGTCGATACACTGATGTTAGAAACCACACTAGTATCTTGTGGTTGGATGATGTTTTAGTTTTGCTCCGAATCATATTGAGAATCCAGCATATGTATCTTAAAGAAAGAAAAATGCTTCAAAACATTGTTTAGATAGAATCTCATTGATAAGTTAAAGTCTTGAGTCATCCAGAAATTGTTCGCAAATTTAATCTTTCAAAGTTTGAATTGGTTGTACATAATTTTAGTTCTCTCTTTTCACTTTCCAAATCGTTTTGCTCAGATATGGTATGTGATTCTTTTTACAAAAGATGAGGGTTAGCTTGTTAGAACCAAGTAACTAAACTAAACATCCCAGATAGATGTTCTGTACAAGAACCTTTTCAAAGATCGAAAGATGATAAGTCCAAGATTGACTTATTCATTTGAGTTTGCTTCAAGTTATAGCATGGATGATTTCCTAGAGTCCAGTATACTCTAGAATAGAGAATTTAGGAATTACTCATCAGATTGACAATTCCCAAGAACTTTTAACTCAAGTCTATGAGAAAAGTGTCGTAAGTTAGACAATTTTCATTTTGAATTTGAATTGTTCAAGTTATAGTATGGTTGACTCAAAGTAAATGGTAAACTATCTTCCATAGTTTACATAGGATTTTTTAACCCATTTGGACAAAGTAGTCCTCTAGTCAGGTGAAAAAATCAAGTAACTATTGGATAAGAGTAAACCATTGAACATACATCCAAGTTAGATGTTTGAGACAACCAAACGCTAAGTGCTCCAAATAACATTCAAGTGAATCAAGAGTTCTCAAAGTCTTGTGAGGGATAAGAATCCCACCTTTATTACTAAGTCCATGCACCAATCATGCCCAGAATTGGACTAGTAATTTGAATCCACCCAGTTCACATGTTTGTGCCCATGTCACACCTAGTAAAAACTATGAATTTGTGAGGGATGTTTTTTCCACCCTTATTATTCATTCACTACTTTGTACTTTGACCAGTTTATCAAAGTGCAAAGCAAGATAGTGTTTTTGAATCATTTGGACAGGGATGCCACCATAGAGATGAGAAATGTTCTTCCAGTTCTAGAACATGACCATGTTCTTCCAGTTTTAGAACATGAGCCTCAAGGGTTGCCTACAGTATGTATATAGCTCTATTTTCAAGGACGAAAATATTTTCCAAGGGGGGAAGAATGTAATAAAATAAGTGTATGATCTAAGGGTCAGACCGATTCAAACGGATCTAAAATTGGACACGGTTTGTTCATGCGTATGTATGACCCTCAAGTCTAGACTTACTAGGAGGTCATTTACTCTTGTAACCAAGTGATCCACTTAGCCTAATGGTTAAGACTTAAGGATGCTTTATAAGCTTCTAGAGCTCTTTGGGCAAAACACTCTCCCCATGTACCCCATGGGGGTTGAACCCAAGACCTCCTCCTTCACATCCTTGAGTCTTAACCACTAGGCTAAGTGCATCACTTGGTTACAAGAGTAAATGACCTCCTAGTAAGTCTAGAGTCCAGATCTTTGGTCATACATACGGATGAACAAACGGTGTCCGATTTGAGATCCATCTGAACCGATCGGACCCTTAGATCATAGACTTAGTTTATTACATAGACCCTGATCAACATCAACATAAGATTAATTTAAAGAAAGATGCAATTCCGGTTGTGCAGCAAAGGTATCGCATGAATCCTAATTTTGCAAAACAGGTTAAGGAGGAAATTGACAAATTATTAGGAGTTGGATTCATCAAACCAGTTAATCAAGTAATTATATCCTATCATTGTGGTCCAAAGAAGAATGGGAAGTTGAGGATTTTTATTGATTATATAAAATTAAATGCAGCAACAATTAGAGATCCCTTCCCAATGCCATTTTGTGATGCAGTGTTGGATGGAGTAGATGGACATGAAATGTATAGTTTTCTAGATGGATTTTTTGGCTATAATAAAATTCGCATTGTTGAAGAGGATCAACACAAGACTGCATTTATTATTGAATTTGGTGCATATGTGTTTACAATCATGAGCTTTGGATTGAAGAATGGACCATCTTCATTCAATTATCTGGCACATAAAGTTTTTTAGCCTTACTTCCAAGATTTTAAAGTCTTTGTGGACAACTTTTCAGTATTTGGAAAGAAGATACAACACCTGCTACACCTAAAATCCTGCTTTGATAGATGTAAAAAAATCCAGATGGTGCTAAATCCATTCAAGAGTGTCATTGCTGTGAAGAGTGGTATTTTATTGGGCCATGTTATTTCACAGGAGGGAATGGTTATTGATGTCAAGAAAATTGAAGCCATTAGGACGGCAAAAGCTCTGACAAATTTAAAGGAAGTAATGAGGTTTGTTGGACAAGTCAAGTAGCATGCTAGGTATTTAAGGTACTTGGCTAATATCTCATTATCTTTGACACATTTAACAAAGAAAGATGTTCCATTTGTATGCGTTGAAGGTCAAGAAAAGGCCTTCTAGTTATTGAAGAAGATGGTTTTAGTTGCACCAATTTTGCAGCTACCAGATTGGTCTTTACCCTTTCACATATTTGTTGATGCATCAGATGTAGATGTAGGAGCAGTGTCGATGTAGCAGAAAGAAAGAGGATGGTATAGATGACTCTATTATGCTAGTAGGGTGTTGTGCTCGACTGAAAAGTATATGCTCTTAATAAATTCAGACATTATTTGTTGGGAAATAAAGTGGTTTTCCATGTCGACCACCCGGCTTTGGTGTATCTGATCAAGAAGCCTCTATTAACAGGAAGACTGGCAAGATGGATGCTTTTATTACTGGAATTTGAGCAATTTTTTAATACTACTAAACCATTATGCTTGGCTTGTCACATTACCATTTAATGTTGAAACATCGGTAGAAGTTGTAATTCATCATGTGATATCTGATAATGCACACCTTCTCAAAATCATCTACACATGGATGAAAAGTTGTTTTATTTCTTTTTTTTGCTTTGGTTCTTCAACCTAAAATCACTTTCAAAGTGACCAAGTTTACCATAAGTGTAGCATCTCTTATTGTCATTACTTGAATCATTTCTTTAGAAATTTTTGCTGCCTCTTTGGCCCCCTTGACTCAAAACTATCCTCTACCTCCAAACTTAGTTTGTTGTTGAGCTTGATCCTAATTATTGTTTCCTCTTCCACCTTTGAAGCCTCTATCTTGGCATCTTCCTCTACAAGATTAGAATACCTGCTCAAAACGAAATTTCTCTTGGGATTTTGAGGCTTCACCTAGGTTCTTTTCTTCAATTATTAGCATGTGCACAAGATCAAAAAGATTTGGAATATTCTTTGTGGTCTGAATTGAAATTCCAATTTGATTATATGCTGTATCTAAACCATGAAGGAAAACTTCAACCTTATCATCATTATCGACATTGATGCTAATAGATGCAAGTGAGTCATATATGCTTTTTATTTTTAAGGTGTAGTCACTTATTGAATTTCTCTTTTTCTCAAATGTATGCAGCTCATTCTTGAGTTGCAATTTTCGTGCCTTTGTATTGGTCGCGTACAATGTGAACAAATCTTTCCAAGCCTCTTTTAGATTTTTGGCATCCTGTATGTCCCAATTGAAAATAGCTTCAGAAGACCTCAAGTTTTATCAATCCACCTTGTCCATTTATTTTCCCAATCCCAAGTTCATGAAATATATAGTCCTTTCTCGTAAGAAATCACTCCTGCACATTTTGATTTATTGATATCTCAATCACTTGGTCTTTCTTTAAAAGGATTTACTTAGTTATTTTTCTTTGTATAGAAAAGTGATGAATGACTCACATGACTAGAATTTGTATTTGGATTGTTTGCTTGAATTCTTTCCCTTAAGTTTTTTGTGTTGACATATAATCTTCACCCTTCAAATTCATGTTCCTTATCATATCTTGGACTATTGTTCTTACTGTAAGTAAGAAATTTTCCTCTTCAATGACCATTGCATTTATTGTGGTGCTTGAAAATGTCCTCCAAAGGGAGACTTCTAAACCTTCCTCACACACTACATTTTCTAGTTGAGGTCCCTCAAAGGCCGATTTTAAGGGAATGATAGGAATACACATAGATGATGATGAAAACTTGCAGGTTTAATGGAAAACTTGGACTTTGTATCAAAAGTCCTAAATCTAAAATGCAAAAAAATTGTTATTCCTACATATCCACCTTCTAAAATAGTGGAAACAAATCTGAAATGATTAAAACGTCCTACCAAATAAAGAAACAATTTTTTGAAGTGATTATCTTTCCACATGTGGTCCTTCAAGCATGATGATTGAAGAGATGTGTCCCTTCCAAGGACACCAAATTGTTTGATGTAGACCCATTAGCATGAGACACATACCCAATGGCATCAAGTAAGGGATACTTGCCCACAAAATATGAAGTTGAGAGATGACTCCATGATATGATAATCTTCACCATGCCAAGAGTCACATGCACACTTACAAGAGTCTCACATATGTACACATACATACATGCACATAGATCCAAGCAAGCCTTATTCATGTACAAGACACAAGAGCTCCCAAGAACCTCACACTTCATCAAAAGTGATAATGAACAAGGAGTACAAATAAGGTTTTTCAACTTTTATAGGTAGCTTTTAAAAAGTAACTTCCTTTACATTCTAATGTTCACCTTAGTTAAAAATAAGTCCTATATCCTAGTTTGAGGTCTCATTCAAGTGAAGAAAAATCATCTAAGATCCGAGAACATTTGTGAATCACTCCTCAAGTCGACAACTCCCCATATTGCACAAATATGGAGTAGTTTACAAGAAAAAACTTTAGAACATATTTCTAAAGCTGGGTTTTTACATGAAAATGGCCAAATTGAGACTTAAATTTTAAATAATGGGGCCCTCATTATCGCATTTCATTGGTTGAGAGCATCCAGTAGGCTTCTTGCTTCATTTCTTCATAATCTTGATCATCTTCTCTCTCTTTGACCTTTAGAGATTTCATCAGTAAGTCTCTTTCTCCAACATACACTTTGAAGATAAAAATGCATATTGCCCCCCTCTTTCATCTAGGATTTGGCTTGTTGGAGCCCAAACTAGGAGATAAATTGGTTGAAGGCTATCTTTAGTGCTTTGGGTAGGGTGATAAACTTGGAGAGAAGAAGATACACAAATTTTGTTTTAGAGCTTGCATGGGAGCTAAAACCTTCTGTGTAGCTTCATAATTCATGGATGCATTTAGGGAAGTGATATGTGAAAACGAATATGCTCAATAGATCTCTTCATAGTGGTTTTTATTTATTTTACATAAGGTGAATTCATGTGCAAAATGAGACTATAAAGGGTGCACTCAATTATTTATTTCTCTCAAAAGCAGTGTTGGAGGAGAAGGAAGCACTCTATCTTGTTGCTTGTTCATGCACAAGGGGCAGAGAGAAGAGCCCTCTCAGTGTCTCTATAGACAACATCTTATGCAGCCGTGGACTTTGTGATTGTAGGGCGGAATTGGGTTCTTCTTGATTCTCTTCTTTCCTATGAGAAGTGTTGATGCCCATGGATTTTGATATCTCATATGCCGCTTTTTTGGAATGAAGAAGAGACTCTACATCAATGTCTATGCATGGGGATAATTACAAGCACTTGAAGACACACAAGATGACTAGGAGCCATACCTCCCTGCTAATGTGACTTTATAATCTTCTCTATGTTTGGTTTGCAACTATCCCCACCAATCCTTTTCCATCTAGCAACACCTTAATAAAGAGGGGCTGTGATTCCACCATGTTGAAAATCTTGAATGAAATAATCCATTTTGTGTTACATATACTCAATACTCCACCCTCAAGTGACCACAAATGATCCATGGTGCTCTAAGTTGTAAGGCCCTCATTATAAGGAGAAGACATTGTGAGTGCCTCGACATTTCTGGAACCTTAACTTCCAAGTTAGATGAGGCTTATGTGTGACCTTTGATGGTAATAGATGATGTTTGTGAGCATCAAAGTTAGGTAAGGTGGGGCATAAAGTTCCAAGTCATCAGGTTTCCATTCAAGGCAAAAATAAAGGCCTTGTGGCACTACGTAGTTTCCCCATAGAACTCTAATGGGGTTGAGTGAAAATGGAGGCTTGACCCCTTCTATAGGGTGCAAGAGCCCTATCCCCTTGGTCCATAATGCCGAGATGGTAGGACTTTTGGTCATGGGATATTTTGGACTACATATTTTGCCGCTATTTTGTCTCTCTTGACTACATTTATCTATACTGACTCCCTTTGTGAAATCTATATAAGTATGGCCCATGTGTAGTTCTACACAACATTGCGAACTAGTAAGCCCTTCATCTAGAGTTTGTGTCACTCTTTGTCTACATTTTTTCTCAACTTTTTCTACTAGTCTACTCCATTGTGCTATTATTTCTTACATGTCATTAGAGTTGAGGAGGCTTTGAGTGGTGCATAAGCAGAAACCTAGAGGCTGTATAGGGTTCAACAACAAAAGAGAGAAGATTTAAACCGGTGCATCATCATCTACATTTGGAAATCAAGGTGGTTCATCAACGAGAGTAGGTGGAGCATAAGTATGAGTACCAATGATTCCATTCATCCCAACATTGTGGATACAACCACCAACCATCATGAAAAGTAAGCTTAATGGTAGGAATTATGCCTATTAGAAGTTTAAAATCATTACTATCTTTGATTCATATGAGCTTGTAGAGATTTTTCTTGATCATGGGCACCAAGAACACCTAATACTTCTATCTCAAGAGAACCATTGTGGAAGACATGGAAGGAGAAACATCAGAGCAGAACCATTATGGTATATAGGGAAGGAGAAATGTGTGATCAAGTTTTGAATTTCTCCTAAGGAATTTTCAGTGATATATCCCACATCCTATTAGAAAAAATTATCAAGCTCTATATGATTGTGCCCCATTAAAGTTTTCAATCATCTTTGTGATCCAATAGGATAAGCTCAAATAAATATGGCTAGCCCATGAAGGGGATCACATGTTAATTACCATGATTTTTATCTTCTCCTAACACTATTTTGTTTTATCTATTTTGAATTAAATTCAAGTATTTATTTAAGAAAAGGGTAATTATAAAAGAGTGCATGTGAAATAGCATGCTTGTGTTTCAATTCAATTTTGCTACTATGGTTCCCATTAGAAATAAGCATTTTTCTTTAACAAGAAAGTTGATGGAAGACCTAAATGCTGGTCCATATGGAAAGCCTAAGTGCTTGACCATAAGCATTGGACTTCATTGAACTTTGAGCTAGAAGTTTCATGTGTACACATGCATTATTTGATTACTTCTAAGGTTAAGATATGATGTTACTTTCTCCAAAAGTAAAAGGGTAATTGTTGTAGAGGACTAAAGACAAGAAGAGAAGACCCACAAAATTTTCAAGAAATTACTGTCCTAAAGTATTGCAAAGCCTTGTAAATGCACTAGAGGAGTCCTCTAGATGCATAATCCTTGAAGACTATAACACTACGTTTGTGTAATAGTAGGAAAGAAGTGTTGGTCTCTTATATGAAAGGACCCAAATTTGGGAACATGTATATAAGTTACTTGTGACTCATTTGTAGAGGCTTTTTGCCATAAGCAATAACTAACTTTTGAAATTCTGAATTTTCTTCTTCTTGCATGAGTACCTTCTTCTTTGTGAGATTCTATGTGTGGGTGACGTGTGGGTGAGGTGTGGAATGTGTGTCTAGAAGATGTTTCTATCCCTTTGCCATCTCTTTTCATTGCTATTGTGTGTGTGAAAAGTGTAGGAAGCCTTAACATGTGAGTAGGTGATTTTTGCCACTCGATTTTTCAGCAATAACTTGGAGAACAGAGATCCAGTCAAGCTAAAAATACACCATTAGATGTGTGTCATTGAGAGCTTTGAAAAACTTGCTATTGACTACATTCAGGTAACAAAGCTAGGAGATATCACTTGATTCGTGTATACTATTACGCCACATATTTTCTTGTGTGAGGTGGATATTCCCAAGTTGCATGCATCACGTGTCTCTTTCCCACATTAACCATAATTTAAGTGCATGTTTCCATGCACTTGACTAGGTTTGATAATGTAATGTGTATCAAACCATCATTGTATGCATTTGCTAGATGAGGAAGGTATATTCTCTCTTGTTGCAAGTCCCTTAGACCTTGTGAGTCTAGCTATGCACATTTTTGGCATCGTTGCCTGGGACATGGACCTAAGTCAAGGTGCCTATGTGATGGTTAAAGTGTCATTGTGAAGGTGGTGATAGTGAGGAAGTCAAATTTAGTAGCTTGGCAAATCCCAAATCCCTTGCACTTGTTGCTCCATACACCTAGTGTGTGTGTGTGTCAAGTTTTCTGGAGTAAATTGGGAGTGGAAATTAGGGTTAGGAGGTAGCTAAGAGAGCTTGGAAGAAGGATATGTCAAACAACATTTCAAAAACCAAAAAAAAAATCATCTTTTCTTGAGTTATCTGGCCCTTACCAGAGACAAAAACCCAAATTGGATTGCTTCATTGAGGACCATGAGATTAATTTTGTATCGGAAAAAGTAAGGTATCCAAAGGTGCTTCTTCTATCATCTTTAGAGCCTGCACAATCTACATCAGAGAAGAGTTTCAGATCTATATTAGATGTATATGGATAGTATAGTACATTGATTGTGCCCTTCAAGTACTTTAGGATTCTCTTGGCTACTTCCATTTGAGGCTTCCTTGGAGTATGCATGAACTGACTCAACACACTTACTCCACAAAAAATATCCACTCTAGTTATTATAGCATAGTTTAAGCTTCCAACTAGAATTTGATATCTAGTTATATCTTCATTTAGATCACCTTGATGAGCACTTAAATTCAAATTTACCTCCATGGGTGTACCTACAACCTTTGGATTCCCCATTTTGAATTTAGAGAGCATATCTCCAATGTAATTCCTTTGTGTGAGGAACATACCTTTCTGTGTATATACCACTTCCAAACCTAGGAAGTATGTGAGCAAGCCAAGATCACTACTCTTGAACTCCTCCTTCATTTGGGATTTAATCTTCCTGATTCCAACTGCATCATTTCTTGTAATGATTATATCATCCAAATATAAACATAGGTATATGAACTCTGAATGATTCCTCTTAATGAAGAGGGAAGGGTTTGCCTTGCTTACATTAATACCTTTAGTAAGTGATAAGTTTATGATTCCAGAATCTAGGAGCTTGCTTTAAGCCGTACAAGGCTTTCCTCAATCTACACACATGTTCAGGGTATGATTGATCTTCAAAACCATGAGCTTGAGGCATATATACCTCCTCTGCTATCCAAGCATTTAAGAAATCATTCTTAACATCCATTAAACATATCTTCCACTTCTTGGAAGATGCAACTGTCATGAGTACCCTAATAGTAGGCATTTTTGCAACAAGTGAAATTTTTTCTTCACAATCAATACCTTCGGTTTGTGCAAACCCCTTGGCTACAAGCCTTGTTTTGTATCTATTAATTGAACCATCCAAAATTCTTCTTTACCTTGTATATCCACCTTCAGCCAATTACCTTCATAGATGGTGTCTTGGGTACCAACTCCCAAGTCTGATTCTCTTGTAAGGCTTTTATTTCTTCTTCCATGGCACACCTCCACTATGGCTTCTTCTCAGCTTCTTCATAGGAAGAAGGTTCTTTAGAGTTTGAATCTTGTGCTATATATATTGAGTGTTTAGTGACCAAAGAAGTATCATATCCATACCTTTCAAGCTTCCTTTTCTCTCTAGTAGACCTTCTTATAATTTGTTGATATGATTCTATCACATCTCTCAATTCCTTCACTTTGACTTTGCCTTTGGAGTACCAAGAGTTGAATTACCTTCTTGGAGTCTTCTTATCATCATCAGAGTCATGTGATACTTCAAGTGTAAGGTCATTCTTCTTTGTTAATGTCGGGAAGTCTTCCTCTAGATCATAGGGAAGCTTGATTTTCCTAGAATCATCATCAAACCAAGATTTGTTTTCATCAAACAGAATATTTCTACTTATAGCGAATCCTTTGTTGCCTGGATTGTATAGCCTATAACCCTTCCAATTAAGTTCATAGACAATGAAGATACATTTCTCTACGTTTGGATCCAATTTTCCTCTGATTTGTGAAGGTATGTGTGCGTATGCTAGGCACCCAAAAATTCTGTAATGATCAAGGCTAGGTCTTCTTCCATTCAATGCTAGATATGGTGTCATGTCATCCAACGCTTTTGATGGTAGTTTATTGATCACCTATGTGGCCATAGATATAGCCTTTGCCCACAAGTAATTGGGTAATTTCTTCTCATTTAGCATTGACCTTGCAGCCTCCACACTTGCTCTATTTCTTCTTGTTGGAAGAGATGGATGGATACCTCTAGGAAGTGAGGTGGTATTACCAAAACCTTCTTAGTAACTACCCTATTTCACTTCACGGTTATTTATTAGGCCCTCTTAGCTTGCAAATGACACCAAATAATCACCTATCTACTTTGGAGATGATGCTTCAAACACTTAGATCAAAACAGATAACTTTACAATTAGCTACTGACCAAAACTTGTTATTTTGGTCTTGACATCTACTGGATATTTTGTTCAATGCTCACAGTATAGTAGCAATTAAGAAAATTCCTTTTGAGGGTATCTAATTAGATTGATAGCTAATGATTCCAAATGGAATCACTTAAAATGATAAACCATACACTAAGAAATCACTTTAGCAATTGGATGCTTACCCTCGATTCTTTAGGAGCTACACAGAGAATGACCAAAGAGCACTTCGATGCAGATTTCTCCAAATTTTCTTAATCAAATGCCTTTAAAATTTGATAACTTATAGTAGACTTTGATTTGGTTCCAAGAAGATATAGAACACTGAAAATGGTTGAGAGATGACTAAGATATGAGCATTCAAATTTCACTGTACTGAGTGGACATAGTAGAGAAGTAGACAGATATACTCAATGATGTAAATGTATTATAGAACAATGTTATACATGCTCATTGGCATAGAGATGATGCCCAATGATAGTGATCTAAGTGACCTAAGATGTAAGCTACTTAGACTCTATGAAAGATCATTAATAAGGTCAACAATGGGGGCACTAGGGTCGCGAGATTACAAGGTCCTTTTATAACTATCTTCTTCCAAATTTGAATTTGAATTGAAGTTTGGCTCTCACTAAAAAGTGATCCCATTAATCTAGGAGATATTCTCTCAATCCAAATTTGTAACTAATTTTCTATCTACTTCCACGAGTTTGTAGCCTTTTATAAGATCCCTCAAAGGTCTAAACCTTTTTTACAATGGTAACTCATTAAGCTAATACAAGGTATGGTTCATATGAGCCATCAAAATCTTCTCCAAGCTGTAGCCAAATGTGAAGGCTTGGACTTGCACCAACAGCTCCCCCTCAAGGCAAACATCTTGGCTTTTACTTGTTCATGAGTCTTCTTGAATGTCCTACAATCTAATCATAGATTTGAACCTACAAAGTTTAGAACCATCAAGTGCTTTGATCGATAAATCTGCACATTGCATATTTGTGGATACATATGCCAATTGAATCTCCTTGCTCAATAGCTTCTCTCTAACATAGCGATTGTGTACTTCTATATGCTTGGTTCTTGCATGATAAATGGGATTGGTTGCAAGATGCAAGGAACTTTTGTTGTCACCAAAGATCATAGGTGAGTGAGTGTGAAGTCCCAAATCTGAATATAGCAATCTAATCCATATGGCTTCTTGTGTAGCATTTGCTAATCCCTTGTATTTAGCCTTTGTTGAAGATAGAGCAACAGTAGGTTGCTTCTTGGAAGACCATGAAATGGGTTTATCATCTACAAAAGAAAGATAACCAGAGGTACTCCTTTTGTCATCCTTAAAACCTTCCCAATCTACATCTAAGTAAAGCTTGATGTCCAAATCTAATGTATATGGAAAGTATAAACCTTGATTTTGAGTACCCTTGAGGTACTTCAAAATCCTTTTTGCAGCTTCCAAGTGAGGTGCTCTAGGTTTATTCATGAATTGACTTAAAACACTTGCTCCATAGGCTATGTCAATCCTTGTCAATGTTGCATAGTTTAAGCTTCCAACTATGCTTTGATATCCTACAATGTCTTCAAGCAAATCACCTTCATGGGCACTCAATTTATGATTTACCTCCATAGGGGTGCTAGCAACCTTTGCATTCTCCAAGTGGAACTTCTTCAACATGTCTTGCACATACTTCCTTTGAGTAATGTAAATTGCAAAATTTGTGTAGACCAATTCAAGTCCAAGAAAATACTTTAGAGACCCTAGGTCACTGAATTTGATTTCTTGCATCATTAGGTTCTTAATTTGTTTGATGCCATTGGCATCACTACCTCTAAGTATGATGTCATCAACATACATACATAAATATATCATCTTTGAATTACTTTTCCTTACAAACAGAGAAGAATCTACTTTGCTCATCATGAATCCTTGATCTTGAAGGTATGTAGTTAACCTATGGTTCCATGCCCTAGGTGCCTGCTTCAAACCATAAAGATCTTTGTTCAATTTGCACACATAATTTACCTTTCTTGGATTTGCATATCAAGGAGGTTGAGCCATGTAAACCTCCTCTAAAATCCAGCCATTAAGGAAAGAATTTTTCACATCCAATTGGTACCTATTCCAATTCTTAGATGCAGCCACACTTACCAATACTCTAATTGTTGGCATTTTAGCCACAGGTAAAATTGTCTCTTCATAATCAACTCCTTGGGTTTGTGCAAAACCCTTAGCCATAAGTCTAGCATTATACCTGTTTATGGATCCATCTGAGTTTCTCTTTATTTTTTAAATCCATCTAGAACCAATTACCTTCATTGATGCCTTCTTGGGTACTAGCTCCCAAGTATCATTCTCTTGGAGTGCTTATATTTCTTCATCCATAGCTGCCTTCCATTATGTCTTGGTACTTGCTTCTTCATATGAGGAAGGCTCTTCAAATGACAAATCTTTAGCAAGATAAATCGGATGCTTACTAACTAATGAACTGTCATACCCATATCTGATTGGCTTCTTGCTCTCCCTTTGTGATCTCCTTAGAGCTTGGTTGGATGATTCAGGTAAGTCTTCCAACCTCTTCATCTTGGCCTTTCCTTTTGACTTCCATGCTTTGACCTCTTCTAAATTGATGGTGTCTTCATCATCTCATTTCCTGCATTCACTTTGAAACCAAGAATCGTTCTCATCAAACACAACATCTCTACTGAACATAAATCCTTTGTTGGATGGGTTATAAAACATGTATCCTTCCTGATTTAAATCATACCCTATGAATATGCACTTTTCTACTTTAGGATCTAGCTTACCTCTTATTTGAGATGGGACATCTACATAAGCAACACATCCAAATATTCTACAATGATCAAGTGATGTCCTCCTACCATGCCATGCTTCATATGGGGTCATCTCATCAAGTGAATTTGATGGCAACCTGTTAATAAGGTAAGTGGTAGTAGATACACTTTCTACCCACAAATAATTTGGTAAACTTTTTTCATTAAGCATTGATCTAGTTGTTTCCACAATCAACCTATTTCTCCTCTCTACTACCCCATTTTTCTCACGGGTGTACCTTGTTGTAATATCCCTGCAAGAATGCATCAAATTCATTGGAGAAGTACTCACCTCCTCCATGTGACCTTATCCTCTTTAGGCTTCTTCTTGTTTGATTTTCCACAAGTGCAAGATACTTCTTGAAGCAACTAAACACTTCATCTTTATGTTTCATAAAGTAAAAGATAGTCCACCTACTGAAATCATCAACGAATGAAACATAATACCTTGATCCTGAAATTGAAGGGTCCTTGCTTGGTCCCCACACATCTATGTGGACAAATTCCAAGTAATCCTCATGCATGTAGCCTTTCTTTGTAAAGGGTAATCTGTGTGATTTACCAAACTGACAAGCACAACATTTATAGATCATATGCTGCTTGGATACATTAGGTATCCCAAGCACACATTGATCTCTATATATTTGCTTCACGGTTCTCTCACCAATATGCCCTAATCTTTTATGCCAAATCTCAAGCACACACAATGTTTGATCCTTGTAATTATAAAGTGCAATGTTTCTTGTATCCTCAAGCTCAAATGTAATTAATCTACCTATTTTTTCTCCCTTGGAAATTCTCTTGAATCCATGTTGGGGGTCTTCCACAAAGGCTCCATATTTGTTGAACTTAACCTCCAAACCCTTTTCCACTATCTGTCCAACACTCATCAAATTCTTGGTGATTGTAGGTACATAAAGAACCCTGCTCAACATATTTCTATTTCTTTCAGAAGTTTTGACATTTCCTACATTGACCATTGAATGCTTGGTGTCATCACTTGTTTGCACTTGATGCTTTCCCTTGGGTTCCTCAAGATCAGAGAGAAGCGCTACATTGCCTGCTACATGGCTTGAACAACCTGAGTCAATATAGAAGAGGTGCTCATCATTCATACCATGTTTTGAAGTCATATTCATTATGAGAAGAGAATCCTCTTGATCCTCTGTGTAATTGTTGAAGTCCTTCCTTGATTTGTATCCTCCTTGATAATTTTTGTTGTAGTTTTTGTTGTAGCCATGGTTGTAGCTTTGATTATGGTTGAATCTTCCTCTTGATTATGATTATCCACTATGTTTGAATCTTTCTCTTGATTGTGAGTATCCACCGCTTTGATATCCTCTTCCTCTTTGATTCGTGAAGTTCCTATAGCACTCATCTATAATGTGATTAGAGAGTCCACATATGTTGCATGGGGAAGAGTTGAAAGGTCTCCCCCTACCTTGCTTACCTCCTCTACCCCTTCCTCTTGAGTTCCTACCTCTCCCTGCAAAGTGAGCTTGAGAAATAGTACCTTCATCCTCTACTTTCTTGCTTTTCCCTTTCTCTTTAGTCTTTCCTTTATTGTGTATAGGGCAGAAGAGTTGTTACCTCTTGATGGTTCTACATTTCTTTTGAGCTTGGCTTCATGGGTAAAGAGTTGTCCCATGAGTGTGGTAAGATCTGGAATCGGCATGTCCATGTATAAGTCCATAGTAGTTGTGAAGGCTTCCCACTTGTCATCTGCCTTGATGCCATTGATTATTTGTCTCACTATTTGCTCCTCTTCAATCTCCTCTCCTATGCTTGCCAATTGATAATCCACATCTTTGACTTTGTTCACAAACTCTGAAACATTCTACGTGGGTTGCTTCCTTTGAATAGTAAACTCAATCCACAATTGATTTTTTCTTGCTCTTGTATTGGAAGAAAAGTATGAAAAAAATGTATCCCAAGTCTCTTGGGATGTTTAAAAATTCCTAATATGTAGAAGAAGGAACTCAGAGATAGAGTTAAGTAGATATGACCTTGCTAATGCATCTTTGGCATACCATGAGTTGAGTCTTTCAAGCTTCTCTCTTGTAGGTTGTCCTTTGCTTCTGAAAATGGGCATCTCCTCATCTCCTGATATGTATCCATAGAGACTCCTTCCTTGTAAATATGTCTTCATCCTCAAGGAACATGCTAGATAATTGTTCCTATCCAATTTGTCAATAAATGAAGGGAAACCATCTCCCATTTTACCTCAAATTGCTCTGATACCACTGTTGGAAGAAATGGATGGATACCTCTAGGAAGTGAGGTGGTACTATCGAAACCTGCTTAGTACCTGCCCTATTTCTTTCTACCGTTATGTAGTAGGCCCTCTTAGCTTGAAAATGACACCAAATAACCACCTATGTACTTTGGAGATGATGCTTCAAACAATTAGATCAAAACAAATAACTTTGCAATTAGCTAGTCGCCAAAACTTGTTATTTTGGTCTTGACACCTGCTGGATATTTTGCTCAGTGCTCACACTATAGTAGCAATTAAGAAAATTAATTTTGAGGGTATCTAATTAGGATTGATACCTAATGATTCCAAGTAGAATCACTTAAAATGATAAACCATACACTGAGCAATCACTTTAGCAATTGGATGCTTACCCCCTATTTTTTAGGAGCTACACAAAGAATGACCAGAGAGCACTTCAATGCGGATTTCTCCAAATTGGCTGAATCAAATGCCTTCAAACTTTGACAACTTATATTAGACTATGATTCGGTTCCAAGAAGCTATAGAACACTGAAATTGGTTGCGCGTTGACTGAGATATGAGCATTCAAAGTTCACTATACTGAGTGGACATAGCAGAGAAGTAGACAGATCTACTCAATGATGTAAATGTATTATAGAACAATGTTATACATGCTCATTGGCATAGAGATGATGCCCAATGATAGTGATCTAAGTGAGCTAAGATGTAAGCTACTTAGAATCTACAAAATATCATCAATAAGATCAGAAATCGGGGCACTAGGGCCGCGGGGTTATAAGTTCCTTTTATAACTATCTTCTTCCAAATTTAAATTTGAATTCAAGTTTGACTCTCACTAAAAAGTGATCCCATTAATCTAGGAGATATTCTCTCAATCCAAATTCGTAACTAATGTTCTATCTACTTCCACGAGTTTGTAGCCTTTTACAAGATTCCTCAAAGGTATAAACCTTTTTTACAATGGTAAATCATTAAGCTAATACAAGGTATGGTTCATATGAGCCATCAAAATCTTCTTCAAGATCTAGCCAAATGTGAAGGCTTGGATTTGCACTAACACTTCTCTCCCACTCCATTTTTTCTCGTATATACTTGGTTGTGATTTCTCTATTAATTCCTCTCTTTTGGAGATAGGAGTCAAATTCATGGGATAAATATTCTCCCACTCCATGTGACCTCAATCTCTTCAAAGTTTTACCTATTTGATTTTCTACAAAAGCAATCAGATGTCTATTTTTATGGTGTATACAATAGTGTGCAGGACTTCTACCCAATAACAATGAGGAATATTTTCTCAGCCATCAAGGCTCTTGCTATTTCCACAATATGTCTATTTTGCACTCACCTATTCCATTCTCTTGTGGTGTGTACCTACATGAAAAATTCCTTTGAATTCCATGAATTTTTAGAAAACCATTGAATTGATTTGATATGTATTAACCTCTTCCATGGAATCTTAATGTCTGAATATAATTCCCTATCTTCTTTTCCACAATAGCCTTGAAATTTTAAAAGTGAGTAAACACCTCACTTTTCTCCTTCATGAAGTATACCCATACTTTTTGTGTATGGTCATTAATTAAAGTGATATAAAACATGCAACCTTCTATAGATGTGGTCTTTGTAGGACAACAAACATCTCCTATGTACTATTTCTAGCACATTCTCACTAACATGCTTATCATGCAGAAATGTTGCCTTTGACTGTTTACCAAATTAACATGCTTAAGATACCTTCTGCATCTCTATAACCTTAAAATTTGATAGTCCATTGACATGCTACTTTGAATACATGAACTTCAGCCTCTACAAATTTGCAGGTCCAGTTTGCTTGTGTCAAATCTCTATGTCAACAATACCACCTACACCTTTTGCAAACATAGTTGTATTTATTTCACAAATTTTCACATTCAAGGTGAACATCCTCCCCACTTTGTTCCCTTTGGAGATCAACCTTCCATTTTTTTGTACTCTTCAGCATATAAACCATCATCATTGAACTAGACTTGTAATCCATGGGCAACGATTAACACAAGCTAGGTCCTTTGTTATATTGGGAACATGCAGTACACAAGCAAGATGTTTGACCTTCCAATCCTCCATGGATAACACTATGGTTCCTATATGATCGATAGGATTTGATGTATCATTAGAAGGTTCAACAGGTGTAGGAATAAGCAATTTCTAAATACTACTAAACCATTTTGCATGGCTCGTCACATTACCATTTAATGTTCAAACATCGGTAGAAGTTGTAATTCATCATGTGATATTTGATCATGCACACCTTCTCTGAATCATCTACACATGGATGAAAAGTTGTTTTGTTTCTTTGTTTTGTTCTGGTTTGTTGGAGCTAGAAAATCAACAATTAATGATTATATGAAGCTTAGGAGTGAAGACTTGAAGAAAAGATTGAAGCCTAAGAGCATGAAGTAAAGTAGAGATTCAGAAAGAGATGGTCTATATACACATGTATATTAGCTTTGTAAATACTTCACAAATACTTGAAGTAATGATGAATCCACACTCACATGTATATATATACACTTGTATATGGTCATGAAAAAGGAGAGAGATGAAGAATAGATGATATAGAGAGGAAAATATCATTAGTTATGTGAGAAAAGTCCATCAAATGTAAGATGAGTTGAATAGAAGAAGATTTCTGAGAATTGCGCGTCGATCTTTTCTCCATTCCTCCTTCTATGTTTGATCATTTCAAGAATCCTTTTGTATATGTCTAAGTCCATATTTAATGCATCTATGGTTAAGATTTGAGAGCCTAATTGTAAACAAGTTGAGAGAATTATGTGTAGGAACATTTATATGTAAAGAAGTGATGAGTGTCTTCTGAAACAGGCGCAATCTAGATGATCAAAGAATTGATCAGATCTTAGTGCATAGTGCAAAGTTTTACACAAATGAGGCGTAAAATCTAAGTTGGAAGGTAAGCCATCTCTGGCTAAAAGCATTTGAATAAATGGGATCTAATTTGGGAGAACCATGCATTAGAAGTTGCAGGTGCCAAAGTCGACTATACAAAAGTACAGTTTTAGAGATAGGTAGATTGTTAGGATCATATCTCAAGATGTACTGAATCTTTTGAGATTATTCAATTTGGATAAGGTGCATAATCTTTAGGCAACACCTTGTGTAAAGTTTCTAATAAAACACATTTGATCATTCAATGAATGAATTAAGTGCAGTAGACTTTTCTGTGTAAAGATTTTCTTCACAGTTAGCTAAAGTTTTGATAACTTGGTAATGGTTTTCCAAAATTTGTTGAGGTTTTGAGTTGTTCTTGATATAGATGTGCTCTAACATCAAGATTAGCTTGTCTTTTGGAGATTAACACTCTCCATCAGTTGTATTAGAGTAGGAATTATCAGAATTGAAGAAAAGGAAGACCCCGACTACTACAGAAATATAGAATTCAACATTTGAAGATTCAAACGGACAAAGTGTGAAGGAAAAGCTAAAGGGAGAGACACAAGAGCAGTCAAAAGGATCAGAAGGAGTAAATTTCCAAGATAAGGTACATTCATTCCTCATAAGGTTGAAGATTTGTTAGTACAAGTGAAGAAAAGATGGGAGATAGTCTCCAAATTGAGAAGTTGGATAGAGAGAACTATCCAGCTTGGTCTATGGGGATGGAAGCTCATCTTATGAGCAAAGATCTAGTAGAAGAAGAAAAGACAAAATTTAAAAATCCTAGTGTTCCTACTAGGGATGAGCTTTCAGATTTAAAGATTTGGATGAAGAAGGATGCTCAAGCAAGAGCATTATCTATATGGCAGTAAATGATTACTTGCTTCCTCATATCAGAGGACTTGAAAGTGCAAGTGATATATGGAGTTCTTTGGAAGATCATTTTTAGAATACAACCAAGTCAAGGAAAGCATCACTATGGGTAGAGTTTACTAAGTTCAAGAAGAAGGCTTCACAATCAATAATTGATTATGTGACAAAGATGAACGACATTGCTAACCCCTTAGGTGCAGTTGATGAAGACATTGAAGAAGATAAATTGGTAAGAAAAATTCTCATAGGTCTAAGAGGAGATGAGAAATGGAAGCCTTTCATTTTGTCAACAGAACTTTCCCTAGATCATTTCACTCCTGATTTGAATCAATTGTTAGGACATATGCTAACTTTTAAGAATGATATCAAAGAAGATGTTGATAAGAGTGTAGGTCATGCAATGTATTCTAAAGACAAGAATAAAGCTATCAAAGGAAAGCAATAATCAGTTGAAGATGAAGGTACTCGAAGCCAAGCAAACTTCCTAAGAGGTAGAGGAAATGGTAGAAGTAGAGGAAGAGGCAGAAATAACAAAGATAATGTCAAAGCTTGTTGGATATGTGGTAAGACCAATCATTTATCTCATGAATTTTGGCATAATAATCAAAGCAATGGTAGCTTTAGTTAGAATTTTAACCAAAGAGGAAGAGGTGGAAGAAATCAGAGAGGAAATTTCAGAGGTAGAGGTGGTAGGAGTTTCTTTGGAAGAAATGGAGGAAGAAACTTCGAAAACCAATCTTACAATAACATCTACTACAATTATGCATCAGATCAGAAAGAAGACTCAACTCTTATTATGAATGCAACATGTGAAGCTTCAAATGAATACTTAAGATTTTTCTATATTGACTTAGGGTGTAGCAATCACCTGAGTGGAAACATTGCTTTGATGACTGATTTGGATCATAAGGCAATCAATCATATAGTTCAAACAAGTGACAATACAAAGCACAAGGTGAAGTCAATTGGATCAGTTAAAGCCAAAGATGGAATTACACTCTTGAGTAAGGTTTTGTATGTTCCTACAATTCCAAAGAATTTGATTAGTGTAGGAAACATTGTGGAAAAAGGATATGAGGTAAGGTTCACTAATGATGGAGTTTATGTTGAAAACCCTAGCCAAGGGTATAAGCAAATTGTTATAGGGAAGAAAGAATGAAGGCTCTTCACATTGAAGATACAAGGTAATGTTGGACATGCCATGTTTACATATGGAGAGCAAAAGGTGTTTGAATTGGATCTTTGGCATAAAAGACTTGGACACTTCAATGAAAGAGGTATCAAAGAGATTATTAATAATGGTTCAGTACTTGGATTACCTAATGTTGCACGTCAACACATGACATACATATGTGAAGCATGTCAATTAGGTAAAGCTCATAAGCAATGATATAATAAGTAGGGTTTCATGTATTCAGAAAGACTTGAATTGGTACATACGGATATGTGGGGTCCTTCAAAGGACTTTAGCAATAAATGGTTCAAGATATTTTGTCATATATGTTGATGATTCTACCAGGTGGACCACTATTTATGTGATCAAAGGCAAGTCAGAAGTGTTTAATACATTCAAACACTATCATGCATATGCAGAAAGAATTATAGGACAAACATTGAAGAGATTAAGATCAGATGGAGGGGGAGAGTATTTCTCAAATGAATTCAGTGATTATTTTTGGAATGCAGGTATAAAAAGAGAAGATACTTGCAGGTACTCTCCTCAACAAAATGGTGTAGCACAAAGGAAAAATAGAACTCTTATTGAGTTTGCAAGATCAATGGTGAAAGAAAAGAATTTTCCTAATTATTTGTGGGTTGAGACTCTAAATACATCCACATATTTGGTCAATAGACTACCATGTAAAGCTTTACAGGGTATGACACCATATGGAGCTTGGTGGGGTAAGAGATCTACATTAGATCATTGCAAAGTATTTGGTTGCTTAGCCTATGCTTATGTTCCTTCCATTTAAGGCATAAGTTGGAACCAAAGGCTGAAAAATATGTGTGCATTGGTTATGATGATAAGCAAATGGGAGACAGGTTGTGGAGTCCATCCACAAAGCAATTTCTTGTATCAAAGGATGTCACATTTGATGAGCAAAGTACTTGGCACTCAGGTACAAATAATACTTATGTAGGTCTTGAAGAAACATTGAATCAGAAGAAAGGTAAATCAAAGGGGATTCAAAATCTAATTTGGAAGGTAAGACATCTGTGGCTAAAAGCATTTGAATAAACAGGATCTACTTTGGGAGAACTATGCATTAGACGTTGCAGGTGTCAAAGTCGACTATACAGAAGTTTAGTTTCAAACCTAGGTAGATTGTTTGGATCATATCTCAAGATCTACTAAATCTTTTGAGATGTTTTGACTTGGAGAAGGTGCAAAATCTTTAGGCGACACGTTCTTCAATGTTTCATTAGAAACTTTACACATTTGATCAGTATATGAATAAATTAAGTGCAGTAGGCTTTTCTGTGTAAAGATTTTCTTCAGAGTTAGCTAAAGTCTTGATAACTTGGTAATGGTGTTCAGAAATTGGTTGAGGTTTTGCGTTGTCCTTGATAAGAGGTGCTTTAACATCAAGAATAGCTTTTCTTTTGGAGATTAACACTCTCCATCATGGTTCTTCAACCGGCAATCACTTTCAAAGTGACCAAGTTTACCATAAGTGTATCATCTCTTCTTGTCATTACTTGAATCATTTCTTTAAGAATTTTTGCTACCTCTTTGGCCCCCTTGACTCAAAACTATCCTCTTCCTCCAACCTTATTTTGTTGTTGAGGTTGATCCTGATTATTGTTTCCTCTTCCACCTTTGAAGCCTCTATCTTGGCCTCTTCCTCTGCAAGATTAGAATACCTGCTCAAAACAAAATTTCCCTTGGGATTTTGAGTCTTCACCTAGGTTCTTTTCTTCAATTATTAGCATGGGCACAAGATCAAGAAAATTTGGAATATTCTTTGTTGTCTGAATTGAAATTCCAATTTGCTTATATGCAGCATCTAAGCCATGTAGGAAAACTTCAACCTTATCATCATCATTGACATTGATGCCAATGGATGCAAGTGAGTCATATATGCTTTTAATTTTTAAGGTGTAGTCACTTACTAAATTTCTCTTTTTCTCCAATGTATGTAGCTCATTCTTGAGTTGTAGTTTTCGTGTCTTTGTATTGGTGGCATACAATGTGAACAAATCTTTCCAAGCCTCTTTTAGAGTTTTGGCATCCTGTATGTCCCCAATTGAAACTGATTTCAGAAGACCTCAAGTTATCAATCCACCTTGTCCATTTATTTTCCTAATCCCAAGTTCATGAAATATATAGGACTTTCTTGTAAAAAATCACTCCCGCACATTTTGATTTATTAATATCTCAATCAATTGCTCTTTCTTTAAAAGGATTTACTTAGTTCTTTTCTTTGTATAGAAAAGTGATGAATGACTTACATGACTAGAATTTTTATTTGGATTCTTTGCGTGCATTCTTTCCCTTAAGTTTTTTGTTTTCACATATAATATTGACCCTTGAAATTGATGTTCCTTATGGTATCTTGGACTATTGTTCTTACTGTAAGTAAGAAATTTTCCTCTTCAATGACCGTTGCATTTATTGTGGTGCTTGATATGTCCTCCAAAGGGAGACTTCTAAACCTTCCTCACACACTACGTTTTCTAGTTGAGGTCCCTAAAAGGCCAATTTGAAAGGAATGATAGGAAAACACATAGATGATGAAGACTTGTAGGTTTAATGGAAAACTTGGACTTTGTCTTAAAATTCCTAAACCTAAAATGCAAAAAAAAATGCTATTCCTTCATAATTCATGGATGCATTAAGGGAAGTGATATGTGAAAAGGAATATGCTCAATAGATCTCTTCATAGTGGTTTTTATTTATTTTACATGAGGTGAATTCATGTGCAAAATGAGACTATAAAGGGTGAACGCAATTATTTACTTCTCTCAAAAGGAGTGTTGGAGGAGAAGGAAGCACTCTATCTTGTTGCTTGTGCATGCACAAGGGGCAGAGAGAAGAGCCCTCTCAGTGTCTCTATAGACAACATCTTATGCAGCCGTGGACTTTGTGATTGTAGGGTGGAATTGGGTTCTTCTTGATACTCTTCTTTCCTAGGAGAAGTGTTGATGCCCATGGATTTTGATATCGCATATGCCGCTTTTTTGGAATGAAGAAGGGACTCTACATCAATGTCTATGCATGGGGACAATTACAAGCACTTGAAGACACACAAGATGACTAGGAGCCATACCTCCCTGCTAATGTGACTTTATAATCTTCTCTATGTTTGGTTTGCAACTATCCCCACCAGTCCTTTTCCATCTAGCAACACATTAATAAAGAGGGGCTATGATTCCACCATGTTAAAAATCTTGGATGAAAAGATCCATTTTGTGTTACATATATGCAATACTCCACCCTCAAGTGACCACAAATGATCCATGGTGCTCTAAGTTGTAAGGCCCTCATTATAAGGAGAAGACATTGTGAGTGCCTCGACATTTCTAGAACCTTGACTTCCAAGTTAGATGAGGCTTATGTGTGACCTTTGATGGTAATAGATGATCTTTGTGAGCATCAGAGTTAGGTAAGGTGGGGCATAAAGTTCCAGGTCATCAGGTTTTCGTTCAAGGCAAGAATAAAGGCCTTGTGGCACTACACAGTTTCCCCATAGAACTCTAATGGGACTGAGTGATAAGGGAGGCTTGACCCCTTCTATAGGGTGCGGGAGCCCTATCCCCTTGGTACATAATGCCGAGATGGTAGGACTTTTGGTCATAGGATATTCTTGGACTACATATTTTGCCGACTATTTTGTCTCTCTTGACTACATTTATCTATACTGACTCCCTTTGTGAAATCTATATAAGCATGGCCCATGTGTAGTTCTACACAACATTGCAAACTAGTAAGCCCTTCATCTAGAGTTTGTGTCACTCTTTATCTACATTTTTTCTCAACTTTTCTACTAGTCCACTCCATTGTGCTATTATTTCTTACATGTCATTAGAGTTGAGGAGGCATTCAGTGGTGCACAAGCAAAAACCTAGAGGTTGTATAGGGTTCAACAACAAAAGGGAGAAGGTTTAAACCGGTGCATCATCATCTAAGTTTGGAGATCAACGTGGTTCATCAAAAGGAGTAGGTGGAGCACAAGTATGAGTACCAATGATTCCATTCATCCCAACATCGTGAAAACAACCACCAACCATCATGAAAAGTAAGCTTCATGGTAGGAATTATGCCTATAGAAGTTTAAAATTATTTCTATCTTTGATTCATATGAGCTTGTAGAGATTGTTCTTGATCATGGGCCCCAAGAACACCTAATAATTCTATCTCAGGAGAACCATTGTGGAAGATATGGAAGGAGAAACATTAGAGCGGAACCATTATGGTATATAGGGAAGGAGAAATGTGTGTTCAAGTTTTGAATTCCTCCCAAGGAATTTTAATTGATAGATCCCACATCCTATTAGCAAAAATAATCAAGCTCTATATGATTGTGCCCCCATTAAAGTATTCAATCATCTTTGTGATCCAATAGGATAAGCTCAAATAAATATGGATAGCCCATGAAGGGGATCACATGTTAATTATCATGATTTTTTATCTTCTCCTAAAACTATTTGAATTTAAACTTTATCTATTTTGAATCAAATTCAAGTATTTATTTAACAAAACGGTAATTATAAAAGACTACATGTGAAATGGCATGCTTGTGTTTCAATTAAATTTTGCTACTATGGTTCCCATTAGAAATTAACATTTTTCTTTAACTACAAAGTTGATGGAAGACCTAAATGGTGGTCCATATGGAAAGCCTAAGTGCTTGACCATAAGCATTGGACTTCACTGAACTTTGAGCTAGAAGCTTCATGTGTACACATGCATTGTTTGATTACTTCTAAGGTTAAGATAGGATGTTAGTTTCTCCAAAAGCAAAAGGATAATTGTTAGAGGACTAAAGACAAGGAGAGAAGACCCACAAAATTTTCAAGAAATTATGGTCCTAAAGTATTGCAAAGCCTTGTAAATGCACTAGAGGAGTCCTCTAGATGCATAATCCTTGAAGACTATAACATTGCTTTTGTGCAATAGTAGGAAAGAAGTGTTGGTCTCTTTTATGAAAGGACCCAAATTTGGGAACATGTATATAAGTTACTTGTGACTCATTTGTACACACTTTTTGCCATAAGCGAGAGCTAACTTTTGGAATTTTGAATTTTCCTCTTCTTGCATGAGTACCTTCTTCTTTGTGAGCTTCTATGTGTGGGTGAGGTGTGGAATGTGTGTCTAGAAGATTTTTCTATCCCTTGGTCATCTCTTTTCATTGCTATTGTGTGTGTGTGTGTGTAGTGTGGGAAGCCTTAAAATGTGAGTAGGTGATTTTTGCTACTCTATTTTCCAGCAATAACTTGGAGAACAGAGATCGGATCAGGCTAAAAATACACCATTAGATGTGTGTCATCGAGAGCTTTGAAAAACTTGCTAGTGACTACATTCAGGTAACAAAGCTAGGAGATATCACCTAATTTAGTAGCTTAGCAAGTCCCAAATCCCTTGCACTTGTTGCTCCATACACCTAGTGTGTCTCTGTGTGTGTGACAAGTTCTTTGGAGTAGATTGGGAGTGAGAAATTAGGTTTAGGAGGTAGCTAACAGAGCTTGCAAGTAGGATATGTCAAACAACATTTCAGAAACCAAAAAGGAAAATCATATTTTCTTGAGTTTTTTGGCCCTTACCTGAGACAAAAACCCAAATTGGATTGCTTCTTTGAGGACCATGAGATTAGTTTTCTATCCACAAAAGTAAGGTATCCAAAGGTGCTTCTTCTATCATCTTTAGAGCCTCCACAATCTGCATCAGAGAAGAGCTTCACATCTATATCAGATGTATATGGATAGTATAGTCCATTGATTGTGCCCTTGAAGTACTTTAGGATTCTCTTGGCTAATTCCATTTGAGGCTTCCTTGGAGTATGCATGAACTGACTCAACACACTTACTCCACTACAAATATCCACTCTAGTTAGTATAGCATAGTTTAAGCTTCCAACCAGACTTTGATATCTAGTTATATCTTCAATTAGCTCACCTTCAGGAGCCCTTAAATTCAAATTTACCTCCATGGGTGTACCTACAACCTTTGCATTCCCCATTTTGAATTTAGAGAGCATATCTCCAATGTACTTCCTTGTGTGAGGAACATACCTTTCTGTCTATATACCACTTCCAAACCTAGGAAGTATGTGAGCAAGCCAAGATTACTACTCTTGAACTCCTCCTTCATTTGAGATTTAATCTTCCTCATTCCTTCTACATCATTTCTTGTAATGATTATATCATCCAAATATACATATAGGTATAAGACCTCTGAATGATTCCTCTTAATGAAGAGGGAAGGTTCTACCTTGCTTACATTAAAACCTTTAGTAAGTGACAAGTCTACGATTCCAAGATCTAGGAGCTTGCTTTAAGCCATACAAGGCTTTCCTCAATCTGCACACATGTTTAGGGTATGATTGATCTTCAAAACCATGAGCTTGAGCCATATATACCTCCTCTGCTATCCAAGCATTTAAGAAATCATTCTTAACATCCATTAAATATATCTTCCAATTCTTGGAAGATGCAATGAAGTATTTCGATGGTAATGCAGCACAGTGCGCTCTCCTTGTCGAGAGCTTCACGAAGATATGCTTGGAGTAGAAAACCAAGCTCCTAAGGCTGCACACAGTACTCTGCACAGAGGCTCTAGAATACATAGAAAACACAGTACACAGGGAGCACGAAGATTGACTTCTTAGGTCTTACAAATGCGATCGAACTTACAGTACGGTGACTAACCAGGCCACTATATGTTTTATTAAAGAACATATACAAAGAAGTGTCCATTGGCTATTTGGCCTTTCACATGGATACTAACGGTAACAATCTCCCACTAAAGGCCAACATGGCCAAAGTAACTATGGGAGAAAACTAAAGAATGATAAAGAATACCTGATTGTTAGTATACAAACTATACCTCCCACCTCATGGGCATGTTACACAGTATACAAGTGACTGTGTAAGATCAAGAATCAAGTAACCCCCATCAAGTGACAACAGTGTCAAAAGTTATCCTATGGTAGAGCTTTAGTCAAAGCATCTGCAACATTATCTCGAGTGTGAACCTTCTTAAGAATAATGCGCTAAGTGGCTAAGCAATCTCTAATGCAGTGATACCTCACCTCAATGTGCTTGGTCTTTGCATGATAGACTGGATTCTTAGCCAAAGCAATGGCACTCTTACTATCAATGAGCAAGCGAGGTACATGCTGAGGTAAACCCATATCACAAGGAAGACGAGAAAGCCACAATGCTTCCTTACATGCCTCACTTGCTGCAACATACTCTACTTCTGTGGTGGAAACAGTTGTACATTCTTGAAGACGAGATCTCCAAGAGATAGCACCTCTAGCAAAATGAAAAATGTACCCTAATGTAGACTTATGATTGTCTACACAACCATCATATTCAGAATCTGTGTAACCAATAATGGATGCTTTCCTTCTACCTAAGCATAGATACTTGTCCTTAGTGCCACTCAGATATCTCAAAATCATCTTGATCGCTTCCCAATGTTTCTTGCCAGGATTAGACATATATCTGCGCACAACACCCACTGCAAATGCAATGTCTGGTCTCGTAGCTACCATAGTGTACATGAGACTACCAACAGCAGACTGATAAGGAATTTTGGTCATGAATTCCTTTTCCTCATCTGATTTGGGGCAATCATCCTTGCTCAATTTCACATATGTTGGTAAAGGTGTACTCAATGCCTTTTCGCCCTGCATATTGAACTTGTGAAGTACTTTGGATATGTACTCACTTTGAGATAAGTATATGCATCTTTTACTCCTATCACAAGTATTGACAAGTCATAAGAGGACTTCCCAGCAATCAACTTCTTTTTGAGAATTGACAAGTCATAAGAGGACCTCCTAGCAATCAACATATCATCGACATAAAGTATCAAACACATCAAGATGCCATCTGAGCATCTCTTTGTGTAGAGACAATGATCCTCATTGCTTCGAGAATAGCCTTGAGACTTCATAAAAGCATCAAACTTTTGGTACCATTATAGGGGACTGTTTAAGTCCATACAAGCTCTTCTTGAGCTTACAAACTAGACTTTCCTTGCCAAGAACTACATAACCCTCTGGTTGTTCCATATAGATCTCATCTGTAAGATCTCCATACAAGAATGTAGTTTTCACATCCATTTGGACTAACTCTAAGTCCTCCATTGCAATGAATCCAAGCAACATGCGCAGGGTAGTCATCTTGACCACTCGAGAGAAGATTTCCTCGAAATCAACACCATGTTGTTGCTTAAAACCCTTTGCAACAAGTCATGCTTTATACTTTGGAGAAGCACTATCTTATGTGAATTTCAGCTTATATACCCATTTACATGGTAAAGCTTTCCTGCCATTTGTCAAAGGTACTAAATCCCAAGTACCATTCTTGTGAATAGAATCCAACTCACTCTTCGTGGCACGCTCCCACTTGACATGATCCTCTATCTGCATAGCCTCTTTGTAGCAAGAAGGATCACCGGCATCTGTTAGCATAAAAAAATCTAAAACTTGAACATATCTATCAGGTGGTTGTGAGACACGTGTAGAACGTCTCAATTGTTGCTGAATAGGAACATGTGCAGACTGATATGAATGGACATTCTCTTGAACATCCCTATGTGCAGCATTTTTATGCATGCTAACCGGAGGACTATTATCCTCAAACACCACTCTTCTCACTTCAACCTCCTTAATGGGCTCTTTATGCATCTTAGACTCACTGAAAATGGCATCACTACTTCTGATTACTGTCCGTGTTTCATGATCCCATAAGTGATATCCAAATTGTCCTTCTCGACCATATCCAAGAAAAATGCATTTCTTTGACTTATGGTCCAACTTTTGTCTAAGATTCTTGGGTATATGAACATATGCTTCACACCCAAAAACTCAAAGATGATCATAATATGGTGGCTTCCATGTCCACAGCTCGTGCCACTTTGAGACCTTTGGCAGTACTAGGTGAAAGGTTAATCACATGAATTTCAGTCAATACTGCTTCTACCCAAAAGCCTTGTGAGAGGTTTGCATGATGCAACATAGAGACTACTCTATCTTGAATAGTTCTATTCATCCTCTCAGCTACACCATTCGATACTGGGGTATAAGGAGCTGTAAACTCTCTACAAATCCCTCTCGACTGATAGAAGAGGCTCAATTCATGTGAGGTATACTCACCCCCATTATCTGAACGTAAAGCGTCAAGCTTAGTTCTTTTTTCAGTCTCAACTAAAGCAAGCCATTTTCTGAAAGTAGGAAATACCTCATCCTTTGATTTGATAGGATATACCCAAACTTTTCTGGTAGCATCATCTATGAAAGTGACAAAGTAAAGAGAACCACCTAAGGACCTAGTGGGCATAGGACCACACACATCTGTATGAATGAGATCTAAAGGTTGAATTGAAGATTCAATGTGCGTTCTATGCACATTTCTGGTTTGCTTTCCATACTGACAATGCTCACAAAATGAAAAATCAAAGAAAGATAACACAGGTAAGTAGCCAGAATGAGAAAGACTTTCCATTCCACTACGTGATATATGGACCAAACGACCATGCCAAATACAAGCCATGGGTTGTTCAGTAACAGCTAACAAGTGTTCTTTCTGTCATACAAATAAAGGACAAAGTGAGCCAACTTTGCTTCCTTTTGCAATAACCATATTGCCCTTTGATATGCGAAAGGACTGAGCATAGAAGACCACCTTGTAACCAAGGTCATCAAGTTGACCAACTGACATCAAACTGCGTGATAACTGAGGTACATGGCGTACATTATGCATAGTAAATTTTGAACCATCAATGAATTGCAGAACCACATCTCCAATCCCCACCACATCACATTGGTAAGAGTCCCCAAGTCTCATGGTACCAAGAGACTTTGCTGCATAATTAGAGAACCATTCTCTATGTGGTGTCACATGGAAAGAAGCACCAGAATTTAGCAGCCAAGTTCGGGAAAGAGAATCAGCCATTAAAGCCTCAGTTGGCACAGTACTATCAAGTGTCAACACATCAGCATCAGTAGAAATAGCATTAATTTCTTCAATCTTCAGAGTCGAAGTAGATGATGGAGGTAACTATTTAACATGCCCATCAACATTCTGTCCTTTACCTTTAGCATTCTTTAATGCATAACAGTCTTTCTTCTTGTGTCCTTTCCTATGACAATAATGGCATTCGATATCCCTCTTCCTTGATTTACTTCTACTCTTATTTCATTGACCATTGTTTTCCTTGTTCTTGCTACTGCCACGTTGTTGATACTTTCCTTGGTATGAATCATGAACATTATATGCATCTCCACTCTGAGTGCCAACCATAGATTTTCTGGAAATCTCCTCACTCATGAGTGCTCCACATATGTCATCATAGACGAGTTTACCACTAGGTGCACTATTGCTAATAGTTGCGCAAAACGTATCCCATGATGATGGCAAGGTGCATAACAACAATAGTGCTTTCATTTCATTATCCATATCCATTTTCTGAGCCTGTAATTGAGAGAATATAGCATCAAAATCATTCAAATGAGCAGCAACACTATCTGTGTCCTTCATACCAAGGTCATATAATTTTCTCATCAGATAGTCTTTATTTGATGCCGTCTCTTTTTGGTATGTATTGCATAACTTCTTTCAAAGCTCCTCTGCACTTTCACAGTCTAATACTCTAAAGTAAACATTATCTCCCAGGTGCAAGCAAATGGTAGACCTGGCCATTTCATCTAACTCATCCCAATCATCTTCATCCATGTCAGCAGGCTTCTTTGAAATTCCATATACTGGCTTCCATTGCCTCCTTTGAATCAGCACATCTTTAATCTGATTCTTCCATAGAGCAAAGTTTGTGCCATCAAATTTTTGGATCTCAAAATGGTCTTTGCCCTGCAAGTTATAGCTCCTCCTCGAAACACTAGCGCTAGACCCTGATCCACCAGATGTGCCTGAGACCTCTGATGCCATGATGGTAGAGAACTGAATAGAATGATAATGGAGCTAGAAGAGTCTGAACACCAATGAATAAGTGTATCAAGGAGTAAATCGACCACTGTATAGTTGACAAAACCAAAAATCTAGAAAACTTTTGCCAGAGTATCCTCTACAAAATGAGTGTATGACCAGTGTCAAAATATCATAAAACTATGAGTATTGACATCTTTTCCTACATAGTGAATCGCTGACTCCACTGCATATAATCAGTTACCCAATAGAAGCCAACTAGGCTTATCGAGCACCTATGAACAACTATCATACATCTCCTATGGCGAGGCTGGGTAAGTCTTCCACCTGCATCACCAAAGAGACCCCAAGATCTGGGTGTCTCCCAGTTAAGAAAACCTCACCAGGACCCTCTTTATCAAACGTAAAAGGCGTTATGCAAAGAAAAGGCGTTATGCAAAGAACATAACAGCTATATCAATGACCACATGGACGTACATAAGCGGTATCCACAGAAGCGTACATAGTGTCTATGTGCTCAATATATGCAGTAAAATGACACTAAAGGCTGAATACACAGCCCAAAAACTAGCCAATAACACTTGCAAGTGTCTATCAACTCTGATATTTTAGGCTCAAAAAACTTGCATAAATTTGAAGCAACTGCTTCCACCAAAACTAAAACCTTTCAAGAAACCTGTAGTTTTACGAGTGTGGCTGAAAACACAGCCCCAAAGGTTGATATTTATTGTCGGAGAAGTACAAACAACACTCTTCTTGATGTTCTTGGACCTTTGTGAAGAGAACTATGTGCAGAAGTACTCCAAAATGGCTCCAAAAGACACCCAAAAATGCTTCAAAAATAGGCTTTGAAAGCAAAGAATGAAGCTTTGAGGGACCAAAACATGTTCAAGGTAATGTCAACCTTAGTCTTTCCCCTTCTTTAGACACCACAAGAGTGTAGACTAGTGGCAAGAGATTGTCACAGTTAAGCGAGCTTCGGGGGGAACAGTACTGGGATGGGTGACCTCCCGGAAAGTACCGGGAACCTCTATATTCCTTGATTGTTGAGGTCCTCCCTCGCGCGCAGCCAACAATGCCAACCATGACTTTGGTGACTCGGATGAAAAGGTATGCCAAGGTCTATGCTTTGGTCGCCGCCTTAGTCGTAAGCTTTGGAGAAAGCCTAGGGGGGGTGCTCACTTTGCTCGCACAAAAGGAACAAGGCTTTTGCCTCGAACTGTTATGATACTAGTGAAGTATTTTGATGGCGATGCAGCACAGTGCGCTCTCCTTATCGAGAGCTTCACAAGGATATGCTTGGAGTAGAAAACCAAGCTCCTTAGGCCGCACACAGTACTCCGCACAGAGGCTGCAGAATACGTAAAAAACACAGTACACAGGGAGCACGAAGATAGACTTCTTAGGTCTTACAAATGCGGTTGAACTTATAGTACTGTGATTGACCAGGCCACTATATGTTTTATTAAAGAACATATACAAAGAAGTGTCCAGTGGCCATTTGGCCTTTCACATGGACACTAACAATCACATGCAACACTCATGAGTACCCTAATAGTAGGCATTTTTGCAATAGGTGAAATTTTTTCTTCATAATCAATACCTTCAGTTTGTACAAACCCCTTTGCTACAAGCCTTGCTTTGTATCTATTAATTGAACAATCAAAATTCTCCTTTACATTGTATATCCACCTTCAGCCAATTACCTTCATAGATGGTGTCTTGGGTACCAACTCCCAAGTCTGATTCTCTTGTAAGGCTTTTATTTCTTCTTCCATGGCACACCTCCACTATGGCTTCTTCTTGACTTCTTCATAGGAAGAAGATTCTTTAGAGTTTGAATCTTGTGCTATATATATTGAGTGTTTAGTGACCAAAGAAGTATCATATCCATACCTTTCAGGCTTCCTTCTCTCTCTAGTAGACCTTCTTATAGTTTGTTGGGATGATTCTATCACATCTCTCAATTCCTTCACTTTGGCTTTGCGTTTGGAGTTCCAAGAGTTGAATTCCCTTCTTGGAGTCTTCTCATCATCATCAGAGTCACGTGATGCTTCAAGTGTAATCTCATTCTTCTTTGATAATGTTGGGAAGTCTTCCTCTAGATCATAGGGAAGTTCGATTTTCCTACAATCATCGTCAAACCAAGATTTGTTTTCATAAAACACAATATTTCTACTTATAATGAACCCTTTGTTGCCTCGATTGTATAGCCTATAACCTTTCTAATTAAGGTCATAGACAATGAAGATGCATTTCTCTACGTTTAAATCCAATTTTGCCTCTGATTTGTGAAGGTATGTGTGCATATGTTAGGCACCCAAAAAATCTGTAATGATCAAGGCTAGGTCTTCTTCCATTCCATGCTTCCTATGGTGTCATGTCATCCAATGCTTTTGATGGTAATCTAATTATCAACTATGTGGCCATAGATATAGCCTTTGCCCACAAGTAATTGGGTAATTTCTTCTCATTTAGCATTGATATTGCAGCTTGCATAGTATTTTTGCACCGGACTTTGACATTCTCTGACTGATAGAGTTCAAGTAAAGCTGTTAATTTTTTAACTTCAGAAGATTCGGATGGCTGAGAGCTTCCAATAAGGTCTATTGGGCATGTTCGAGCATAGTATAACGTTGATTTAAGTCAGTGTTCTCTTATTCTAGGGCAGCAAGCCCCTTCTATAATTGTTGGTGGTCCGTAGTGATTTGGCGATGGCGATCTTCTAGGGTCTGGTATTCGCTCTGGAGCTGATATACACATTGATGTAATATAGAAAACATATTATTTACATGTAATGATGCTGGGAAAGTGGAAGATGCAGGGGGGATGGGAAAGGGATCATGAATGAAGTGGAATCAAGAGGTGATGTGGGGGGAGGGGGTATGGGAGATTGTGGTAGGGTGGGGAGAGGGAGTGGTGTTGTTGTTGGTGATGTTTCCATGGTGTCAAAAGTGTGTGTGACCGTGTAGATGGGGATAGTGGGTGGGGTGGATGTGATGTTAGTGAATAGGGTTGTGAAGGTGGGCATAGTAACCCCTCTAAGTTGGGTGCCTAAAGAGAGAGGAATTCCCATAACATATGTGGTGATTTTGGAAGTTGGGGTGGTCATGTCGTGGGGAGAAGTGAATTGTGCAGTGAGAGGTGAGGAGTGTGGTGATGGTGGTGCCTCATGATGTTCTTCCGTCTGTGTGGTATCTCCTGGTGCTGATACATCTATGTGAATTTGCTTTCTGGAGTGAAGGGGCCGGGTAGGCACTCGTTGTTCAAAGCGATGAACGTAGGCAAGGGCTGAATGAATGGCTTCATCCAGGCCAAGTGCATCCGCGTGAAGGTTCAGAGACTCAATAAATTGGTCGTCGACCCCTTCTTCTGCTAACATTTGACTTATTAGCATCTTCCCTATTTCCAGTGACAATTTGTGATGCTCCTGTACTCTTCTCATAGTCTCATACAATCTTTTTATCTAGGCAGTATAAGCTGGGGCACTCACTAGTTCTGAAGATTCTTCGTGCTCTTGGTCGTATTCTTCATCTGCCTCCTCTTCAGTCTCTTCTTCATCTTCGTCTACTTCCACTACTTCAGGTTGGGTAGGAGCAGAAGTCCCTGTGGTTGATTGTGGTCCTCGGTCTGAGCTTCATCCGTCGCAAGGTTAGCCTCGTTAACCATCCTGGCTATTTCTTCATCTGTTAAATCATCCACAGTGTAGCCCTGTGGGAACCCCAAGTCGGAGGGGATAGGAGGGAAAACAAGACTAGGCCCTTCTACACTTAGCTTGGGTAAATGAATAGTAAATGGAGGGACACGTCTTGTTTGAGGTGGCGTCACCTCTGGTGTGAGGGTGGCACCCCTTGTCGGTGCACATGGTAGTTGGACTACTCCTCTCATTTTCTTAGATGGTGGCCCTATTGTTGATGGCCTTCTCTGGAATTCCTGAGCTCTGGACCACACTAGTGCTCTTTGAATAGGCACATCATAAGCTAAGCACCTATAAATGATCCTTGTTAGCGTGCAGCATCCATGAAGCACATTCTTATGTTTCTTATTCCAGTGCTGATGTGCTAAGTGGATTTGATCTATGATCTTGTGTGGTAGATTGATTGTGAGATTTTCTATCTCCACCAAGTACAAGCTGAACAAGATTCTTTTCGGTGGCATAGTGAATCGTTCTTGAACGGGGAAGGTGAAGTGTTGCATGATCGTGCGTAGGTGGAGGGTGATTAGTCAGAGCGTTTATTATTCACTAATTTTGTCAATACATTGCATAGAATCCTATTTGGGCTCTGAGCCTGTCCATTAGCTTGTGGGTGATAGGGGGCAGGCTTCTTATGTATCACCAAGAATTCTTGGAGAAGGTTTTCTATGACTTCATTCAAGAAGTGTGTGCCTCTATCACTTACTAGCTTTATGGGTAACCGGTATCTTGTGAACACATTCTCAAATAAGAACTTAGCTGTCGTTTGAGCATCGTTCTTCGTTGTGGCTTTTACTTCTACCCACTTGGTTAAATAATCTATGGCCACGATGATATATTCAGCATGTGAACCCTTGGCTGGGGGATTAATAGGACCTACAAAGTCTATTCCCCACTTAGAGAATGCACGTCCACCCATCATAGGTTTCAGTGGCAAGTGGACATGGATGCATCATAAGTTTCATGTTCACCACTAGGTTGTGCAAGCACACATCCAATAGCATAATTGGATACATCTACGTGAACATGGAAGGGCTTATTCCAATTTTGATGCTGAACATAATCGTCGTTTAAGCTCATTGAAGGAGTTTTCACATTCTTCAGCCCACTCAAAGTTAGTCAAAAGTCCGTACAGTGGCTTTGCAATGATGGCATACATGCATATAAACCGTCAGTAATAACCACAAAGCCCCATGAAAGCTTGCACTTCCCTGACATTCTTTGGCCTAGGTAGCTCTACTATAGCTTTAACTTTCTCCTCATTCGTGGATATGCCATTCTTTCACACTATGTGTCCTAGAATCTTGCCCTGCCTGAACATGAAAACACACTTTTCTGAGTTCAGGCAGACTTGATATTCTCTACATTTGTCAAAGCTTTGCCTGAGTTTAGGTATATGTGTCTGTCTAATGTTGGAATGAGCATAGAGATCATCAACATAGACTTCCAAATTCTTCCACAAGAATTCTTTGAACACATGGCACATTAGCTTCTGAAAGGTAGCGGGCGCAATGGTGAGACCAAATGGCGCCCGAAAAGCAAATATGCCCCACTCTGTGGCAAAAGCCGTCTTATGCTGATCTTCCGGAGCAATGGCTACTTGATTGTAGCCAGAAAATCCATCAAGGAAACTGTACACTTCCTTGCCTGCTACTCTTTCTAATAGATGCTCAGTAATAGGAAGCGGATAGTTATCTCGAATAGTGGCTACATTAACCTTCTTCAAGTTAATGCACACACGTAGCTTTCCATTCTTCTTGGGCACCACTACAATGGGTGATACCCATTCAGTGTGCTCAATTTCATAGATAAATCCAGCTTCGACCAAGCGATCTATCTCTTCTTTGATCTTGGCAGCATAATTGTCATTATATGTGTATGGCTTTTGCTTAGAGGGTTTGGCATTTGAAGTCATGGGGATAATGTCTGAGCATATGTCAGGATCTACACTTTCAAGTCCTTGTAACTCCAAGCAAATACATCTCTGTATTCTCTTAGCAAAGCTATCAACTCGTGCTCTTCTTCTTTTGTCAGGTCATGTCCTATGTAACTACATCTCTCCTCTCCTTCTTCTATGGCTACAACTATTTTCTTGGTGGTTTCTTTGTTATCATAGGCCTCTCCGGATTGTGCCTCGCATTTGGGCATTCTTATCACGACTCTCATATCATCTATTTCATACTTCTTAAAGTTTTCAAGGACCTCAAACAAAGATTCTTCTTCCTTTGGTGTGACTTTTCTCTTCTTTCTTTTCTTGCCTTCGCTCTTGGCGGTTAACCTCACATCATTCGAAATTTCTCCATGTCTCTGAGGGTAAGCTTCTACTTCATAGAAGTATTCTTCATCTGATGCAAAAGGTGGGTCCATAATGATTGACTCTAGATTCGAGTCATTTGCATCCTCGAATGCATCAGTGCTATGTTCACATTCTTCCAGAACCGAATCTCCCATGATTGGCTCTATTGTGAAAACTGAACTGTCATAGCCATCCTCATCATAGTGGGGTGTCCATTGTTCTTCATTGATGGCAACATCCATTGTTGCTAGAATCTCTGCCCAACCATGAGGTTCAAATTCTTCGTCAGGAAATACTACAAGCGCATAGGTTGGGTCTTGAATTGATCTATGGGTTTCCTTCGCACCTATCTCTCTAGCTTTTTCTCTCTTCTCTTCTTCTACTGCTACTTTACACATCCACAAGTGTGTGTCTTCATGCATCCATGAGGATCCTGATCGTATGGAATGCACTGATTCTGTATCGTCTTTAGCTCTATGGATGGAATTCCACTGAATAGGCGGTACGTCTCTATGAGAGTAATCTTTGAGATTGACTTTGGTGGTAACACCTAAGTGTTGCAAATACAAAGAATTGGTTCCCTAATCTTGTACCACTTGCAACTGTCGCATAAATGGTATTCCGAGAACCATCTCATAGGCATGAGTTTTGCTAAAGTCACATATAGCAAAAGTATGCTCAAACGCCACACCACATGTAGTGAGAGTTATTCCTTCTAGCAATCCTAAGGGTTTCTCAATGTGACCATCGACCATCTGCAATTTCATTCTCATGGGCCTGAGTGCTGGCTTGCCCCAACGCTTCCATAGGGAAGTGGTAGCAATTGTAACTCCTGTACCTGAGTCTAGAATGGCCTTGGTTGTGTATCCTTGATGGGTAATGGGAAGATAGGTGTTCCCTTCTCTGCTTTCACTCATGTCTCCTATCTTGTCCAAGGGTATTTCTGGCACTGTGCGATGAGATCCTACCTGGGAACGAGGTTTTGCTGTTTCCGGCACTTGATTGGCTACATGTTTCCACAGTTTTGGCCTGACCTTGAGTAGTTCTTCTAAAGTGACATTGCACTGCACTTTGGTATTTTTCACTACCTCTGTGTTCCTAGGTATGATTGAGTCTTCATTTCTTACCATGACTGTGGGTGCTCTCATGCAAGTAGACTTAGTTTCCCATGGGCCTATGAAATGAGGTAGTTCTTGTAAGGAATTAGACTCGAAGTCTAATTTCTCATGAGATTGGGCACTCTCCTGCTCCTCATAAATGGAAGGAATGTCCTGTGGGAATTGATCATGCGCATCATCCACAAGTTCAGTGGGAGGAGGGACTTCACTTTCTTTAGCCCATTTCTCTTCTTGAATCTCTCACAGGAGCTCTGTTGAATACCTATTCATAGAAGAAGAGGTGCCTGGTTCAGTGGAATTAGGCGCATAAGCTTCTTGGGGGGGAATGCTTATTCTTTCACTTGTCTTGTCTCTTCCTTGGGGGTGACTTCCTTATCAGATCTTGCAATTATGCTCTCCAACTTCTCCAATAGTCCATCAAAGTGCAACTGTGCCTTAGCTGAGTAAGAGTAGTTGAAGAGGCGACTAGCTTCAAACATGTTATGAGCCAACGCTACCATTTTAGCACAAAGCTTGGTTCTCTCTATCTCTAGATCAGCTCTAGGGTAGCATCTATCATGATCTATAACATTTGGCCCTTCTTGGATTCTGGCCTGATATGCATTAAGCATCATGTCTATGTCTTCAAGATTGGGGTCAGCTAATACTGATCCTAGTCTAGGGGGTGCTGGGATTGTATGTTGTGGGTTGAAAGGTGGTGGATTAGGTGGTGGTAGGGATGAAAGTGATGGTGGTATGTGAGAGTGTGTTTGAGAGGTGATTTCTACAATTTTGGCCTTTGTTTCTCTTATGCTCTCTTCTAATTCGCTCATCTTCTTAGACCATTGTCTTTTCATCCTTTCCCGGCTATCTTTCCAGGCTCTCGTCCGTTTCTTGGTTATGCTCTCAGTTTCACTAACTTCGGCACTTTTTCTTGGGCCTAAACCTTGGTTCTGCTGCAAAGCCTGAGCTCTGGTGACCACTTGCACAGGTGCAGTGGAAGTTACACTTCCTGTTGAGTCTACTACTAACCCAATAACATTGATAGGAGTGATTTTTGGCATATTATTGGGATTCTTTGGGCAATCTCACAAGAGATGCTCCTTTCTGCAATCTTGGCAAAAGCTTTGAATTGTCACCGATTGGGGTTGTGTAAGGGCAGGCATTGGACAATCACGAATGAGGTGATCTCCATGACATCTGTAGCATGGTCCTCTAGCGAATGGGAGTCTTACTTGCCTAGGTTGAGGTTTAGGGTTGGGATTTGTGTACATGATATTTGCATACTCTGGATCCCAACTAGGTTCACTTGGTTCTTCACAATAGTAGGACTCACTATGCTCAGGTGACTGCATGTAGTAGGCCTCGGGGCTATTAATATGTGTAGAATCAAAACTCTGATCACTAGGGTCACCTTCTGAAAGCAATGGAGTGATTGGGAATATGGTTCTATTTAGGTTTTCTTCTATAGCTGCATACTTTACTGGAATCACATTAGCTGGAGCAAGGGGTTGCTGTGTTAGAACTCGTTGAGGTCTTGCCATATGGTCACCTCCACATGTGTAGCATCATCTCACTAGGGTGAATCGGGGTATCTGTTTGCTTGAGACACCTAATTTCTGAGCTACCTTCTCTGCAAGTTCCTCAATAGACGTGGATTGTCTGGAAGAGATGTTGGTAGACATATCTAAATCTTTGTAAATTTTTGAAAGCTCCAACTCCTCTCCTAGATTATGTCTATGTCTATACACATGCATAAGCATTCTTCTATGGTCCTAGGGTCCTTCAGGTACACATATGATCTCAATTTGGTACTCAATAAACCATCTAGGAATAATGCCACTTGTTTGGCTGGAGTAGGTAGCTCTGGAACAGGGCACCTCTCTAAGTATTGCCTAAATCTTCTTCCTCCAAGTCTAACTATTTCTTGAGGTGTTTGTTTGAAGCTATGAATCAATGAGGAGGTAGTATGTCATATCCCGCTCTTAGAGAATTCAGTAATGAATACCTCTAGAACTTGGTCTATGTTCCTGAACTGTCTCTCATTTAGCGCTTAAAACCATGTAAGGGTTGTGTTCCTAAGGGTTAGACCAAAGGCATTGTATTGCATGAATAGGTCCTCAACTTGTTCAACTCCCAAGACTTGCCTAAACTCAGCCACATGATTGTAGGGGTCTCTAGTGCCATTGAAGTAATTCTTCATGGACTTAACCAACTCGGTTGGCCTCAAGGTTCTAGTGTGTTCCCTAGGCCTTGGCAAAAGAAAATCATCAGCATTTCTTTGGTTTCTTGGGGCTCTAGGTCTCTCAGTTTCCACTCTATCCATCTCTATTCTCATCCTTTCTCTTCCCAAGGGGTTGGCAAAACTTACCTCTGGCCTGTCTCTACTTCTGTCCCTTTCAGCTCCATGAGCTTGTGATGTTCCTGCTCCTTGGTGGCCATAAGAGACATTAGATCTTGGTTGGGGAAAAATAAATTCACCCTTCCAAGTGCAGGCATGCCTACCATGCTCAGTGACCACAAAGATCCTCTCTGAAGTATTGTCTAAATAGGTCACTTTGCCTGGGCTATCAGGATCTTTGAATTCATAGATTGTGATCGTTCCTACCTCATTTGGCTAATCAGGCTTATACCTCCCAAAGGCTTCGTCAGTCTCTCAGTTTAAGAGCAGGTCTATGCTCTTATTGTCTTGGGGAACCCACTCTGGCATCATAATTCTAGTAAGAACCCACTCTGGCTCTCCACCTATGTTTCCTTGCTCTAGGTCACCTATGTCCGTTTTTGGGATCACATTACCAAATTCATCTTTCCTATTTGGGTAGGTGGTGACCACATACATGGTTCCTTCTTTGTCCAGGTATGCACCATTTTCAAACTTGACTGTCGGATGTTCGAGTCCAATGGGTTGGTCAGGGTTTTTCATTTGGACCACATATCTTCCTAGGCTGTCCTCATAGATGCAAGAACCTAATTGGTTGGTCCTAAGGTATTCGAGTTGCGTATTGTAAGGGCCTTCGACCCTTTGTAAGTATGGCATGCATGAACTTCCTGTGGGTCTCTCCATACCATGAGACATCTCAGACTCGCTAGTTTTAGAGCTAGGGTAGTGCGAATAATGGCTCAACTGCTAGGCCCAAGACCTAGCAGTATAATTGACACTAGCCGCTGAAGACCTAAGACTCTGTCTGTCTCTCCCTAGGTGTCATCCTGATCTAAGGTTCATATGCCTAATTGAATGACCTCAATTTTTCCCAAGTACAACCTTGTTGCGGATCAATTTGTATTAATCACTTGTTCTTTTTAATTTTCTTAGGATGTCACTTCTTGGCCAATCAATCTTCGTCACAAGGAACACTTAGGCTTTATCGTACTTGAGTTTGGTCGCTTGATTTAAATTCTTTTCCCTTAGGTTGTTTCGCAAATGTAATTTCTTTGTACTTGCACTTGAGTGATTAGAATTCTTGGACTTGGTCGTGCTTAACGTAACCTTAATTGATCAAAACCTCTATTCGTACTTAGCCTAAGCTAGGAATTGACAGAGGGTGTTGAGAATTTCCAACCTTTAGTTTCTCTCCTTGGTCGAACAAGTGATGGCACAAGTGTGTGAGTGAGAAGCACACCAACATGCACACACATACACACACATGCACACACAAGGCAAGAACAAACAGAGAGACAATGGAGTAACTTCTATTGCGGTTCTCATACAAGTTCAATTCCACAACAAGCTAACTTCAAAACTCAGCTCTCTAGCCCTATTTATAATTTTTGACTAGCTTTGGTCTTGTCCAGACCTAGTGTCCGGCCTAGTTAAAAATTAGGTCCCTAGGCTAATTTGAAGGCTCAAACGAGCTCAGTAAATTATGAAAATTGGTACATAAATACTAGTGATACTCCTCAAGCTCGAGGACTCCTCGCATTGTACAAAATGGAGTAGGAATAATAAAAAAATGGTATTTACAATGAAGTGAAGTGACTACAATCACTGTTTGGAAATATTGTTACATGGAAAAATTATAGGCCTGTTTTCCAGATCTGCGTTGACTGCTTTGCCTGCTCATTCCTTGCTCTCACTCTTGTCTTTGGCTTCCTTCTCTCGTAAGTCGTTGACTGCCCTGACCATACCAACACCCCCTTTAAGATAAACTTCCATTCTAAGTGACCAAGCTGAGTAGTTAGCTCGATCCGATTTTTCTATGAATGAAGGAAATCCATCTACCATGTTGACTAGTTTCTCTGATACCACTATGAGAAGATGGTGAGATTGCTTCCAAAGATGAGGTGGTGCTGCTGCACAAATCCAAGTCACACTTGCCAATCTAACTTCATGAATGCCTAATATACTTCATTAGCTTTACAATGATGCATAAAGATCCACTATGTCCTTTGGAGCATCATTTTCAAATTATTGGATCCAAACAAATAATGTATATATGCAAGAAATGAGAAGAACCTTCTATTTTTTGGGAATAGAGGGTTTCAAAATTATGCTCAAAGGTCACAACCAATTAGCAAGTCGAGGGGGTCAACACAACTTTTTAGGATCTAGAAGATGTGCAAACATAGTCATCTTCTTTGCTTCATAGCTTGAGCTCTACTAAACCAAAATTGATAAAATTTGATATGTGAACACTAGACACCTTACTCTAACTATGTCAAATTAAAGTACAACAAATGAATGAGTACACACAAAGAAATCGATTTGAAAACTTCACTATAATGATGAAGATGGCGGAGAACACAATAGACAGAGATATACTCAATGAGGTGTATCAAAATATGAATGCTATTGCACAGATAGAACATTTAAGAAATTGTAGGGGACTACATGTAGATAGCATGAAATCAATGTATGCTCAATTTTGCAGCTCAACACTCTTAAAATGGCTCCATATCTTGTGACTAAATACATGTGTATTTATACACATTGTTTGAGTTTGAATTTGAATTTTCCCTCACCTAAAAGTGACCCTACATGTAAGGAATTGAGCTCACAACCTCTTGGTTAGGAATGTGATGAGCTAACCACTTGCCCCAAAATCCATGGTTGAGGATTACTTCATAATCCTCTCTCTTAGGGTGTAGTTCAACCATCTCCTATGTGTCAAGGGTATGGTTCAACCATCTCCTACCTATCACTTTATTACACTACACTGTGGGGAAGTAAGTGATTTGATTCATCTAACAAATAAGTCATGGGTTTATTTTCCTAACTTCACAAGATTCATTCTTCTTTTGAGTTTTACATTTATCAAAAGTAAATGCACTGAAATTGACAAGGATCAGTTCACATTTGGTTCTCTATATGATTTGATAAATATATGTGTAGTCCTAAATCCTTAGCAAAGCACTTAAGCTTGCTAATTGCAACAACAAAGATAGGACACCTCAAGATGTTTGTTGTTCTAGACAAGGATAAGCACCATTTCAAGAAGCTCCAGCTCCTTAATTCTCAACCCATGGAAGAGGTAGGATGATATGAATATTGGGAACGAGTGATGTGTGTAAAGATGAAGGTGAGAAACACACTAGTGCACACATGCATACATCCACACACACATGGAAGAGAAAAGAGGAGCAACAATGGAAGGAGAAAAAATATCTTGCATTACTCAATCTCTCTTACAAGTTTGCTCTTCACACTAACTAGCTCTGCCCTAAAATGAGCTCCCTAGCTCTTTTTATAGTTTCTTACTAGCTTTGGCCCTCTCTAGACCTAGTGTCCGGCCTAACTCAAAAATAGGTTCCAGGACTTATTTGAGGGCTCAAACGGAGTCTAAAAATTATGAAAATTGGTACTCAAGTTCTACTTAATCTCCTCAAGCTCAAGGACTCCTAGACTTGTACAAAATGGAGCATCATGAGAAAAAAGTATATGTTTCTATGTTACAAAGATTAGTTATTAGAATCATTGTTGGTGCTTTAATCAAGGATTGATCATTATAACTCAATGAATCTTAAAAAAATAATGAAGTGGTCCACCTCTGACCTCCATGCACCACTTCTTACATGCTTCCTCTACGTTGATGCTTGTGGGTGGTGCTACTACCAAAACCCCCTCCCGCTCGCATCTATCGTCCCCAAGAGATCCTTGTTACAAGGAGCGATCAATGTAATTTTGTAGTAAATATTGCGTCAAGGAGTGTTATGCTATGTGTAAGCCTTTTGCTAGATCAGCCTTGAGTTTATCCCACTCTATGGCCTGAGTGTATCATATGGGGGGAATTGTAGTGAGTGGAGTACACTATTTTCTCACAAGCAAAAGGTTAGAGCAAATGGGTAGGTCGGTTGATGAAGAATTCTAAGAGATACTCCCACAATCCCATCATGAAAATCTCATCAAAAGTCCTGTTATAATAGGCTGGTAAGTACTTAATGTGGCAGTGTGAAGCATAGGATACCTTAAGGGATGGTGTGGTGCTCATATCATGCACCAGATCTCCATTACCATGCTCAAACCTTGGGGTAGACACGTGGGGCACTCTGACATGGCGAAAGACTTTGAAATCTATTTGCATGAGATCAAATATCTTTATCAAAACTTGGGATGCTATATATGTCATATGTTTGAGTCATGCTAGCCAGTGTTGTATGGTCACAATCATGTATGCAACTGTTAGGGGACCTTGTGGTGGCAAAAAATATGGATAATTTAACCAATCCTAGCACTATTTATTATTTTGAACTTTGATGGTGAATGCATCCCAAGATGTTAGTGTGGGATGGGGCCATAGCACCGACTGTATAGGATATGCAATGGTATCTTTGACCCAGGTGTACATCATCTCTGGGTATTCTTGTAGTAATTCCTTTCTCTAGTTCAGTTGAAATATAGTTCCCTTGGTTGCACATGGAGGAAGATCCTCTAGTCAGAACTCAGTTGCATGTGTGGGTTTCTTGCCTATTATGCACTCGATTGCTAATTTGTACTCCACTAGATACATAAAGTATGGTTTATACTCCAACTCATTGATCACGATATACTTGCATGGTGCCAGTTTTGCAAAATATGGAGACTGTAGAATAGTCTCTTTGATAGTTGCCATCACTTGTAGTTATGCCTCTATTATGGTCGAGTGTGTTTTCCCCTAGCACGTCCACTAGTTTCATCCATGCTGTTCATGGAAGTTCAAATGTGTCTTGGCCTTCTTTAGTAACTCTTCCACCATTGACTAGTTGAGGTTTGTATTCTTCTTCCAAAGTAGGTTCAACTTGTATGGCCACTATCTCTTTGGCCTCAGGTAGGTCAAGTGGGGAGTCGGTACAAGGGATTGCAAATTGTTCAAATGTTTGATTTTGTAATTCTCTTACTTGTGACCATAATGTGTTCAATTCTTCCAATAATTGTGGTTGTGTTGCATCTAGTGTAGTTCGTCTTATAGGTTGTTCTTGTAAATGCAATGCAATGTTATCACTTCATAGTGTATTACACTCTTCTAACAGATTATAATATTCCTCTAATAATCATACTATTTCTCTATGAGTATCTTTATAGTTTTTGAAGGAAGAGCTTTGAAGCGGCTAGGGCTAAGTGGCTCTTCTAGATGGTCCATGGAAGCTTTGAAATTTTCCCTATTTTTCTCTTATAGGTGCCGAATTTCTTCATTTGCTACTGCTAGGTGACAAGGGAGAAGTCCCATATTTCTTGTGAGTTGAGCATTTTGTGTCATCTATTGGGCAAGTTGGTCTTCAGTCTTTGCTAGTTCCTCTTTTTCTTTTGGTTCTAGCTCAAGCTCCTTTGTATGATAAGATTCCTTGATATCCTGATAGCATACATTAAGATAAGCATTCTCAGTATTCAAGGAGTTTAGGTTTTCTTGGAGCTGATTCATGGTTTGCTACAGAGCATGGTATTTCTATCCCTAGGATAAAAACTCTTCCCTAACTTGATTCATACACATAAACATCTATTGAATAGCATTGTCCATAAGTGATGATGAAAATGTTGAAGATGTATGCATGATGGCATGCTCTTGAGAATGAGATGTAGAGGGAATGGGAAGGGGATGGGGAGGTGTGGATGCTGTTATGTTTACAAACTTGTAAACATCAAAGTACACAACAAAACATGATGAGACCTCCCAAGATCTTAAAAAAAATCAAGCAAATATTTCCAAACTTCAGAAATCAAACTTTCCTCCAAACTTTCAAGAAAACAGAAATAGGTGACTATAGAAAAATAACGAGTAAAAACTTTCTAAGCATAATTTCTAAAAACTAATCATATATTCTGAAATTAGACTTTGAGTAGCATGCTTTTGAAACAAAAAACGTCAAAAACGGTGGACTATAACTCCCAAATGAGTAGTTTGAAGTTAAGGTATGCAGAGGCCTACAACAGCAAGGTATGACTAACTATCTGAATTGAAAACTGATGTACAACAGCAACAAAACTCAATGATCTATGTAAAATTTTGATATAGATAGAAAGTATGAGAGCTAAGGAAACTCCTTCAAGTGAAACTACTCAAAAAGACCTCATAACAACTGAGATATGGAAGTTTGAAAGAGGTATGTCTCTGATGAGACACCTCATACACACAAGAAACTATCTCTACAAAAACGCCTACTTGTGTGGAGTTTTTTCATTGAAATTTTTAGAAAAACTGATCTTTTTATATAGTACAAGTTGTAATCTTTGCAACTCAACAAGAATCACTCAATTTTGCCACCTACACTAGGAGAACCACTCTTTTTATTGAGAAGCTATCAACAAAAGCGCCTTCCTTGTGGAAAAATAGACACCTCTCCTTTCCTTCTTACTTTTATCTACTGTTATCTACTTTTACTCTAAATTCGGAGATGTGAGCGCCTCCACATGTTATTTATCATAAATAATAAACTCCATAAGCCTAAAAAAAATACTTAAGAGCTTGTTCTTATGTAACATTGCCCCCCTCAAGCTCTAAATCCAATTGTTCTTATGTAACATTGCCCCCCTCAAGCTCTAAATCCAAAGCTTTGACTCCAAGTAGAACTTTGATTCGCTTGAGCTTCTGAGCATCCACTGCTTTTGTGAGTATGTCTGCTAATTGATCTTTAGTTACAACATGTTGAATATCAATATCCTCATTCACTACCTTCTCTCGGATATAATGATAGTGTACTTCAATGTGTTTTGTTCTTGCATGGTACACTGGATTAGACGCGAGCTATAATGAACTTACATTATCTCCAAAGAGTAGTGGACGTGTTGTAGATAGATTCATATCTTCATAAAGCTTCAAATACCACATAATCTCACATGTTGCATTTGTAAGGCTTCTATATTCAACTTCTGTGCTTGAAAGTGCTACTGTAGGTTGTTTTTTAGAACTCCATGAAACCAAATTATTACCTGCAAATATCAGATATCCACCTATACTCCTTCTGTCATCCTTATTTCTAGCTCAATCTGTATCACTATATGCTTTCAAATCCATACCTTCATGATATTTATAGCCCAAAACTTCATTTAATGTACCTTTCAAATATCTCAAGATCCTTTTAGCTGCTTGCATATGTACATCAGTGGGTTTGTTCATGAATTGAGACAATGTACTTATACTAAATGTAATATATGGCCTTGTTAAAGTTTCATATATAAGAGAACCAATCAAAGACCTGTAGATAAGTGGATCTTCTAAAGGTTCACCATCTTTAGCATTGTACTTCACATTAGGTTCCATTGGATTACTCATACTCTTGCAATGTTCCATGCCATATTTATTTAACAAATCTGAAATATACTTCCTTTGTAGAAGATATACACCATCGTCCTTCTTCATAACTTCGATTCCAAGAATGTACGTCAGTTCCCCAAAATCTGAGAATTTAAATTCAGATCCAAGCTCTGCTTTGATCCTGGCTATCTCGCCTTCATTGTTTCCTGTTATTATCAAGTCATCCACATAAATTGAGATATAAACAGTCAATGATCCTTCAACCTTATAATACAAAGAAGTATCTGCATTTGAACACCTGTATCCCTACTTTTCAAGAAACTTTACCAATCTAAAATTCCAAGCCCTTGGAGCTTGCTTAAGACCATACAATGCTTTCAAGAGTTTACATACATGCATAGGCTTCTTGGGATCGTCATAACCTACTAGTTGCTCCATGTACACATCTTCTTTAAATCACCATTGAGAAATGCATTTTTGATATCTAATTGATAAATATTCCATACCTTTCTTGCGGCAAAACTTATAAGTGTCCTTATTGTTGATATCTTGGCAATAGGAGAAAATGTCTCCTCATAATCCATGCCATAACTCTGTGCATAACCTTTATAGACAAGCCTTGCTTTATATCTACTTACTGAACCATCACTGTTTCTTTTTATTCTGTATACCCATTTGTTACCGATTACCTTCATGTTAGGTTGCCTTGGAACTAAACTCCATGTACTGTTCTCATACAAAGTTGTCATTTCTGCATCCATTGCTTTAACCGATTTCTTTACCTTTGATGCTTCTTTAAAAGTTTTTGTTTGTTGCTCCTCAAGAAGTTTTGCCATATAAGTTTCATGAGAAAATCTTTGTGGTTGCCTTCTTTCTCTTACTGGATACCTTGATTGGCTTCTTGTCCTACCATGCTTTTCTTGCCTTCGAGTTTGAGTTCTTCTTGACGTAGAACCTTCTCTTTCTTCTTCCTATGACTCAATTTCCTTTGAAATCAAATCGAGAATTTTCTTCAACTTTTGATTGGGGGGAGTTATCTCTTCATGTGTAATTTGACTTTCTAGTGAGCTCGAAGAACTTGGATCTTCTTCATGACTTCTTGTAGTTTCTTCTTCATCTACCTGCACTTCTTCTTCATCTACCTACACTTCATGCTTATACCAAGATTTATCTTCATGAAAAATAACATCTCTCAAAACAATTACCTCTCCCGTATCTGGGTTCACACATCTATATCCTGGTTGCCCTTCTGCCATACCAATAAAAACCATTTTTTGTGACTTGGATCCAACTTTGACCTTAACTGTTGTGGAACATGAACAAAACATATGCTTCCAAAAATTCTACAATTAGAAATATGTGGTTTTGATCCATAAAACAATTCATAAGGTGCTGCTTGTACATGACTTTGAGTAGGTGGTAACCTGTTCATCACATAAACTTCCATATTGCATGCTTCATCCCAAAACATATATGGTAAGTCCTTTTCATTTAACATGCACCTACCCATCTCCAAGATAGACCTATTTCTTCTTTTGGCCAAACCAATTTGTTGAGGTGTGTTTCTGTTTGTAGTCTCCTTTTTAATTCCTTATTCCTCCAAAAATGCAAGAAACTGATTAGAAAAGTACTCATCTCCTCCATCTGATCTCAACCTTCTTATGCTTCAACATGTTTGATTTTCAACCAATGATTTAAACTTCTTGAACATATCAAACACTTCGGATTTGTATTTCATAAAATAACTGAATGTAAACTTTGAGAAGTCATCAATAAATGTTACAAAATATTTACGACCTGCCATGGATGCTTCTTGAGATGGACCCCATACATCAGTATGAATCAAGTCCAAAATACCTCTGCTTTGCAATCCTTCTTTTGAAAAAGGACTTCGTACCTATTTTCCAAACTAACATGCCTCACAAACAAAATCCAAATCTTGCTTAAGTAATTGTGGTAAACCTTCAACCAATGATTTCTTTGCAATATCCTTTAACCTACCAACACTGATGTGTCCTAATCTTTTATGCCATAAATTCAATTGACTTACTTGAGTCCCATTAACCATTGTATAACCTGCATAATCTAGAACTTCAACTTCATAAGTATATAATTTGTTTACATTTTGTCCTTTTATAACAAAATTCCCATCCTTCTTCTTATAAGACTGCCACTGATTATTGTCAAAATCGACCTTCACTCCATTGTCCTTCATCTGTCTAACTAAAATAAAATTTGTTGTAATAATAGGAACAAACAAAACATCTCTAAGAGTTACATGTTTAGTAGGTGGACAATCACTAATGTAAACTACTTCATGCTCACTACTATCCCTTGTAGCAACTGTGACTCTTGAATCTGGCTTGTGTAAGTTCACAAACATGTTCATGTTATGACTCATGTGGTTTGAGCAACCACTATCTACATACCAATTTTTGTTGTTTACCTTCCTCTTATGTGTCTCTCTATGCATAGCCATAAGAATGTTTTCATTCTGTGTCTGAGCCTCCTCTTGCACTATGTTGTTGTTTTGATGCATGTGATCTTGGCCTCTTCCTCTTTATCGTCCTCTAAAACCACCTCTTCTATTTGGGTTGGAGAAGAAATCCCTAGCGTAATGACCAACTTTACCACAATAATGGCAAGTAAAGTTACCTTGCTGATTTGGTTGACTCTGTTGACTTTGTTGTGTTTTTCTTCCTCCTCTAGTAGCATTAAAGCTTCCTCTTCCTCTTGCATTGTTGTTGAATCTTCCTCCTCCTCTCCAATCTCCTCTACCTCTTGATCTATTTGATGAAGTATAAAGAGCTTGTCCTTGACTACCTCTTTGTGAATGATAAGAGTTTCCACCTTCTATGTTGATTTCTTTTGTCATCATGAATGTTTGTAAATCTTCAAAGGATGGTAGATTCTCTCGAGTCATGATAGAGGTAATGAAAGACTTCCATCTTTCATCTTCTCTCATTCCATTTAACATGCTATTAAACTTTATATCCTCACTAGGAGATGCATCAATCAAGGCTAATGTTTCAATAAGATATTTTACCTCAAGAATATAATCATTAATTGATTGTCGTGGCTTCTTTTTTACTCTTGTCACCTCACCAATAAGTTGTGTTTGCCTTCCTCTGTTGGTGGTTGCAAATAACCTTTCTAGAGACTCCCAGGCTTCTCTACTAGTATTCAAACATCTTATATGTCCAAGCATAGTATTTGAAACTTTTTGTGAGATAATAAACAAAATTCTTCTGTCTCTTTTGATCCATTCTTGCTCTCTTGCTCGATTTGCTTGTGTAGGAGCTTCTGGTAATACCGGCTTCACTTCTATACATGTTATCAATCCCCAAGAACCTTTAAACATGAGATAAGACTCCATTCTAAATTACCACTTGGGATAGTTTCTCCCATCTAATAACTTTTCAATCGATGCACTCAAATCTGCCATGTTGAATTATTATAAAAAAGCAAGAAAATTCAATAAGTGTTATGAAAGGTTTGATAAAAAAACAAAAGCTCTGATACCACAATGTTATGTTTACAAACTTGTAAACATCAAAGTACACAAATAAACATGATGAGACCTTTCAAGATCTTAAAAGAAAAATCAAACAAATATTTCCAAACTTCAGAAATCAAACTTTCTTCCAAACTTTCAAGAAAATAGAAATATGTGACTGTAATAAAATAACGACCAAAAAATCCTTGAGCATAGGTTGTCAAAACTAATCAAATATTCTAAAATTAAACTCTGAGTAGCATGCTTTAGAAACAAAAAACATAAAAAATGGTGGAGTATAACTCCCAAACAAATAGTTTGAAGTCAAGGTATGAGGAGGCCTGCAATAGCAAGGTATGACTAACTGTTTGAATTGAAAACTGATCTACAATAGCAACAAAACACAATGATCTATGAGAAAATTTTACATAGATAGAAATTATGAGAGCTACTGAAAACTCGTCCAAGTGAAATCACTCAAAAAGACCTCACAACGACTGAGATATGGAAGTTTGAAGAGAGGTATGTTTCTGATGAGACACTAGATACACACAAGAAACTATCTCTATAAACCGCCTACTTGCGTGAAACTTTTCATCCAAATTTTTAGAAAAACTGATCTACTTATATAATACAAGTTGTAAGCTTTGCAACGCAACAAGAATCACTCAATTTGGCCACCTACACTAAGAGAACCACTCTTTTTATTGAGAGGCTATCAACAGAAGCGCCTTCCTTGGCTAAAAATAGACACCTCTCCTTTCCTTCTTACTTTTATCTACTTTTAATCTAAATTTGGAGATGTGAGTGCCTCTACATGTTATTTTATCATAAATAATAAACTCCATAAGCCTAAAAGATAATACTTTAGAGCTTGTTCTTATGTAACCAATGCTAAAGTGATTGTGGATAAGTGTGTTGAGGAGAGTGGGTGTGTTGTGATCAGTGTGTGTGTGTGTGTGTGTGGAGTGAGTGAAGTGGAAATCATGAGTGGTGGTGCGGTGGAAGGTGAAATGCCCGTGTCATTGGATGTGTGGTCTATTGTGCTAATTGTGTAAAATGGTGTGATGGTGTGTGATTGTGTTGGTGGTAGCAAATTAATTACATGTGTAGATTGACTTAAAAGGAGGGTTTCTTATAGGGGAAGTCGATGAAGTGTGTTCAAAGAGTGGAGAAGAGATGATAGTTGGCTAGATTAATAGGGTTGAAAATGGGGAATGTTGTGGTGGGTTGTGTGAGGAAGGGATTTAGGGAAGAGGGTGGTAAGGTTGGTGGAGCAGATTGTGATGAGGTAGGTAGGAAAGGGTTATTTACATCTGGCTACAGATTGGGTATCGGTGTAAGGGGGATGGAGGTGGTGAGAGTCGTTGGAGAGGTTATTATTACAACATCATGTGAAAGAGTGGCAATGATTGGTGAAGTGGTGACTAAGGGTTTGGGTCCAATACGGTGGTGGTGCCTTGGTTAGAGGGTGACGCATGGAGCTCAAGGGAGTTAACTAGTTCCATGGAAGTGGCTAGGTCTCTAAGGGGTGTTGATGTCATTAATTGTACCTAATCATCATGTTTGCTTGAGATATGTAGGACTATCGGGACTCCGATGAACTCACCCAATCATGAAAGTACTCGAATGCAATGTGGGTCAAGACATGGTAGGGGTTTGCGTTTCAAGAAGTTGAGTGCTTCCGCCATGCCCACAGTTTCAATTAACATATTAAATGCCTCAACAAATGTTGCCTCGAATCCACTGTTTGTTGAATGTTGTTGCAATATTTCCTTATGTCACCTTGCATGTCATGTTGAGTTTCCTCGTGTTGTTGCTCAGCCACAAAAGTGTCCATTGGGTCCTACTAACTTCCATCATCATCTTCATCTATATCAGTGAATATTATATCATCATCTTCCTAGTCCGTTGCGTTGTGAGTGATGGTTGGATGCACTCAAGAAATGAGTTGGTGCTGCTAAACCTGCTTCACACCAGCCCTCCTTTGATTCCAAAAATGCTTAGTAGACTCCTTGAGCTTCCAAATGACACCAAAATATGCTATATGTACTTTGGAAATGAGTTGAGTAATGATTAGATCAAGACAGATGAGTTTGCACTTCACTAGTCTTGAAAACTTTCTAATTCTGTAATGATACCTGCTCAGTGTTATGCTCAGTGTGACCAGCACACTTGAAATTGAAACAATTCCTTTTGGGGGTATTAAAGTACCTTAGTAAGCTACCAATTGCAAGTGGAATCACTCAAATTGATAAACCATACACTGAGAAATAAGTTTAGCAAAATTATGATTACCCCCGACTTTTTAGGAGAGTTGCAGAGATAGACCAGTGATGACTTCGAAGCCGATTTCTCACAAATGGCTGAATGGAATCTTCTGAAATTTTGTATGCTTGTAGAATACCTTGAGCTGGTTCCAACGAGCTATTGAACTCTTGATTTGGTTCAGTGAGCACTGAGAAATGCCCCTCTGAAGTTGACAGACTTGGAGATGGTGAATCAGACAAAACCAGAAATAATGAATGTAACTCTTTCTATTAATTCACATGAATGTACAATCTCATTGGCTTGATAGATGTAGCCTAATGAGTTGGAGATGTGTAGGCTATGGTGTAGCACTCACACTCTCTATAATCACAGATGTAAGCCTCGGGAATGATGATGGACTCCCCGCGACTTTTCAATGTAGCTTTTATAGAAGTTTGATGGTGTTTTGAATTTGAAATTCAAACTAAGGCTCCCTAGAATCTCTCCTCTAAAAGTAGGGAGATATTCTCTCCATTACAACATTCAAGTTTCCACGACTTTCTCAAGTAGGTGTGATTACAAGATATTCCAAGTCACAATGACTTTTACAATAAGTAAAAAAGTGAGAACTCATAAGCATGAGTTTCTATGGCTCAATCTTCAAGAATTAATCCAAGCTTTATGTGATGTCTTCAAACTACAAATCAAAGCCAAGTGTGAAGGCTTGATTTACACCAACAGCTCCCCCTCAAGCCAAACACTTTGGCTTAAGTCTTCATCTTCTTCATCTTTAGTCTTCAAACACATCCTGCAATCCAATCATGGATTTAAATCTGCATAGCTTGTTTCCATCCAATGCTTTTGTGAGCAAATCTGCACATTGCATATTAGTAGACACATAAGATAATTGAATATCTTTGCTAAGTAACTTCTCCCTCACATAGTGGTAATGAACCTTTATGTGTTTTGTCCTAGCATGATAAATTGGATTAGCTGCAAGGTGAAGAGAACTAGTGTTGTCTCCAAAGATGATTGGTGGCCTTGTATATAGGCCTAACTCTGTATATAGAAGCTTCAACCAGATAGCTTCTTGAGTGGCATTGGCTAGCCCTCTATACTCTGCTTCAGTAGATGACAAAGCTACTGTAGGTTGTTTCTTGGCTGACCAAGAAATAGGTTTGTCACCTGCAAAACATATGTACCCTGATGTGCTCCTCCTGTCATCCTTGCATCCTGCCCAATCTGCATCTGAGTACACTTTAATATCAATATCTGATGTATATGGAAAGTACAAACCATGACTTTGAGTTCCTTTGAGGTACTTCAAGATTTTCTTTGCTGCCTCTAGGTGAGGTACCCTTGGTTTGTGCATGAATTGACTAAGCACACTAACTCCATATGCTATGTCAATTCTTGTCAAGGTAGCATAATTCAAACTACCTACCATACTTTGATATCCTGTGATGTCTTGTATTTCTTCTCCTTCATGAGCACTTAGCTTTAGGTTGACCTCCATTGGAGTAGTAGATACTTTAGCATCCTGCAAACCAAACTTCTTGACCATATCCTGTACATACTTCTTTTGAGTGATGTGATACCTGAATTTGTGTAGACCAATTCAAGACCTAAGAAATACTTTAATAATCCAAGATCATTGATCTTGAATTCCTTCATCATCTGTCCTTTGATGTGTCTAATTCCCTGAACATCATTTCCTGTAATAATAATGTCATCAACATAGACACATAAATATATTACCTCTGTACTACTTCTCTTTATAAACAGAGAAGTGTCTGCTTTACTCATCACAAATCCTTGGTCTTGGAGATAGGTTGTCAACCTGTAATTCCATGCCCTAGGTGCCTGCTTTAAACCATATAGAGCCTTCTTCAATTTACAAACATGATTTACCTTATTGGGGTCTTCATAGCCAGGTGGTTGTGACATGTAGACTTCTTCAGATATCCATCCATTCAAGAATGCATTCTTCACATCCAATTGGTACATGTTCCAATTTTTGGATGCAGCTACACTCACCAATATTCTGATAGTTGGCATCTTGGCCACAGGAGAAAATGTCTCCTCATAATCAATGCCTTGGGTTTGTGCAAAACCCTTGGCTACCAACCTAGCTTTGTACCTGTTTATTGTTCCATCTGAATTCTTCTTAGTTTGTAGATCCATCTGGATCCTATTACTTTCATAGAGTCTTTCTTGGGTACCAAGTCCCAAGTGTCACTTTCTTTGAGTGCCTGCATTTCTTCATCCATTGCTTCCTTCCATTCTGGTTTAGTGATTGCTTCTTCAAATGAACCTAGTTCTTCATTCAATAGATCCTTTGCAAGATATACAGAATGCTTGGTTACAAGGGAAGTATCATACCCATACCTAATAGGCTTCTTACTTTCTCTCTGAGATCTCCTCATAGCTTGAGTTGAGGATTCTGGTTTATCTTCTAGTTGCTTCATCTTCATCTTCCCTTTGGATTTCCAAGCCTTGAACTCCTCAAGATTTATTGTATCATCATCATCTGAGCTTGAATCTTCTTTCTGAATTGATTCCTCCTTGGTGAGCTTTGGAAAATCTTCTTCCATGTCATAGGGTAGACTCACTTTCCTGCATTCATTCTCATACCATGAGTCATTCTCATCAAAGATGACATCTCTGCTTACCTTGAAGCCTTTGTTTGTTGGGTTGTAGAATCTGTATCCCTTTTGGTTCAAATCATAACCAATGAAGATACATTTTTCAGCCTTAGGGTCTAGCTTTCCCCTTACCTGTGAGGGAATATGCACATATGCTACACAACCAAAGATTTTGCAATGATCCAGAGAGGGTCTCTTACCATGCCAAGCTTCATATGGTGTCATGCCATTAAGTGATTTGGATGGCAACCTGTTGATGAGATAGGTGGCAGTGGATACACCTTCTGCCCAAAGATAATTTGGCAACTTTTTTTCATTAAGCATAGACCTAGCTGTTTCTACTATGAGTCTATTCCTTCTTTCAGCTACCCCATTTTGTTCAGGTGAGTACCTTGTAGTAATCTCCCTCTTGATGCCTCTTTCCTGCAAGAAATCTTCAAATTCATTTGAGAAGTATTCTCCACCACCATCTGACCTTAGCTTCTTCAAATGTCTACCTGTTTGATCTTCAACTAGTGCAAGATACTTTTTGAAACAATTAAATACTTCATCTTTATGTTTCATGTAGTATAAGACAGTCCACCTGCTATAGTCATCAATGAAGGACACATAGTACCTTGATCCAGATATGGATGGTTCCTTGCTAGGTCCCCAAACATCTGTATGCACTAACTCCAGATAATCTTCATGCATGAAACCTTTCTTGGTATAAGGCAATCTGTGTGACTTATCAAATTGACAAGCCCCACACTTGTATATCATGTGTTGCTTGGATACATTAGGTATCCCAAGCACACATTGATCCCTACTCATTTGCTTTAAGGTCCTCTCACCAATGTGACCTAACCTCTTGTGCCAAATTTCCAATTCTGATAGTGTTTGATCCTTGTAATTATACAAAGCAATATTCTTGGTGTCTTCTAGCTCAAAAGTAAACAATCTACCTGATTTTTCTCCCTTAGCTATCCTTCTGAATCCATGTCTTGGATCCTCCACATATGCTCCATGTTGTGTGAATCTGACCTACAAACCTTTTTCCACAATCTGACCTACACTCATTAGGTTCTTGGTGATTGTTGGAACATACAATACTCTGCTCAATAAATTCTGATTACCATCACTAGTTTTGACATTGCCTATTTTAACAACTGAATGTTTAGTGTCATCACCTGTCTGCACTTGATGCTTGCCTTTGGGTTCTTCCAAATCAGAAAGTAATGCCACATTGCCAGCTACATGATTAGAACAACCTGAATCAATATAGAATAAGTGATCATCATTGATACCTGACTTAGAAGTCATATTCATGATCAATAAGGAGTCATCTTGCTCCTCTACATAGTTGTTGTAATCTCTTCTATTCCTGAATCCACCTTGGTAGTTACCATTGTGGTTGTTGTTGTAATTGTTGTTGTATTGATTGTTGTATCCATTGTAGCTTTGATGGTGGTTGAATCTGCCTCTTCCTTGAGAGTATCCACCTCTTGAGTAGCCTCTTCCTCTCTGATTCTTGTAGTTCTTGTAGCATTCATCTGTGGTATGATTTGACAATCCACAAATGTTGCATGGTGATGAGTTGTAGGATCTCCCCCTACCTGACTTACCTCCTCTGCCTCTACCTCTTGAAGATCTACCTCTCCCTGCATAGTTTGCTTGGGAGGTAGAGCCTTCTTCATCAACCTTCTTACTTTTACCCTTATCTTTTACCTTCTTATCAGTATAAAGGGCAGAGGGGTTGTTACCTTTTGATTGCTCTCCATTCTTTGTGATCTTTGCTTCATGTGTAAAGAGTTGTCCAATCAGAGTTGTTAGATCAGGTGCTTGGATGTCCATGTATAAGTCCATTGCTGTGGTAAAGCTCTCCCATTTGTCATCTGCCTTTAGTCCATTGATTACTTGTCTGACTATTTGCTCTTCCTCAATTTCCTCTCCAACACTTGCAAGTTGGTCTGCAATGTCTTTGACTTTAGTGACAAAATCTGAAACTGATTGCTTTGATTGCTTCCTAAGGGTAGTGAATTCAATCCATAGTTGATTCTTTCTGGCCCTTGTACTTGATGAAAAATATGTAGACAAGGTTTCCCAAGTCTCTTGGGAAGTTTTGCAATTCCTTACATGAGGTAAAAGGAAATCAGAAATAGAGTTAAGAAGGTATGACCTTGCCAAAGCATCTTTTGCACACCATTGGTTGAGCCTCTCATGTTCATCCTTTGTAGGTAGTCCTCTAGTTTTAAATGAGGGCAATTCCTCATCTCCTGATATGTATCCAAATAAACTCCTTCCTTGTAGATAGGTCTTCATCCTCAGAGACCAAGCTTGGTAGTTGTTTCTGTCCAATTTGTCAATGAAGGAAGGGAAATCATCACCCATGATTACCTTATTTGCTCTGATACCACTGTTGTGAGTGATGGTTGGATGCACTCAAGAAATGAGTTGGTGCTGCTAAACCTGCTTCACACCAGCCCTCCTTTGATTCCAGAAATGCTTAGTAGACTCCTTGAGCTTCCAAATGACACCAAAATATGCTATATGTACTTTGGAAATGAGTTGAGTAATGATTAGATCAAAACAGATGAGTTTGCACTTCACTAGTCTTGAAAACTTTCTAATTCTGTAATGATACCTGCTCAGTGTTATGCTCAGTGTGACCAGCACACTTGAAATTGAAACAATTCCTTTTGGGGGTATTAAAGTACCTTAGTAAGCTACCAATTGCAAGTGGAATCACTCAAATTGATAAACCATACACTGAGAAATAAGTTTAGCAAAATTATGATTACCCCCGACTTTTTAGGAGAGTTGCAGAGATAGACCAGTGATGACTTCGAAGCCGATTTCTCACAAATGGCTGAATGGAATCTTCTGAAATTTTGTATGCTTGTAGAAGACCTTGAGCTGGTTCCAAGAGCTATTGAACTCTTGATTTGGTTCAGTGAGCACTGAGAAATGCCCCTCTGAAGTTGACAGACTTGGAGATGGTGAATCAGACAAAACCAGAAATAATGAATGTAACTCTTTCTATTAATTCACATGAATGTACAATCTCATTGGCTTGATAGATGTAGCCTAATGAGTTGGAGATGTGTAGGCTATGGTGTAGCACTCACACTCTCTATAATCACAGATGTAAGCCTCGGGAATGATGATGGACTCCCCGCGACTTTTCAATGTAGCTTTTATAGAAGTTTGATGGTGTTTTGAATTTGAAATTCAAACTAAGGCTCCCTAGAATCTCTCCTCTAAAAGTAGGGAGATATTCTCTCCATTACAACATTCAAGTTTCCACGACTTTCTCAAGTAGGTGTGATTACAAGATATTCCAAGTCACAATGACTTTTACAATAAGTAAAAAAGTGAGAACTCATAAGCATGAGTTTCTATGGCTCAATCTTCAAGAATTAATCCAAGCTTTATGTGATGTCTTTAAACTACAAATCAAAGCCAAGTGTGAAGGCTTGATTTACACCAACACGTTGTGTGATGGCCTTCCTCCTGGTCTTGATGGGAGCTAGGGTAGCTCGATCTCTGATATTCTTGTGAAAAGAATTATGCCTCTAAAAACTAAAATTCACTAGAAAATGCATCTTGCATCTCAAAGTCAAATGTGGTATTAAGAGGGTCAGTTTCCATGTTCGGTATCAAAAATGCAGAGGCATCTGTTCCCATAGTAGTTGTAGGCTCGAAAATCACATGTGCCCCTATAATTGGGATAACACTTGTGGATGCATCAGGAGTGGTTTTGTCGCTAGTCAATCCCTCGAGTGTTGGTGTGAGTGATAGTCAAATGCGACTCAAAGGGATGGATGACCATTGTTCTATATATGACTACGATGGTGATGGTTGAGGGGAAGGCAAAATGGCACTTGTAGGCAAGAATGGATCCCCTCATGTGTTTACTTGAATGTGCTTTAGGCTTACTCGATCGCTTGTATTGTTGTAACTGAGCACTGGTCAAGGCTCTCTCCACTAGGACATTGTAAGCCAAGCAATTCTCTATGATTGCAGAACATCCATGAATCACCCTCTTACATGCCCATCTTTGATTGGCCAGAATTAGTTGTACTTGAACCCAGCTACCGAGATCTATTGTCTTTTGAGTAGTGTTGGCTAAATACAACCGGAACCAAATTCTCTTATGGGGTTGCATAAAATGTTCCTGAGCCAATAGTGCAAAATGTTGCATGCATATGTGTAGTGGCATGGATAACTTTGGAGTGATCACTAATATATTGGCCCATTTCAATACATTGCCTTTTTTATTGATTCACAAATTAGACATTCTTTTTCTATGGGAGTATATGGGAGCCACTACTTTTCAAAGCTACTCTAATAAGATCCTGAGTGAGTTTAAACTTCTTAAAGGGGGCTCCATTACTAATGAGGGAAGGACAAAAGCTCCTGGAAGTTCTTTCTTTTTTTAGAGGCTTGGAGAGTGGTAACTAAGTAGTAACAATGATAGAAGTCAGGTTTGGGTAGAGATGTGCAGAATTATTCTGTGAACCTAGCACTCCCCCACAAATGCCTCAATTTTTTAGTTTTTTGGAGTGGTTCAAAATCTTTGGAGAAGAACTCGTACTTTCCCCAAGTATTGCCACTGAAACACATGTTTTCTTCATAAATATGCTCTGTGTTTGTGAGGGATCCTCCCAGGCCTTGAAACCAGTGTAACTTGGGATGGACGCACTCCGTCTTTCTGATCAGTGGATCTTCTATAGGCATTGGACTAGTAAAGCCTTGGAACTCAAGGGCAACATCAAAGGATGGTCTTCAATTGGTAGATGTTCAAAATCTAGAGCATGTAGGCTAAGGACTGCCCCTGATGATTCTCCTATCTACATTTTGAGCTTGAGTGTTTATGCAAAGATCTGCTACAAAAGGATAACACATTAGCATGGAAATTAATCTCGATCCCAAGAAAGCAAGATAGAAATCCCTTTCCATAAGTGATGTGTCTCCTATGTAGCCCTTGTTATGTGAAGTGACTTTTTAATGATATTTTCATGCCTAATGCAAGTCACTAGACTTTTTACATGATTGACTTGAATAATGCATACATATTAATTCATGATAGGAGTCAGCAGTTGTCGTTACGAGATAGTATGGGAGGACTATTAGGCAAGATGTTAGTGGATTAGTACAAGGAAAACGGTTATATGGTTGAAATGTTACATTAAACGTTAGTAGTGAGTGATGGTTCTGGGGCTATTTAGGCACCCATTTCCTACTGGTTAGTGAGGGGGAATAATTATTCTATTTAGATACATGGGATGGATAAGGAGGTGAAGAAGAGGATAATTGTTAGGGTTGTGGGGAGATGACAATTACACGGTTTAGTTTTTGAGCTTCTAAGCAAACCTTAGGCACCCAAATAGTTGCAATGGTTGGGTTTGCCATCTTTGACTACTTTGGTATCCAAACTTGTCGAATTCTTCTTCAAGGAGGACATCTTATCAATGACGACTATTTAGGTTTACTCTTCATTGCCTTAGATTTGTGCCATGGATTCAAGGAAGTAGTCAATGATTGTTGGACCTTGGGCACCCATATTTGCCGTATGCTTGACACCATTGGAGTCTTGTACTCCTTGAATGGTGTAGTCTCAATTGTCATTTTGTTCAGGTGCCCAAGTTGTTTACTCTTCCATGGTGGTGTGTGAGATGTTGGATGGAGACTTTGCTTCAGAAAAGAAGGGAGATCCAACACTTGCATGCCTTCCCCATTAGGAAATGAGGCATTCTATAGAACAGATTGGGGTGGGCATGTTGGGAGTGTGGAGGGTATGCTTGAGGGGTTAATGGTCCCTATCCACCCATGGATTATGCCCTCTTGGATGAAGAAGGGGAGGAAAGTTTTGTAAGTACTCCTGTATACAAGGATAGTCCCCATCTGTCAAGTGAGGGTCGCCCATGGTGGGGGGATTTGACTTAATATCTTTTGGACTACCTTCTCTTTCATTTTGTGGGGGCAAAGGTTGTTGGTGCAAGGCAATCAACAATTGAAGTTTTGATGAAGGATTGAAGTCAAGGTTTGAAGAAAAGATCAATTTATGAAGCATGAAGAAAGCACATGTTCAGAAGATGAAGACTTGTATACATATGTACATTAATTTAGAGATAGCTCACTTGTATCTCTTGTTTGGATATTAGCTTGTAAATATTTGCCTGTATATACAAGGAAAAATGTCGGGGCAAATATGAGAGAGCATATGAATAAGGAAACTAGAATTCATATGAGTCATTAGCCACTTTAGAAGTGAGTAAGATTTCTCTCATCACTCAGATGTAAAGTTTTCCAGAAATGAAGAAACGTTGCACCCGATATTTCTGAGAGTTCTCCTTCTGTGTTGAACCTTTTGTGAAATGTTTTTGTACAAGTCTAAGTCTACAGTTGATTGACCTCTGTACAAATTTTCGGCTTCTAATTATGATCAGGCTGAGAGAATTGAGTGTAGGAACATTTACATTTGTAAATGTAAAGAAGAGAAGTAGCAGGAGGTGCAAAATTCGATTCTAATGTTTTGGTCAGTTCTCCTTCCATAGTGTAAAGTTTTGAGCAAGCAAAGCACTCATTCTTTAAGTTGAAGGTAAGCTACCTATGGCTGAAAGCATTTGATTAAACGGGTTCTAATTTGGGAGAACCAAGCTTTAGAAGTTGCAGGTGTCAAAGTTGAGTGTAAAGAACTATAACTTTAGACATAGGTGACTTGTTAAGATCATTTCTCAAGATCTACTGCGTCTTTTGGAACGATTTAACTTGGAGAAGGTGCATAAACTATAGGCAACACCTTGTGCAAAGTTTTATTAAAAACTTTACACATTTGATAAGTCCATGAATGAATTATGTGCAACGGACTTTCTGTGTAATCAATTTCTTCACAGTTTGTTCAAGATTTTGGAAATTGAGTATTGATCCTCCAAATTGGTGAAGGTTTTGAGTTACTCTTGTTATAGAGGTGCTCTAACTACAAGAGTAGCTTGTTCTTTTGGAGATTAACACTCTCCATCAGTGGTATCAGAGAAGGAAGTATCAAAATTGAAGAAAGGAGGACCCCGACTGCTGCAGCTGTAAAGAATTCAACACTTAAAGGTTCAAAAGGTGAAAGCTTGAAAGTAAAGCTTGAGAAGGAGACCAAAAGTTATCAAGAAGGTCAAAAGGAACTTCATTCGAAGTAAAGGTACATCTATTACTCATAAAGTTTGAAGAATTCAATACACAGGTGAAGAAAGGATGGGAGATTCTCTTCAGATAGAGAAGTTGGATAGAGAGAACTATCCAGCATGGTCAATGAGGATGGAAGCTCATCTTATGAGCAAGGATTTGATAGGTTATATTACAGGTGAAGAAGAAAAGCCTCAGTTCAGAGATCCTAGTGTTCCAACTAGGGATGAATTATCAGATTTGAAGACTTGGATGAAGAGAGATGCTCAAGCTAGGAGCATTATCTATATGGGAGTCAATGATTACTTGTTACCTCACATTAGAGGTCTTGAAAGTGCAAGTGATATATGGAATGCTTTGGAGAAGCATTTCCAAAACACCACAAAGTCAAGGAAGGCATCCTTATGGGCAGAGTTTATCACATTCAAGAAGAAGGCCTCTCAATCCATCTCAGATTATGTAACAAGAATGAAGGACATTGTAGATGCATTAGGAGCAGTGATGAAGATATTGAGGAGGATGAATTGGTAAGGCAAATCCTTAGAGGTTTGAGAGGTGATGAAAAATGGAAGCCATTCATTTTGTCTACTAAATTGTCACTAGATCATTTTACTCCTGATTTAAATCAGTTGCTAGGACACATGCTAACCTTTGAGCAGGATGTCAAAGGTGAAAGTGATAAATGTGCAGGTCAAGCAATGCATTCAAAGGATAAGAAGAAGAATATCAAAGGGAAGCAACAAGCAAATGAAGATGAAGGTACAACTAGCCAAGATAACTTCCTAAGAGGAAGAGGAAGTGGCAAACGTAGAGGAAGAGGGAGAAGTAATAAAGATGGAGTCAAATCTTGCTGGATTTGTGGTAAGACAAATCACTTAGCTAATGATTGTTGGCATAATACTCAGAATAATAGTGGATATAATCAGAACTTTAATTCAAGAGGAAGAGGTGGTAGAAATCAAAGAGGTAATTTCAGAGGTAGAGGTAGTAGAGGCTACTTTGGAAGAAATGTAGGCAGAGGATTCCAAAGCCAACAATACAACAATACCTACTACAATTATGCTTCAGATCAGAAGGAGGATTCAACATTGATAATGAATGCAACTTGTGAAAGGCAAAGTGAAGACCAAAGAGTCTTCTACATTGACTCAGGGTGTAGCAATCACCTGAGTGGCAACATAGCTTTGATGACTGATTTGGAGAATAAGGTAACTAATCATGTAGTTCAAACAGGTGACAATACAAAGCACAATGTGAAGTCAATTGGATTAGTGAAGGCCAAGGATGGAAGTACTCTTTTTAGTAAGGTTTTGTATGTTCCTACAATTCCTAAGAATCTGATAAGTGTAGGACAAATTGTTGAAAAAGTTTATGAAGTTAGGTTCACTAATGAAGGGGTGTTTGTGGAAGACCCTAGCAATGGGTATAAACAAATTGTTTCAGGGAAGAAAGAAGGAAGATTGTTCACATTGAAGATTCAAGGTAATGTTGGTCATGCCTTGTTCACTTATGGAGGACATAAGATCTCTGAGTTAGATCTTTGGCACAAAAGGCTTGGACATTTTAATGAAAGAGGTATGAAAGATATGGTTAACAATGGTTCAGTGCTTGGATTGCCTAATGTTGCAGGTCAACATATGACATACAGATGTGAGGCATGTCAATTAGGTAAGGCTCATAAGCAATCTTATTCCAAGCATGGTTTTATGTATTCAGAAAAGCTTGAATTGGTACACACATATGTGTGGGGACCATCAAAGGATTTCAGTATCAATGGTTCAAGGTACTATGCGATTTATGTTGATGATGCTACTAGGTGGATTACTATCTATGTGATCAAAGATAAGTCAGAGGTTTCACATTCAAACATTATCATGTGTATGCAGAGGGAATTACAGGTCACAAATTGAAGAGACTAAGGTTAGATGCAGGGGGAGAGTATTTCTCTAATGAGTTCAATGATTACTTGTGGAATGCAGGTATAAAAAGGGAAATTACTTGCACGTACTCTCCTCAACAAAATGGTGTAGCAGAAAGGAGGAATAAAAATCTTGTTGAGTTTCCAAGATCCATGATGAATGAGAAAAATTGCCCAAATTATTTGTGGGATGAGGCTGTAAATACAACCACATATTTGGTCAATAGATTACCATGTAAAGCTTTGCATGGTATGACACCATATGAGGCATGGTGGGGTAAGTGATGAAGAGGAGAACAATGAAGTACAGGTTGAAGTTGAAGAAGTGCCAAGGTTTTATCTAGAATGTGATGAACCAGAAACCTCAAGAAGTGGAGAATTCAGAAGGTCATCAAGACACAAATGGCAACCTACAAGGTATAGCTATTACACTTCTTTTTTAGCTACCAAAGATTATGCTTATTTGATAAAGGCAAATGAAGACCCTTCTACATATGAAAGGTAAGGAAAATTGGGAGAAAGCTATGCAGGAAGAGTATGACGCATTGATAGAAAATCAGACATGGGATTTGGTTCGTAAACCAAATAGTCAGAAGATCATTGGATGCAAATCGGTCTACAAGAGAAAGAGGTTTGCAGATGGAAGTGTGTCTAGATATAAAGCTAGACTTGTTGTGAAAGGTTTTGCTCAGACATATGGTATAGATTATGATGAGACCTATAGTCTTGTGGCAAAGATGACAACCATCAGGACACTCATAGCTATTGCTACATGTAAAGGTTGGAAATTATGTCAATAAGATGTGAAGAATGTTTTTTTAAATGGTTACATTTCATATGATGTTTTCATGGAGCAACCACAAGGATTTAGAAATGAAAGGTATCCAGATCATGTATGCAAGCTCAAGAGGGCTTTGTATGGTTTGAAGCAGGACCCAAAGGCATGGAATTATAGACTTGTGAAGTTCTTGAAAGAACTTGGTTTCCAAGTATCTAAAGTAGATAGTAGCTTGCTTGTTAAAGCAAGTGATGATGGATTCATTTACATGTGCATATATGTTGATGATATAATTCTTACAGGTACAGATGAGAAAGGCATTCAAAGCCTAAAGAAGCAAATGGAAAAAGAGTTCAAGGTTAGTGACTTGGGAGATTTGTCCTATTTCTTGGGAATGGAGATCTCATACACTCAACATGGAGTGTATGTAACTCAAGAAAGGTATTTGAAAAACTTGTTGATCTAGTTTAAAATGAATGATTGCAGGGTTGCACCTACTCCAATGGAGGTGAATCACAAATTGAGCAGATATGGAGGATAAGAGTTCAAAGACATGAAGTTATATCAAAGTTTGGTTGTTAGTCTGATCTATGCTACATTAACTAGGCCTGACTTGTCATATGCAATAGGAGTATTATCTCAATTCATGCATTGTCCTAGGAAAGAACATTGGGTTGCAGGACAAAGGGTGTTGAGGTACATTAAGGGTACACTCAAAGAAGGTTTGTATTATGGTTTTACATCAGATACAAACATCAAGATATATAGTGATACAGATTGGGCAGGTAATCCTGATGATAGGGGATCAACTTATGGATACTTGTGTTATGTGGGAGATAAGTTAATTTCATGGTGTTCAAAGAAGCAACACACATTTGCTTTATCATCCACAGAGGCTGAGTACAAAGGTATGGTGGAAGCTACAAAGGAAGTGATATGGCTTAAGACTCTTATGAAGAGTTTTGACATCATTCAAAGTATACCCACTATTCATGGAGATAACATGAGTTCATTGTATTTAGCTGCTAATCCTATTTTTCATGCCAGGACTAAACACATTGAGATTCAGTATCATTTTCTAAGAGAGAAAGTGATGGATAAAGAGATGGAAGTCATACATACTTCAACAAAGGATCAGATAGCTGATATGCTAACCAAAAGCTTGGATGGACCAAAGCTACAGAGATTCAAAGACATGGCAGGTATAAAGAAGATAGAGAAAACCTCAATTGATGATTGAGGGGGAGCTGTTGGTGCAACAATTGAAGTTTTGATGAAGGATTGAACTCAAGGTTTGAAGAAAAGATCAATTTATGAAGCATGAAGAAAGCACATGTTCAGAAGATGAAGACTTGTATACATATGTACATTAATTTAGAGATAGCTCACTTGTATCTCTTGTTTGGATATTAGCTTGTAAATATTTGCCTACATATACAAGGAAAAATGTCGGGGAAAATATGAGAGAGCATGTGAATAAGGAAACTAGAAGTCATATGAGTCATTAGACACTTTACAAGTGAGTAAGATTTCTCTCATCACTCAGATGTAAAGTTTTCCAGAAATGCAGAAAAGTTGCGCCCGATATTTCTGAGAGTTCTCCTTCTGTGTTGATTCTTTTGTGAAATGTTTTTGTACAAGTCTAAGTCTATAGTTGATTGACCTCTGTACAAATTTCCAACTTCTAATTGTGATCAAGCTGAGAGAATTCAGTGTAGGAACATTTACATGTGTAAATGTAAAGAAGAGAAGTCGCAGGAGGTGCAAAATTTGATTCTAATGTTTTGGTCAGTTCTCCTTCCACAGTGTAAAGTTTTGAGCAAGCAAGCACTATTATTTAAGTTGGAAGGTAAGCTACCTATGGCTAAAAGCATTTGATTAAACGGGTTCTAGTTTGGGAGAACCAAGCTTTAGAAGTTGCAGTTGTCAAAGTCGACTGTAAAGAACTACAGTTTTAGACATAGGTGACTTGTTAAGATCATTTCTCAAGATCTACTGAGTCTTTTGGAATGATTTAACTTGGAGAAGGTGCGCAAAGCTTTACACAATTGATAAGTTGATGAGTGAATTATGTGCAATAGACTTTCTATGTGATCAATTTCTTCACAGTTTGTTCAAGATTTTGGAAATTGAGTATTGATCCTCCAAATTGGTGAAGGTTTTGAGTTACTCTTGTTATAGAGGTGCTCTAACTACAAGAGTAGCTTGTTCTTTTGGAGATTAACACTCTCCATGAAGGGTTGCCTTGTGGTGAGTGCATGTGCTTAGGGATCTCGAGTTGTATCACTCGCTGTTGGCTAGCTATTCCAAACTAGAGGGAGCATTTTCTAAGATTTAAGTCGACTGAGTGAATTTATATCCAATATTGGCCTATAATTAGACGTTATATTAGGTCATCATCATGACAGACTACGAGCTTCACCATCAATGTTACATCTTCTATGAGCATAGGAATTTCCACCTCACCCATGCAAGGGGTTTCTATGCCTCCTAGCCCTATAAGATATGCCTCAATAGGACTCATTTTGAGTTCCATGTTTTGACAGTACGAACATCTAATCACAATAGTTGTTGTATCTGAATCAATTAGAGCCCTAATCTCCTTGAGAATGGTGCCTCGCCCTAGTTGATCCATAATGAATGTCCTCCTATCCACTATGCTAGGGTAAGCATTCGGCTTTGTTTGACACATTGCCATGGGATATCTAGGGGCTTCTCCATTGGTATAGGTAGTGATTAGAAGGCATTCTTCTAATTGATCATTCCATTCCCTCCTTAGTTCGTGTCTTCTTAATTTCATATGTTTGATGCACTCTAGGGCTTCTGCTTCAGCTTCCTCTCTGATTCTTTTTTCTTCATCTTTGTGCTTCTTTGTCAAGGTGAGTCATCTAAGCATATCCTTAGTTAGAGGTTCTTGGTAAGGCTTGACTCTATAGCCATTAATATAATTTGGCATTATCTCTCCTTCGAGGGTGGCTAACTACACCACTCCACTCATTGAAATTCTATTCATAATCATAGGTCCATTAACATACTTCTCTAACTTCAAGCATGTTACTTTTGTGCATAGACTAGGACTAAATCCCTAAACTTCAAGTCTTTAGATTTTATGTGTGCATTAAAATAGGCTTTTTTCCCCTCCTTGGTGTCAGACATTGGTCTACAGAGACCATTCCATGTGTGTGTGGGACGAGGGCGAGTTAGCCAAGGTCCTAAGCTCGGGGGTATATCCTAAGGTATTTGATGGTTAGTGGGGATGAGTGTTGCATGCTGGCCACATGGCGATGCTAGAACATTTCAGATCACTGCTATTTTAGATACAAGAGGATATAAATGGATGGGAGGAGAGTGGCACACACATCATTCACATGTCTTTTGAGGAAAGCCTCACACTTGGTATCACAGCAGGTTCTTGTTGAGCTATTTTGAGAAGAAATATTGTGGAGAAGAGAGAGTTTGTGCATATTTCATTTGGTCGTCCTGTCCTCTTCTTCCTCACATTTTTGTGTGCTCCGTAGACAACCCGCATCTCCGTCTGTGTTCCAGAAAAGTGAAGTACTTTGCGGCAAGACTGTGCGTATTATGCATGCTTGTGTGTAAAGCAGCGAGAGCTTTTGTTGTTGCCGCCGTCGGGGGTCATCCAACGCAGAAGGAGGGAAGCCGCCGGATCTTTTTCAGCTCCTGCTATTTTATCTCTGGTGCCTGTTCTTTTCTTCTTCTTGCTACCTGCATAGTGAAGCCGCCAACATCACTTCCGACCGTCAAGAGCTCGACAACAGGCGACGTTTCTTTCCACTGTTTAGAGGAGTAAAGTGGTGTTTGAGCGCAGAATCGGGAGGAGGACGCACCTAATCAGCAAGAAATTGACAGGCTTATGTGGAAGCTCTATTGATCACAGGAGGCACTGAGAGGAAATTGTGCGTAAGGGAAGGACATCACGTATAATTTTTCCAGCAATACACGAAGGGCAATTCACGTGTTGATATGGTTGTGATCATCTTCTATGACACACAAATCTGGTGGTTGCGCTAATGGGCATGATCTTCGTCATCACGCATCAATTTCTGAGCTGCCGTGGGAGTTCTCTGCTGTGGATTTTGGATCAAAAGTGAGAGCCTCGTGAAGCCCACGTGGTGCATCCGCACGCTACAAGAAAAGTCAGGAGTTTTCAATGCTGCTCGGTCTCGTTTCTTCTTTCCTACCCGCCCCTGTTGCTAGCGCAAGAAAGAAATAGAGAGCAACGAAATCTTTCTGGAGCACCACTGATCGAGAGAGGAGGACTCTAAGACATACCAGAAGGAGCGTGCATGCACAAGAAGGCCAATTTTGTGTGGAAAAATCTAAAAAAGTTCGCCTCTGACTGCGCGTGCGTTAAAGGAGCTCTCAAGGGCTCTTCTTGCGCAGCTTAGGTGGAAGGCGCTTTACCAAAAGTTGGAAGTGGATTGTTCTTCATCGAGCACCTTCAACAAAGCACTTCTTGAAGACTTATGCGATCCACAAACCAAAGGGAGTGAACAGTCTACCCATAGCTCTTCAATTGGATGGTTCAAGAATATCAAAGGAAATCTGAGATAAGTATTTAGTCAATATTTGATTGATTATTCTGTTGATTGTGCATATTAGAAGTATTTCTGCATTATGCATAGGATGACGTAAGTAGAGCGTAAATAGAGATGTATGTTCGATGCTTGAGCTTTTCTTATAGGTGGTAAGTATTGGCAGGTATTGACGAGAAATATTTTGATTGAATCCCTGTAGCGCCCAACAGCATATTTGGAAAAGTTTTCTATTGCAGGTGTTCATCGAGAAGATAAAAAAAGAATAGATCATGCCTCCCGGCACATGATTTATGCTTGACGTTTTTTTATTTTCTTCGAAATTATTTCGAATTTCAAAGTGACACCGTTAGGCTGCCGAAATTTCTAAAATATTAGCATGCATGTGCATCAAAGTTTAGAAAGTATATTAAAGTTTCTTTCTATTGTCTTTTTCTATTTAGCAAAACTTTGACTGGTTCTTTTTCCGCTTGCTAGTAGTATTTACGTTTGTTTAGTCTTTAAAAAAAAAAAAGTTTCTTGCCTAGCATGGAACCCGAACCTTCATCACCTGTTAGGATAGAATCCATTATGCCTGAACCTCCAATTGATCCCATTCAAGCTATGAACAATAGAGTTTCATCCTTAGAAAGTTCTCTTCATGATATCTTGGAACACGTGCGTGGTTCTAAGAAAGATGAAGAACCGCTTGATTTTGATCTGCTAGAGATGGAGGTAGATGCTTCAGATGAGCATCAAACTTCAAAAGTCCTTAAAGACAGCGTCTTAGTTAGAGAAGCCAGATGGCAGCTTAAGGATCTTAAGCCACCAAGATATCATGGCTCAACTAGCGCTAGGACTGTTGACGCGGCTGAGCAGTGGCTCAGCAAGTGGGAACAGTGTTTCCGCTTGTGTCATATCACTGATGATAGGCACAAGATTCAGTAGGACACTTATAATCTTATGGATGTCGCACATAGGTGGTGGCGTAAGATAGAGTAGGATAAGAAGGAGCCCATGACATGGGATCAATTCAAAATCATGTTTTATAATAATTTTGTACCACCTGATGAGAGGTCTAGAGCACTAGACACCTGGTTCTTCATCGGTCAGAAGAATCAGTCAGTTCAGGAATACCCAGATAGGTATAGAGAGGTACTTCTTAAAGTACCCAATACCATTCCAGAGTTTCTTCAAGTCCACAAGTTTGTCTTGGGACTCAGAGAAACTATCCAACCTTTAGTGAGAAAGGAGCGGTGTCAGTCTTTGGCACAGGCCACAGAGATGGCCTTGGTTTATGAGGATGGCCACAGGAGCACAGGTTCCCAGGGCCAGAGATCCCCATGGACTAGGGTTAGTCGACCTTTCCATACTTCCACTCCTGGTTCGGTCAGTGCACAGCCTTCTAGGGAGGCTAAGCAGGTGCACATGATTCAAAGAGTCTCAAGAGGAAAGAGAAAAGTGTCTGCTCTGGCTGAGAGGGCATATAACCGATCTATTCTTACCCCTCAGCAGAAAGAGAAGGCAATGAAAGAGGGTTTGTGCTATGGTTGCTTAGGACAACACTTATATAAGGATTGTCCTAAAAAGAAAAAGATAGCAACCACCATAGTCATAAATCCGACTCACGCAGGGGGTGGGAGTGAGGATGAGTTTGGGGATCCCCCATCTCCATTATCATCTCCCATAGTGGCCATGACGGTCACTAGAAAGGTTCCGACTGTGCCAGATGTTGTGCTTTCGCCAGTGGCACCAAACGGATACCGATTCCCAGACACTGAGCTTATTGTTATGAGAGGAGTCATGGCAGGACAGCCTGTCAAGGTACTCTTTGACACAGGTTCGACTCATAATGTTATTAGTTCCCGTTTAGTCAAGAGATTATGCTTAGATACGGTACAGTCAGATTATACTTATATGGTAGAGCTAGCCGACGGGAAGGGAACTGAGACTTGGGATAGACGAGTAGTTGATCTTCCTATTCAGATCCAGTCCTATGAGGACAGATTGGATTTTGAGATAGCGAGATTAGCTCGTTTCGACATAGTTCTTAGTAAGAAGTGGCATGCAAGGAAGAAACTAGATCTCCAAGAGACGCGATTGGTGACTGCTACCAAGTTGCTCAAAATTGATTGTAAGTATATCTATTTTCTTTATTTCATATATTTATCGTATTTTGAGATGGATTCATGCAGTCATGGAGACTCAAGTTGGAATGCTCCAGCACTTTCAGCTAAAGTGAGAGCAGAATTCCAAGAGTTGTTTTTAAAGGAATTACCTTCAGGATCGCGTCCTTGCAGGAATATTGAGCATAGAATCGAATTGGTACCAGGAGCGAGTCCGACCGCTCGGCCACCATTTCGAATGAGTTTGCAGGAGGAAAATGAAGTCCGCAAGGTCATGGACGAGTATCTTCAAAAAGGGTTGATTAGACCCAGCTATTCACCCTTTGCCGCTCCAGTTCTTCTTGTGAAGAAGAAGGATGGATCTTATAGGATGTGTGTTGATTATCGAGAACTCAATAAGATCACTATTAGACACAGATATCCTATGCCCCGGATTGATGATCTTTTAGATGATCTAGGTGGAGCCATTATATTTAGTAAGATAGATTTAAAGAGTGGCTATCATCAGATTAGAGTGAAAGATCATGATGTACATAAGACAGCTTTCAGGACCCGTTTTGGTCATTATGAGTATTTGGACATGCCTTTTGGTTTGACGAATGCTTCAGCTACATTTATGATGTTAATGAATGATATCTTACGACCTTTCATAGGAAAGTGTGTTGTTGATTTTGTAGATGATTTACTAGTGTATAGTAGGACTGTGCATGAGCATGAAAATCATCTAAGGTTTGTCTTTAATATTTTAAAAGAAAATAAGTTGTATGTAAATCCGGAGAAGACACAGTTGTTTCTTTCGAGGATAGACTATCTAGGGCATGTGATTTCAGCCGATGGGGTTCAGATGGATCCCAAGAAGGTTTCAGTTATTTTAGCTTGCCCTACTCCTCAGGATGAGGGGCAATTACGGTCATTCTTAGGACTTTCCGGTTTCTATCGGAAATTCATCTCTTCTTATTCGTCTATAGCAGCACCTATGACGAACTTGCTTCAAGGCAAAATTCCATTTGCATGGAAGCAAGAGCAGCAAGAGAGTTTTGATACTCTGAAACAAGCTGTTTCAGAGGCTCCTATACTCAAAGTGGTAGTTCTTCAGAAACCATTTGAGTTAGAGACGGATGCTAGCGGCATAGCCATAGGTGCAGTTCTGAGTCAAGATGGCAAGCCAATAGCTTTTGAAAGTAAGAAGTTAAGTAGTGCAGAACACAATTGGCTGGTGCATGAACAAGAGTTGTATGCGGTGGTGCATGCACTTAAAGTTTGGAGACACTATCTTTATGGTGCAGACTTTAAGGTATTCACAGATCATCATACACTCAAGTATTTTTCTAGTAAGCCAGATCTTCGAGGCCGACAGGCTCATTGGGCTGAGCTCATGCAAGAATTTCACATGGAAATCTTGTATAGAAGAGGCAAAGAAAGTATAGTAGCTGATGCATTATCTCGTATAATGTATCAAATGAGCTTTACTGTTTTAGAAAGCTCATTGCTTCAAGAAATTAAGGAAGCACAAGTGGAAGATCCACATTTGTTACAGATAGTTAGAGCCATTAGTGATGACTCTATTTTAGAAGACGGGACAGTTCTAGCTGCTTCTTCTTTTACTAAAGCAAACAAGTCCATTCCGTATTCTAATTTCTCATAGGAGAACGGAATAGTGAAGCGGAAAGGAAAGGTTTGTGTGCTAGATTCCCGGGATTTGAGAAAGAAAGTCATGCATGATAACCATGATGTTCCCTGCGCAAGACATCTTGGTGTTGACAAGACAATAGAGCTTGTTGGAAGAACATTTTGGTGGCCTGGATTAGCCAGAGATATCCATACTTATGTTCAACAATGCTTTATGTGCCAAGCCAACAAAGTAGAAAGGGTAAAGACACCAGGTCTTTTACATCCTTTACAAGTTCCAGATCACAATTGGGATAGTATATCCATGGACTTCATAGTGGGATTACCGCGGACCCAAAGGAAGCGGGATACAATCCTAGTTGTGGTAGATAGACTGAGCAAGATGGCTCATTTCATACCTACGCAGGAGACGATAGAAGCTCCACAGGTAGCGGAGTTGTTTATCCAGAATGTCTTCAGATTGCATGGGTTACCTACATCCATAGTTTCAGATAGGGATGTCAGATTTACAGGACACTTCTGGAAGTTTGTATTTGACAAACTGAAAGTGTCACTAAAAATGAGTAGTGGTGATCATCCATAGACAGATGGTCAGACCGAGAGGGTCAACCAAATTCTAGAGGATATGTTACGGGCATATGTGTCGGAGAGACAGACAGATTGGGATAGTTATTTGCCATTAGTAGAGTTTGCTTATAACAATAGACCTCACAAGGTGAATGGGATGTCTCCTTTCGAGATGAACTATGGCATGAATCCCACTTCTCCCAGTACAATAGGAATGCCTAAGAAATGTCCTAGTGCTTCCGAGTTCTTAGCGAATCCCCAAGCAAACCTAGAAATAGCTAAAGCCAAGATGCAGCAAGCAGCTGATAGAGCCAAAGAGTATGCTGATAGGAAAAGATCTCCTAGATCCTTTGAGGAAGGAGACCGAGTCTTCCTTCATGTACCGGCTAGATCTACTTCATTGTCCACAGGGAAGTGTAGTAAACTATCACCAAGGTATTGTGGACCTTGGAAGATAGTAAAGAAGTTGAGTGATGTTCCATACCGATTAGAGCTTCCTCCAGATTGCAGAGTCCATCCAGTGTTTCATGTTAGTAAACTAAGAAAGTATATATCTAGGGAGGATAATCTAATAGAGGGTATTGTTTCTTTGCAGGAATCGAAAGAGCAGATCATTCTCTAGACAGAATACTAGATAGGAGATAGAAACGGTTGAGGAATCCTGTCATCCAAGAGTATCTGGTAGCCTAGAGAGGATTACCACTTACTCACTCTACTTGGGAATCAGCAGCTCTGGTTCGCAAGTACTTTCCCCATTGATCATTGAGGACAATGATCTTTAGAAGGGGGAGAGAGTGTGAGACATTGGTCTACAGAGACCATTCCATGTGTGTGTGGGACGAGGGCGAGTTAGCCAAGGTCCTAAGCTCGGGGGTATATCCTAAGGTATTTGATGGTTAGTGGGGATGTGTTGCATGTTGGCCACATGGCGACGCTAGAACATTCCAGATCACTGCTATTTTAGATACAAGAGGATATAAATGGATGGGAGGAGAGTGGCACACACAACATTCACATGTCTTTTGAGGAAAGCCTCACACTTGGCGGCATTTATTCCTATTGTTGCTCTTATTCTAGTCTCTCCTAAGCGTTCTAAGTCCATAATCCTAGATGATAACTTATGGCTAGTCCACTGTGTGGGCGATTAACTTTCGCTCTGATACCACTGGTTATGGTCGACGCGGCAAAGGCCCGAACCTTGTCAAGCCTGCGAAATTTGCTGCGCCACCGAAAAATTGGTTGCCAAGCTAGAGTGATATTAGAACACCTCTATAATCAGTAGTAGCTTAGCACGATTTCTGTCGCTCAAACGTATAAGACTGCGTTTTGAATCTACTGGAACTTCACCGGACTGTCACCAGACTGTCACCGTAATTATACCGGAATCTTACCAGAATCAACTCCTATTCTGTTTGTAATTACTTCAAGTGAGTATACAAGAAGTAAGGAAGTGATGCGTGAACTTCCTTCACTGAGTGAACACTTTCTGAAGTTTAAGAAAAAACTTCTCCGGTTCAGAATGTCTCTTTTTCGGTTAGACTTTGTACTGTGTGTACATATCCATTTCACTGAAATCCTTGACGAACTGATAGTAGAGATGTCTAGCTATAAGATAAGTTAACTCTCATACAAACCTTTAATTTACTCTGCAAGATATACTTCGTTGTTCTACCGAAAACACGTTTTCTGAGAAAACTGTAACTGACTGAAAATATTCATTGACTGAGATAAATGTATTTGACCGAAACATTCGTTGACTGAGAGAGTACCGAGGGACACGCTTACTAACGAACTGTAACTGTTAACGGTTAACGAGCTTTCTACCGTAACACGAAAATACTCAGAGTTCTTCACATATGAAAAGTGCGTGCAAACTTCCACATGAACATGTGTTTTCTATTAGAGAAGATGTGTACAAATTAGCTTGGCCTCTTCTTGCTCAAACTATGGAAACTCTCCTACACTCAGTAGTTTCTCTTTACCATCTCTCTCAGATGAATACCTGATATTTCAGGTTTCTGTTATTCATCTGTACATGCGCGATCTATGGCGTCTTCTCAGAACTTCTCACTCTTCACTCTCTGTACATACGCGATCTCTGGCGTCTTCTCCCTTTCTCATCTCTGTGTTCTCTCCTATATCTCTCTCTCTATTTTGACCTCTGTATGTGCTCTTTTTATACTGCGCGCTCTTCACGCATGTTCTAGCTCGCACTTCCCTCTTATTATTATTATGCACGTTCTCTCTATATATACAGTTTGATTCGGTGTAACGAACTCTGATTCTGCAAGATTTTGTACTGTACATAACGGTCGTGAATTTGTCCCTTCATTAAGGCTTTTGATTTTCTGAATATTTGATTCCGCTTCTCTTTATCTTTCTTTGTCTGTACGTCAAATTCGTGAGTGATTCTTCAACAGCTCCCCCTCAATCACTAATTTGACTCTTCCTGTCTTCATATATTTTTCTTTCTTTTATACCTGTCATTTCTTTGAATCTACTTGTCTTTGTTCCATCCAAGCTCTTTGTCAAAATATCTGCAATCTGATCTTTTGTCGGAGTGTATATTATTTCTATCTCTTTTTCCATTACCTTTTCCCTGAGGAAATGATACTGAATTTCTATGTGCTTTGTTCTTGCATGAAATACTGGATTTGCTCCAAGATACAGTGAGCTCATGTTATCTCCATGTATGATGGGTATACCTTGATCAATACCCATGCTTTTGAACAAGGTCTGCATCCATATCACTTCTTTAGCTGCTTCTACAAGTCCTTTATATTCTGCTTATGTCGACGATAAAGCTACTGTGTGTTGTTTCTTCGAACACCAGCTTACTAGCTTATCTCCTAGGTATATCATATACCCATGTGTTGATCTTCTGTCATCTTGGCTTCCTGCCGAGTCAGAGTCATTGAATGCTCTCAACTTTATGTCTGACGTAAAAGGATAATATAATCCTTCTTTTATAGTTCTTTTTATATATCTAAGAACTCTCTGTCCTGCAACCCAATGTTGATCCTTCGGACAATGCATAAACTGTGAGAGAACTCCCACTGCATAGCTAAGATCCGGTCGTGTTAGTGTAGCGTAAATTAGACTTCCCACTAACGACTGATATTTTCTCATATCTTCAAACTCTGCACCACTATATTTGTTGAGTTTATGATTTGCTTCAAGCGGTGTTGAAGCTTCTCTGCAATTCTCCATTTAAACTTCTTCAGTAAGTTTAGGAGATACCTTTCTTGTGTAACATATACACCATGATCTGTGTATGTGATTTTCATTCCTAGAAAGTATGGCAACTTTCCTAGGTCACTTATCTAAAACTCCTTTTAGAGTAACCTCTTTACTTCTTTAATTCCTTCATCTGAAGTACTTGTGATTATAATGTCGTCTACATAAATGAAAATGTAGATCATACCTTCTTCTGTTCTCTTGATGAGTAGACTTGCATCTGCTTTCGAACTTTGGTATCCAAGTTCATTGAGATATTTCACAAGTCTGTAATTCTAAGCTCTTGGAGCTTGCTTCAGTCCGTAAAGTGCTTTTCTTAATCTGCAAACAAAATTTGGGTATCTGGAACTTACAAACCCTTCCGGTTGTTCCATGTAGACTTCATCTGATATGTATCCATTCAGAAATGCATTCTTTTTATCTAGCTGACTTAGCTTCCATCCTTTTGATGCTGCTATAGCAATCACTGTCCTTATGGTTGACATCTTTGCCACCGAACTAAACGTCTCATCGTAATCTATGCCATGCGTCTGAGCATAGCCCTTGATAACCAGTCTAGCTTTGTGTCTGGCTATCCTTCCATCTGCAAACTTCTTAACTTTGAAAACCCATTTGTTCCCAATTACTTTCATACCATTTGGTTTAGGAACAAGTTCCCATGTCTTGTTCTCCTCTAGTGCGCTGAACTCTTCTTCCATTGCTTCTTCCCATTTATTCTTACCTTTAGCTTCATCATAGTTCTGAGGTTCTTCATCATCTTTGACCATATATGCATAATTTTTCTGAGTTATGTACGAAGTATCATACGAATACCTTTCTGGTTGTCTTCTATTCCTGTTTGACCTTCTTGGTTCAAACTCTTCATGTGTATCTGAATACACATCTTCATCAAATCCCTGTTCATCTCCATTTCTCATACCTGATCCGATCCTAGACGTACTTGCCTGCATATGATCATCTCTATTCACCTGCACAATTGATTTCCCTTTCTCTCTTCTTCTTACTTCTTCTTCAGATTCTTCCGTTGTATGACTTTGATCTCTATACCAGCTCTTCTGTTCATCAAATGTAACATCTCTGGAAACAGTAAACTGTTTTGTTAGAGGACTCCATAACTTGTAGCCCATCTGCTTTTCATCGTATCCGACGAACACATATTTCTTTGCTTTTGGTTCAAGCTTATGTCTAAGTTGTGATGGTACATAAGCGTAAGCTACTGATCCAAACACTTTGCAATGATCAAGTGTTGGCTTCTTTCCCCACTAAGCTTCATACGGGGTCATTCCATCTAATGTCGTACATGGTAATCTGTTTACCAAGTATGTAGCTGTATTTACAGCTTCAGCCCACAGATAATTTGGACAATCCTTTTCCTTTAGCATAGCTCGTGCAAACTCAACTAGAGTTCGGTTCCTTCTTTCTACTACACCATTTTGTTGTGGTGTGTACCTGTAGGTTATTTCTCTCTTAATACCTTCATTCCAAAGATAGTCATTGAACTCTCGAGAGAAGTATTCTCCCCCTCCATCAGACCTCAGTCTCTTCAGCTTTTGACCTGTGAGTCTTTCAGCATATACATGAAAATGCCTGAAAGCTCCAAACACTTCTGATTTCTCTTTCAAAACATAAAGAGTTATCCATCTTGTAGCATCATCAATGAATAGAACATATTACCTCGATCCGCTGATTGATCCTTCTTTTGTTGGACCCCATACATCTGTATGAATGAGTTCGAGTACTCCATCATGTTTGAATCCTTTCTTCTGGAAAGGTAACCTGTGGGCTTTTCCCATCTGACATGCTTCGCACTTGTGAATCATATGTTGATTCTGTACATTCGGTAATCCCAGTACTGACTGATTTGAAATCATAGCTTTAATTCCTTTTTCATTAAAATGACCTAATCTCTTATGCCAGAGATCAAGTTCTGTAATCACCTTTTCACCATGTGTGAGCAACGCTTGGCCAATGTTCCCTTGTACTCTTAAGGTAAAGAGTCTGCCTTCTTTCTTACCAGAGATGATCTGATTATATCCGTTCTCGGGATCTTCTACAAATACTCCTTCATTTGTAAATCTGACCTGAAAACCTTTCTCAACTATCTGTCCTACGCTAATCAAATTTTTCGGTATTGTTGGAACATACAAAACATTTGTTAGCAAATCTGCTCCACTCTTACACTTCACTTTTCCAATTGAATGTACATTATGCCTCGTATTGTCACCTGTTTGAACAGTATGACCGGAACTACCTTTCTCCAATTCTGACATCAGTTCTATATTTCCTGACAAATGATTAGAACATCCAGAGTCAATGTAAAATACCTTCAGGTCTTCGTTATCTGATGTGCTGATTGAGTTCATCATCAATGATGTATGACTTTCATTCTGCGTGTCATTTGCGTAGTTGTTGTAGGTGGTGTTGTAGGATTGATTTTGTCCCCAACTTCTTGCTCCACCTCTACCATAGCTTCCTCTTTGATTCTGTCTTCCTCTTTGAAAGTTATTTTGATATCTTGCGCTTCTGCCTCTGCTATTATTGTTCTGATTTTGACTTGATCCTTGTTGATTGTGCCAGCAATCATGAGCCAACTGATTACTTAGTCCACAGATCCAACAAGCCTTCTTGTTGTTATTCTGGCTACTTCTTCCTCTTCCAAAACCTCTTGCTCTTCCTCTGCAGGTGCCTTTACCTCTTGCATAATAAGCCTGAGAACTCGACTCTTCTTCGTCTTTTGACTTACCTTTGTCTTTCTTCTTGTTCTTCATGAACATTGCAGAACTTTGTCCTTTATCTGCATCTCCTTTCAAGTCTTGCTCATATGTGAGCATCAAACCAAGCAACTGATTTAAATCTAGTACAAAATGATTTAAAGAAAGTTCAGTTGAGAGTACGAAAGGTTTCCACCTTTCATCTCCTCTCAAACCTGTTAACAGTTGCGCTATCAATCTGTGATCTTCGACATCTTCATTTATGGATCCAAGACTATCTGCTAGATTCTTCATCTTAGTAACATAGTCACTAATGCTTTGACTCGACTTCTTTTTGAACGTTGTGAATTCGGACCATAAGCTAGCATTCCTAGCTTTCGTAGTATTTTGGAAATGATCTTCCAATGCACTCCATATGTCCTCCGCTTTCTCCAGACCTCTAATGTGCGGTAGTAGATGGTCTGTAATAGTATTATAAATGTAAGCTCTTGCCATTGCATCTTTCTTCTGCCACAGCTTCAAGGCTTCTAATTCTTCTTTTTCCGGTTGACTATCATCTTCGAAAGTTGGCTTCTTTTCTTCTCCGGTCACATACGTCATTAAGTCCTTACTCATAAGTAAGGCTTCCATGCGCATTACCCATGCGGGATAATTATCTCTGTCCAATTTATCAATTTGGACATGATCGGCCATGATCTTCTTGTTTCTGTTACTTCCGGTGACCTTTTGAGAATCTTTCTGCTCTTCAGAATCTTTCTCGTTCTGGTACCACTTTTTGGATCTCACAGCTCTGATATCAATTATGGGGAATACTTTGGCTCTGATACCACTTGTGGGCAATTAACTTTCGCTCTGATACCACTGGTTATGGTCGGCGCGGCAAAGGCCCGAACCTTGTCAAGCCTGCGGAATTTGCTGCGCCACCGAAAAATTGGTTGCCGAGCTAGAGTGATATTAGAACACCTCTATAATTAGCAGTAGCTTAGCACGGTTTCTGTCGCTCAAACGTATAAGACTGCGTTTTGAATCTACTGGAACTTCACCGGACTGTCACCATAATTATACCGGAATCTTACCGGAATCAACTCCTATTCTGATTGTAATTACTTCAAGTGAGTATACAAGAAGTAAGGAAGTGATGCGTGAACTTCCTTCACTGAGTGAACACTTTCTGAAGTTTAAGAAAAAACTTCTCCGGTTCAGAATGTCTCTTTTTCGGTTAGACTTTGTACTGTGTGTACATATCCATTTCACCGAAATCCTTAATGAATTGATAGTAGAGATGTCTAGCTATAAGATAAGCTAACTCTCATACAAACCTTTAATTTACTCTGCGAGATATACTTCGTTGTTCTACCGAAAACACGTTTTCTGAGAAAACTGTAACTGACCGAAAATATTCATTGACTGAGATAACTGTATTTGACCGAAACATTCGTTGACTGAGAGAGTACCGAGGGACACGTTTACCAACGAACTGTACCTGTTAACGGTTAATGAGCTTTCTACCGTAACACAAAAATACTCAGAGTTCTTCACATATGAACAGTGCACGCAAACTTCCACATAACATGTGTTTTCTATTAGAGAAGATGTGTACAAATTAGCTTGGCCTCTTCTTGCTCAAACTATGGAAACTCTCCTACACTGAGTAGTTTCTCTTTACCATCTCTCTCAGATGAATACCTGATATTTCAAGTTTCTGTTATTCATCTGTACATACGCGATCTATGGTGTCTTCTCAAAACTTCTCACTCTCTCTCTTCACTCTCTGTACATACGCGATCTCTAGCGTCTTCTCACTTTCTCATCTCTGTGTTCTCTCCTATATCTCTCTCTCTCTGTTTTGACCTCTGTATGTGCTCTATTTATACTGCGTGCTCTTCACGCATGTTGTAGCTCGCACTTCCCTCTTATTATTCTTATGCACGTTCTCTCTGTATATACAGTTTGATTTGGTGTAACGAACTCTGATTCTGCAAGATTATGTACTGTACATAACGGTCATGAATTTGTCCCTTCATTAAGGCTTTTGATTTTCTGAATATTTGATTCCGCTTCTCTTTATCTTTCTTTGTCTGTACGTCAAATTCATGAGTGATTCTTCAACACACTAATGCTCTTGTGCAACTTTAACGGTGGGTATTAAAAAATCCAAGGGGAGCACTGCATTCTGACCAAAAACCATATAAAAGGGAGCTGTGTTAATTATCATCTTATAGGCCACTCTGTATTCACAAATAGCATGGTGTAATTACTTGTCTCCCAATCTAAGCATTTTTTGTTTATGGGTTTAATCAATACATTGCAAAGGATCTTCTTAGTACTTTCTACCTATCCATTGGCCTGAGGATGATATGGTGCAGACTTCTTGTGAATCGCCTTATAATCTTGTAACAAATATTTAATGAACTCGTTTAGAAAGCGAGTCCCTCTATCACTCAACAACTGTATAGGGCAATCCATATCTTGTAATGACATTCTCAAATAAGAATTTTGTTGTCTTGTGTGCATCATTCTTTTTGGTAGCCTTAGCTTATACCCATTTGGTTAGATAATTTGTTGTTACAATTATGTATTCATCATGAGAGCCTTTAGTAGAGAGCTTAATTGGTCCAACAAATTATATGCCCGACTTAGAGAATGCGCATCCTCCCATCATAGGTCTCACTAGCATCTCATCTCTACATGTTGGATACTCCACTCTTTGATAAACATCACATCTCTTTACATGGGTATGTGCATGTGTATGAAGAGTGGACCACCATAGTCCTGAGAATAGTATGGCTTTGATTATCCCATTAGGCCCAAAATGACCTCCTCTGACACCTTGGTGTGCAATCTCTAGTATTCGCAAGTATTCACTCTCATGAACACATTGTCTTAGATATCCATCTCTTCCTCTCTTGTAGAGATTTTCACCAATGAGTTTGTAGCCTTGAGCTTCCTGCTTTAGACTTCTCTACCTTGGTAAAGTCATTTATTGAGGGAATGTTTTCATCCTCAAGTAGTTTACCAATGGTTTGCTCAAATCTAGTATTGGAGCCATGTGACATAAGGTAACATGCTTGACTGGCAGTTTAACACAACAGGCTGGGCATTCCTTGCGTATCCTATGGATGTCTCCTTCCATCGTAGGCGAGTACACTCTTAATATGTGCATAATATGTAGGGTGTGTTGTTTTGAATGGTTTTGCTCTAGTGTGATGATTGCAATCATTTATCATACTTTGTTTCTTCTACACAACAAGAGAGGATTTCTTAATTATTCTATTTGTTAATACGTCCTACCATTATCTAATATCTCTGTGACTTAGTTACTTCCTTTCCTTCATCGTGACTCTAGGTAGGTCTTCCCTTTTTTGACTACCACTTCAAAATCATACTCCATTAATAGGAGAAATCATCATACTAGCCTTTCCATGTTACAAGGCTTGTTGACTAGCTATAACAATGCTTGGTGATCTGTAAAGAATTCAAAATTGTTGGCTAGCAAGTAATGTTTGAATTTTTTTTACTTCATATACCATTCCTAATCCCTCTCCCTTGATGGTGGTGTAGTTTCTCTTTGCTGCATTCAATTGTCTACTTGCATATGCTATAGGAAGGTTTATGTTGTCTTTATTCATAGGTTGTGCTAGGAAATACCCGATAGCATATCTGGATGCATCCATGTGTACATGGAATGACTTATTTCAATCCAATGTTGTCAAGATCGATGCTAAACACAAGCATTGTTTAAGTTCATGAAATGCTTTCTCACATTCATATATCCATTGGAACTTAGTCAAAAGGTTGTAGAGAGGCTTCGCAATGATCGCATACATGTGTATAAAGCATCGATAATAACCACAATGCCCCATGAAAGCTTCTACTTCCTGGACATTTTTTGGCCTAGGTAGCTCTGCAATCACTCTAATTTTATCTTTGTCCGTAGATATTCCATTCATTAACACAATGTGTCCCAGAATCTTGCCTTGGCTAACCATGAAAGCACACTATTTTGGGTTCAATCTGACTTGATATTCTCTACATTTGTCAAAGATTAGTCTCAACTTAGGTATATGTGTTTGTCTAATGTTGGAATGGGTGTCTAAATTGTCAACATAGACTTCCAAGTTTTTGTGCAGAAACTCCTTAAATACATGGCACATCAACCTTTGAAATGTAGTAGGAGCATTTATTAACCCAAATGGCATGACACAAAATGTGAATATACCCCATTTTATGGCAAAATCCATCTTATGTTGGTCTTTTGGGTGATGGCTACTTGATTGTAACCAGAAAATCCATCAATGAAGCTATAAACTTCCTTGCCTGCTACCCTTTTTAATAGATGTTCAGTGATCAGTAACGAGTAACTATCTTTGATAGTGGTTACATTAACTTTCTTCAAGTCAATGTGTGCAGATAATTGCCATTCTTTTTGGGCACCACTACAATGGGTAAACCCATTCAATATGCTCAATTTCATAGATGAACCTCGCTTCAGTTAATAGGTCAATTTCTTCTTTTATTTTAGCCGCATAGTTATTATTGTACGTATAAGGCTGCTCGTTTCTGGGCCTAGCTTCCTAAGTCATGGGAATTCTATGGGAGCAAATGTCTAGGTCAACTCCCTTCAGATCCTTATTGCTCCATGCAAACACGTCTCCATATTCTTTCAGAAGCGTGATCAATGTTTGTTCCTCTTCCTCATTCAGATCATGTCCTACACATACATTTCTTTTCTCCTTCTTCAACTATGACTATAATCTTCTTAGTCCATTTTTTAATTTCATATGCTTCTGTTGGGCTAGTTTCGCTCTTAGGCATTCTTAGCATGATTCTCCTATCTTCAATTTCATATTGTTTATAATTTTTTGGCACTTCCAAAATGGATCTTCTTCTTCTTCTTGGGTAGAAGACTTCCCTCATTCCTTCTTGTGCTTCTTCTCCTTGGTTTCTAGCAATTGGGTGAGCTGCTTATTTTAGTTGAACTCCATCACATTGGGGGTAGTGGCTTCCACAAAATAAAGATATTTGTCTTTTGAAGAATAGAATGGCCCCATCATATGGACCCTAGATCTTCATCACTTGCATTGTTTGGCTTTGGGGTCACATCAATACATTGTTCTAAAATAGGCTCACATGTTATGGGTTCTATCATGAAGATAGACATGTCATAGCCATCCTCATCACAGTGAGAAGTCCATTATTATCCTTTCATTGCTATGTCCATTGTGGTTAGGATCTTTGCCCATCCATGGGGTTCAAAGTCCTCCTCAGGGAACACTATAGGTGCATAGGTAGGATCTTGGAGGGTTTGTGGGTGTCCTTTCATGCCTAGGTTCCAGGCTTCTAAACTCTCCTCCTCTTGTAGTGTTGTTTTACACATCCACAAATGGGTGTCCTCATGCAACCATGAAGGATCTGATGCTAAGGATTGCACTGACTCAGTTGCTCCATGTGCTTTATGGATGGTCTTCCACTATAGTGGGGGTATGGCTCGATGGGAATAATCTTTAGGATTGACTTTGGTGGTCACTCCTAGATGTTGTAAGTACAAGGAGTTGTTCCCACAATCTCGTACTATTTGCAATTGCCTCATGAAAGGATGTCCCAAAATCATTTAATAAGTGTGGTTCTTTCCAAACTCACATATGGCAAACGTGTGCTCAAACTCTATACCATAGGTGGTGAGAGTGATTCCTTCCAACAATCCTAAAGGCTTCTCAATATGACCATCAACCATTTGCAATTTCATTCTTGTGGGTCTCAGAGCTTGCTTGCCCCAATGTTTCCAGAGGGAAGTGGTAGCAATGGCCACACCGACGCCTGATTCTAGGATTGCTTTAGTGGTGTAACCTTGAAAGGAGATAGGTAAATAGGTATTTCCCTCTTCTCCTTCACTCATATCCTCAATTCCATCGATGGGTATTTTAGGTACTTTTTGTTCCCTTTCTAAGTGTGGGTAGTAGCTCCCTATGGTAATTAATTTGCTATGTGTTTCCACAACTCAGGTTTAACTTTTAACAACTCTTCTAAAGTGAGATGGCACTGCACTTTAGTCTGCTTCACAACATCGATATCCTAGGAAGAATTGATTCCTCATTTCTGATTAGTATGGTGGGTGATCTCATTTTAAAGGACTTTGATTCCCAAGGGCTAGTAAAGTGAGGTAGCTCATGCAAGGAGTTACATTCAAAATTTTTCTGCTCACTAAATTGTTCCTCCTCTTGTTCCTTGTATATTGAGGGTATATCCTATGGGAATTGCTTGATGATCGTCTATCTCTTGAATCGATGGGGGAGTCTTGTTCTCTAGCCTCCATTTCTCTTCTTGAATCTCCCTCAAAAATCCATGTGAGTACTTATGTATGGAAGGAGGAATCCCACTCTCCATAGATTACATTAGCTGGGGGTGATGGCTATTGGCCTAACATAGGTTGGGGTCTAGGTGGTGCCTAGCCTATACCATATAATCAATGGATAAGTAACTTGACCTAAACTTGGTGTTTATTCAAATTTCAATGAAGAGACAACATGTTGAGTTATCCAAATCAACTTCAATTTGGATGGGCTTTTGAATGAAATCCCCCAAGTTTCTAGGATACATGAAGCATGTTGCAATTCACAATTGAGCACTATGCAATCCATCAAGAAATTGAGAAATTGATTTGGTTGTAGATGGAAGTTCCTTGATTTTGCATCATTCTCCATATTGTTTGTAGCTAGAAATAGAAATTCATAAGTCCTCATGTGCTTCTTGCTTGAAGCATGTTATCATTATAGAGGTTTCATGCTTGACTCCTATTTTAGCCAATGTTTCTATGAAAGCTCGCAAGGGTTGACCTGAGTCTTAAAATTTATGTATGCTAAGTGGTTGAAACCATGCTAGAGAAATTTATTTCAAATTGAGTCCAAATGCTTTATATTGTGTGAAGAAGTTGTGGAACTATTTTGTGCACAACATGTCTGAATTAGATTCTCACACAATACTCTCACATCCATTTTTCCTATTTAAAAGGATGTAGACTTCTTCCAAAATATGGCCTTACATTGGGACTGGATACAATTTTGAGGTTATGTTAAGCCTTGAGAAATGGGATTGGCCATTGACACTATAGGATCTTGCTGGACTATGGTGAATATCAGATCCTACCATTCAAAAAGATAGGCAGTCCATGATTTGTGAAGTGTTGTTGGTTGTCTACCTCTAGTGGATAATACGTTTTATTCCTTTCATCTTCATAGATGGGTAATAGGGTTGCATCCAAATACTTGAACTCATGATTGTAGAAATGGTAAGGATCTCTACCTATAGGTGGTGATAGATTCTAAAAGGATTCTTTTGGCTCTAAAGAAAACTACACTTTAGGAGAAAATCCATCATGGATGACTTTACTAACATCAATGGTCCTTGCAAGAGATGGCAAATCATCAGGATCATCTTGTTTTGGTCTGATAGGGTTCATAATTTAGAGAAGTATTATGTAGGGCTTCTATTGTGGAATGATTCTCTCTAGATTTTCCATCTCCATTTAGTAGGCTCCCATCCACTGCACTAGTAACTCTCCTTTAAGTCTAACTACAAATATATTTGGGAGAATTAGATCCTTGAGCTCGCAAAGTTCGAGAAAAAATTTTCCATAATCATATTTACGTATGGAGGTTTCTAATGCATCCATATGTGTGAAGATGAGTTTGGTTTCATTCTCCCCTTCAGGTTTTGATATCCAATCTTAGGTGCTCCTAATTAAGACTACATCACTCTCTGGAACTGATATGCTACTACATGTAGATCTATTATTTCATATTAATTTTCCTGATGTAAGAATCATACACATACGAACACTTAATTAAGCAATCAATCAAATCTTGCAATGCATTAACCCTTTTCCTTCTCTCAATATGACTTAACGATTAAAGACGTACTTGAAAGTTGCAATTGATATGTGCAATTCTTTGGTTGGTTTTGAAGTCTCTTTTTATCTTGCATCAATCAATGAATCTATACTGACTAGGGAGGAATCCCACAAAGTTTGCTAGCCTTAAGGTTGGTCCAGATTCCATGATGAAGAATTTGCCATAAGAGGACAGACTTTTTGATTTCTATGAGGGGGTGCCAGATAGCCATTGTCACTCTAGCACAATGGTGAGTACCAACGTGAGAAGATTCACCTCATAATTGTCAATCCGTGGAGACGTGAGGACTAGTATGAAGACTATGAGCAAGTGAAGGCACAAGTGTGTGAGTGAGAAGCACACAAGCATGCACACACATACACACACACGCGCACACAAGGCAAGAACAAGGAGAGGAGCACAATGGTGAGTACCAACGTGAGAAGATTCACCTCATAATTGTCAATCCGTGGAGACGTGAGGACTAGTATGAAGACTATGAGCAAGTGAAGGCACAAGTGTGTGAGTGAGAAGCACACAAGCATGCACACACATACACACACACGCGCACACAAGGCAAGAACAAGGAGAGGAACAATGGAGTTCTTTGCATTAGTCAAAAAGTCTCTTACATAAGCTCAATTCACAAACAATCTAACCTCAAAAATGAGCTCTCTAGCTCTTTTTATAGTTTTCTAACTAGCTTTGGTCTTGTCCAGACCTAGTGTCCGGCCTAGTTAAAAATTAGGTTCTAGAGCCTATTTGAGGGCTCAAACAGAGTCTAAAAATTATGAAAATTGATATGTAGCTAGTTCTAATACTCCTCAAGCTCGAGGACTCCTCGGCTTGCACAAAATGGAGTCTATTCTACCAAAAATGGAATTTACAATGTTTGTGTAGTGATTAAAATCACTTGAGTTGTAAATGGTCCATGGAAAAAATGATTGGGCCTTGTTGCCGTATTGTGCATGACTCCTCCGTTGCGCTAGTATGCTCTTCATCTGACTTGTATGCCAACACGCCCCCCTTCCTAGCATCTGTCGCCCCTGACAGACCTCTGTTCTATCGGGTGGTCAATATAGTATTGGATGACATTGGTGGCAAGTTCGTGTTCTCCTATCCTTAAGCCTCTTGCTAGATCAGCTTCCAATGCATCCCAATTTATTGTGCCAGGGAACTCTGGTTGCGGTGTGGTGTAGTACTCAGAGTACATTGCTTGTTCACAAGCAAAGAGATGGAGCACGTGTGTTGGCTTCGGTGCGAAGATCTCCGAGTGATACTCCCAGAAACTTGATCTGAACATTTCTTCGAAGGTCTGTTTGTAACATGCAGGGAGGTATTTGATGCGTGCATGCCAGGCGTAAGCCACACGAATACTGGGGGTGGTGCTCATGTCATACAGCAAATCATAATTTCCATTGGTAAACCCCAGTAGACGTACCTGTGGTGCGGCTGCAGTTCTAAAGGTTTTCAGGACTACCTGCATCATATCTAAAATCTTAAGCATCATTTGAGCTTCCACATCTGGCATGGGCTTCAATCGCGGCATCCAATGTCGAATTGTTCCCATCATGTATGCTACCGACGGTGGTCCCTGTGGTGGCACAATGTACGGGTAGTTTAGCCATTCCTTGCATTGCACGTTGTTCTGCACTTTGATATTGAATGCCTTCCAAGACCTGCGACGTGGAACTGGACCGTAGCATGGATTGTATAGGAGATGTAAAGGCGCGTTGTTCCATGTGCGTAGCATTTCTGGATATGTCTCTAGAAGTTTCTGCCGCCAGGTGGGTTGACGAATTTTGCCTTTTTGCACCTCTGGAGGAAGGTCTTCGGGTTGAAATTGGGTAGCAAAGGTAGGAATCTTACCCGTGACTCTCTGTATTTCTGCATTATAATCAGCCAGGATAATATAATAAGGCCTGTATTGGAGTTCAGATGAGAGGATAAGGCGTCTCGATGACAGGTTCTTGAAGTAAGCAGATTGTAGCACAGTTTCCTCTATGACCTCATGGCCTGATTTTGCACTACTGTGCGCTCTTCGTGAGAACTCCCGATTTCCTCCACTTGACGTAGCCATGGAGGCCGTGGTGCTTCGAATGTGTCCTGAGCTTCTTCCGTTTGTTGGCGTCCTGGGAAGGGTTGTGGGTCGTATTCTTCTTCAAATGTCTGTTCCACAAGAATTTGTACTACTTCTTTGTCGGTGGGAGCCTCTGGAGGGGAAGGTGGTCTCTCATATTGTAGTAGACGTGCTTGCAATTCGGTGACCTGTTTCTGGAGATCTTTTAAGGCCTCTGAGTCTGTGATAAGTGAAGCCGCGGAGGAGGTGGTTTGAGAGGCTGCTGTTGTTTCTTTTTGGTGTTTCTGCTTCAGTTGACCCAGTTCCTCTGATAGCAGGTCATGTGCTTCAAGCAGCATGGCATAGTCTTCCAATATGATCTTGATATTGTCGGGGGTCACTGCTTGAAACTTTGATGGATTGATGGGTGCCCCAGGTGTGCTTTCGATAGCTGCTTCTAGGTTTTCCTGATTTTGTAAGTGCAGGCGTCGATTCTCTTCATGAGCGGCAGCAAGATGTCGCTTGAGTAGGGCCATATTTCGCTGAAGCTTTGAATTGTGTTCCAGCTGTGTCCGTAGATGACCTTCTACCACTTGTATTGCTTCCTGATCTGTGTTCTGTAACTGTACCTCCAATATGCTATGAGCCTCTTGGAGAGTTTGGAATTGTGTGTGGAGGCGAGCATTTTCCTCCTCTAGTGCAGCAAGGCGGTGTTGTAGTGTCTCCGAGTGCTCTTGCAGGCGTTCATTCTGTTGCTGGAGCTGATTGTAATCTGTCCTTAAGTTTGATATACAAGCTAGCATGGTGTCCAATGCATTTCCTATAGATGAGGGGGTGATGTTTACAATGGAAGATGCATGGGAAGGGAATTGGGGAAGGGGAAGAGTGAATGATGTGTCTATTGAAGACGTGTGTGTGGGTGAAATTGGTGGAGGGGGAATGGGAGGAGGTGGAAGCGTGGGGGGAGGGGGAGGTGCCGTGGGTGGTGAAATGTCCATACTTTCAGGAGTGGGTGCGAGTGTGGGGTCTACCATATACATTGGAATGGTAGGTGGTGTGTGTGTGAAAGTGGTGAATAGATGAGAAGTGGGGTGGGGAGCTGAAAATAAAGGGAATGGTTGAGACCTGGGTTGAAAAGTTCTAGCAAGGAAGGTATGGAGGGATTGGAGAAGTGGAGAGATGGAGGTCGGGGGTTGAGGTTGTAGAGTTGAGGAGGGCATGAAGGGTTGCGTGGTAGCAGGGAAACCCATGAATATGGATCTAGGGTTAGGATGACCTATGGCTGAGGGCATGGGGGATGGTTGTCCTAGGGCAGGCTCTATGAGCGATTCGGTGGATTGTGTAGTTGTTGGGGGATTCTTTGACAAGAAGGAGTTTGAGGGTTTGTAGGAGAAAATGAAAAGACCAAAAGAGAAAATACACCTTGGAAGTTTCTGCCGTTTGATTACAGTAAGGAAAGTACAATGTTTGAAATACAAGATACACCAATACCTCTGTGCACAATCCCACAGAGTGCCCAATTACAAAATATCCAATATCCCAATGTCCTCTTGCTGCCGACCTCCTCTGCAACAAACCTCCACCTGCTTCAAGCTTCTCCTTGTGCACACCTTGCACCAAGCTTCCACAAAGGGGGAGGAGGGAATACCTGCTGTCGGCAAGCGTACACTGCCAAAGGACCTTGAGATAGTTGGGGGAACTATAGCTTAGCACTTCTCTGCACCAAAATCCTTGGTCACCCTCTATGCACCTTGCACTTCCACTTCTGTGCGACGTACTCTGGTGACTCTTGCACTTCTCTCTCTTGCTCCACTTTAGCCTATGCTCTCTTGCTTACTCTAAGATTGGTCCAAGAATGGTCCTTCCTTTATGTGAGTGTGACGATCACGTACGCTCCTAACTGCAAGTGAATCTTGGTGCTCACTTTGATGTCCCAAGATTGCTCTCACAAGTGGCAGCCAACTACTCACTGTTTTGTCCTGTAGTGACTTTAGCCTAAAACCAAAAATTTTAATGGGGGGCCATTCTTTCACCTGTGCGTACACTTTTGCCGCTTCACATACCTTCATGTTTCCTTTTAAGTCTTCACTTTTACACATAAGAGGGGGTTCACCTGAACCTTCCAAAACCCTTTAAAACACACTTTGAACCTTAGGAAAATTAGAGAAAATACCTCTGCAACCTGCAACCACTTTCTCCAATTTACCCTTTATGGACAATTAATTGTGCACCACCTGTGCACTTTGACACCTGCACTTAGACACTTTGACTTTGCACCTGTTGACTTTGACCTTGACCTTGGTGACTTTGACCAGTTGACTTTGACCTTTGACTTTGACTGCAATTAACTTTGACCACATGACTTTCATGGGCTCAACAGTTGCCCACCACCTAATGTGCTCTCCGTCCCGGAGAGCTATAGCCAAAACTCTGAGCATAACAGACACAATGAAAAGAGTACTGCAGAACTGGACAAATATTGCAGGTTCCAGGTGATCTGAAAATCTTCACTTTTGTTGATGATAGGCCTTGAGCCTTGTATTGCTGACTCAGAGAAACTCCTCCATAGTCTCCAATTTTACTGAACTTCATTGATTTCGTCTTCTCCTTGGGTACACTGGTCATCTGATAGGGGTACCCTAAATCCTTCATTAGAATGTTAGCTCCTCCAGAAAAATTATGACTTAATCGGCAAAATTCCATTTTTACTATTCCAGCAACTTCATCCAATGGAACCCTCTGTTTCCAAAGACTTGCAGGTGCTCCTTCCGCAGTCTTGTAAGGCCCTGCACTTGCTATCATTAAACTTGACATAACAATTGATATCCATACCAGGATCCATAAAACAGTGGCCATTGACATATGATTTGAAGCATCTTCATCAGGGCTACACTTAAGGAGTACCTTGCTTTTCTTCTCTTTTTCATGGCTTTTGACTGAGACTGTTTCAACCTGAGTGATTTCCTCTTTTTCTTCATAGGCTTCTTCTCTACTTGAGTTTGGGAAAATTCCATAGCAGGAAGATGGGTCTTCTGCATGGAGCCAAGCCAACATGTTTTCATCTTCATATAAATCTGCTCCTTCAAATAGATCTGCTTCTGGGTTGTCCACCACTTCTTCTTCCATACAAATACCAATTGTCTGCATCATACTAGTATTTCTCTGATTGTCTGGTCCTTCTTCTAAAATTATCTGCTGCAACTCTTTTCCCTCCTGCTTTACCCACATTGTGTCTTTGCCCCAGTCATGCAACACATTGGCATGCCTTAACCAAGGTCTCCCAATTAACAGGGGGAAACTTCCTTCTACCTGTGGCAGCCTTAAAACAACAAAGTCCAGGTTAAAGATGGTGCCTTGTATTTTGACTGGAACTCCAGGGACCACACCAATAGGCCTTACTATGCTTTGGTCTGCCATTGTTACAGTGAAGTTGGCAGGTCGTGAAGGGTATATTCCAATCTTTTTCATGGTATATTCAGGCATCAAGTTAATGCCAGAACCACCATCCACAATAACTCCTTGAAACTCATGACCTTTAATAGAGACTGTTAGCCGAGGGCTCTTGTAATCTGTTAGGGGTGCTTCCCCTAAACATCTATCCTTATGCATAACAGCAGCCTTTGCCACTAAATTTGTTGTGGACATTTCATCAATTATCTGCAAGAGTTCTGACCTGAACTTCCCATCCATCTTTATTAAATCAAAAATACTAACCTCCTTTTTCATGGACTTGAGTAGTTTGGAAGCTTCTGATTCCTTAAGAGCATGGGCTGCATTTGACTTATCAAACTGCTCATGAGCCCTGTTGAATGCATATTCAATGGCATCACTGGTACTTGTGAAATTTTCTTTTTGCCTTATATTTGCACTTGGGTTGGCTTTTTCTTCAGACACACCTTTGTCTCTGTTTAATCCATTAATCATTGATTCTTGACCCACGTCCACTGGAGCCTTCCCCTTGCTTCTTGTCTGCAAAGTAAAAGAGTCAATTTCCTCTAACTGCACCACCCTGGTAGATGGTGACGGCACCATAACTTGATTTGCCACTTCTTCTTCCTGCACAGAAATCATTTGGATATGGGGCCCTGATGAAGAGGCTTGATTCTTAGGACAACAATTTGTATAATGGTCTCTGGCCTCAGGGCAGTTCCTGCAAGGAGGTGCATTCTCTGGTAGGGTGCACCTACTTTGGTAGTGTCCACATTCTCCACACCTGAAGCAAATAATTGGCCTTCTAGGCCCATTTGCAAGGTTAGTTCTTGGTCTAGGATTATAGTTATTACCTTGGCTTGTTGCAGCTGCCATTACATTTGCTGGTGGCAAGAGCCCGCCTTGTGTCCAATATGTCGTTGTCGGTATTCCCCGTGATTGGCATTCATGGGCCTCATGCCCAATTTTTCTGCATAATTGACAAGTCACATTTAGCAAAGGACATTCACTTACTATATGTCCTTGCTTACTGCACATGGAGCACCATAGTCCGTTCTTAATGCCGCCTCCTTTTAGTTCTTGCAACTCCTGCCTCAGCTGAGCTAGTTCCTCTGCTTGGGCTTCCTCTTCCTTTTGGAGCTTGAGGGCTTCAATCTCTCTTCTCAGCTGAGCTACAGTAGTCTCCTCCTCTGTATAGGGCTTATTCCTCTTCAAGCCTTCCAATTCCCTTCTTAGCTGGCTCACTGGGTCCTCCAGCTCTGTTCCATATGATAGTTGGGAAGACGTTGTACCATACTGGTGCCTTATTTGTTCCAAGCGGGTGGCCGTGTTGATGAATTCCTCAACAGAGGCCGTAGGTAGCACCAACTCTTTTATTTTGCATTGGGTGACCACAGGTAAAGGTTTGGCTAACCACTTCTTGACAAAGAAGTCGTGTGGTGGATCCGGTAATTTGGCCATTAATGCTTTTGCCCTGGTCACGAATTCGGGGAACTTCTCTCCTGGACCCAACTTCAAGTTTTCCAATTCTTCTATAATAATCTCAGCCGTGTTGCCCTGCTGAAATTGATTCTTAAAGGCCTCTTTCATCAAATCCCAAGAGGTAAAGTGATTTTCAGCAAACTGACTAAACCACTTGTCTGCCAGACCTTCCAATGTGGCGGGGAAGAGTATCAAGAAAGCATCTTCCCTACCCATTAGTCCCCTAGTCTTACATAATGAAAGAAATCGTCGAATGTGCTCATCTGGGTCCTCATGGGCTAATCCTCTGAAGGAGGGGAATTTTATGTTTAACCTGGAGTGCAAGATTTCTAGGTCCACTTGTCCTGCCATGCTTCCTACCGATGAAGTCGATGAAAGTGGACTCGATGATCTTCGGTTCGTCTTTCTTCTTGTCTGCTTGCACTTGATTCTCAAGGTTTGTGACCGGGTCGCGGTCATGAGCTATTCATAGTCCACTTAAAATGAGACCTTGATAGAAGGATGTACCTTTTGGCCCACTGGAGTAATGTTGTCGACACTGGAATGTTGTCCTCCAATGGCAATATATAGTCTCCTATGCTCAAAGCTCCTTGGATGTCCCGCCGTGCGTGCCAAATTTGTTGGGGGATTCTTTGACAAGAAGGAGTTTGAGGGTTTGTAGGAGAAAATGAAAAGACCAAAAGAGAAAATACACCTTGGAAGTTTCTGCCGTTTGATTACAGTAAGGAAAGTACAATGTTTGAAATACAAGATACACCAATACCTCTGTGCACAATCCCACAGAGTGCCCAATTACAAAATATCCAATATCCCAATGTCCTCTTGCTGCCGACCTCCTCTGCAACAAACCTCCACCTGCTTCAAGCTTCTCCTTGTGCACACCTTGCACCAAGCTTCCACAAAGGGGGAGGAGGGAATACCTGCTGTCGGCAAGCGTACACTGCCAAAGGACCTTGAGATACTTGGGGGAACTATAGCTTAGCACTTCTCTGCACCAAAATCCTTGGTCACCCTCTATGCACCTTGCACTTCCACTTCTGTGCGACGTACTCTGGTGACTCTTGCACTTCTCTCTCTTGCTCCACTTTAGCCTATGCTCTCTTGCTTACTCTAAGATTGGTCCAAGAATGGTCCTTCCTTTATGTGAGTGTGACGATCACGTACGCTCCTAACTGCAAGTGAATCTTGGTGCTCACTTTGATGTCCCAAGATTGCTCTCACAAGTGGCAGCCAACTACTCACTGTTTTGTCCTTTAGTGACTTTAGCCTAAAACCAAAAATTTTAATGGGGGGCCATTCTTTCACCTGTGCGTACACTTTTGCCGCTTCACATACCTTCATGTTTCCTTTTAAGTCTTCACTTTTACACATAAGAGGGGGTTCACCTGAACCTTCCAAAACCCTTTAAAACACACTTTGAACCTTAGGAAAATTAGAGAAAATACCTCTGCAACCTGCAACCACTTTCTCCAATTTACCCTTTATGGACAATTAATTGTGCACCACCTGTGCACTTTGACACCTGCACTTAGACACTTTGACTTTGCACCTGTTGACTTTGACCTTGACCTTGGTGACTTTGACCAGTTGACTTTGACCTTTGACTTTGACTGCAATTAACTTTGACCACATGACTTTCATGGGCTCAACAGTAGTGATGGGGGTTGCTTCATAGATTGGGTTATCAGAGGTGGAGAATAGGGTTGAACTAGAGATGGGAGTACGGAAGATGAAGGTTGGTTCGGTGGGTTGAGTGGTCGAGGTGATTTCCACGGTTTCTGCTCTAGGAGGCGATGGTGGGGGTGTGGGTGGTAGTGGCTCGGTGGATTCCTCATGGGTGACTGGGTGCTCTTGGCTAGCAGTTTCTGTTGCTTGGGAGGTTGTCCTGATGGGTTCGGATGTAATAATTGGCCCTTCTGCCGTTGTAATGGGGATCTGGATATTCTTACCTAAGCGTGGTCGTGTCTGGAATCTTCGTGGATCATATTGAACTGGAGACCTCCTAATGGCGGTCCGCACTGCTTCTACTACCCCATATGTTTCTGCCATCAATAAGAGACCTTCACTATATTCTGAGTCAACTCCTGCTTCTTCCAACAGCTTGTTTCGTAGTTTCAGATCCAGACCTGGGTATCCTAATGGTAAAGGGAGGTATAGTGGTCTCCCCTCGTGGCGATACTTCAGGAGTAGTCAGAACTTCCCTTGTCTGGACACAAGGGATCGCACCCCTCATGCGCTTGGATTGATGTGTGGACGTCTTGAGCTTCTTAAACATTTGTAATTGTGCCCAAGTTAAGGCACGTTCAATGGGAACATCGTATGCTAGGCACCGGTAAATAATGCATGTGATTGCACAGCAACCGTTCACCACTAATTTCCTAGAAGACCTTTTATTTGCTTCATACAATTGATCTATAATCCATACCGGCAGCTTAATTGGTAACGCACCTGCCTCCGCTAAGTAGAGAGCGAACCAGATTCTTTTCTGTGGTTGTGTGAAGCGGTCTTGGCCGGGGAAAGCAAAATGTTGCATGCACATACAGAGAGGGATGGACACGTTTGGTGTGAGTGCTGCCATGTCTTTAAGCTTCAATAGTTTCCTATCCTTCATGTTAGTAGGAACGAGAGCATCCTTCTCAGAAGGTGCATGTGTGCCGTGCATATTCAAAGCAGCGCTCACCAACTCCACAGTAAGTTCAAACCTCTTTAACTCGTTGTTGCCCAGCAAGGAAGGAAGAACAAATGATCCTGGTTTGTCCTTTTCTTCATTAGCTTGTAATGTGGAGACCAAATAATAGCATCGGAGGAGATCCGGTTTAGGTAGTGGTGCTTCAAAGTATTCTGCTAGCCCTGCACGTTGCCATATGGTCTGGAGATCCTCTGTGTTCTGTAGAGTCTCAAACTCCTTGGAGAAAAATTGGAATCAAACCCATGATTTGTCATACTCGCACTTAGACTCCCATATATACTTGGCCTCTCCTAATGGACCTAGCATGCCATTGAACCAATGAGAATTGGCATGGACTCTTTCTGTGATCCCCGTGGGTGGATCCGGTACCGGGATCTGTTGAAGGTGTTGCAGCTCCACAGGTCGTTCAGTTGGTGGCACATCCACAGGTAGACTATCCACATCGATTCCTGCAATAAGTATTCCTACTTGTGAGCTCGGATGCCATGTTACTTCTTGCCTCCTGATTCTGTGAGAATATAGAAACATGTGTTAACATTGTAAAGGACAAGTTAGAACCGTTTTTGTCCCCATTACAACATTATCATGAGGTTCGGGAGAGATTAGTAGGTTAATAAGTGCTCGGTGCTTGTGTGTGTAGTTAGGAATTGGTTGGACCTAAGAACTAAGTGGAATGATGTACTGTAGTTAGTTAGTAGTTAGTAGGTGGGCATGGATTTACAACTGGGGTCCGGGGGTTTATTACAAGTTTTAGGTTGCCAAATGCAGTGGATGGGCTTTGATCTTGATTTTGTGGAGACTCTGAAGAGTTTGATAGGGGTATCTGCTTGAAGATGAGGCTTTTTAGGGACCCATTTACAAGTGATTCTACTAGTGCTCATGGAAGAATATGTGTCCGTGTGTGATGCATAAGACTGGGCCTCAGATGTTCGAGTGAGTGAAACATGTTGTACCGGTTGCGGCCTTGGTGTAGCTATTTGAGCCCGCAAGCAAGCCTTAGGCACCCAGATTTGTCGTGATTGTGGGCTGGCCTTCATTGACTTCTTGGGTACCCAAATAGACTTCACCTTCGCAGAGGAATTAATGAAGGACTTCTCATTAGTGTCATGTTGTTGACTACTAATAAGAGGTTTTGGCCGTGGGGTCGGCCTGGTCTGAACAGGGTATTTGCCTTTTCGCCTCCATACTTGCTTCCATGGCTGAAACAATCTGCTTTGCTCCTTTTTTTGGCATTTAGTATCGGTAGTGTTCTGCTTCTTCTGTATTTGATCTGCCGTGGGTTGTTGCAACCTTCTGGTCTTTGGAAAAGAAGGGAGTTCCGTCCTCTCCCTAGCTCCGTTGTTGAGATTAGCCTCTTTCTGCATCATACAGTTTTGGACAAAAATAGCATTGTCAACTTCATGTGCGCCCCTGGAAGGACCAGGAGTTTGTGCCTTGCCTAGTTCCTTGAGTGCCTCATTTTCCAATTCAACTGTAATTCGGCTATGATCTACCCATACCTGAAGAAGTCCACTTCTTAGGTTGAGGTTGACTGCATGATCATAGATCCAGTCCTGACCCAAGACAAGAGGCTCGGTGAGGTCCTCATCTTGACACACTAGTACTTTGACTGTCATCACTTCGTCTTGAATGGAGATGGGAAGATCCACCTCGCCCATGCAAGGGGTTTCCACACCTCCCAACCTATGAGATATGCTTCTATAGGATCGACAGTTAATTTCAATTCTTGACAGTAAGACAACTTGACAGCACTAGTGGATGCACCTGAGTCAATCAAAGCTCTTACAATCTTTGCACCCTTTCCTTGTCCTACTCCTAGGGTTACAAAAGGCCGTCGGTCGATTATTCTATGGGAATGCCCACCTGAAGTCTCGCACATGGCCATAGGATAGCCTACAGATTCTTGAGTGTCAAGCATAGGCGGGTCTCTACCTTGTCTCCTCAATTTCATTCGTCGGATGCATTCTAAAGCTTTTGCCTGTGCTTCTTCTCTAATTCGTTTCTCTTCTTCTTTACGTTTCTTGGCAGTGTTGAGTCGATTTAGCATCTCTTCAGTGAGGGGTTCCTGATATAACTTGACTCTGCATCCACTTATGTAACTTGGTAGAATATCGCCCTCTAAAGTGGCTAGTTGAACTGCGCCACTTGTGGAGATTCTATTGATAATCATTGGCCCGTAACCTCTTTTCTCTAATTTCTGTGCATGCTGCTTCAATGTGTAGACTAGGACCAGGTCGCCTGCTTTCAAGCCTTTATCCTTCACATGTGTATCAAAATATGCCTTTTGCCTCTTCTTCGCTGCATAGATTCCTGCTGCAGCTCTCAATCGTGTTTCGCCTAGACGTTCAAGATCAAAGATTCGAGAGGAGAGTTCATGGCCTGTCCAGTCATGCTCTTGTGCTACCTTCAATGTAGGTATCAAAAAGTCCAGGGGTAGCACAACATTTTGGCCAAATACCATCTGAAAGGGGGTGGCTTGGAGTACCGTTTTATAGGCAACCCGGTATGCCCAAACAGCATGGTGTAGCTGTTTGTCCCAATCAGAGTGTTTATTGTTCACTAGTTTAGTCAGCACATTGCATAAGATCTTATTAGTGCTCTCAGCCTGGCCATTAGCTTGTGGATGATAGGGGGCCGATTTCTTATGTATCACCAAGAATTCTTGGAGAAGGTTTTCTATGACTTCATTCAAGAAGTGTGTGCCTCTATCACTCACCAACTCTATTGGCAATCCGTACCTCCTGAATACATTTTCAAATAAGAACTTTGCTGTTGTTTGAGCATCATTTTTTGTAGTAGCTTTCGCTTCTACCCACTTGGTTAGATAGTCTGTGGCCACAATGATATATTCAGCATGTGAACCCTTAGCTGGGGGATTAATAGGACCAACAAAGTCTATTCCCCATTTAGAGAACGCACGTCCGCCCATCATAGGCTTCAGTGGCATCTCATCCTTGCGTATAGGGTACTGAGTTCTCTGACAAACATCACACCGTTTCACATAGGTATGTGCATCCATGTGAAGGGTTGGCCACCAAAAGCCTGCAAATAGTATTGCCTTGATTACCCGATCTGGTCCAAAGTGTCCGCCTGCTACACCTTGGTGAGCAGTATCCAAGATTTTGAGATATTCACTCTCATGGACACATAGTCTCAGGTAACCATCTTTACCACGCTTGTATAGATTGTCACCAATGAGTGAATAATCCTGGGCTTCTTGTTCTAAACTCCTTTGCCTAGCCAGAGTCATGTCTGGAGGGAATGTTCTCGTCCTTAAGAAGGATACTAGAGGTTCACTCCAATCTGGCACTATGGACACTTGATAAAGAGTGGCATGTTCCACAGGTGGTTTAGTGCAGCAGATTGGGCATTCCTTGCACAACTTTTGGACATCAGCCTCCATAGTCGGCCAATGCACTCCGAGTCTCCTTAGTGTCTGTAAGGTTCGTTGCTTTGAGTAGTGTTGCTCTAACGCACCTACATGTGCTAATTGCAACCATTTAGCGTACTCATCCTCTTCCACACAACAAGCCAAGATCCCTTGATCTGTGTGCTTGTACATACTTCCTGCCATGATGTGATACTTTTGGGCTTTTACTACCTCTCTATCCTGTGTGTTTATTACTGGGTGGTTAGGTCCGTATGTCAACACTGGTACCAATGGCTTAGCCCACTGCGGCACCACTTCCAAATTAAACAAGTAAGCATCAGGAAGGTCATCTGACACTCCTTGTGGGGCTTCTCCCGATGTGAGCCTAGAAAGGTGATCTGCTCTCAAATGAGTCTTCCCTTTCCTTACCACAACCTCAAAATCATATTCCATTAGCAAGAGAAACCATCTTACTAATCTTCCTGTATTGCATGACTTGTTTACGAGGTATAGCAATGCCTGATGATCAGTAAAAAATTTAAACTTATTTCCAAGCAAATAGTGTCTAAATTTCTTAACTGCATATACCATGCCTAAGCCTTCTCTCTCAGTAGTGGTATAATTTCGTTCAGCTGCATTCAATTGTCTACTAGCATAGGCAATCGGAAGATCCATATTACCTTCACCAGTAGGTTGTGCAAGCACACATCCAATGGCATAGTTGAATGCATCCACATGAACATGGAAAGGCTTATTCCAATCCGGTGTGGTTAAGATTGGTGCTGAACATAATCGCCGTTTAAGCTCATTGAAGGAATTCTCACATTCCTCAGTCCACTCAAAGTTTGTCAGAAGTCCGTACAGAGGCTTTGCAATGATGGCATACATGTGTATAAATCGTCGGTAATAACCACAATGCCCCATGAAAGCTTGTACTTCCTTGACATTCTTTGGCCTAGGTAATTCGGCTATAGCTCTTACTTTCTCTTCATCCGTAGATATGCCATTCTTTGACACTATGTGTCCTAGAATTTTGCCTTGCCTGACCATAAAAACACATTTTTTTGGGTTTAGGCAGACTTGATATTCTCTACATTTGTCAAAGATTTGTCTGAGTTCAGGAATATGGGTTCGTCTAATGTTGGAATGAGCACAAAGATCATCAACATAGACTTCTAAGTTCTTCCTCAGGAACTCCTTAAATACATGGCACATCAGCCTTTGGAAGGTTGCGAGAGCATTGGTCAGCCTGAATGGCATTACCCTAAAAGCGAATATACCCCACTCTATGGCAAAAGCCGTTTTATGCTGATCTTCTGGTGCAATGGCCACTTGATTGTTGCCAGTGTGCTCAATTTCATAGATAAATCCAGCTTCAATCAAGCAGTCTATCTCTTCTTTGATCTTGGCAGCATAGTTGTCATTGTATGGCCTCTGTAGTCATGGGAATCGTATGTGAGCATATGTCCGGGTCCACTCCTTTCAAATCCTTGTAACTCCAAGCAAATACATCTCTGTATTCTCTTAGCAAGGCTATCAGCTCATGCTCTTCTTCCTCAGTGAGGTCATGTCCTATGTAAGTGCACCTCTCTTCTCCTTCTTCTATGGCTACCACTATTTTCTTGGTGGTTTCTTTGTTATCATAGGCCTCTCCCGATTGTGCCTCTCGTTTAGGCATTCTAATCATGACTCTCCTGTCATCTATCTCATACTTCTTAAAATTTTCCAAGACCTCAAACAAAGATTCTTCCTCTTCTGGTGTGACTTCTCTCTTCTTTCTTTCCTTTCCTTCTTCCTTAGAGGTTACATGTGTGGCTAGCCTTACATCCTTTGTAAGCTCTCCGTGCTTCTGGGGTTGAAATTCTACTTCATAGAAGTATTCCTCATCTGATGCAAAAGGTGGGTCCATAATGATTGACTCTAGATCGGAGTCTCTCGCATCCTCAAATGCATCAGGGCTAGGTTCACACTCTTCTAAAACTGCCTCTCCCATGATCGGCTCTATGGAGAAGACTGAAATGTCATAGCCATCCTCATCAGAGTGAGGTGTCCATTGTTCTTCATTGATGGCTACATCCATGGTTGCTAGAATTTCTGCCCAGCCGTGAGGTTCGAATTCTTCGTTTGGAAAAACTACAGGTGCATAGGCTAGGTCTTGGATTGATCTACGGGTTTCTTTTGCACCTATCTCCCTGGCTTTTTCTCTCTTCTCTTCTTCTACTGCTACCTTACACATCCATAAGTGAGTGTCTTCATGCATCCATGAGGATCCTGATCCTAGGGAATGCACCGATTCCGTATCATCTTTGGCTCTATGGATGGGGTTCCATTGGATAGGAGGGACATCTCTATGAGAGTAATCCTTGAGATTGACTTTGGTTGTAACACCTAAGTGCTGCAAATACAAGGAATTGGTTCCCCAATCCTGTACCACTTGCAACTGCCGCATAAATGGTCTTCCCAAAATCATCTCATAGGCTTGATTTTTGCTAAAGTCACAGATAGCAAATGTGTGCTCAAACTCTACACCACAAGTAGTGAGAGTTATCCCCTCGAGTAGTCCTAAGGGTCTTTCTATGTGCCCGTCAGCCATCTGCAATTTCATTCTCGTTGGCCTGAGAGCTGGCTTGCCCCATCGTTTCCATAAGGAAGTGGTAACAATTGCAACTCCTGCACCTGAGTCCAAGATGGCCTTGGTTGTGTATCCCTGATGAGTGATGGGGAGATATGTGTTTCCCTCTTCGCCCTCACTCATGTCTCCTATCTTGTCTAAGGGTATTTCTGGCACTGTTCTCTGGTCTCCTACCTGGGAACGAGGTTTTGCTATCTTGGGCACTTGATTGGCTACATGTTTCCACACTTCTGGTCTAACCTTAAGCAGCTCTTCCAAAGTGAGATTGCACTGCACTTTGGTGTTCTTCACTACCTCTGTGTTCCTAGGTATGACTGAATCTTCGTTTCTTACCATGACTGTAGGTGCTCTCATACAGGTGGACTTTGCTTCCCATGGGCCTGTGAAATGGGGTAGTTCTTGTAAAGAATTAGACTCGAAGTCTAATCTTTCTTGAGATTGGGCACTCTCCTGCTCTCCATAAATGGAAGGAAGGTCTTGTGGGAATTGATCGTATGTGTCATCCACAAGTTCAATGGGATGAGGAACTTCACTCTCTTTAGCCCATTTCTCTTCTTGAATCTCTCGCAAGAATTCTGGTGTGTATTGATTCATAGAAGAAGAGGTGTCTGGTTCAGTGGAGTTAGGCACATAAGCTTCAGGCACATAGGCTTTCTGGGTAGGAAGACCTGCTCTTTCACTAGCCTTGTCATGGTGTTGAGGGGCAGGTTCCTTTTGTGATTGTGCAATTAGATTCTCTATTCTTTCTAGGGAGGGGGGGTTGTCTGGTTCAGTGGAATTGGGCACATAAGCTTTCGGTGGGGGATGGGTCATGTTTTTGCTTGCTTTATCTCTTTCTTGATTTTTTTCTTCCTTGGCAGATCTTGCAATTATGCCCTCTAACTTCTCTAGAAGTCCATCCAAGTGTAATTGCGTCTTGGCTGAGCCCGAGTAATTGAAAAGGCGACTGGCTTCAAACATAGTCTGAGCCAATGCGACCATTTTCGCACAAAGCTTAGTTCTTTCTATCTCTAGGTCAGCTCTGGGGTAGCACTTGTCATGATCCGTTACATTTGGCCCTTCTTGGATTCTGGCCTGATATGCTTTAAGCATCATGTCTATGTCTTCAGGAGTGGGATCAGCTAATACTGATCCTGCTCGGGGTGGTGGGTGGGTTACGTGGGGTGTATTAGAGGGTGGAGGGATGGAGGGTGATGGGGATGGTAGCGGTGGGAATGTGTGAGAGTGCGGTTGAGATGTGATCTCTATGATTTTGGCCTTGGTTTCTCGTAGACTTTCCTCAAGTTCACTCATCTTCTTTGCCCATTGCCTTTTCATACGTTCACGGCTATCTCTCCAAGCTCTTGTTCTCTTCTTATTTTGGCTCTCAGTATCGCTAGCGTCTGGGCTCTTTTCCTGGCTTACCCCTTGGTTTTGCTGCAATGTTTGAGCTCTAGTGATTACCTGCACTGGTGCAGTGGAAGTGACACTTCCTGTGGAATTGACCACTAACCCAATAACATTAATCGGAGTGATTTTTGGCATATTGCTGGGGTTCTTGGGACAATCTCGTAAGAGATGTTCCTTTCCGCACTCCTGGCAAAAGCCTTGGATCGTCACTGATTGGGGTTGTGTAGGTGCAGGCATGGGGCAATCACGTATGAGGTGATCACCCTGGCATCTGAAGCAAGGTCCTCTAGGAAAAGGGGGTCGTATCTGCCTAGCTTGAGGTCTAGAGTTGGGGTTTGTGTACATGACATTAGCATATTCAGGCTCCCAAATAGGTTCACTCGGTTCCTCACTGTAGTAAGACTCACCATGTTCAGGAGACTGCATGTAGTAAGCCTGGGGACTATCAACATGTGTAGAATCAAAGCTATGGTCACTGGGATCACTTTCTGAGATTAATGGTGTTACTGGGACTATCGCTCTATTCAGGTTTTCTTCTGCAGCAGCATACTTGACCGGAATCACATTAGTAGGAGCAGGTGGTTGCTGTGCTAGCACTGGCTGGGGTCTCAGTTCGGCCTGATATTGCGGTTGGTAATTTTGCTGAGGCCTAATATACTGTTGTGGTGAATATTGACTCTGGTATCTACCTTGTTGAGGGTATGGCTGAGGGTAGGTTTGCCTAACCGCTTGCTTATTGTATGGGCAGTCTTGTGCTGAGTGATTTGTGTACCTTCGCTCTATGGTGCAATATTGGCTGCTAGGGTTCACTTGGGGTTGAGCCGTGATGGGACATGCGTTTGCCATATGGTCACCACCACAAGTATAGCACCTCTTTACTGGGGCAAATCTAGGAATTTGTTTACTAGAGACGCCTAGTTTTTGAGCTACTTTTTCCGCAAGTTCCTCAATTGATGTGGATTGTGAGGAAGAGAGGCTAGAGGTACTATCTGAATCTTTGTAGATTTTGGATAGCTCTAACTCCTCCCCTAGGTTATCCTCAATATCGATGTACATGCGTACACATTCTTCTATAGTCTGGGGGTCCTTCAAGTACACATATGATCTCAATTTGGTACTTAGCAATCCATCCAAGAATAAAGCCACTTGCTTAGCGGCTGTGGGTAACTCAAGACCAGGACATCGCTCAAGATATTGCCTAAATCTTCTTCCTGCAAGTCTCACAGTCTCTTGCGGGGTCTCCTTGAAGCTGTATATCAATGAGGAAGTATTATGCCTTATGCCACTTTTAGAGAATTCGATAATGAATGCCTCTAAAAGTTGATCTATGCTTCTAAACTGCCTCTCGTTTAGTGGCTGAAAACATGTCAAGGCGGTGTTCCTAAGGGTTAAACCAAAGGCATTGTACTGCGTGAACAGGTCTTCAACTTGTTCAGCTCTCAAGACTTGCTTAAACTCGGCTACATGATCGTAGGGGTCTCCAGCGCCATCGAAGTAGTTTTTCATGGACTTAACTAGCTGGGTCGGTCTCAAGGTCCTCGTGTGCTCTCTTGGTCTTGGCAAAGGGAAATCATTGGCATTTCTTCGGTTCCCTGGGGCTCTATGTCCCTCAGGTTCCCCTCTATTCGTGTCCATTCTCGTTCTTTCTCTTCCCCAAGAGTTGGCAAAGCTTACCTCAGGTCTCTCTCGACTCCTTCCTCTTTGAGTCCCCTGAGCTTGAGATGTTCCAGCTCCTTGGCAACCAAAGGACACATTCGATCTTGGTTGGGGGAAGATAAATTCTCCTTTCCAAGTGTAAGCATGCCTATCATTTTCTGTAACCCCAAAGATCCTCTCTGAAGAGTGATCTAAGTAGGTCACTCTTCCTGGAATATCAGGATCTTTGAACTCATATATCATGATTGTTCCTGCCTCACTCGGCTGACTAGGTCTATATCTCCAAAAGGCTTCATCTGTCTCTCGGTTCAAGAGGAGATCTATGCTTTTATTATCTTGGGGAATCCATTCTGGTGTGATAATCCTCGTGAGAACAGATTTGCCTCGGGGGGTTCTAGGTTCTTTGCCCATGTTTCCTTGCTCTAGGTCACCTAAGTCCGTTTCCGGGACCACATTCCCAAATTCATCTGTCCTATCGGGATGACTGGTGACTACATATATTGTCTCTTCCTTGTCCAAGTATGCTCCATTTTCAAACTTGACAGCTGGGCGCTCTAGTCCAATGGATTGGTCAGGGTTTTTAATCTGGACCACCGCTCTTCCTAGGCCGTCCTCATAGATGCTAGCACCTAATCGGTTGGTCCTAAGGTACTCGAGTTGCATCTTGTAAGGGCCTTCCACCCTATGTAAATATGGCACCCCAGAACTTCCTGTAGGTCTCTCCATACCGTGGGACATCTCAGACTCGCTAGTCTCAGAACTAGGGTAATACGAATGATGGCTCAACTGCTGGGCCCAAGACCTCGCAGTATGATTGACACTAGCCTCTGAAGATCTAAGACTTTGTCTATCTCTCCCTAGGTGTCTACCTGACCTAAGGTTCATATGCCCTTTGTACGTTGCTGATTCTTTGGTACCAGTCACTTGTTCCTTTTAAGTTCCTTTGGATGTGTTTTCTTGTTTTTAGTTAAGCGTCATCAGGAGCACTTTCGTGGGTCGTACTTGATGTTCTGCGTCCGCTTAGTTTAAGTTCTTTTCCTTTAAGTTATCCCTTGACTTCAATTTTGCCTACCCTTGCACTTGAGAAATTAAGGGCTCTTCAAACTTGAGTATTCCTATCGTACCCCTAGTCAATCAGAACAACTACTCGCACTTAGCCTATGCTAAGAATAGACTGAGGGGGTTAAGTGATGTTCCAACCTCAAGTCGCTCCTCCTGGCGATGCTGGTCTACCCAGGAAGCACGTTCCCGAGCTTGTTCTCCTTGGCACTTACTTTGCTTTCTCCAAGAGCTCTCGATGATCCTGTAAGAATCCCAAGTTTAGCTTCAAGTTGATCCTTCAATTGACAAACAATTTATTTCAGACACTTTTTTAATGACCCTTGTTCCCCCTTTTGTATTGCTAAAAATTTCCTCTAGAGCTCCCTTGGTGTTCCTACCCCTCAGTGTGTCAACTTCCAAATATCCTATCTGAAAATCAACGCATTATTCTTATAAAAAACAATTGAGGGCATGTAGGATATGCCACGAGCTTTCCGACAAGCCCTAGAGCTCAAAAAATGGATTTCGTATGAAAAAGTTATAACCATTCAGGGTTTAGGGGGTTAAACAGACAAACAGAACCTTTCAGGAGTTTTAATGCATTTTTCTAAGGCCTTTGCAAGTGTGTGAGTATTTGAGAGTGCAAATATGCCCAAAATTTAGCCTAAATTTCCAAAAAATTTACCCCTTAATTTTTGCCGAAAATGTCTGTCTATCGCGATAGACGGTGTCTGTCGCGATAGACACAAACTATCGTGGGGGGCTGTCTGTCGCGATAGACGGTGTCTGTCGCGATAGACGGTGTCTCTCGCGATAGACGGTGTCTGTCGCGATAGACGTGTCTGTCGCGATAGAGTGGTCTGTCGCGATAGACGATGTCTGTCGCGATAGAGTGGTCTGTCGCGATAGACGGTGTCTGTCGCGATAGACGGTGTCTGTCGCGATAGAGTGGTCTGTTGCGATAGACGGTGTCTGTCGCGATAGAGTGGTCTGTCACGATAGACGATGTCTGTCGCGATAGACGGTGTCTGTCGCGATAGAGTGGTCTGTCGCGATAGATGCTGTCTGTCGTCTGTCGTGATTTGGTCTGTCGCGATAGACGCTGTCTGTCGCGATAGACGCTGTCTGTCGCGATAGACGGGGTCTATCGTGGGTCTCCGTCTGTCGCGATAGACGGTGTCTGTCGCGATAGACGGTGTCTGTCGCGATAGACTGAAAAAACGCAAATTTTTGAGAAACTTCTAGTGATTTGGAGTGCTCTAATGGTGTAGGTTACCATGCCAAACACGCATTCACAAAATATTAAGTTTTTCTGTCTGTCGAGGTCGTCGTCCCGGGACCTGTGCAGAGTCTATCGTACCTGCGCACACTGCTGGAGAAGGTGGTACAGCTAGTTCCTGCAACAAAAGCTCAAAAACACACCAAAAACAGATAGCATGCAAGCTCTCTCTCGCTCTCTCTCACAATGAAATGAGGGAAATGAGGTGGGGAGTGTAATATGACCAAAAAACTGAAATTTTTTGTGGAGATGGAGATGGAGGTGGGAGATGGTGGGGATGATGATGGTGATGATGGTGATGCGAAAGTAAGGAAAAAATGAAGAAAAATAAAGAGAAGGAAGGATATTACCTATAACTCCAATGTCTCAACTCGATGTCTTACCATCACATGCTCGTCCTCGAAGCTCTCTCCCCGGCAACGGCGCCAAATTTGGTGTCACTCTAGCACAATGGTGAGTACCAACGTGAGAAGATTCACCTCATAATTGTCAATCCGTGGAGACGTGAGGACTAGTATGAAGACTATGAGCAAGTGAAGGCACAAGTGTGTGAGTGAGAAGCACACAAGCATGCACACACATACACACACACGCGCACACAAGGCAAGAACAAGGAGAGGAACAATGGAGTTCTTTGCATTAGTCAAAAAGTCTCTTACATAAGCTCAATTCACAAACAATCTAACCTCAAAAATGAGCTCTCTAGCTCTTTTTATAGTTTTCTAACTAGCTTTGGTCTTGTCCAGACCTAGTGTCCGGCCTAGTTAAAAATTATGTTCTAGAGCCTATTTGAGGGCTCAAACAGAGTCTAAAAATTATGAAAATTGATATGTAGCTAGTTCTAATACTCCTCAAGCTCGAGGACTCCTCGGCTTGCACAAAATGGAGTCTATTCTACCAAAAACGGAATTTACAATGTTTGTGTAGTGATTAAAATCACTTGAGTTGTAAATGGTCCATGGAAAAAATGATTGGGCCTTGTTGCCGTATTGTGCATGACTCCTCCGTTGCGCTAGTATGCTCTTCATCTGACTTGTATGCCAACAGCCATGAACTTCATGTCCCACCAAATCCGCGTCCATGACAGGCACCACTTCTTGTTGAGGTTAACCTGATAGTCAATCGTTTCTTTGATGTTCGGGATTTTTGATAGGCTATTCCCATTGTGTCATTTGAGACCAAGCGAGCTTGATGTGTCGTGTCCCATGAGAAGGTGAGTTTTGTGTCGATCCCAGGCAAGACATCTGCTTTGCAAAGTGTTCCATTCTTCATACGAAATGTTGATGTAAGGATCAATATCCTCGAAGTTGATCCAGCGGTTGGTGTCTTGCTTCCAAAGATGTTTCCATTTTTTGAAGCCTTTGTTCCATAATTTCTTGGCATTTTGAATGTTCCAAGATTCCACACTCTGGATGCCATGGATCGGAAACCAGATAGAGTCGTTTTGTCTGACACCGGCAGCCCACTTCCAGTCTTCACTAATTCTTGTGTAGCTTTTGACTTTATTCCAACTCTTCCATAGGGAGCACACGAGATTAGAGCCTTTCGGGAAGACAGGGATCGGGGAAAACAGCAAGGTCAAGATGTCGAGATTCTTCCAATTTGGGAAACCGATGAGAGCCAACTCGTTCTTGTTTCTGAAGATCAACTTGGCCCATGAGGCCTCCCCATTGCACCAAGCCTTAATCATCCATTTGGCTGTCAGTTTGTTAGCCATGCACCCAATGTTTAGGATACCAAGTCCCCCACTATCTCTATGGCTGGTGCAGATGGACCATTTGATTTTAGGCATCCCCCTTCTATTGTGATCACCCGTCCAAAGGAAGTTTTCACAAATACTATCCAGTTTGGACAGATCTTGCTCTTTTGGTCTCCAACAAGAAAGGAAATAAATGGTAGAAGAAATGAGGAACGTGTTGATAACCATAGCTCGACCAACAAGATTGATTTGCATACCTCTCCAATAGTTAAGCTTGTTTTCGAGTTTGGCCAGCACCCAGTTCCACCGCTGTTCCATAGAGACGCCAAACCCCAAGGGGATCCCAAGAAGCCGAAAAATTTGGCCCTGCGGAATGATTTGACAGCCATGATCAATGAGAAGGCCGGGCTCAGACCCCACAATAGCTCTAAAGCAGTTTTAGAGTGGTTGATTATGGAGCCAGAGGCTTCACAAAAAGTAGCAAGACACCTCTAGAACGTCTCCAGGCTGGTACTATCATTGTGAACAAACGCGTCATATCATCAGCAAAAAGTCTCATGGTGATTTGACTCTGGTCGTGAGGCAAACGGAGGCCTTTGATATTACCACCTTCCACCTGTTGCACCACAAGCCTGCTAAGCCCCTCCGTGGCGATGGCAAAGAGAAGGGGAGCCAATGGGCACCCTTGCCTGATAGATCTTCTAAGTTTGATCACCTTCGAAAGTTTGCCGTTAATGTTAATTTGGGTCGATGCGTTTCCGAGAAGGGTCGCGATCATCTTGGTGAATTTATGACTACATCCAAGATCTTGGAGGGACTGCAGAATATAATCCCATTCTAGCCTGTCGTAGGCTTTATCAAAGTCGATCTTGAGGAAGACCACATCTTGTTTAGACTCATTTGCAAATTCAAGACCTTCCCAAATATCTATAATGGTTTCCAAAATTGACCTTCCTTTGATGAAACCTTTTTGGTCCTCGCTTAGCCACGCTCTCAAGTGGCAAGAGATTCTATTGGCAATGACTTTGGCGATGATCTTGTATCCTGTTTGGAGCATCGTAATAGGACGCCAGTTCTCTATTCTGTTCTTTTCCCCTTTTTTGTGTATTAACTTGATAATACCATTGTTGAGACAAGAAGGAAGTGCGCCAAACTTGAGCGCCTCTTGCCAAACCAGACGAAGAGGGGTGGCAACCACCAACTTGAAGGATTTAAAGAACTCATTAGTGAGCCCGTCGGGTCCCGGGCTTTTACCGGGAGGGAGGGCATCAATGACCTCAATGATTTCAGCTTCAGAGATAGGGGCATGTAGTAGGGAGCGAAGGTTGAGTGGTATCCTGCAGGGGGAAACTCTAGATATGGCTGCCATACAGTCCCTTCTATGGTGGGAGAGGGGGTTGGAGGTCCCCAGGAGTCTCGTGAAGTGCCCTTCTATGATCCCAAAGTTATCTTCTTCCGTATTGCATACATTGCCATTTAAGTCTAGCAATAAGGGGATCGATTCCCTGTTATGTTTCCTTTTAAGGATATGGCACATCTCTTTGGTGGGTTTATCGGCTTTGCCAGCCCACCACTCCTTGAAGAAAATTTGCAAATTTTTCCTTTGTATTTCTTCCTCGTATCTCAACAGCGCTCTGATTTTTCGAAGACCTTTCTGGGCTTGATATTTTCCTTTGTTCACTTCCTGCTCGAGCCTCTAGAGTCTGTGGTAAAGAGCTTCCCTACGAGCCCGCCGCACAGTCTCGAGCATCTTCCTAGATCTAATCATGATCTGTCGAGACTTATCGACCGCACTTCTCCAACACTTGACTGGGGACAAGCCGGAGGCGAACGCCTCCTTCCACACATCAGCAATTTCTTGATGGACGGAGGGGAGAGAGAAGGTGGGCGCACTGGCATGGAACCAAGGAGCCTTGCGGATCTTGTTGGAAGGTTGGAAAGTGATAACGATCGGGTAGTGATCAGAGATGGTGAGATCCGTGCGTTGCACAAGGGATGGCTGGCCCCACTGATGAGCAAAACTCTGAGAGATGTAGCATCTATCAAGCCTAGCTTTCCTCAGGTCCTCGCCCGCTTGGAGATTTGACCAAGAAAAGCCATTCGAGTCTTTGAATTCGACCAAATCCAAGTGAAGTTTGGTTTTGTCCCACATTTCTTTCTCCTGACTATTGATGACCTTGCCCTTGCCCATCCATCTGTCCATAGGGTCCTCCACCATGTTGAAGTCACCACAAATAAGCACGTTGTGGGGGAGCGAGTCCAAGGAGGCCCATGTGTTCAGTCTCTCTAATTCCCCGTTAGGGGCATACAAAGAAACCAGAGTAAAACAAAGAGGAGCACCAAAAGAAATAGCAATCCATCGATGGCTTTCATCTTCAATGGAGTTCTCAAGCTTTTCAAATCAGAATTGATTAATACCGATAATTACCGTTCCACCGGACCCCCGCTGGGTATGATAGAGCTCGTAATATATATATATATATATATATATATATATATATATATATATATATATATATATATATATATATATATATATATATATATATATATATATATATATATATATATATATATACACTAGGTATTTTAAAATGATATCTAGAGTGGAGAAATGAAAACTCCACCTACCTAAAGGTGATTTATTCTTTTCGAAGTCCTTACTCTTGAAGTATGACTAGGGTTCACATGTCTTTTAGTGATCCCGCTGACCCCTTATATTAGTGAAAAATATCTAGAGGCGCCCTTGACTTGCTACTCTCAATCAAAGGTCAAATTCAAAAATCCATATCTAAAAGTCAAAACATAATTTTAAGAAAAAAAATTGGGAGCATGTGAAATTTAAAGCGAGCTTTTTGACAAGCTCTGGAGCTGAAAAATGGGTTTCTGACCAAAATGTTAGATCAAATCACATTCTTGGGGGGTCAAAACAAGAAAATGGGAGCCCTCATGGGTCTCTATGCATTGAAAGCCCCCTCAATTTTTTCTTAAAAATGTCTTTTTATGCCTTCAAAGTCTCACAAATATTCCAAAAAAAAATGATACTTTAATTTCATACACCTCATCAAACGAGACCCAACCTAGAAAGCACGAAATATATGACATGTAATATCCATGAGACTTGAGAAAATGATACGTGATAAGTGTTGTGAGACTTTGCCCATGTCGTTTATCAGATGTTGTGACACTTAGTAAGTTTTGTGATACTCGTCCCATGGTACACAATACATAACAAAAGTGAAGGGTTGGTGATACCTAGACTAAAATAGACTTGGACCTCATGGCAAAGGACACTCAAAATCTGACAACACTTAATGCATTAGAGATTTCTTGGTCCAAATAACACATGTCACATGTTGACCGATGGTGGTGACACGTAGGGAGATGACACACAAGACTTGATGGAAACGATACATGATACTCCAAAAAGATGACACATGATACATGATAAATGTCATGATACTTGGAAGTATGTGTCATCACATTTGACTCAACCAAAATGTCATGAAACTTGGACTTTTACTTGCTCAGATTGAAAAATTTTTATATATCTCTCTCCTCTATCCATATGTGCTCAAAATGCAGGTTTCATTGTTCTATAATACATGCCAAGGTCTTAAGCTCAATCATTATCTAAAGGTATTTGAAGGCATAAAGTGTGCATGTTGGCCATATGTGTACGCAGAGCATCTCAAAACTATCTATTATTGGTACAAGGGGATACATAGGTTGGGATGAGAGAAAAACACACGAATTTGAGTGACTTCTCACGTTTGGCGTCAATGCTCATGTAGATAGATCCTTGGGGGAGAAATAGGAGGGATCAAAGAGAATGATAGAGAGAGAGAGAGATCTTGGAATCTTTTGCTATCTTTAAGGAAAGAAATTTCATAGGGTTGAACCTCTTATTTGTGGACGCACATGGAGGTGTAGACCAATGGGCTATGGGGCCTTGCCTAACCGTTGCTAACAAAAAAAGAAACTTTTGACACCCCCCTTCCCCTTTCAAAAGGCTTATAAGCCTCCAAGGAGGACCTAAATGTAGATAACAAGACCATCACATTCCAAGGAAATTTTGAAAGAGAGTTACATGACGGCCAAGTAGTTGAAGAGGGTAAGCTACCACCCAAGAGAATCAAGGCTTTTGCTCTTGCTCTTTGCAAACATGAAAGTGAGCATGTATGCTTTATGCGCAAGAAAAAATGATCTTCAATCATATATCGGATAACATTAAGTGTATGCACCATTCCTGGAGCCTCCACAAGTGTACGCAAAAATATAATCATGCCCTCGAATTTATGAGAAATATCATGCCTAGAACTTTTTGGCCATACTTCCCTCAGCTTATAATTAATTCAAAAAATTTAAAATTCGAAAGATTCCTTACTTCTTTTTCTTAATAAAAAGGGAGTTCGGCAATGCCTTCTCTCCCTCACTCTAATTAAATAAAAGAAGAATACAAGTGAATAGGACTAGTGCCCTCCGGACCTCCAGTCCCACAACACAAGGGCAGCACTAACACATCAAGAAGTCATACCATTGTGGTAGACCTTACAAAGCTTACATGAGGTTATAGAGGAGCTTGATAATCCTTGCATCCCTATCATGCGGAGCCCACTTGGTTTTAAGCTTATTGTTGACATATTGTAGCTCTTTGTGATGTCTGAAGGGGGGGGGGGGTTTCTTACAGTTAGCAATTCTTTTGCCGAGAAGGAATAGGGACTTCTCGATCGACCACTCCTTAGGGGTATTGCCAAAGTTGTGAGTGCATCTTTCCGACCAAATCTTCCAAAGAATCTCTCCCCTGATTGCATTCCACAATGCCGCAGAGCAACCGATCGCTTCACCAATGAGGGCATGCTTCCAATTGATTTGTTCTTGGAGCCCTAGAGTACGACCAAGGACCCTCCAAAGCCGAAGGGATTTAGGGCAAGCAAAGAACAGGTGACCAATATCCTCTTTGCTACGACAACATTGCTTGCACCAGGGCACAATGCCACAGATCTTGTTAGCTTTTGCATTGGTCCATATTCCACGGTGTAAAATTTGCCATAGGAGGAGCGACTTTTTGTTTTCATTGAGAGGGTGCCAGATAGACATAAATTTCATATCCCATCGAAGTCGCGCCCAGTTCAGACACCATTTCTTGTTGAGAGTGATGTGAATGTCATTGCAAGCTTCGACATATGGAAGCTTGGAAATGCGATTATCATTATACCATTTAAGGCCTAGTAGGTCTGCAGCATCCTGTCCCATAAGTAGTCGGATTTTAGAGCGGTCCCAAGCATGACATCTGCTTAATAAAATATTCCATTCCTCGTACGTAACCACAACATTAGGGTCAAGGTCCTCAAAGTCCACCCATCTATTCGTATCTTGTTTCCAAAGGTGCTCCCATTGTTTGAATCCCTTATTCCAGAGTCTCTTGGCACTTAAAGCAGTCCAATGCTCCACGTTTCTCATGCCTTGGATCGGGAACCAAATAGAGACATTTTGTCTTATACCTGCAACCCACTTCCAATCTTCATTGATTCTGATGTGAGGTTTGAATCTGTTCCAACTCATCCATAAGGATCTTACCAGGAACGATCCTTTGCGTGAGACCAAAATCCGAGAGAATAAGAGGGTGAAGATGTCGAGGTTTTTTCATCTAGGGTAGCCCACCAGATTAATCGCGTTTGTATTTCTGAAAACTAATGTGGCCCAAGAGGAGTCTCTATTGCACCAAGCCTTAATCATCCACTTTGTCGCAAGTTTATTGGCCATGTTGTCAATGTCCATGATACCCAAACCTCCACTCTCCGTTTGACTAGTGCATATGGACCATTTGATTTTAGGCACTCCCCTCTTGTTATGGTCCCCAGTCGAGAGAAAGTTCCTACAAATACTTTCCAATTTGGCTAATTCTTGATCCTTCAGTCTCCAGCAAGAAATAAAGCATATGATTGAGGATATGAGGAACGTGTTGATCACCATGGCACGGCCAGCAAGATTAATTTGCAAACCCTTCCAATAGTTAATTTTTTATTAAGTGTGGCAAGGACCCAAGCCCACCTTTGTTCCAGAGTAACATTGAATCCCATGGGGATACCAAGAATGCAAACGACCTAGCCCAATTGAATGTTTTGGCATCCCTACATAGTGAGTAGATTGGGTTGATTCCCTTTGATAGCCCTGAATGTAGTCTTGGAATGGTTAATTATGGACCAAGAGGCCTCACAAAAAGTGTGAAGGCACCACCAAAAGGTTTCCAAGCTGGTATCATCATTGTGGACAAAGGCATTTGTATCATCTGCAAATAGCCTCATGGCCAGTTGCCCAGAGTTATGTGGCAAAGTGATGCCTCTTATGCGACCAAGCTCCATCTATCGCTCCACAAGTTGGTTAAGTCCTTCTATGGCAATGGCGAAGAGCAGCGGGGCCAACGGGTAGCCTTGCCTGATTGATCGTTTCAGTTTGATTTCCTTTGAAAGTCGCCCGTTGACATTGGCTTTGGTCCAAGCATTACCAAGGAGAGTGGAGATCATCCTGAGGAATCTCTGACTACACCCGAGGTCTTTCAATGATTGTAAAATATAGTCCCATTCCAATCTATCATAGGCTTTGTCAAAGTCAATCTTGAGGAAGACAATGTCCTGATTAGATTCTTCCGCGAAGTCCAGACCTTCCTAGATATCTATGATGGCTTCCAATATTGACCTTCCCTTAATGAATCCTTTTTTGTCTTTGCTAAGCCACTGGTCTAAATCTTATATCTGGTTTGAAGAATTGTGATAGGTCTCCAGTTCTCAATTCTATTCCTCTCCCCTTTTTTTCTGAATATGTTTGATGATGCCATTGTTGAGACAAGCAGGAAGGGAACCAAACTCTAGTGCCTCAAGCCAAACAAGGCCCAAGGGGGTGGCCACCACATATTTGAATGTTTTAAAGAACTCATTAGTGAGCCCATCAGGCTCCGCACTCTTGCCATTCGGAAGCGAATCAATAACTTCAAGGATCTCTTGTTCAAAAATTGTGGCATCAAGCAGAGCACTCAAGTTGCATGGGATTCTATGCAAGGAAGTCCAAGAGATGGTGGCCATGCAATCTGACCTATGGGGGGAGAGGGGACATGCACCACCCAAGAGACTCATGAAATGTGCTTCTATAATACCAATGTTCTCTTCCTTTGTCTTACATTCCACCCCATTCTTGTCAAGTAGTAGCGGAATCTCATCTCTAATTTGCTTTCTTTTGAGAATATTGCACATCTCTTTGGAAGGTCTATCTGTCTTACCAGCCCACCATTCCTTAAAATAAATTTGATGATTTTTCCTTTTGATCTCCTCGTCGTATCTTAATCTTCCTCTGATATTTTGGAGTCCCTTTTGAGATTGAATCTTCCCTTTATTAACTTCTTCTTCGAGTCTCCGAAGCCAGCGGTATAGGTTTTCCCTACGTCTTCGGCGGATGGTTTTGAGAACCTTTGTGGTCTTAATCAAGATAAGACGAGACTTTTCCACCGCAAGTTTCTCCAGCACTTGGCTGGAGAGGTGTAGATGACGAAGGTGTCAAGCCAAGCTTTAGTGATTTCTTGATGGATAGAGGGAAACGAGAAGACAAACAGACTGGCGTGAAACCAAGGTGCCTTGCGACTTTTAGATAGAAAGATTCCTTACTTAAAAAGATTTCAAATATAAGGTTTAAAACCCCCATTTTGTAAACCACAAAGGCTTTCTAAAATGCACACTTGTTTGTTTCATACACCATCTTAAGGTGCATAGAAATACTTTTGAAACAGTTGTTACCTCTACACATAAGTAATTGGTGAGATATATCCATGATTACACATATATATACATGAAAAGATACTTCATTTTCTTAGAAATGCAAGCTTTTAGATGTTGTTTTGGGCCTTTTGTGGTACAAAGAGTGAGGAGAAAATATACATAGGCTTGATGATGCCCAATACTTTGTTCTTTTATTGTATAAAGATTTCATTAATGACCATGATCAATGTTACGCCATTCTATGTCATTCTAGGGATCATAAGTTGTATAAATCATTCCTAAAATGAAGTCATGAAATTTAGGGTGATTCGAGACATATATAACTTCATCAACTTAATCTTTAGAGGGCGAATAACATGGTAGAAGTATTATTATTTTCTCTAACTATGCTAAAGAAGAAGATCGTTATCCGTAGCTTATAGCTTCCATATTTAAGCAATATTCCCCATAAACAACCCTTCACAAGTGACTTTGAGAAGAAGATCGTTATCTGTAGCTTATAGCTTCCATATTTAAGCAATATTCCCCATATCTTACTCTTGAGGACCTTCTTTGACTTCCTTTAGGTGTGGTTTCCATCGTCTTTCTTTGTTTTGTGACTCTTGGGGTTTGAATGTCTTCTATCTCTTCATCTTCCAACATGCTCTCATCCATGTAGCTTCCTTCATCAATTGCGATCTTCTCTTGGCCTTTGAGTTTTCTTTCTTCAGAGTGTCTCTTTTTCCCTAAGCCTTCAAATCTATTGTGAGGGTTTCCTTGTGTTGTATGAGTTGTTTGGACCACTTAAATCCATGCTTTCTTGAGCTTTATTATCATTCTTCTTATCTATCTCACCTATCTCTTCAACCTGCAATGGACTTGTGCATGCATAACAAGGTTTCAACTCACCAAAGACAACATTCCTACTTACCTTCAGCTCCTTGGTGACAAGATTATAGCATTTATACCCCTTTTGTTCCATAGAATATCCCAAAAGGATACACCTTTCAGATTTGGCATCTAACTTTGACCTCAACTCTTGAGGTACATGTACATAGCATATATGAACACGGATTCTGAGATGTGAAATGCAAGCTTTTGTTCCAATCCATGCTTCCTCAAGGTTTAGATGATGTATACTTGATGTAGGAAATCAATTCATGATGTATGTGGCTATATATATATATATATATATATATATATATATATATATATATATATATATATATATATATATATATAGTGAAATGCAAGGTTTTCTTCCACTCTATGCTTCCTCAGGGTTTAGATGATGTATACTTGATGTAGGAAATCTATTCATGATGTATGTGGCTATATATGAAGCCTCTCCCCAATAACAATGCGGCATATTCATTTTGTTGAGCATACACCTTGCTACCTCTGCTATGTGTCTATTCTTTCTCTCTACTAACCCATTTTGTTGAGGGGTATACTTACATGTAAATTGTCATTTGATGCCATTGACTTGCAAAAATTCAAAACCTTCATGGGAGAAGTAGTCTTGCCCTCCATCAGATCTCAAAGTTTTGATAAACTTGGTAGACTCCTTCTCCATCCGTGCGTTGAATTTCTTGAAGTAGTGGACCATATCTTATTTCTTTCTAATGCAATACAACCATACTTTTCTTGAAAATTCATCAATGAAGATTATAAAATACCTTTCTCCAACAAGGGATGCTTCTCTTGTTGGACCCCAAACATCCATGTGAATGAGGTCTAAAACATTCGCACTCACATAAGTACTCTTGTTGAAGGGTAGCCTTGACTGTTTTCCTTGTTGGCAAGCTACACAAATTTCATGCAACATTTTCGATGTAAAATTTGGTAGGCCTCTTACTCAAGCTCCTCCTTTGCATTTCCTTGAGCTTTTGTAGGTTGATGTGACCTATTCGTTTATGCCATAGGTCCAAATGTGGTATCCTCTTATCTCCATATGTGACATAAATTGAATGGTGTGGCTGATTCATGTCCATTGTGGACATTCTTGCTTGCTTTTTTCCTTTTGCTATGAGCTTGAAACTTGTCCTTGGGTCCTCAACAAAGCATCATCTTCCATTGAACCTAATTTGATAGCCTTTTTTCTACCATTTGTCCTCGCAAAATCAAGTTTTTGGTAGTAGTAGGGACCTATAATACCTCTGATAAGCACTTTGCCCTTTCATTTCCTTCCAAAAGAATATCTCCCACATATGGAATGGTATGATCTAAGTTATCACCTATTTCCACATGTCCTTGATGCTTTGGGACCTACAAATTACTAAAAATATCCTTCTTGCATGACATATGATTGCTACATCCATTGTCTACATACCATACATCTTCACTAGCTTGAGTTGTATCTTCACCATACCTCATGGCAAGTAAATAATCATTCCCTTGGCTGGATGATGTGTTTCCATAGTTATCTTGACCTGTATAATTGTTGTTCTTGCTTTGATTCCCTAGTCTTTGAGCTATATGATAACATTCATTTGCAAAATGATCCTGCTTACCACATACAAAGCATCCATTTCAAGTGAGTTGTCTTCTTCCACAAAATCTTCCACCTCTTCCTCTATTTGTTGCTCTTCCACCTCTTTGACTTGCATTTTCTTGTTATCCTTGAACTCCTTGTTTGCTTTGATATCTTCCTCTTCCCCTTTTATCACCTTGACTGTGTCTTCCTCATCCTCTACATGCATACAACAATTGTCCTTGGCTATTCTTGGCATTATGAACACCAACGTTCATCTTCTCTGTCACCGTGAGAGTGATTAGTTGATCAAAATCAGGAAGAGAATCCCTTACATACACTGACGTTGTGAAGACCCTCCATTTTTCATGATCCCTAAGTCCATTTAGGGTGTGGGCTACACGATTTTCATCATCTAGGGCACAACCAATTAACCCTAGTGCATGTGCAAGCTCTTTAACCTCTAATATGTAATCATTAGCACCTTGCGAGGGGCCTTTCCTAAGACTATTTAGCTCATTCTTGAGCTGAATGTTTCTAGCTTTTTTGGAGGTTGAGTATTCCAAGCACTCCCACACCTTCTTTGATGTATCCAATTCTTGAATATGTCCTATCATGGAGTTCCTAATATGTTGACATAAAATAAAGATGACTCTTTTGTTGGAAGAGATGGATGGATACCTCAAGGAAGTGAGGTGGTACTGCTAAAACATACTTTGTACCTTCCCTAATACACTTTAGAGTTTGATAGTAGGCCCTTTTAACTTGAAAATGACACCAAGAAAGTACCTATGTACTCTAGAGTTGATGCTTGAAACAATTGAATCAAAAAAGACTACTTCATGAATAGCTAGTGTCACAAAACTTGTTATTTTGGTTTATACACATGCTAGTTCTTTTGCTCAATGCTCACAATATAGTAATAATTGATACAATTCCTTTTGAGGGTATTCAAATAGCTTAGATAGCTAGTGATTGCAAGTGGAATCAACTAGAATGATAAACTGTACTCTGAGAAATAAGTTTAGCAATCCAAAGCTTACCCCCAACTTTTTAGGGATTGAACAATAGATGACTAGTGAGAACTTTGACGACGATTTCTCCCAGATGGCTGAACAAATTGTCTTGAGATTTTGATAGCATAAAGTCGATTTCAAGCAAATTCCAACAAGCTATAGGCCAAGTAAATTTGTTGAGAATTCACTGAGATATGACCAGAGAAAATTCACTGTTCTGAGTAGTCATAGCAGAGAAGTATACAGAGATGATCAATGAACTATATGTATTATAACATATAATTATACAAGATCATTGGCATTGTAATGATGTTGAATGATGTTGGAATGAGTAAGCTATGGTGTAAGCTACTCAAACTCTATAGATGTTCAAGAAATGAGCTCCAAGATGAGACCACACCACGTGTTTTTTTACAAGCCTTTTTATAAGAAGTTTTCTTTCAAGTTTGGATTTGAATTTCAAACTTGGCTCCGACTAAAAAATTGACTCCTCTAAGTTAGAAGTTATTCTTTCTTTGAAACTCATAGCTATTGTTCTTCCTAACTCAATGAGATGTTTGGCTTTTACAAGATTCTTCATGGAGTTAATCTTTTGCACATGGTAAATGATCAAGTGTTACAAGCTAAGGTTCATATGATCCATCAAGTGCTTCCACATATTGTTTTCCATACTGAGCCAAATGTGAAGGCTTGTATATTTGCACCAAGAGTTCCCCCTCAAGCCAAACATCTTGGCTTGTATTACATCATCAATCTTCATGAATATCATGTAATCTAATCATGGTTTTAAACCTACAAAGCTTAGCACCATCAAGTGCCTTGGTTAACAAATCAGCACATTGCATATTTGTGGATACATATGCTAGTTGAATCTCTTTGTTCAAGAGTTTTGCTTTAACATAGTGATAGTGCACTTCTATATGCTTGGTTCTTTCATGGTAAATGGGATTGGGTGCAAGATGCAAAGAACTTGTGTTATCACCAAAGATCATAAGTGAATGAGTATGAATTCCCAAATCTGAGTAGAGCAATCTAATCCAAATAGCTTCTTGTGTAGCATTTGCTAATCCCCTGTATTCAGCTTCTGTTGAAGATAAAGCAACAATTGGTTGCTTCTTAGAAGACCATGAGAAGGGCTTATCACCTGCATAAGATAAATATCTAGAAGTACTTCTTTTGTCATCTTACATCCTGCCCAATCTGCATCTGAGTACAACTTTATATCCAAATCTGATGTATATGGGAAGTAAAGACCTTGGTTTTGAGTACCTTTGAGATACCTCAGAATTCTTTTAGCTACTTCCAAGTGAGGTGGTCTAGGTTTATGCATGAATTGGCTTAGAACACTTACTTCATAATATATGTCCATCCTTGTTAAAGTTTCATAGTTTAGACTTCCAACTATGCTTTGATAACCTGCAATGTCTTCAAGCAAATCACCTTCATGAGCACTCAATTTATGATTTACCTCCATAGGGGTGCTAGCTACTTTTGCATTCTCCAAGTGGAACTTCTTCAACATGTCCTGCACATATTTCCTTTGAGTGATGTCGATTCCAGAGTTAGTGTATACTATCTCAAGTCTAAGAAAATATTTCAGAAACCCTAGGTCATTGATCTTAAACTCCTACATCATTTGGTTTTTGATTTGTTTTATACCATTGGCATCACTACCTGTAAGAATGATATCATCCACATATACACATAAATATATCATTTCTGAATTACTCCTCTTGAAAAACAGAGAAGAATCTACTTTGCTCATCATGAATCCTTGGTTTTGAAGATAGGTTGTTAACCTATGATTCCATGCCCTAGTTGCTTGCTTCAAGCAATAAAGAGCTTTGTTCAATTTGCATACATGTTTTACCTTGTTTGGATCTTCATAACCAGGAGGTTGAGCCATGTAAATCTGCTATGAAATCCACCCATTGAGAAAAGCATTTTTCACATCAAGTTGATACATATTCCAATTTCTAGATGCAGCTACACCTAGCAATACTCTGATGGTTGGCATCTTAGCCACACCTGAAAATGTTTCTTCATAATCTACTCCTTGGGTTTGTGAAAAACCCTTAGCCACAAGCCTAGCTTTATAACTGTTTATGGATCCATCTGAGTTCCATTTGATTTTGTAAATCCATCTAGAATCAATTACCTTCATTGATGCTTTCTTGGGTACTAGCTCCTAAGTGTCATTCTCGTGGTGTGCTTCTATTTCTTCATCCATAGCTTCCTTCCATTCTGCTTTGGTATTTGCTTCTTCATATGAAGAAGGTTCTTCAAGTGATGAATCCTTTGCAAGATAAATAGAATGCTTAGTGACTAATGAAGTGTCATACCCATATCTGATTGGCTTCTTACTCTGTCTTTGTGATCTCCTTATAATTTGGTTGGATGACTCGCCCTCCAACCTCTTCATCTTGGCCTTGCGTTTTGATTTCCATGCTTTATATTCTTCCAAGTTGATGGTGTCCTCTTCATCTGATTTGATGTCGTCAATTGTGCTTGGCTCCTCCTTGGTGAAACTTGGAAGTCTTTCACTTTCAAACCAAGAATCATTCTCATCAAACACATCTCTACTAATCATAAATCCTTTAATGGATGGATTATAAAATCTGTATCCTTTTTTATTTATATCATACCCTATGAAGATGCATTTCTCTGCCTTAGGGTCTAACTTACCTCTAATTTGGGATGGAACATGCACATAATCAACACAATCAAATATTCTGCAATGTTCAAGTGATGGTCTCCTACCATGCCATGCCTCATAGGGGGTCATCCCATCTAGGGACTTGTAAGGTAACCTATTAATAAGATAAGTGGCAGTAGAAACACTCTCTACCCATAAGTAATTAGTCAACTTCTTTTCATTAAGCATTGATCTAGTTGCTTCCACAATCAATATGTTCCTCCTCTCCGCTACTCCATTTTTCTCAGGGGTATATTTGGTAGTAGCCTCCCTTTTGATACCTATGTCCTGCAAAAATGCATCAAATTCATTTGAGAAGTACTCACCTCCTCTATCTGACCTTATCTTCTTTAGGCTTCTTCCTGTTTGATTTTCCACAAGTGCAAGATACTCCTTGAAACAACTGAACACTTCATCCTTATCTTTCATGAAATATAAGATAGTCCACCTATGGAAATCATCAATAAATGACACATAGTACCTTGAGCCTAAAATTGAAGGATCCTTGATTGGTCCCCACACATATGTGTGGACAATTTCCAAATAATCCTCATGTATATAACCTTTCTTTGTAAAGGGTAGCCTATGTGATTTACCAAACTGACATGCACCACATTTATAGATCATATGTTGCTTGGATACATTAGGTATCCCAAGTACACATTGATCTCTACATATCTGCTTCAATGTTCTCTCACCAATGTGCCCTAATCTTTTGTGCCATATCTCTAGCTCAGACAACGTTTGATCACTATAATTATAAAGTGCAATGTTTCTAGTGTCCTCAAGCTCAAATGTAAACAATCTACCTGTTTTCTCTCCCTTGGCGATTCTCTTGAATCCATGTTGGGGGTTCTCCACAAAAGCTCCAAATTTATTGAACCTAACCTGCAAACCCTTTTCCACTAGCTATCCAACACTCATCAAATTCTTTGTGATAGTAGGTACATAAAGAACTCTCCTCAACAGATTCCTATTCCCATTAGAAGCTTTGACATTTCCTACCTTGATAACTGAATGCTTGGTATCATCACCTGTCTGCACTTGGTGCTTTCCTTTGTGCTCTTCAAGGTTAGAAAGGAGAGGGACATTGCCTCTGTAGCTCAGTGATGAGTAGCACCTCCTTTAATGTCAATCCGGGAAGACGTGAGGATGGTATGAAGACCTCGAGTAAGTGGAGGCACAAGTGCGTGAATGAGAAGCACACAAACATGCACACACATACACACACACGCGCACACACGGCAAGACAAAGAGTGAGAAGCAATGGAGTTCTTAGATTACTTTCAAAAAGCTCTTACAAGTTCAATTCAATTACAATCTAATCTCAAAAATGAGCTCTCTAGCTCCTTTTATAGTTTTTGACTAGCTTTGGCCCTGTTCAGACCTAGTGTCCGGCCTAGTTAAAAATTAAGTTCCAGGGCTTATTAGAGGGCTCAAACGAGATCTAAAAAATATGAAAATTGGTAGGTAGATACTTCTAAAGCTCCTCAAGCTCAAGGACTCCTTGGCTTGCACAAAATGGAGCTACAAAAATACGAAATGATATTTACAATGGTTTTTAGTGATGGAAATCACTATTTGTGTAGGGATTTCCTCTATTGATTTGTCATACATACCTTTGAGCTCCCTACTTGCTCTGTCTTCTTGTGTGCTCAACTCCTTGATGTCTGAAAAATTTAGATGGCCTACTTGCCAGATCTTCTTTGACTACCATGTCTGCTTGTGCTGTCCCTTCGCTCTGACTCTCTTCGTCTTGTGGCTCCTTCGGTTCCCTGACTGCTGCCAACACCCCCCCCACTCTTGCGTCTGTCGCCCCTGACAGACCCTTGTCTAGAGGGTTTTTGAACATAATATTGGACGACATCGGAGGCTAGGTGGTTTTCTTCGAGTCATAAGCCGCGTGCTAGATCTGTGAGCAAATCATCCCAATTCACAGGTCCGGGAACATCTGGATGAGGCACCCTCAATTGTTCTGAGTGAATAGTTCTCTCCACAGCAAATAATTGGAGGAGATGTGATGGTCTAGGTATAAAGATTTCGGAGTGATATTCCCAGAATCCTGTGATGAACATCTCCTCAAATGTCTGTTTAAAGCAGGCTGGGAGTTACTTGATTCTGGCGTGCCAAGCGTATATTACTTCAATTGAGGGGGTGGTACTCATATCGTACACCAGATCCTGGTTTCCTGTCACGAAGCCTACTCCTGAGAAGTGGGGGTCCTTAATATTCTTAAACGTCCTGAAAGTGATCAGCATTAATTCAAATATTTTCATACACATCTGGGCCATCACATCGGGATTATTGCGTAGCCGAATGCTCCAGTGACGGATTGTAGAAATCATGTAGTTCACCGTGGGGGGTCCTCGTGGAGGTGCTAGATAAACATAATTTAACCATTTTGCGCAAGCTTTGATGTCTCTGACGGCAATAGTGAATTCAGGCCAGGTGCGTCTTCGAAGAACTGGAACGTAACAAGGATTATATTTAATAAACAACGGCATATTATTCCAGGTTCGGACCATTTCAGGATATGTTTCCAAAAGCCTGATCCTCCAGGTGGGTTGATGGATGGACCCACGCTTAGCACTTTCCGGTATATCGTCTGGACCAAATTGTGTAGCAAATGTGGGAGGCTTGCCGCATTGTCGTTGAATCTCGGCGTTGTAATCGGCCAAAAGTATGCAGTATGGCACATATTGGTCATTATTGGTGCCGATCCATCTATGATGAGACATGCTTCTGAAATATTCTGACTTTATGATAGTTTCTTCTAGGTTTGCTAGTGATTGGATCTGAACGGCCACCCGTTCTTCGTGGGTGTTCGTTGTCTTTTCCAGTGTCTGAAGCCACTCGGGTGCTTCCACTTCCAAGGTGTCTAGTCCCTCTGAGGTTCGTTGCCCTCCTGGCATTGGCATAGGAACGTATGGTTCCTCGTACGAATCATCTACCTCAATGGGAACCAAGTCTTCTGGCTCAGGTTCAATAACTGGAGAGGGTTGCCTTTCATACTCTAGTAACTTTTTCTAGAGCTCAACTACCTGCTCTGTCAATGCCTTCACTTCCTCTGAAGTCGAGGCCGACTCTATTACTTTGGTTGGAGCCTCCTGTTCCTTGAGCTGGCCACGCAGCTCATCACGTTCCCTTTCCAACTCATCATGAGCATCTAATAGATCTGCATAGCTTTCTAAGATGGTCTTCATTGTCTCTGAAGGTACGGCTTTAAACTGCTCTGGATCAATTTCATGGGGAGAGCCTTCCATTGCCGCTTCCAGATTCTCTTCATTTTGTTTCTGCAGTCTCTTGTTCTCTTCAAGTGTTGTGGCCATATGTTTCTTGAGTAGCGCCAAGTTACGTCTGACTCGTAGGTTATCGGCCTGGTATACTTCGAGCAAGGCTTCTAGTTGTTTGACACCTGATTCTTTCGATGGTTGGGGTGCCTCCAGTAGTGTTTGGTGAGCCTGCTCCAGCGTTGTATAACGTTGATTCACATCTGCATTTTCCTCTTCAAGAATTGTAAGTTGCCTTTGTAAGTTCTGGTGATTTGTTGTCAGTTGTTGATACCGGTCGTCAACAGCTCTGTACTCATTCTGAAGCTGATATACACATTGATTTAATGCTAGAAATATACTATTTACATTAAATGATGCAGGGAGAGGTGAAGATGTAGGGGGAATGGGGGCGGGAAAGGGAGTTGTGAATGATGTGGGTGCAAGTGGAGATGTGGGTGGAGGGGGTATGGGAGACGGAGGTTGCATGGGGGGAGGGAGCGGTGCAGTGGCAGGAGATGTTTCCATAGTGTCAAATGTTTGAGTGACCGTGTAGATGGGGATCGTGGGTGGGGTGGAAGTGACGTTAGTGAAGAGAGTGGTGAAAGTGGGCATGGTGACTCCCTCGAATTGGATTTCCGGAGAGAGTGGAATTCCCATGACGATTGTGGTGGTAGTGGACGTGGTGGTGATAGTGTCATGCGGTGGAGCGAGTTGTGTAGTGAGAGGTGGGGAGGGTGGTGACAGTGGTGCTTCCTGATGTTCGTCTGCTTGCGTTGTATCTCCTGGTGCTGATACGTTGATATGAATTTGTTTCCCGGACCTCATGGGACGGGCGGGAACTCTTTTCTCAAATCGGTGAATGTAGGCCATTGCCTCATGAATGGCCTCATCCAATCCTACTGCATCGGCGTGTAGGTTTATGGACTCGATGAACATATCATCCACGCCTTCCTCCGCCAGCAATTGGTTCATGAGTTTCTTGCCTGCTTCAAGTGACATTTTATGCTGTTCTTGAACTAGCTGCATGGTTCGATATAGTCTTTTTATTTGTGCCGAATATGCGGGGGCACTTGCTAACTCTGAAAGTTCATCATACTCTTGTTCTTCGTAGGCTTCTTCCTCTTGTTCGGTCTCTTGTTCATCGACGTCGACTTCTACAACTTGCGGTCGGGTGGGGACTGGCGTTGTTGTATGGGTTTGTGGTTCCTGAGCTCGCTCTGTTTCCGTTTCGAGATTAGAGTCGTAGATTTGTCTAGACACTTCTTCATCCGTGAGATCATTGAGAGTAAAGCCTTGTGGAAATTCCAAGTCCGATGGGACGGGTGGAAACACCAGATTGGGTCCCTCTGTACTTGGTCTTGGTAGCCGAATGGTGAATGGTCTAATGCGTCGTGTCTGGGGAGGGGTAATTTCTGGTGTAGTGGTGGCTCCCCTTGGTTGAGCGCAGGGTAATTGGACTCCCCCTCTCATCTTCTTTGATGGGGGACCTGCCGCTGATAGCCTTCTCTGGAATTCCTGGGCCCGGGACCATACGAGTGCCCGCTGAATAGGCACGTCATAGGCTAGACATCGATAGATTATCTTGGTCAGAGCACAACATCCGTGGAGCACATTTTTCTGCTTCTTGTTCCACCGTTGATGGGCTAGGTGAATCTGATCTATGATCCAATGTGGTACGTTGATAGGGAGGTTTTCTGTCTCTGCCAAATACAAGCTAAACCATATCTTCTTTGGGGGCATGGTGAATCTTTCCTAGGCGGGGAAAGCAAAATGTTGCATGACGGTTCACAGGTGAAGAGCGATGGTCGGTGTCATTGCTACCATATCCTTCAGCTTATTGAGATCTTTATGTTTCATTCTGCCTGGAACCATTGTTTCCTTTTCAGTGGGAATGTGCATACCATACATGCCCAATGCTTCTCGTACCAGATTGAGGGTCAGTTTGAATCTTTTAAGTTCGTGGCCCAGCAATAGTGAGGGTAACACAAAAGTGATGTCACCTCCCTTGGCCCTGCTAGGAGTGATGGTACTGATAAGATAAGAACAACGTAAGAAATCTGGCTTCGGTAAGTGGGCCCTGAAATAACTGTCCAGGCCAGCTTTGGTCCATACTGCACGCATTACTTCGGCATTCTGATAGCTCTCAAATTTGCGCGTGAAAAAATGGTAGCGTCCCCATTTACCATTAAACTCCAATTCAGCTTCCCAAAAATAGGTTCCATCACCCAATGGTCCTGCAACATCACTGAACCAATGAGCGTGTTTGCCCACTTGAGAGGTGTGCCCCTGGGGAGGATCCTGAACTGGGAGTACATGCACTTCTTGAAGTTCTTGCGGTCTTTCGGTGAGATGTGGTTCGAGGAGGAGTGTTTCTATATCCACAATCTGTGCGCTGGATCCGGCGTGAGAACTGGCACCTCCAGCTTCTGCCATGGCCCTGCTTGCTTGTTGGTTCTGTGAGAATATAGAACCATGTGTTAACATTGTAATGGATAGAATAAACCCGTCGTTGCCTCGTTACAACATTAATATGAGGTAGATGATGAGTCAGTGGTCAGTGAGTGCACGATGACAGTGTGTGTAGTTAATGCCTGGATAGTCCTAGGAGCTAGATGGAAAGATGCACAGTCTGACTAGTGCAGTTAGTAAGTGGAGGTGAATTCACAGATTGGGTCGGGGGGTTTATTACAAGTCTTAGGTTTTCAAACACCGTGGATGGCTTTTGGTCTTGGTTTTGTGGAGATTCGGGAGGGTTGCATGAGTAATTCTGCTAGGAGTTGTTGTGTCATTGGGACCCATTTACGAGTGAGTCTGTGCGTGCTTCTAGGTGGCAGCGTGTTCGAGTGTATCAGACAAGAGTGGGTGGCGGCTGCTTGAGAAGTGAACCCTGTCGTGTATGATGTGAATTGTGTGGGGTTAGTTGAGCCCGCAAGCAAGCCTTAGGCACCCAAATTTGTCTTGATTGTGGGTCAGCCTTCATCGACTTCTTGGGTACCCAAATGGATTTCACTTTCTCAACAGAGGTTTTAGGAGTCCTCTTATTAGCATCAAGTCATTGATTACTAATAGGAAGTTGAGACCGTTGTTGCGACTTAGTTACGGTCGGCAGCTTGTCTTTCCGCACCCACATTTGTTTCATCGGCTGAGTTGTTCTGCTTCGCGCGTTCTTTTGGTCTTTCGCTTGGAGAGTCTTCAGTGATTGATCTGCCCTTAGTTGCTGCCTCCTTCTGGCCTTTGGAAAAGAAGGGAGTTCCATTGTGGTTCTGACTCCTTCTTTGAGATCTTCGTTCTTCTGTATCACATAGCCTTGGACAAGAACAGCATGGTCAACTTCATGTGTACCCCTGGAGGGACCAGGAGTCTGTGCCTTTCCTAGTTCCTTGAGTGCTCCATTATTCAACTCAATTGTAATTCTAGTTTATATCACCCATACCTGAAGAAGTCCACTCCTTAGGTTTAAGTTGCCTGCTTGGTCATAGATCCAGTCTTGACCCAAGACAAGGGGTTCAGTGAGGTACTCATCTTGACATACTAGTACTTTAACTGTCATTGCCTCATCATGAATATAGAGGGGAAGTTCCACCTCGCCCATGCAAGGGGTTTCCACGCCTCCCAATCCTATGAGATATGCTTCCACAGGATTGACAGTTAATTGCAACTCTTGACAGTAGGACAATTTAACAGCACTAGTGGCTGCACCTGAGTCAATCAAGGCTCTTACAGTCCTTGCACTCTTTCCTTGTCCTATATCTAAGGTTATGAAAGGACGTCGATCAGTTATCCTATGTGAGCTAATACCTGAAACTTCACACATAGCCACGTCATATCCTTGATCTGCATATGCATCTTGCCTAGGGTGCTCTCTACCTTGTCTTCTTAATTTCATTCTCCGTATGCGCTCTAGGGCTTCTGCTTGAGCTTCTTCTCGAATTCGCTTTTCTTCCTCTTTGCGTTTCTTAGCAGTATTGAGTCGAATTAGCATTTCCTCTGTGAGAGGTTCCTGATACAACTTGACTCTGCATCCGCTGATATAACTTGGGAGAACATCGCCTTCTAATGTGGCTAGTTGCACTGCTCCACTTGTTGAGATTTTGTTAATGATCATGGGTCCGTAGCCTCTCTTCTCCAGTTTCCTCGCATGTTGCTTCAATGTGTAGACTAAAACTAAGTCGCCTGCCTTTAAACCTTTATCCTTAACGTGGGCATCAAAGTATGCCTTCTGTCGTTTCTTTGCTGCATATATCCCTGCAGCTGCTCTCAGTCTTGTTTCTCCTAATCGTTCAAGGTCAAAAAGTCTAGAGGAGAGTTCATGACCCGTCCATTCATGCTCTTGTGCCACTTTCAATGTAGGTATCAAAAAGTCTAAAGGTAGCACAACATTTTGACCAAACACCATTTGAAAGGGAGTGGCTTGGAGTACCGTTTTGTAGGCAACTCGGTATGCCCAAACAGCATGGTGTAGCTGTTTGTCCCAATCAGAGCGTTTATTGTTCACTAATTTCGTCAATACATTGCATAAGATCTTGTTGGTGCTCTCGGCCTGGCCATTTGCTTGAGGGTGATAGGGGGCAGACTTCTTATGTACTACCAAGAATTCTTGGAGCAGCTTTTCAATAACTTCATTCAAGAAGTGAGTGCCTCTATCACTAACTAGCTCTATAGGTAGCCCGTATCTAGTGAACACATTCTCAAATAAAAACTTAGCTGTTGTTTGAGCATCGTTCTTCGTTGTGGCTTTTACCTCTACCCACTTTGTTAGATAGTCTGTTGCAACAATGATATATTCTGCATGGGAACCCTTAGCTAGGGGATTAATAGGACCTACGAAGTCTATTCCCCACTTAGAGAATGCACGTCCACCCATCATAGGTTTCAGTGGCATCTCATCTTTACGTATACGATACTGAGTTCTCTGATAGACATCACATCGTTTCACATAGGTATGTGCATCCATGTGAAGGGTCGGCCACCAGAAGCCTGCAAATAGTATTGCCTTGATCACCCGATCTGGTCCAAAGTGTCCTCCTGCTACACCTTGGTATGGACACTTGATAAAGAGTGGCATGTTCCATCGGTGGTTTAGTGCAATAGATTGGGCATTCCTTGCACAACTTTTGGACATCAGCTTCCATAGTTGGCCAATGCACTCCGAGTCTCCTTAGTGTCTGCAGGGTTCGTTGTTTTGAGTAGTGTTGCTCTAATGCACCTACATGTGCTAATTGCAACCATTTAGTGTACTCATCCTCTTCCACACAACAAGCCAAAATCCCTTGATCTGTGTGCTTGTACATACTTCCAGCCATGATGTGATACTTTTGGGCTTTTACTACCTCTCTATCCTGCGTGTTTATTACTGGATGGTTAGGTCCGTATGTCAATACTGGCACTAATGGCTTAGCCCACTGTGGCACCACTTCCAAATTAAACAAGTAAGCGTCAGGAAGGTCATCTGATACTCCTTGTGGGGCTTCTCCAGATGTGAGCCTAGAAAGATGATCAGCTCTCAAATGAGTCCTCCCTTTCCTTACCACAACCTCGAAGTCATATTCCATTAGTAAGAGAAACCATCTTACTAATCTTCCTGTATTGCATGGTTTGTTCACGAGATATAACAATGCTTGGTGATCAGTAAAAAATTTAAACTTATTTGCAAGCAAATAGTGTCTAAATTTCTTAACTGCATATACCATGCCTAAGCCTTCTCTCTCAGTAGTGGTATAATTTCGTTCAGCTGCATTCATTTGTCTACTAGCATAGGCAATAGGAAGATCCATATTACCTTCACCAGTAGGTTGAGCAAGCACACATCCAATGGCATAATTGGATGCATCCACATGAACGTGGAAAGGCTTATTCCAATCCGGTGTGGTTAAGATTGGTGCTAAACATAATCGCCGTTTAAGCTCATTGAAGGAATTCTCACATTCATCAGTCCACTCAAAGTTAGTCAGAAGTCCATACATGGGCTTTGCAATGACAGCGTACATATGAATGAACCGTCGATAGTAACCACAATGCCCCATGAAAGCTTGTACTTCCTTGATGTTCTTTGGCCTAGGTAACTCGGCTATGGCTCTTACTTTCTCTTCATCGGTGGATATGCCATTCTTTGACACTGTGTCCTAAAATCTTACCTTGCCTGACCATGAAAACGGATTTTTCTGGGTTCAGGCAGACTTGATATTCTCTACATTTGTCAAAGATTTGTCTGAGTTCAGGAATATGGGATTGCCTAATGTTGGAATGAGCACAAAGATCATCAACATAGACTTCTAAGTTCTTCCTCAGGAACTCTTTAAATACATGGCACATCAGCCTCTAGAAGGTAGCTGGTGCATTGGTAAGCCCAAATGGCATTACACGAAAGGAAAATATACCCCACTCTGTGGCAAAAGGTGTTTTATGCTAATCTTCTGGAGCTATGGCTACTTGATTGTAGCCCGAAAATCCATCAAGGAAGCTATACACTTCCTTGCCTGCTACTCTTTCTAAGAGATGTTCTGTGATAGGAAGCGGATAGTTATCTCAAATTGTGGCTGCATTAACCTTCTTCAAGTTAATGCATACACGCAGCTTGCCATTCTTTTTGGGCACCACTACGATGGGGGATACCCACTCAGTGTGCTCAATTTCATAGATAAATCCAGCTTCAACCAGTCTATCTATCTCCTCTTTGATCTTGGCAGCGTAATTATCGTTATATGTATAGGGCTTTTGCTTAGAGGGTTTAGCATCTGAGGTCATGGGGATAGTGTGTGAGCATATGTCAGGGTCAACACCTTTCAAATCCTTGTAACTCCAAGCGAATACATCTCTGTATTCTCTTAGCAAGGCTATTAACGCATGCTCTTCTTCCTCTGTTAGGTCATGGCCTATGTACGTGCATCTCTCCTCTCCTTCTTCTAGGGCCACTACTATTTTCTTGGTGGTTTCTTTGTTGTCATAGGCCTCTCCTAATTGTGCCTCTCGTTTAGGCATTCTTATCATGACTCTCCTGTCGTCTATCTCATACTTCTTAAAATTTTCTGGGACCTCAAACAAAGATTCTTCCTCTTCTGGTGAGACTTCTCTCTTCTTTCGTTTCTTTCCTTCTTCCTTCGGGGTCACATGTGTTGCTAATCTTACATCATTTGTAAGCTCTCCATGCCTCTGAGGTTGAAATTCTACTTCATGGAAGTATTCTTCATCTGATGCAAAAGGTGGGTCCATAATGATTGACTCTAGATCGGAGTCACTTGCATCCTCAAATGCATCAGGGCTAGGTTCGCATTCTTCTAGAACTGCCTCTCCCATGATTGGCTCTATGGAGAAGACTGAAATGTCATAGCCATCCTCATCACAGTGAGGTGTCCATTGTTCTTCATTGATGGCTACATCCATTGTTGCTAGGATTTCTGCCCAGCCGTGGGGTTCAAATTCTTCGTCCGGAAAGACTACAGGTGCATAGGCTGGGTCTTGGATTGATCTATGGGTTTCTTTTGCACCTACCTCTCTGGCTTTTTCTCTCTTCTCTTCTTCTACTGCTACTTTGCACATCCATAAGTGGGTGTCTTCATGCATCCATGAGGATCCTGACCCTATGGAATGCACCGATTCCGTATCATCTTTGGCTCTATGGATGGGGTTCCATTGGATAGGAGGTACATCTCTATGAGAGTAATCCTTGAGATTCACTTTGGTCGTAACACCTAAGTGCTGCAGGTACAAAGAATTGGTTCCCCAATCCTCTACCACTTGCAACTGTCGCATAAAAGGTCGTCCCAAGATCATCTCATAGGCATGATTTTTGCTGAAGTCACATATGGAAAATGTGTGCTCAAACTCGACACCACAGGTGGTGAGAGTTATTCCTTCTAGCAATCCTAAGGGTCTCTCAATATGACCATCGTCCATCTGCAATTTCATTCTCGTTGGCCTGAGTGCAAGCTTGCCCCAACGCTTCCATAGGGAAGTGGTGGCAATTGCAACTCCTGCACCTGAGTCCAAAATTGCCTTGGTGGTGTACTCCTGGTAGGTAATGGGAAGATAGGTGTTCCCTTCTTCGCCTTCACACATATCTCCTATCTTATCCAAGGGTATCTCTGGCACTGTCCTATGTGATCCTACCTGGGAACGAGGTTTTGCTATCTCGGGCACTTGATTGGCTACATGTTTCCACACTTCTGGTCTAACCTTAAGCAGCTCTTCCAAAGTGAGATTGCACTGCACTTTGGTGTTCTTCACTACCTTTGTGTTCCTAGGTATGACTGAATCTTCGTTTCTCACCATGACTGTAGGTGCTCTCATACAGGTGGACTTTGCTTCCCATGGGCCTGTGAAATGGGGTAGTTCTTGTAAAGAATTAGACTCGAAGTCTAATTTTTCTTGAGATTGGGCACTCTCCTGCTCTCCATAAATGGAAGGAAGGTCTTGTGGGAATTGATCGTGTGTGTCATCCACCAGTTCAATGGGAGGAGGATCTTCACTCTCTTTTGCCCATTTCTCTTCTTGAATCTCTCGCAAGAATTCTGGTGTGTATTGATTCATAGAAGAAGAGGTGTCTGGCTCCGTAGAGTTAGGCACGTAGGCCTTAGGCACATAGGCTTTCCGGGTAGGAAGACCTACTCTTTCACTAGCCTTGTCATGGTGTTGAGGGGCGAGTTCCTTTTGTGATTGTGCCATTAGATTCTCTATTCTTTCTAGAGAGGGGGGGTTGTCTGGTTCAGTGGAATTGGGCTCATAAGCTTTTGATGGGGGATGGGTCATGTTTTTGCTTGCTTTATCTCTTTCTTGAATTTTTTCTTCCTTGGCAGATCTTGCAATTATGCCCTCTAACTTCTCTAGAAGTCCATCCAAGTGTAATTGCGTCTTGGCTGAGCCCGAGTAATTGAAAAGGCGACTGGCTTCAAACATAGTCTGAGCCAATGCGACCATTTTCGCGCAAAGCTTGGTTCTTTCTATCTCTAGGTCAGCTCTAGGGTAGCAGTTGTCATGATCTGTGACATTTGGCCCTTCTTGGATTCTGGCCTGATATGCTTTAAGCATCATGTCTATGTCTTCAGGAGTGGGATCAGCTAATACTGATCCTACTCTAGGGGGTGGTGGAATCGTATGAGGTGGGTTGGAAGGTGGCGGGTCGGATGGCGATGGGAATGGTGGTGGTGGGGTAGTGTGAGAGGGAGTTTGAGATGTGAGTTCAGTTATCCTGGCTTTGGTTTCTCTTATGCTTTCCTCAAGTTCACTCATCTTTTTAGCCCATTGTCTTTTCATTCTTTCCCGACTATCTTTCCACGCTCTAGTCCTTTTCTTTGTCATGCTCTCGGTTTCACTAGCCTCTGGATTCTTATCCTGGTTTACCCCTTGGTTCTGCTGCAATGCCGGAGCTCTAGTCACTACCTGTACTGGTGCGGTGGATGTCACACTTCCTGTGGAGTCTATTTTGGCATATTATTAGGATTCTTAGGGCAATCTCGTAAGAGATGCTCCTTCCCACATTCTTGGCAAAAGCCCTGAATTGTCACTGATTGGGGTTGTGTAAGTGGAGGTAAGGGACAATCACGAATGAGATGATCTCCCTGACATCTGTAGCACGGTCCTCTTGGGACTGGAGGTCTTACTTGCTTAGGTTGAGGCCTAGGGTTGGGATTTGCATACATGACGTTTGTGTAATCTGACTCCCAACTAGGTTCACTCGGTTCCTCACTCTAGTAGGACTCACCATGTTCAGGAGATTGCATGTAGTAAGCCTGGGGACTATCGACATGTGTAGAATCAAAGCTATGGTCACTAGGGTCACTTTCAAAAAGCAATGGTGTCACAGAGACTATAGCTCTATTCAGGTTTTCTTCTGCTGCTGTATATTTTACTGGGATCATATTAGCTGGGCAAGGGGTTGTTGTGCTAACACAGGCTGAGGCCTTTGTTGGTTTTGGTATGGTTGCTGATAAGGTTGTTGTGGCCTGCCATATGACTGTGGAGGGTACGGGTTCTGGTATCTTCCCTGCTGAGGGTATGCCTGAGGGTAGGTTTGCCTAACTGCTTGCTTGTTGTATGGGCAATCTTGGGCTGTGTGATTTGTGTATCTCCGTTCTATGGTGCAGTATTGGCCACTAGGATTTACTTGGGGTTGAGCCATAATGGGACATACATTTTCCATATGGTCGCCTCCACAATTATAACATCTTTTTACAGGGGCGAACCTTGGGATTTGTTTACTAGAGACACCTAGTTTCTGAGCAACTTTCTCTGCAAGTTCCTCGATTGATGTGGATTGCGTGGAAGAGAGGTTAGAGGCACTGTCCGAATCTTTGTATATCTTGGAAAGCTCTAACTCCTCCCCTAGGTTATCCTCAATGTCAATGCACATACGTACACAATCTTCTATGGTCCTAGGGTCCTTCAAGTACACATAAGATCTCAATTTGGTACTTAGCAATCCGTCCAAGAATAAAGCCACTTGCTTAGCTGGCGTGGGTAACTCAGGGGTAGGGCATCTCTCTAAGTATTGCCTGAATCTTCTTCCTGCAAGTCTCACAGTCTCTTGAGGGGTTTGCTTGAAGCTGTGAATCAATGAGGAGGTATTATGCCTTATGCCACTCTTAGAGAATTCAATAATGAAAGCCTCTAGGAGTTGGTCTATGCTCCTGAACTGCCTCTCGTTTAGTGGCTGAAACCATGTCAGGGCAGTGTTCCTAAGGGTTAGACCAAAGGCATTGTACTGCGTGAATAGATCCTCCACTTGTTCAGCTCTCAAGACTTGCCTAAACTCAGCCACATGATCGTATGGATCTCCAGTGCCATCGAGGTAGTTCTTCATGGACTTAACTACCTGAGTCGGTCTCAAAATCCTTGTGTGCTCTCTAGGTCGTGGTAGAGGGAAATCATCGGCCTTTCTTCGATGTCCTGGGGCTCTAAGTACCTCAGGCTCTACTCTATTTGTTTCTGTCCTTGTTCTTTCTCTGCCCCCTAAGTTGGCAAAGCTTACTTCTGGCCTATCTCTACTTCTATCTCTTGGAGTTCCATGAGCTTGGGATGTTCCAGCTCTAGGGTGACCATAGGACACATTCGATCTTGGTTGGGGGAAAACGAATTCACCCTTCCAAGTGTAAGCATGCCTATCATTTTCTGTCACCACAAAGATCCTCTCCGAAGCGTGATCTAAGTAGGTCACTCTGCCTGGGCTATCAGGATCCTTAAACTCATAGATCATGATTGTTCCTATATCAGTTGGCTGATCAGATTTATACCTCCAAAAAGCTTCGTCAGTTTCTCGATTGAGGAGCAAATCTATGCTCTTGTTATCCTGGGGAATCCACTCTGGTGTTATAATCCTAGTGAGAACCGATTTGCCTCGAGGGGTTCTAGGTTATGTCCCCATGTTTCCTTGCTCTAGGTCCCCTAAGTCCGCTTCTGGGATCACATTTCCAAATTCGTCCGTCCTATCTGGGTGACTGGTGACTACGTATATGGTTCCTTCTTTGTCCAAGTATGCTCCGTTTTTGAACTTGACAGCTGGACGCTCTAGTCCAATGGATTGATCAGGATTCTTAATCTGTACCACAGATCTTCCTAGGCCGTCCTCATAGATGCTGGCACCTAATCGGTTGGTCCTAAGGTATTCCAACTGCGTTTTGTAAGGGCCTTCTACTTTGTGCAAGTATGGCACTCCTGAACTTCCTGTAGGTCTCTCCATACCTTGAGACATCTCGGATTCACTGGTATCAGAGCTAGGGTAATGCGAGTGGTGACTCAACTGTTGGGCCCACGACCTAGCAGTGTGGTTGACACTAGCCTCTGAAGACCTAAGGCTTTGTCTATCCCTTACTAGATGTCGTCCTGATCTAAGGTTCATATGCCTAACTGATTAACCCAATTTTTCCCAGGTACAACCACGTTTCTGAGTCCTTTGTATCAATTACTTAATCCCTTGTTTATGTTGATTATCGTGTTTATACTCTTGTCTGATATCACGTAGTTAGGAATACTTAAGTTTAATTCTGCACTTTAGTTTGGTCGTTTCACGTTAGGTTCTTTTCCTTTAAGGTTGTCGTTCACACACACAGGTTATCTCTTGACTTGAACTTGATTTCTTAGATAGTCTTTGATTTATCTCGTGCCTATCGTTGCCTGGAATTACTTCTAACACTACTCGCACTTAGCCTAAACTAAGAATTGACAGAGGGTGTTGCGGGTTTTCCAACCTTGAGTTCCTTTCCTTGTGTTGTTGCCCTGGTGTGCCCACGACGCGTGTTCCCAAGCCTGCACTTACTCTTGCTTTGCGTACCCTTCGCTGCTCTCAAAGGACCTGTAAAAGGCCCACCGTTAGCTCAAGACTTAAATTCAAAAGACAGAACCAATCACTTTCATTCATGTAACACTTCACCAATTTGCACTATGACTTTTTGGACACAACTCTAGAGATCCCTGAATTTTGTTCCCCCTGGGTATGGTCAACTTCAAAATACCCTATCTAATATTCCTGATCTTAATTTAACCGTAACCAGTCGATGTTTTTGTTGTACTCCCTGCGAGCTTTCCAACAAAACAAAAAATCACGGCAAACGGATTTCGTATGAGAAAGTTATGCCAGTTCAGGGTTTTGGGGCTAAAACAGGATTAAACTAGGTTAACAGGCAAACAGGAATTCTCGAGTTACTTGGGTCATGCCCTCGTAATGCAATACTACACCCTAGTGTTTGTCCCACACTTGGCCAAAATTTATACCATTATTTTTGCCTTAAAAATTTGACCTAATTTGCCCTTCTAACGTGTTCGCAAAGTCTGTCAGTCGCGATTGACAGGTCAGTCGCGATTGACAGGTCAGTCGCGATCAACGTGTCGATCGCGATTGACAGGTCCGTCGTGGCTGTCAATCGTGATTGACTGGTCAGTCGCGATTGACGTGGCCGAAAATTCAGTCAATCGTGGTCAAAGGGTCGTTGACTCTGTCGATCACGATTGATGTGTCGATCGCGATTGACAGGTCCGTCGCGAAGGCTCGGTCAGTTGTGGTCAAACAGTCATTGACTGTGTGAGTCGCGATTGATAGGTCCGTCGTGGCTGTCCATCGCGATTGATAGGTCAATCGCGATTGATGGCTCGATCGCGATTGACACGTGTCACGCATAGCTTCTGTCCGTCGTGGTCAATCGGTCGTTGACTCTGTCGGTCGTGATTGACAGAGCCGTCGTGGGCTGTCCGTCGCGATTGACTGGTCGATCGCGATTGACAGGTCTGTCCGTCGTGGTTTGTCGATCGCGATTGACAGAGCGATCGCGATTGACAGAAATCTGAGGAATTTCAAAAAACTAAACACATTTTTGGGAAGCTCTAGGCCTGTAGGTCATGGATATGCACTTTGTTTAGCAAATAGAGCAATTTTTCTGTCGGTCGTGATTGACAGAGCCCGGTGACACAGAGACAAGACCGTACAGTTCCGTACCTGCGCAGAGTGCTGGGGATGGTGATACAGCAAGAACCTGCAGAATGCTCAAAAAACATGCAAAAAACAACGCACGCAATATCGCTCTCTCGCTCTCTCTCACAAGTAGAATGAGGGAAATGAGGTGGAGATGGTGATATGATCAAAAAACTGAAATTTTCGCGATGATGGAAATGGAGGTGGAAGATGGTGATGATGATGATGGTGATGATGGTGGTAAGATAAGAAAGAGAAAAATAGGAAAAGTAAAGAAATTACCTACAACGCCAACGTCTCCAATCTACGTCTTACCATCACACGCTCGTCCTCAAAGCTCGATCCCCGGCAACGGCGCCAAAATTTGGTGTAGCTCAGTGATGAGTAGCACCTCCTTTAATGTCAATCCGGGAAGACGTGAGGATGGTATGAAGACCTCGAGCAAGTGGAGGCACAAGTGCGTGAATGAGAAGCACACAAACATGCACACACATACACACACACGCGCACACACGGCAAGACAAAGAGTGAGAAGCAATGGAGTTCTTAGATTACTTTCAAAAAGCTCTTACAAGTTCAATTCAATTACAATCTAATCTCAAAAATGAGCTCTCTAGCTCCTTTTATAGTTTTTGACTAGCTTTGGCCCTGTTCAGACCGAGTGTCCGGCCTAGTTAAAAATTAAGTTCCAGGGCTTATTAGAGGGCTCAAACGAGATCTAAAAAATATGAAAATTGGCAGGTAGATACTTCTAAAGCTCCTCAAGCTCAAGGACTCCTTGGCTTGCACAAAATGGAGCTACAAAAATACGAAATGATATTTACAATGGTTTTTAGTGATGAAAATCACTATTTGTGTAGGGATTTCCTCTATTGATTTGTCATACATACCTTTGAGCTCCCTACTTGCTCTGTCTTCTTGTGTGCTCAACTCCTTGATGTCTGAAAAATTTAGATGGCCTACTTGCCAGATCTTCTTTGACTGCCATGTCTGCTTGTGTTGTCCCTTCGCTCTGACTCTCTTCGTCTTGTGGCTCCTTCGGTTCCCTGACTGCTGCCAACAGCCTCCTACATGGTTTGAACAACCTGAGTCAATATAGAAGAGGTGCTCATCATTCATACCTTGTTTTGAATTCATGTTCATAATGAGAAGAGAATCCTCTTGATCCTCTGTATAGTTGTTGAATTCTTTTCTTGATTTGTATCCTCCTTGATAGTTGTTGTTGTTGTAATTGTTGTTTTAGCCATGGTTGTATCCTTGATTATGGTTCAATCTTCCTCTTGATTGTGAGTAGCCACCTCATTGAAATCCTCTTCCTCTCTGGTCCTTGAAGTTCCTATACCACTCCTCTGTTGTGTGATTAGACAATCCACATATATTGCATGGGGAAGATTTGAAAGGTCTCCCCCTACCTTGCTTACCTCCTCTGCCCCTTCCTCTTGAATTCCTACCCCTTCCTACATAGTTAGCTTAAGAATTAGTACCTTCATCTTCAACTTTCTTGCTCTTTCCTTTATCCTTAGACCTTCCTTTATCTATATAGAGGGCAGAAGAATTGTTTCTTCTTGATGGTTCACCATTTTTGTTGAGCTTGGCTTCAGGGGTAAAGAGTTGCCCCATGAGAGTGGTAAGATAAGGGATTTGCATATCCATATAAAGATCCATTGCAATTGTGAAAGATTCCCACTTATCATCTGCCTTGATGCCATTGATTATTTGTCTCACTATTTGCTCCTATTCAATCTCCTCTCCTATGCTTGCCAATTGATCAGCCACATCCTTTACTTTGGTCACATACTTTGAAACATTTTGCTTAGGTTGTTTCCTTTGAGTAGTAGACTCAATCCCCAATTGATTTTTCCTAGCTCTTGTATTGGAAGAAAAATATGAAGATATGGTATCCCAAGTCTCTTGGGAAGTTTTGCAATTCCTAATGTGAGGAAGAAGGAAGTCAGAAATAGAGTTGAGTAGATATGACCTGGCTAAAGCATCTTTGGCACACCATGAGTTGAGTCTTTCTAGCTCCTCTCTTGTAGGTTGAACTTTGCTTCTGAATATGGGCTTCTCCTCATCTCCTGATATGTATCCATAGAGACTCCTTCCTTCTAGATAGGTCTTCATCCTCAATGACCATGCTAGATAATTATTCCTATCCAATTTATCAATGAAAGAAGGGAAACCATCTCCCATTTTACCTCAACTTGCTTTGATACCACTGTTGGAAGAGATGGATGGATACCTCAAGGAAAGGAGGTGATACTGCTAAAACCTGCTTTGTACGTGTGCTAATACACTTTAGAGTTTGATGGTAGGCCCTTTTAGCTTGCAAATGACACCAAGAAAGTACCTATGTACTTTGGAGTTGATGCTTGAAACAATTGAATCAGAACAGGCTACTTCATGAATAGCTAATGTCACAAAACTTGCTATTTTGGTCTATTCACCTGTTGGTTCTTTTACTCAGTCGTCATAGTACAGTAATAATTGATACAATTCCTTTTGACAGTATTCAATTAGCTTAGATAGCTAGTGATTGCAAGTGGAGTCAACTAAAGAGCACTTCAACAACAATTTCTCCCAGATGGCTAAACCAATTGCCTTGAGATTTTGATAGCATAATGTAGATTTCAAGTGGATTCCAACAAGCTATAGATCATGTAAATTTGTTTAGAATTCACTAAGATATGACCAGAGAAAATTTACTGTTCTGAGTAGTCATAGCACAAAAGTAGACAGAGATGATCAATGAACTATATGTATTATAACACATGATTAACATGATTATACAAGATCATTGGCATTGTAATGATGCTCAATGATGGTGGAATGCGTAAGCTATGGTGTAAGCTACTCCAACTCTACAGACATTCAAGAAATGAGCTCCAAGATGAGACCACACCGCGAGTTTTTTTGCAAGCCTTTTTATAAGAAGTTTTCTTTCAACTTTGAATTTGAATTTCAAACTTGGCTCCAACTAAAAAAGTGACTCCTCTAAGTTAGGAGTTATTCTCTCATTGAAACTCGTAGCTATTGTTCTTCCTAATTCCATGCGATTTTTGGATTTTACAAGATTCTTCATGGAGTTAATCGTTTACATATGGCAAATGATCAAGTGTTACAAGCGAAGGTTCATATGATCCATCAAGTGCTTCCACATATTGTTTTCCATGCTGAGCCAAATGCGAAGGCTTGTATATTTGCACCAACATCTTTTATCCCTTTCATCCCACTCTCTTACTGCTCTTTTCTGGTCATTGGTTGGATGTAACTCATCTATATAGGTTTTTGGCTCTTTACCACTCACAAGTCCCCACAAACCTTTCCCTACCAAAAAATTGCTTATTCTAAACTACCATGGTTGGTAGTTTCCCTTTTTGAGCTTCTCAATTTGAGCATTGAGATCCACCATGGTTCCTTCTAGCTCTTTTGAACCTTTCCCTTGATGCAATGAAGTTGAAAAATATGGCTATCCTCTATCATTGCATATTTGACTGAAATTACATTGGTAGTGGATGGTGGTTGTTGTCCTTACATTGGTTGTGATCTTTGTTGCGCCTAATAGGGTCGTTGGCATGGTTTTTGTGGCTTGTAGTATGACTTTTGATATTGTTTTTGATATCTACTAGGTTGTTGGTAAGGCTATTTGTAGTTTTGCCTAACTGCTTGTTTGTTGTATGGGCAATCATGTATAGTGTATTTTCTCTCAATGGTGTAGTAATGGATGTTTAAGTTTCTTGAATTCTGAGCTAGCAAGGGGTAAACATTGGCCATGTGGTCTCCTTCACAATTGTAGCAACACTTCACCAAGACCATTCTAGGGGCTTGCCTATTGGATACTCCTAACTTTGGAGAAACTTGTTCGCTAATTCATCGATCCAGGTTGAGGGTTTGGATGTGAAGCTAGTAGATCAATCCGAATCCTTATAGAGTTTAGAAAGTTCTAACTCATCACCCAAATGATCCTCAATATCGATGCACATTCACACACATTTCTCTATGGTTCCTTCACAATTGTAGCAACACTTCACCAAGACCATTCTAGGGGCTTGCCTATTGGATACTCCTAACTTTTGAGACACTTGTTCACTAATTCATTGATCCAGGTTGAGGGTTTGGATGTGAAGCTAGTAGATCAATCCGAATCCTTATAGAGTTTAGAAATTTCTAACTCATCACCCGAATGATCCTCAATATCGATGCACATTCGAACACATTTGCACACATTTCTCTATGGCTCCTTAAGATAGACATATGACCGTAGCTTTTCACTCAATAGACCACCTAAAAATATGAAAACTTGCTTAGCATGGTAGCTCTGGTATTGGACATCATTTAATTTATTGTCTAAACCTACATCTTGCTAATATCATAGTTTTGTGTGGTGTTTGCTTGAAGCTATGGATCAATGATGTAGTATTGTGTCTGATCCCACTCTTGGAGAACTTGGTAATGAATGCATGTAGCAACTAATTAATATCCATGAACTCATGGGCATCCCGAAATGCTATTCACAGTAAAACATTTCTCATTTTTTTGGTCTATCCGGATAGAGACCATCTATCAGGATAGACCAAACCCACGATAGACCACCGTCTATCATGATAGACACATCTACCATGATAGACATGGCCCCATGAAAGAGACCATCTATCACAATAGAACCATCTATATTGATAGAGCAAAATCCATGATAAAAGGTAGAGGCTATCTATCACAATAGATCCATCTATCACAATAGATGCATCTATTGTGATAGACTTGTCTATCATGATAAACCCTCAATGTTTTAGCTTAGGCTAAGTACACTTAAGTGTATTGATTAATCAAGGTTATGATAGGAATCAATCAAGTTCAAGAATTTGACCCTAATTTTTCTTAAGATCAAGAGTAGATAAAGCATAGTCGAGGAAAATCCTAAAGCAACGTTTGTTGTTCTCATTCACTCTTTTTGTTCTTAATTTTTATAAGGCCTCTTGTAATGCCTCTTATATGTTTCTCTTCTTGTCTTCTATTTTGAGCTTGAATCAAGAATGTGAGCATTTCTTTAGTGAGAGCTTCCTTTTTAAGTTTCACTCTGCATCACTAATGTAGTTTGGTGACATTTCTCCATCTAAGATGGCTAGGCCAATGGCCCCTCCTAATGAGATTCTATTTATTAGTAGGGGACCGTAGCCTCTTTTTTGAAGCTTATTTGCGTGTTCTTTCAATGTGTATAATAGCAGGAAATCTTCAACTTTTTACTCCTTGTCTTTGAGGTGTACATCACAATATGCTATCTATCTATGCTTGAGTACGTATATTCTTATGACCATCTATAGGTGTATCTATTGTGGTTTCTCTTTTTGTTCCAATTGCTATGACAACTCGTGCTTGTCACTTACAATTCTTTGTAACTAAAAAGGTTCAAACTAAGAAGCTAATTGGGATAAATGCAATTTTGGTGAAAACTTAGATCATATGGTTTGGTTCCAAGATCCCTTTTGTTGGCTATTATCATGAGATCATCCTTTTGCCAATGCTACACTACAAGAGACTCTCTTGGCTGCTCGTCACAATGATTGGTTGAGTTCGCCACCCAACCATGCCCGAGTAATGTCCTCTTCTTGTGAGATCATATTCTCACAAATGAGTCTCTAGAGAGATTATCTTGAGACTCCCTCCATGCTTTATTCTACCAAATGGGGCATAAAGCCCCCTAGTGATGCCATTTGGCATATATGACACCTCACCCAAGAGGTTTTACATCCATAATATGACAGCTATGGTAGGAGGTGATGTAGCTTCTTGTCACAATTTGTCTAATACTCCAAAAGTTCGTAATCTTATCATAAATTTGAACCTTGTCCAAGATACTTTATAAAATTCCCCCTTGAAGAAAAATTTCATCATCAAAAGTGTGCTTCAACGTATGAATATAATGTAGCACTTTCCCATAGCCATGGTCCAAGTGAGGAGCATGGTTGGCATTCCTCTAATTTGCCTCTTTAATCAAAATGGGGATCCTATCCCAGACTCCGTTTGAATAAGGGGAATCTATGTGTGGTGTGATTCCTATCCCAATGATATTAAATTCCCTCTATCTTTTCACTTTATAAATTGCATCTAGTGAAAATTATCGTAAGAATGACAACAAGGGCTTAAATAGCCCTTCCCAATTAATTGTCTTGTTATGTGTAGGCTAGGCATCCATAATAGAAACATATAAGTTGATTCTAAATATCTCCAACCAAATTGCTATAGATATCCATTCTTATGCACCACTTGTGCATGGGTCTAACATAATGGATGGATACTCTAAAACTTTGATAGCTCTTCTGGAATTCACTTGAATTTGGAGGATAAATGAATTTTCACTATGGTTAACCAAAACATCCAAGTTAGATATTTCCACCATGGGTCATGTCTAACCAACATCCACTTACCTCCTTGCTATCTAGAGGTCTATGTGTCCAATCTAGGCTCTAAGATCCTAGTAGAATGTAGGAAACAATATTCTCTTACTTTTTTCAACCCAACTTCAACTAGAACAAATAAACTCCTAAATAAATTGCATATTTTTCCAAATTAAGGACACTTTCTTGAAGACTTAAACTTCCATCACCTTTAAGTACGATCTCCCATACCACCATACCCACTTTTATTCTAATGTAGAACTTGATATTCCGGACTGCCAATCCTACACTTACACCATCGTGCAATGATTTCCACTATAATTTAATATTCGTAAAGTTCAAAACCTTCTACTAGAATGTTATCATTATGCCAATTTCAAATAATTTGAGCATATGTTCAAATCAAGCACTTGCTCCAAGGTTTAACTTTTCCTTTCATGCTTTAACACAAAGCATACAAGACTAAACTTTTATTTTCAAACTTAAGATCCTTTAAATAGAGAATTCGGTCTTAAATTAGACTTTGGATTCTTGGAAAAAATTTTATACCCAATGTTGGAGAGATCTTTCCAAGATTCAATATAACTTAGGAATCTATACTTAAAAGGTAAATAAAATCTCATCTCACTAGTCATTCATGCACTTACTACCAATAGCTTTGTAAAATTTTTAGTAGTTAGAATTGCAACTACTTGAATAATCCCAATTGAATTCTGACCATTTCTTATTGATTAGGAAAAATTTGATAAAGAATTAGATTCTATCTTACGATCTCATTTTCTCAATCTACAACCATAACAACATACTCTATGAATTTTCTAGAGATCTCTTCCTCCACTCAAATCTAAGCATCTGATAATGCTTTGAAGATTTCAAATCTAGAGAATCTCTTTATAAGATTGATACACCTTTTGGTTATAGTCGCCACAATACCTAAGCACTAGTACCCATGGTTTGAGGATTAGTTGGGAACTATTTGACTTGTCTATTTTTGTTGTATTCATATTTATAATTAAGGAGTTCTCTTTACTTTCAAATGTATTAACCCTAAGGCAAGTTCTAGTTGATATGGATTTTAGCATCTCTAAGTTTAAATTATGGTTTACCTAAATGCTCTTGGAAGTCACTTTATGGTTTAGTCTCAAACCCTCTTGGAAGAAGTCCAAATTAAGAAGATACTTATCCTCACGATTGCTTTCAAGTTTAATGTTTTTTTAACTATATAGTATAAAATACATTTATTATTCTTAATGTGTGTAACATAGTTTCAAAATTATAAGTATACTTATGCAAAGATGGTGCATCTATGTGAACATTGACAAATGCAATGCACTACAGCATATTAGGGCTATACCGAGGCTTTTACCGAGGCAAATGCACAGGCATCATTTTCCCCCAATGCTGGTGTAAGCTTCGACATATGCATAAGTACAAAACTACTGATATACTCGTTGATATATGCATCGATATGAGCGTCAATATTTACATCGATATATGCATCGGTATGAGCGTCGATATAAGCATTGGTATAAGTGCCCATAATCCCTTGGGCATAAACATTGATATTGATGCCAGTATGCAATTGGGCATACCGACACGCCAACTAGCACCTTTATCGGTGACCATATCTGCAATTTTTTTTTTAGGCAGAGTGTGTTGTCTCTTACTCCAACAACATTACCATGCTGTTGTGTAGCAAAAGACAATACACTATGCCCAAAAAAATTGAGTACATGTGACATGTACTCTAGTGGCAACCAAAACATGATTTGATAAAGCAAAACACTGTCACATACAAAGGAGATGAACAAAATGAACCATGTATAAAAAATATATATATTCCATAAATGTGTTGCAAACCAATGCTATATATGAGCCAAATACAAAATGTGGCAAAGCACTACCATATAGGAACCAAATAAAAAATTTTGGTGCACCACTGCCATATATGAGTCAAATACAAAATTGTGGTAGGCAACTACCATACACATGCCCAGAGGAATCAGAACATCTATATTTGTCATCGTGCAACAAAGAAAATTCATGAAATGAGACAAATTGACATGATATTTAAAAGCAAGAACTAAAAATACCAAACCAAGTTTATAAGCTCACTTCATTGAAGATGCTCCCATGAAATGACCGCACGGCATCCCTCCAAGTCCTCTAGTAGTGCAACCAATCCATGACAATATCCATAAGCCTCTTCGGTTCGTGTCGGAGGATGACCCACTACCAACTCCTGCAAGAAATATGTGAAACATTAGATGAACATACATGATGTGCTTACACACAAAAAAATTCAATAATCATAATGGTACTTATAAATTCATGACTCATAGTGTCATATCCACTGCTACCCAAATGTGATGGTTTGATTGTATCTAGATGTGTGGCTACCACATCTTGTTGTTGGTGATATCGGTCAGAGTCTGCTGCTGCTCATCACAAATCATATCCCACTCCTTAGCATCTAACCATACAGGCTTTGGTAAGCCTACTCTAAAAGCATCACGAGCCTTGGATCATTGATGAGACGTAACCTCACATGCCATGTATTGAATCCACTATGAGCTGATAATAGGATGCACATGTGCTGGCCGAAACTCCTGATAGATTGTCTCTGTGATATAATTTTTACGATCTTTATCTTATTCACTCCATTTCAACATGAGAGAGCGTCCAAACTATATGGAGAAAAGCTTTCCTATATGCTGATGCATGGCCATTTCGGCAACATCCATCACTTGAGCTCCATCACATATACTATACACCTTGGAGTCATAATGGTCATAAGCACCCCAAGGTGTACGTGGTGTACCACATGGTGTACCTACATTTGAGGTACTCGCTCTAGGAGTAGAAGTGGGAGACACAACGTCTGTCGCACTACCTCCATAACATCCACCTCCTCTAGAGCCACCTGTAGATCCACTCCTTAAATCTCCTCCTCTAGAGCGTGACCTTGACTGATGAGACGGGTCAACACTTGTATTGTGTTGAAGTGTCCAACAACTACATCGACTACTAAAGCCACTAGGAGATTGTTGAAAAGGGAGTTATGGTGGATTCATAAAGCTAGGAGATGTACCTCTAGGGGCAGTAGCCCCGCCCATAGGAGTGACACCGGCCGGAGTGACGCCAGCGAGAGTGAGGCCAGAATGAGTGAGGTCAACAAAAGTGAGGGGGGGGGGAGTGCTACCACGAGCAATCGAGTACTGTGACATGATAGCCATATACGTGGGAGGTACTTGAGATATAAAATCCAAGAAATACTCCTTTATCATGGAATGTGGAGTGATCGGAGGACTATCTCCCATCGTGCTCTGCAACAAAAAAATCAAATAATTAGCATACAATAATAATGGTAATATAGAGAAATAGAAGCGTACAAAACAAAATAGCGAAAAAAATAAACACAAATTAGTACCTACAAATGTTTGCTTCAGAAATCATGTATTCTTGCATCTTGTTGGAGATCTAATGCACAAAAGATATCTATCTCTAGATTGGCAACTAATAGATCTCTTGGTATGCTAGCTCCTTCTTGATCATCATTCTCATACAACATATTGTATATTACTTCATCGTGTATCTCATTTTCTTCAAAGACCACTTCATCTCAGACAATGATCTCTTCCTCCTCGACTACAGAATGAATCTTAAAGTCCACTACAGATGGAATTTCTTCTATATCTATGTTCTCACAAATTTTTCTACTACATGAGGAGACTCGTAAAACAAATAGCCACTCTGGTTCTTTCGAATCTGGCATAAAAACAACTTGTTCATAGTATTTGGGAAGTACAAATGTATCTCTTGCATCTATTCATAACTTTGTGGAGTATACTTGAAGCAAAACACTCTTGTCCCACATCATTGTTGTGATTCCTCCAAAGGTAACTACTTTGAACCATTTCACATAAAAAGAAAGTAATCAAACTTTCTGAAGGACAGCTTCAAATATCTTGGATCACTCCACAATAATCAAGTATATGTGTGTATGCATGTGTATATATATGATTCTGTATATGTTAATATTAAACCTAAAAGTCTATTTTTTATATATTTAATTTAATAAAAGAACTATAAAACCCTATTTTTACATATTTAACTATATGAATTTAAATTCTTTAATTTATTTATTTTTTTCTTAATTTTTTATCTTATATATATATATATATATATATATATATATATATATATATATATATATATATATATATATATATATAATTAAAGAACCATAAAACCCTAAAAATCCTAAAGACCTATTTTTTATAAGTTTATTTTTATTGTATGTATGTAAAAAACCTAAAAGCCTAATTCTAAATACCTAGACCTAAAATATTTATATATGTGTATGTATGTGTACATTCATGTGTATGTGTATATGTATTATGTGTGTATAAATGTGTATGCGTATGTAAAAAGCCTAAAAACCCTAATCTTGTTTTTTATACCTAAAACTCTATTTTTTATATATTTGATTATATATATGTAAAAAACCTAAAAGCCTAATCCTGAAGACTCAGACCTAAAACATGTATATGTGTGTTTGCATGTGTATGTACATGTATACGTGTATATGTGTATATATATGTATGCATGTGTAAAAACCCTAAAACCCTAATCCTAACAGTGTAGAACTAAAACATGTATATGTATGTATGTATGTATGCATGCGTATATAAATTTGTATGTGTATATGTGTACATGTATGTATGCATGTGTAAAATAAATAAATCCTAATCCTATGTGTATATGTGTATATATATGTATGCATGTGTAAAAACCCTAAAATCCTAATCCTAATGACCTAGACCTAAAACATGTATATGTTTGTATGCATCTTTATATATATGTATGTGTATATGTATTATGTATGTATATGTATGTAGGCATGTGTAAACATCCTAAAAACCCTAATCCAAAAGACCTAGACCCTAATCTTATGTGTGTATGCATGTGTAAGCAGACTAATTTTTCCCAATTTTATAGCTATATGATTATATATGTTAATATTAAACCTAAAACACTATTTTATATATTTAATTCTATATATTTAATTCAATAAAAACCCTATAATCTTATTTTTATATATTTAATTTATATATTTAAAACAAAAGCTCTTTTCATATTTATTTATCTATACTAAAATCATAATTTTTTTAAATTTTTTTCTTATATATTTTCAATTTAATTAAACAATCCTAAAACTCTATTTTTTATATATTTGATTATATATATGTAAAAAACCTAAAAGCCTAATCCTAAAGACCTAGACCTAAAACATGTATATGTATTTATGCATGTTTATATACATGTGTATGTGTATATGTATTATGTGTGTATATGTTTATATATATGTATGCATGTGTAAAAACCCTAAATCCTAATCCTAATGACCTAGACCTAAAACATGTCTATATACATGTGTACATATATATGTATGTGTATATGTATTGTGTGTGCATATGTATGTATGCATGTGTAAATAGCCTAAAAACCCTAATCCGAAAGACCTAAAATCTAATCCTATGTGCATATGTGTATATGCGTGCAAACTAATTTTCCTAATTTTTATAAATATATGATTATATATGTTAATATTAAACATAAAAATCTATTTTTTATATATTTAATTATATATATTTAATTCAATAAAAACCCCTAAAATCCTATTTTTATATATTTAATTATATATATTTAATTTATATATTTAAAACATTAGCTCTTTTCATATTTATTTATCTATACTAAAATCCTATTTTTTTATATATATTTATTCATATATTCACTTTTTAAAATTTTTTTCTTATATATATTTAATTTAATTAAAAAACCCTATCTTTTATATATTTGATTATATATATGTAAAAAACCTAAAAATCCTAAAAAAAAAATTTATATATTTAATTTTATTGTATGTATGTAAAAAACCTAAAAGCCTAATCCTAAAGATCTAGACCTAAAACATGTATATGTGTGTTTGCATGAGTGTGTGTGTATATGTGTGAGTGTGTATGCATATGTGTGTGTGTATGTATGTATGCATATGCATGTGTGTATGCATATTTTTGTGTATGTATATGCATCTGTGTATGTAATATGCATGTGAGTGTGTGTGTGTGTGTGTATAGGTCTAAGTGTGTATGTATATATGTATCTGTGTGTGTATATGTATGTGAGTGTGTATATATGTGTTTACGCATGCATGCATATGCATGAATATGCATCTCTGTAGGTAATATGTATGTGAGTATATAATATGCATGTGTGTATGTAATATATGCATGTGTGTATGTAATATTGTATGTGTATGTATGTGTGTGTACGTATGTGTGTGAATGTGTGTGTATGTGTGTGAATGTGTGTGTATGTGTGTGTATGTGTGTGTATGTATATGTGTGTGTATGTATGTGTGTGTATGTATGTGTGTGTACATATGTGTGTGTACGTATGTGTGTGAATGTATGTATGCATATGTTTGTGTATGTATATGTGTATGTATGTGTGTGTACATATGTGTGTGAATGTATGTATGCATATGTATGTGTATGCATGTGTATATGTGTGTATGTATGCATGTGTGTATATATGTGTGTGTATGTATGCATGCATATACATCAGTATGTGTGTGTATATGTATCTCTCTTTCTCTCTCTCTTTCTCTTTCTTTATCTCTCTCTCTCTCTTTCATCTCTCTCTCTCTCTTTAATCTCTCTCCCCCTCTCTCTCTCTCATCTCTGTCTCTCTCTCTCTCTCTTTCATCTCTCTCTCTCTTTATCTCTCTCTCTTTATCTCTCTCTCTCTCTCTCTTAATTTCTCGCTAGATCTCTTTCTTTCTCTTTATCTCTCTCTCTCTCTCTCTTTCATCTCTCTCTCTCTCTATCAATAGAGAACAAAAAAATCACTTACATTGATGTAATGTTTTGGATCGCTATCATCAAAGCCAAATGAACATTGCCTCTCATCAAATTGCAAAGAATCGATGCCAGAAAACTCCAACGAAACCAAAGAGAAGAGAAATTAGACAAAAAAAAACATAGAGAAAGAGAAAGGGTGAAAGAGTACACGCATCAACTACCAAGATGTGAGATCTAGAGAGAGAGTGTGTGTGTAGAGAAAGAGATATGTGTGTGCACAAGACAATCCACGTCACAATTCAGTTCGCATGTGCAAGTTTGATAGAAGCACTACTCAGTTCAAAACACGTGGAAAATGTTGAGTTTTTGCTCTCGAGCCCCGTATGTTTTAAACATGGTGCCAGTATAGACATCAGTATGAGCATCAGTATGAGCATCAATAATTTCCAAGAATTTACAGATGCTCATACTGGCACTCATACCGACGTCTATACCGATGACTGCAACATATATGGATGGTCATTTTCAAACGATCATACCGACGGTGTAGTGACCGTCAGTATGCCTAACATGATCCTTCCTAGCATTTCCACCAATCATATCGACGTTGGGGGTGGAACGTCGGTATGGATAGCATCAATATGCCCCCCATATATTGTAGTGATGGTGAAATTATGCATGTGAATGTGCACCTACCCATGTCCATCCCCTTTGATATACTTGTTCCCTCACCAAAATAGAATGCTTTGAGGCAGGCACTCTATGCCTTCTTATTTGAGAGTACAAAGAAAATTAGAGCTTGTTCATAGTGATGTATGTGGTCCTATCTAGACTCCGTCGTTTCCATCCATTGAAGAGCACAATTATTGTAAGCTGAGATGTGCTTTTTGTTAAAAAGTTAGTTTTCCCTCTACTTGATATAGCCAAGCTCACAAGATGTGTTTGATACACTCATGCCTTTGTTCCAAAGTGGTGCACTTGACTATCACAATGTAGACCCTCCAAACGAGATAACTCCAACAAAGTGGGGCTCAAAATGTAGAGAATTTCTAGCAAAGCATGGATGAAAAGTTTCTATGCAGACATGATTGGAACTGCTGGAAATTTCCAGCCACATATGGCTGAACATTCGCATCAAAATATGGCTAAAGATAAGCACGAAATTTAGCCCACGCATGATATATGTGTTGGGGATGTATTATATAATCAGTGCATGTCTATCAAGAGTGCACAAACTATGTCAAAATGGTTGAAACAAACTTTGCAGGACAACAAATTGAGTGCAACTTTACTTGGAAGAATAAGATTAAGCTCTTGCCATGCATCAAGTAATTTTATGGATAATTCTCTTATTGCAACAACTCTAATGATGAGCTACTTACTTTTGAAGATTCATGTGAGGATCCACAATGGATGAGTTTTATGGAATGAGAAATACATTCCATACATAGGAATGGTACGTGGGAGTTATATGAATTACCAAAAGGAAAAAATGCCATTGGTATGAAGTGGGTTTACAAGATTAGGAGAAATTCAAATGTTAGCATTGATAACTACAAAGCTAGGTTTGTTGCCAAAGGATATGCACAACAATATGGCATTGACTATGAGGAAACATTTGCACCTACTTCACGCATGACTATCATTTGTACCATGGTTGTATTGGCTATCCAACGAGGTTGAAAAGTACATTAGTCGGACATAAAAAGAGCTTTCTTGAATGGCGATTTGCAAGAAGAGTTCTATTTGGAGAAATCTTCCAGATTTTCAATGAAAGGGAAAGAACATATGGTTTGTCGCTTGCATAAAACCTTGTATGGTCTCAAGCAATCTACACATGCATGGTATGACAAAATCCATCAGCATGTGATTGCTCTTGGATTCACATGTAGTCCAATTGAAAGCATACTCTATGTACACAAATTTTGGGGTGAACCTACAATGCTTGTTCTTTATGTTGATGATATACTCTTGACCGGGTCATGTGATGCAAAAGTTGACATCCTTATGATTGATTTGCAGCATACTTTTGCTATCACTTATCTTGGTCTTTTGAGCTACTATCTTGGCATCCAATTATGGTATTAGTTGGGGGAGGATTATTATGCATCAAGCAAAGTATGTTGAAAAACTACATCAACATTTTGACTTGGAGGATTGCAAGCTAGTTTCCACACCATTGGAGACAAGATTTAGGTTCCCAATTGAGGATTCCAATGATGCATTTGATACTTCTCTTTATCATCAAGCTATGGGATGTCTTATATATGCATGCAACACAAGGTTGGATATACACTATGCAGTTTCCCAGTTAAGTTGATTCATGCATAGCCTTGGCATTAAGCATTGGCAAGTAGTGAAACATGCATGTAAATATCTCAAAGGAACTTTGAGATTAGGTCTCTTTTATGGTAGAGATATTCAACTATGCTTACATATTTTTACAAATAGTGATTGAGCTGGTGGTTATGGTACTCACATGTCCACTATTGGTGTTTCTTTTTCCTTGGAGACTCATGCATATCTTGGTTAAGTAAGAAACAACCTACAGTGGCAACATGGAGTTGTGAAGCTGAGTACATGGAAGTTCTCATAGCTATAGTGGACACAACTACAGTGGAGTGTATATGGATGAGATGCCTATTGATGGATCTTTGTATGGAGATTGATGCTGCTACACATATTCTCAGTGATAGTCAAAGTGCATTGGTTGTTGCACAAAATCTAGTGTTTCATGCAAGATAATGTGGCAGACATATTCACCAAAGCTCTTCCATGGGAAAAGTTTGAAGCTTTTCATAAATCTTTAGGCTCATTTCTTAGTGGGGACTAATCAATCACTCACTCTACGTGCTCACATCATTTGCTCAAGGGGGTTTTGCTACACTTATGTGTTCCTCAATTAGCTTTGATGTGAAATTTTTCCCTATACATGGGCACCTTTTACTCTAGTGCTAGCTAGAGGTTTTTGCCCCATGTTATTACATACATGGTTCACTCATATGTGGTGATACTTTCTACTTATGGATATTATTGATCTCTTATTTCAGTTTTATTCATCATCAATAGAAAAATCTATTCTAGCCATTTGTCTTCGCCCTTTTTTTTGCATGCCTCATGATAGGCTGGGTCACTTTGTGCTTCTTGTAAAAAAACTTAATAATCTTATAGAAAGAAAATAGTTTGCCACCTCTTAGACTAGTTAGAGGACTTCTCCATAACCTTGATCTTGGACAAGATTTCTTTCTTGCAAGGAGGAAGTTTCTCTTCTCTTGCAGCTCTTATTCTTCTACACCAAGATTTCTTTCTTGCAAGGAGGATTTTTCTCTTCTCTTGTAGCTCTTAGTCTTCTACATAATGATGTAGAAAGTTAAATGTTTTTTTCCAAAAGAGACATGAATTAAATCGAAATAGGAAAAATACAAGCAAGTAAAGCAGTATTACAAAGCAAGCCAAGAAATTTTTCATCCTCTTAGTGGGGTATCCATTTCCTCTTGATATTGATACCTTGTAATATGAAGATCAGTTTATGTTCAAATGAAGTTTTTCTCTTGTGGTTCTAAATTCTCTCTTAGTTTAAGGACTTTGCGATAAGCAATTGCATGGGAGTATTGCCAATGTTTTTTGAAGTATCATTTCTTTCCGGTTTTCCATAAAATCTCTCCTCTTATCACATTGCACATTGCCTCCCCCAAAAGAGATTGCCCCCAATTGAGTTCTTAATAACACCTTGATGTTTTTTCATGAGTAAACTTGAAAAGAAATGAATTACCAATAAAAAAGGCTACAACACTTGGGAGCTATTTTTAACCTTTTTCTAATGATAAAACTAGAAAAGAAATGAGTTACCAATCAGAAAGCTAGAGGAGGGGTCATCTCAACATCCATAGAGGATGGTTACATAATATCATTTTAAGATTGAGAAGAGGGTACACAACACAGAGGCTTATGATGTTACCTTTAATTTTAATATTCTTAGTTTATTCTTCCACAAGAAGAAAAAATCAATTTTCTGTCTCGTGTTCCCTTTCTTTACACATATCATAGTTCCATTTTTGGATGGGTATTACAAATCAAGCCAATAGATTTTCATCCTCTTCTTGTGTTATCCATTTCCTTTTGGGCTTGATACCTTGTAACACAAAGATCAGTTTATGTTCAAATGGGGGTTTTCTCTTGTGGTTCTGAATTCTTCTCTTAGGCAATGTGAGGACTTCGCGATAAGCAATTCCGTGGGAGTATTGCCAATGTTTTTAAAAGTATCATTCCTTCCGGGTTTTCCATAAACTTTCTCCTCTTATCACATTGCACATTGCCTCCCCCAAAAGAGCTTGCCACCAATTGAGTTCTTAACAACACCTTGGTGTTCTTTTCATGAGTAAACTTGAAAAGAAATGAATTACCAATAAAAAGGGCTACAACACACGGGGAGCTATTTTTATCCTTTTTTAATGAGGAAACCGGAAAAGAAATGAGTTACCAAAATCAGAAAGCTTGAGGCAAAAGGGGGAGGGGTCATCTCAACATCCATAGAGGACGGTTAAATAATATCATTTGAAGATTGAGAAGAGGGTACATAGCACACAGGCTTATGATGTTACCTTTAATTTTTAACATTTTACAGTTTTTTCTTCCAAAAGAAGAAAATAATAATTTTGTGCCTCGTGTTCCAACTTCCCTTTCTTTACACATAGCATAGTTCCATTTTTGGATGGGTTTGCCCATACCAAAAATATGTACTATGACTGAACGTTTTGAGTCATTGTGGTGCCAACATTGGAATGACGAAAATGATGTCACAAATGAAGATTCAGCACTCCACTTCCAACTTCCAAGAAATAGTCAGCTGTAACTTGTAAGGCTTCAAGGACACGGTACGCGAAAGACCACGTGTAAGCCAACAAGAGGCTACACTGTAGGAGGTACGACAATTTGCCAGACCTTTGATGTCTCTGCAGGCCCACTGACTCGCCAGCGAAAACGAAACCTTGCTGTATTGCAATTGGCGATTAATGTCACATATGTAGTGAAACTTGAGACCCCGCTCCCCGAGAGTCTAAGACGAAGCGCTTCGAAGCTTTAGACTTCTGGGATGTAGACACTGAGTTCTGAGATATCACATGAATTACATCACATCTTCCTGTGCATTCCTGACAGGCAGGCTACGTGTTGGCTTGATGTGTGGAGAGAGAAAGAGAGATGGCCATAAGGTTTGTGAGACAATTCACCGCCGGCACCGTGAGACGTGAGACTCGACATGTCGTCTGTTTTTAATACACCTCACGCTGTCTGAACTTCTCTTCGAGGCTTGTCCGTGCAACGCCGCCGGAACATCGAGGCATAGTGGGACAGCGGGATGAACGATGAATACCTTGAAATCCCGTGCTGTCCGAGATGCATAGATCCTTGATCCTGGATCTTCAAAGTCCGTCATCGGTTAGGACTGGGAGCTATGGCCCTCAGCGATAGGGAGTCTTTACTTCGTCTCAAAGAGGGGACTCTAGCAGACGTGCCACACAGCCAGGACAATGTTGAAGTAACGACGCTGAATCAGGAATTAGGGGCTGCCTGAGATGTTCTGCTTACGTTCACACAAACCTGTTTGATAGATGTACAAGGATATCTCGTTTCCAGATCTTTGCCTTACTTCATATCAGAATCAAAACGCTTTCTTGCTTAGTATGCACATCCTTCCGCACTGATTGAAGATCAACGGCCCTTTCCCGTCCTCCACCAGAGTAGTTCTTTAACGAACAACTGTCGCTTTTCCGAATTCTCGGTGAGCGCTTTCGTCGTTTTATTAAGCACGCGAATCCGATACCGCCAGAAGAAACGAAGCCTCCGTTTGCAGGTAACCATTCCAGTTTCAGCATTTCCTGATTCTCGCATACGCAGAATGCCAATTAATAATAGATTCTCTATATGGTTTCTCGTCCAGTATCTCCAGCTGCTGATCTTTTCATTTTTAAGTAAATGCCTTGAAGAAATCCAGTTCAAATCTTTATACGTCCCTGCCGGGTTTTCATGAAGAGGAGTGCTTTTTGAAAGATCTTGAGTAATATTCTCCTTAATCATTCGCCACGCCGCAGCCCATTAATCTCCGCAAGAGTTAAAACTCAGAAGGCTTTCAGAACTTGGTAATATACATCGGAAATCGGCCGTTTCCCTGGTATTGCATCCTTCTTTCACAATCGTAGAATGTTCAGCTCCATGCCATTTCCTACTAGCGTATGCTGAGGTATAAAACAAGAATGCGTCAGAAGTGAGAGCCATATTTTGTTCTTATGCATCATTGAATGAGTGTTTATCTTTTTAATTTCATCACGAGCGAAGCCAGGACGTGCTTTCCCATTCAGGTTCAATTAGGAGAAGCTCATCCATTCACACGAGTTTTCTGACACAACAATAGGATCTCATGAACAATGTCTGAAAAGTTCCCAGGATTGAAGGCGAATGATGCTGTAGTTGAACCACGATTAATATATATTTCTACATCTAGAATATCTGTCCGTGGCATGTGAATTTCAGTCCTATTTGCCTATGTGTTCCCCTATCGTTAATGATACTTTAACTCTGTGGTCTGTGTACCGTTTTGCTTATTTTCTGTAGAGAGTAGTCATACGTGAGGATTTTCTTCGATAAAAGGCTCTAATAGGTTTTCAGATTCTTTTCTATTCATGGGCAAGTGTCTTTGTCTTAGTGGATGAGTCGTTTGATTTCATAACTGCATGCCTCGAGTAGGAGAGTACTCCCAGAAAGTATCGTTAACTTGGAAGGGACCCCTGGCTTTATGCCTTTGTGGTCATATAGGTGATCTAAACTACGCTTGTACAGAAATATATCTTTTAAGTTTCAGGGGATTCATAGCATTTTCAGAGTCTCAACAGCCCTTAACCTTCTCTCCTTGCCCTTAACCTTCTCTCCTTTCCTGCAACGCCCTTGCCTTTCCAATCCATGAATGCTGCTTCCTGTCCCTTATTTTGCCTGTTGACTACATTACGCAGATGTGTGTATTTAACAGAAATGGGACATTAGACTAGAATAATCTTTATTGTTGACCATCCTAGCATGAACAAACATATACTTAAGAAGCATTTTATTTGCTCAACAAATTCTAGTCGTTTGAACAAATTGTAGTCTACCATTACTTCGCAATACATATGATTGTCGCACTCTACTATTGTTATGATTGTCGCCTTCTGTAAGATTGTTATGAACTTGGGATTTGAGGATTGTATAATACGCCTTCCTTGCATAAAGATAGTTGTTGCTATGATTTCGTGCACAGCTTTCCGATATGGCCTTGGATAAAAGCGACACGAATATTAACGCTTCAGGTGTGACACATTCTCCGCTCGAGACAGAGAGTGATACACGCTCGAATCTGCAATCTTCGAACCAACCTCCTTATAGGTCTCCAAGGATTGCTATTCGACGAATCGACAACGCCACCAACCGTCAAGTCACTTTCTCTAAACGCCGCAATGGATTGCTAAAGAAGGCTTCTGAACTCTCTATCTTGTGCGATGCCGAGATCGCAGCGATTGTGTTTTCTTCCACCGGGAGGCTATCTGAGTTTGCTAGCTCGAGGTTAGCACGCTTTTTTATATTAGAGTAATTTTCGTGATAATCGTACAAGTCTGATTTTATTTCATTATGTGTAGTATCCACTTCTATTCATCATGATCTTGTATAATTATGCAACTTGCTATAGAATGAAAGAACAAAATGACTTCAATCCTTATTTCGAGTATGCATATATTAAAACTCGACTTGTT
>CM035410.1:58202485-58242485 GCA_020310875.1 Ceratopteris richardii | reverse complement strand
TTTGCAAGTTGTTAGAACTCTTGAGCTTGTTTAATTGAAACCTTTTGAGAGAAGGAGAATAAAAGGGTTTGAGGGCTAGATTTTTTGGAGGAAAATCACGTATTTGGGGAGTATGAGGTATATACTCTTATCTAGAGTTAAAGATTCTCTCAAAAATGCAAAATACATAGGTTTTAGGTATGTCCAAACTAGCCCTCTTTCATGATATTCATAAATTTTTTAGAAGCTATTTTGATAAGTAGCCATTTCGAGAAAGGGATATGAAGAGGAATTTTTCTTAGATTGGTAGGAAAAACTATGCATACTTATAGTCTAGTGTATTGAGTTCCATATAAGATTAAGAAATCCAAAATATAGCTTAGTAAGATGGGAGTTTGAAGCTCCACAAGACCCCCTTCCATCATTGTTTGAGAAAAACTTTTAGTACCTGAAATTGATAAATTCGCATTTTGGAGGGGGAAAAAAGAGGTGCATTAGATATGGATGGATGGAAAAAAAATATATATATTGAGACTATCTTATATATGCTTCACAACGGAATCATAGAATTCATTAAAAAGATAATTTAAAAAGGAATTTTACTTCCTCAAAAACCCCTTGTTGCACTTTTTCAAAAAAATTCAGATGTTAATTTTTGTCAAACTCCACTTTTGAGAGTAAGAAAAGAGACTATTTAAGAGGCTTCCCATGGATTAGTGCATACATAGCGTGATATATGCATTACCATGGACAATGGAAAAATTCAAGAAAAATACACATTAGGAGTGGATTACAAGCTTGGTAAAAGCTCCCATTTAAAAATCTGGCATGAAAATGAAAATCTTGATTTAGGCATCTTTTGGGGAGCAAATTAGCATGCACGAAGGGAGAATTTGATAAAGGTGAAAATAGGCCCAAGCATCTTTATTATTGCTCCCTGAGATAATAAAAATGAAAATCTTGATTTAGACATCATTTGGGGAGCAAATTAGCATGCACGAAGGGAGAATTAGGTAAGGTGAAAATAGGCCCAAGCATCTTTATTATTGCTCTTTGAGATAATGGAGAGAATTTTAGGATTTGCTTCATGGAAGAATGCTTTTGGGCACTCCAAAACTCACATTTTCATACTTTTTCTAGCCCCTCCACTAGTTCACTAGTTTGGCATGTCACATTTGGAAAGACCATATCTTGAGCTAGGAAATTCTAAATTGGACGACGTGCTATGGCTCATTTCGAAGAGCGCAAGGTCCAATTTCAGTTTATAAAAAGAAATTTTGTAAATTATGTAGTTTTGGAGGTCTATACAGGTCTTCAAAGTTTGAGTAGTTTTTGGCAACTATCTTTTGGGAGGAATATCTTATAAACCAGGAAGGTGATTGAAGTAGTTGTGAAGAGATGGATAGGTATGTGCTTGAAGATGAAGAGGTGTTGCAAAATCCTTGATCTACACCAGCCAAATTAACTCCAGAAGTATATGGTGGGCCCTTTTAGCTTGCCAATGCATCTATTAGACATCCTATGTACCTTGGAAGATCACTCTCAAAAAGATAGATCAAAACAGATAAGTTGGAGTTAGCTCAGAGGTGAAAACTTGCTATTCTTGGTTCATACACCTGTCTAGTGTTTTACATAATTCTCTGAGCACAGCAGCAATTAGCTTAATTCCTCTTGGGGAAGTCTAGGTAGCTTAAAGAGCTAACTTTCAAGAGTAATCTCACCAAGAATAATAAACCACACACTGAGAATGAGTTTTAACAAGTGATGACATCATCTCGATTTTCACGGGCTGCTATAGTTTGAGACCAGTGATCAGAACAATAAGCATAACTCAAAATTTAGGAATCCAATGATTATGCAAATTTTTATGGTTATACTAGACAGTACGTTGAATCCAACAAGCTTTAAATCACTGAATTTGGATAAGTAACCACTGAGAAATGGCTCTGACAAGATGAGTGAAAAAGTGGCGTACCTGACAGAGAAGTGAAGATGAACAGACCCTGTTGACTTCAAATGAACATAACTGAAGATTGCAACATCCAAATGACATGAAAATTTGTGAGCATATAGTAGACTTATAGAGCTAACGTTACTAAGTTAAATCACTGAAAATGATGCACCAACCTCAGAGAAAGCATCTCTGCAAGCTGAATGAGAAAAATTGAGAGTAATGGCAGTGAGTAGTACACTTCACAAGAACATGGAAAGATGAACTCAAATAATCATGAAAATGAAAGTATATTGCTTGTACAATACAAAGACTTACTCATACATATGTGTGCCTTGTAATCACACCTTGATATGGCATAAAGCTCAGCTCTTGGAGGTCTTCACATAGGTCTCTCTAACCACGACTAAAACTTCCATCTATTTATAGTTGAGTTTGGGAGGCTAACTTCCCTCAATCACTCTCCAATCAATCAATGATTGATTTGATTCTCTACCTACCACAAATCACGAATTCGTGGCTCCTCTTTCCATTCTTGATCAAGTGGACTCAACCACTTAAGATTCTTTCACTTTTACATTAAGTAAACTCTTCAAAAGTTACAAGAGGTAGTTCACAAGTGAACTTTACATAGTCTTCATTTTAAGGCTTTTTCCATGACTTTGTGGGACTGAAGCCAATACTTAGGCTTGTCATAGACTTGCTCCAACAACTCCCCCTCAAGCCAAGTATGCTTGAGATCTTCAATCTTCCAAGATTACCTGCAAACCAATCATAGCCTTGAACTTGCAAAGCTTTGTACCATCCAATGCTTTGGTTAGAATATCTGCACATTGTTGATGAATGGACACATATGATATTTGAATCTCTTTGCTTAGAACCTTCTCTCGTACATAGTGATAATGAACTTCAATATGTTTAGTCCTTGCATGAAAAATAGGATTAGCAGCTAAGTGAATAGAACTCATATTGTCACCAAAAGTAGTTGGAGTTCCAAACTCCAATCCAAGATCTTTGAATAATGTCTTCATCCACATAGCTTCTTGTGTAGCTATGGCAAGACCTCTATATTCAGCTTCAGTAGAAGAGAGAGCAACTGTGGGTTGCTTCTTGGATGACCATGAAATAAGCTTTGAACCTGCAAAGGTAAGATAACCTGAAGTGCTCCTTCTATCTTCCTTGGAGCCAGCCCAATCTGCATCAGAAAATAGCTTCAAACCTAAATCAGATACACAATGATAATAAAGTCCTTCATTTATGGTTCCTTTGAGATACTTGAGAATCCTTTTGGCAGCATCCATATGTGGTTTCCTTGGTGTGTGCATAAATTGACTTAGCACACTCACACTGTAACATATATCTACTCTTGTCAATGTGGCATAGTTGAGACTACCCACTAGACTTTGATATGATGTGATGTCCTCTATGAGTTCACCTTCATGTGAGCTCAATTTGTGATTGACCTCCATTGGAGTACCTGCAATCTTACAATCTTGCATCTTGAATTTTGCCAACATGTCCTTAATGTACTTCCTTTGAGTGAGAAACAAACCATGATCTTTGTAGACAACTTCCAAACCTAGGAAGTAGGTAAGTGAACCCAAATCACTTATCTTGAACTCTTCTCTCATCTGATCTTTGATCTTCTTCATACCATCTGCATCATTTCCTGTCAATATAATATCATCTACATATACACATAAGTAGATGACCTCAAAATTACTCTTTTTAATAAAGAGTGAAGGATCTGCCTTGCTTGGTTGAAAGCCTTTGTCCTGCAAGAATGAAACAAGCCTGAAATTCCAAGCTCTTGGAGCTTGCTTGAGACCATACAATGCTTTGTTGAGTTTACACACATAATCAAGATAAACTTGGTTCTCAAAACCAGGTGGTTGTGCCATATATACCTCTTCTGTTATCCAACCATTCAAGAATGCATTCTTTACATCTAGTTGAAGTATCTTCCAATTCTTGGAAGAGGCAATACTAAGCAAAACCCTAATAGTAGGCATCTTTGCCACATGAGAGAAGGTCTCCTCATAATCAATTCTCTGAGTCTGTGCAAAGCCTTTTGCTACAAGCCTTGCCTTATACCTGTTAATGGAACCATCAGAATTCTTCTTGAGTTTATAGACCCATCTTGAGCCTATTACCTTCATGTATGAAGTCTTGGGCACCAAATCCCAAGTGTTGTTTTCCTCAAGTGCTTCGATCTCTTCCTTCATTGCATGCTTCCATTCTGTTTTTGCTTTGGCCTCTTCAAATGATGATGGCTCCTCTTGGTTTATGTTCTGTGCTATGTAGATAGAATGTTTAGTTACTAATGAGGTGTCAAACCCATACCTTTCTGGTTTTCTCTTTTCCCTCATAGATCTTCTTAGGCCATGATGTGATGATTCTGCCTCATGTCCAAGTTCTTGCAATTTTGCTTTACCTTTAGACTTCCATGCTTTGATCTTTTCCATTTGAGATTCTTCATCATCCTCTGAGGTGTCTTGTTCTTCAATCTTTGGTTGTTCTCTACCAAGCTTTGGAAAATCTTCTTCAAGTTTATATGGTAAATTGACCTTCGTGCATGAATCTTCATACCATGAATTGTTCTCATCAAAAACTACATCTCTGCTTACCAAGAATCCTTTGTTGGTAGGGTTGTATAACCTGTAGCCCTTTTGATTGTTGTCATATCCAATAAATACACACCTTTCTGCCTTTGGATCCATCTTGCCTCTAACCTGTGAAGGAACATGAGCAAAGGCAATACATCCAAAAATTTTACAATGATCTAAGCTTGGTCTTCTTCCATTCCAAGCCTCATATGGAGTCATCCCATCAAGGGATTTTGAAGGCAACCTGTTAATCAAGTAAGTGGCTGTAGATATAGCCTCAGCCCATAAGTAATTAGGTAAATGCTTTTCATTTAACATAGACCTTGCAGCTTCAACAATTGTCCTATTCCTCCTTTCTGCCACTCCATTTTGCTCAGGAGTGTACCTTGTAGTTACCTCTCTTTTGATTCCTCTTTCTTGAAGAAAACAATCAAACTCATGGGAGAAGTATTCTCCCCCTCCATCTGACCTTAGCCTTTTTAGTGATTTACGTGTTTGATTCTCCACAAGAGCCAAATATCTTTTGAAACATGAAAAAATTTCATCTTTGTGTTTCATAAAGAATAGGATAGTCCATCTGCTGCAATCATCAATAAAGGAAACATAATACCTTGATCCAGATATTGAAGCTTCCTTGCTAGGTCCCCATACATTTGTATGAACCAACTCCAAGAGATCTCCATGCATATAACCTTTCTTCATGAATGGTAACCTGTGAGACTTTCCAAATTGACATGCACTACACTTATAAATCATATGTTGTTTTGATAAATTAGGGAGTCCAAGTACACTTTGGTCCCTGCAAATTTGCTTTAATGACCTTTCACCAATATGTGCTAACCTTTTGTGCCATACTTCCAATTCTGTGAGTGTCTGACTACCATAATTAAAGAGAGCAATGTTTCTAGTGTCCTGTAATTCAAATGTGAACAATCTACCTGTCTTTTCACCTTTTGCAATTCTTCTGAATCCTTGACTTGGATCTTCAACAAATGCTCCTGCTTTTGTGAACCTGACTTGCAACCCTTTCTCTACTATCTGCCCAACACTTATCAAATTCTTTGTAATGGTAGGGACATAGAGTACCTTACTGAGTAGGTTGATGTTTCCATCAGGTGCTTTGACATTGCCTATTTTCTCCACAAGATGTTTTGTATCATCTCCTGTTTGTACCGCATGCTTATTCCTTGGATCTTCTAAATCTGATAGGAGTGCCACATTTCCTGCCACATGATTTGAACAACCTGAATCTATGTAGAAAACATGCTCATCAGAGTTACCTTGTGGCATAGCCATGTTCATGATCAATAATGAGTCCTCTTTGTTTGAGTCTTCTGTGTAGTTATTGTAGTCTCTCCTTCCTTTGTAGCCTCCTTGATAGTTTGAATGATTGTAGTTGTTGTAGTTGCCATGGTAGTTGTTGAACCTTCCTCTTGAGTAGCCATAACTTCCTCTATTGTATCCTCTGCCTCTTTGATTCTTGGAATTCCTAAAGCAATTTTCAGTTGTTTGATTAGTTAGTCCACAAATAGAACATGGGTTGGAGTCTTGGGATCTCCCCTTGCCTTGTCTACCTCCTCTTCCTCTACCTCTGCCATGTCTTCCTCTACCTGCATAGTTAACTTGATATGTACTTGTTTCATCATCCACTTTCTTTGCCTTTCCTTTGTTATCTTTAGACTTGCTTTTATCCGTGTATAAAGCTGAAGATTTATTACCTTTAGAGCTTTCTCCATTTTTGATAAGCTTTGCCTCTTGAGTAAGTAGTTGTCCAATGAGTGTGTTGAAATCAGGTACATGCATGTCCATGTACAAATCCATAGTTGTGGTGAATGCTTCCCACTTGTCATCTGCCTTCAAGCCATTGATGACCTGCCTTACAATTTGCTCTTCATCTATTACCTCTCCAATACTTCCCAACTGATCTGCTATGTCCTTGAGCTTTGTGACAAAATCAGTCACATTTTGTTTGGGAGCCTTCTTGAGAGTTGTGAAATCAGCCATAGTTGATGCTTCCTAGCTTTAGTACTTGAAGAAAAGAAAGCTTCAAGTGCATCCCACACTTCCTGAGATGTCTTACAACTTCTAATGTGAGGCAACAAAAAATCTGAGATAGAGTTGAGGAGATAAGACCTTGCAAGTGCATCCTTGGAGCACCATGTGCTCAATCTTTCTTGCTCTTCTTGTGTTGGTTGACTTTTGTTCCTGAAACTTGGCATAACTTCATCTCCAGCCACATAACCATATAAACGTCTACCTTGGAGATAAGCTTCCATCCTTAATGACCAAGCTGAGTAGTTACCTCTGTCCAATTTGTCAATTGATGAAGGAAATCCATCTGTCATGTTGTCCAACCTTGCTCTGATACCACTGTGAAGAGATGGATAGGTATGTGCTTGAAGATGAAGAGGTGTTGCAAAATCCTTGATCTACACCAGCCAAATGAACTCCAGAAGTATATGGTGGGCCCTTTTAGCTTGCCAATGGATGTATTAGACACCTTATGTACCTTGGAAGATCACTCTCAAAAAGATAGATCAAAACGGATAAGTTGGAGTTAGCTTAGAGGTGAAAACTTGCTATTCTTGGTTCATACACCTGTCCAGTGTTTTACATAATTCTCTGAGCACAGCAACAATTAGCTTAATTCCTCTTGGGGAAGTCTAGCTAGCTTAAAGAGCTAACTTTCAAGAGTAATCTCACCAAAAATAATAAACCACACACTGAGAATGAGTTTTAACAAGTGATGACATCACCCCGATTTTCATGGGCTGCTATAGTTTGAGACCAGTGATCAGAAAAATGAACATAACTCCAAATTTAGGAATCCAATGATTATGAAAATTTGTATGGTTATACTAGACAGTACGCTGATTCCAACAAGCTTTAAATCACTAAATTTGGATAAGTAACCACTGAGAAATGGCTCTGACAAGATGAGTGAAAAAGTCGGGTACCTGACAGAGAAGTGAAGATGAACAGACCCTACTGACTTCAAATGAACATAACTGAAGATTGCAACATCCAAATGACATGAAAATTTGTGAGCATATAGTAGACTTATAGAGCTAACGTTACCAAGTTAAATCACTGAAAATGATGCACCAAGCTCAGAGAAAACATCTCTGCAAGCTGACTGAGAAAAATTGAGAGTAATGGCAGTGAGTAGTACACTTCATAAGAACATGGAAAGATGAACTCAAATAATCATGAAAATGAAAGTATATTGCTTGTACAATACAATGACTTACTGATACATATGTGTGCCTTGTAATCACACCTTGATGTGGCATAAAGGTCAGCTCTTGGAGGTCTTCACATAGGTCTCTCTAACCACGACTAAAACTTCCATCTATTTATAGTTGAGTTTGGGAGGCTAACTTCCCTCAATCACTCTCCAATCAATCAATGATTGATTTGATTCTCTACCTACCACAAATCACGAATTCATGGCTCCTCTTTCCATTCTTGATCAAGTGGACTCAACCACTTAAGATTCTTTCACTTTTACATTAAGTAAACTCTTCAAAAGTTACAAGAGGTAGTTCACAAGTGAACTTTACATAGTCTTCATTTTAAGGCTTTTTCCATGACTTTGTGGGACTGAAGCCAATACTTAGGCTTGTCATAGACTTGCTCCAACAGTAGTTTCACTTCGAGCCACTTGCACATGATATATACTTTATTTTATGATTATTTGTAGGTCCTAAAAATGTTTTTATAGATCTAAAGAGGGATAACAAATGCATTTTTTGGATAAATTTGCATTATTTTGGTAATCATCTGACCATGCTTTATGTTTTGGAAAGTGATTTGATATTTTCAAACACTTCAAAGTCTATATTAGGACCTGAGGAGAAAGATTGAGAGTTCTTGAAGCTCGTCAAAAAAGATTGGATGCATGTAATTCCAATACCAAATCATTCAAGCACGTATGCTTTATATTTTCAGGCATTTTATTTTATGTTATGGCATGTTCTGTATGTACATACATCGATTGGAATGCATACGTCAAATTGATCATTGTTTTAATCTTAAAACTATGGATCAACGTTCTAGAGGTACACATTTTGATTGTTTGCAGGAAAGATAGTTATAAGAACTACATGGTTATGCAATAAAGAGATTGTTGCTAGCATTTGTTTTTATGTTTTTGCAAGTTATGGAGTCCATGTATGAGTTTATGGCGCGCATGCCATGGGATTGCCAAGCTCTATGTTGTTGGATGGTCTATGTGCCATTGAGTTTATGGTTAAAATTTTTTGGGACTCCATTTGCTTGGGGAAATGTTGTCCAAATTTTTTCCACCTCATGGCATTATATACGCACTTATCTTTAGGTAAGAATGTTATGGCATGGTAACATGTCTTTTTTGCAAACATCAATAAGGTCTTAGCATACTTGTAAGCATATATTTGATGGTCTTAGGATCATCATAGTAGTATAGATAGGGCAAATTGAGTATTAATAAGATCCCTATACATAATCTTTATGGATTTAGATCATAGGATTGCTAAAGCAAAGAAGTTATACCTTCATGATTAGGAATGTGCACAAGCAATTCTATAGGTTATGGGAAGTTGCATACAGAGAAGAGAGATACATTTACGAAATCTCCAAGTAGTAAAGATTTATTTATCTTCAAAAGAGTTTCACATGATGATTACGAGATTATGGGGTATTAGGATAAATACCAAAAGAGTGATTAGTTTCACTGATACATTTCACTTGAGCAAGTAGTGAAGCATTTTCACTACACTACTAAGGAAACCAATTAGATGGGATTAGAGAGATGGGTTGCATGAGAGAGCATTGGTGGGTGCTAATGTGATTTGAGTGATGGTTAGAAAGGCAAGAGATATGGCATTAGCTCTATGATATAGAGTATAGATCCCTTAGTCAGGAATAGTTGGGGTACCCAATACATGTATGCATGTTGGGATCTACAGAGAGGTACTTAGACTTTGTATTGCTACCTAGGAACAAGTTAGTTTGGAATAAGAAAGGGATATCCACTATCACATATTATCATAGGTTGACTACAACCAAACTAACTTGTTCGAGGAGATGGGACTCATTTGAGTCTAGAGATATGAGTTGAGGATATGGGAGTCATTAGAGTTCACTTGTATATTCCATCATATATATATGTAGAACATATATTGGATTTAGTGTATTTATGATACCATGAATTGGAAGAAGGTTCCACTGTTATGGGATGGTGGAAACAACTTTCCCTTGAGCACTCTTCTTCTATGGCCAGGGAGAAAAGGACTCATCATTAATGGTATCATATCTCACTAGATCAGAGGAGAGCACTTGGTAGACATCTCCTTAGGATTGGAAGTTATCCTTCATAGCTTAGGGAAGATTTATTCTTCCAGTAGAGAATGTCATAGGTGATTTTATCACCATGGATATCATATAATCATTATGAGGTTTTTAGGAAAGATAGTTTGATTAGTTTGATGGGATCGTATAGATCCATGCATAGAGGATGGTTGATGGAGATAATTCTTTAGTATGGATACATATGTGTTTATGGTATCATGTCATATCATTGCAGACTATTTTCGCATAGGGCTTTTTATTTTCTCCACTCTTTTCTACATATACCTTCATTAGTTAGGGAAGATTTTTTTCTCCATCTTCATACGCATGTATGTAATGAGGGATTATGTATTAGCTATGGAAGAGAGGACTAAATGAATTCATAAGTTTCTCTTTTTCAGGAAAAGAGAAAGTGGGAATTAACTTAGCGATCGATGAGACATCTCACTTTAGCTCAATGGTCTCACTTTAGCTTATGTTCTTTGAAAGAGAAAAAGGAAAGGAAAACATGATTTCTTCATAGGAGAAGAACATAGTATGTTTTTCTTTAGAGAGAAAAGATGTTTAGAGAACATCTTTTAGCCTTTGTTTAAGAAGGAATTCATTTACTCTACTTTTCAATATAATTTTCCTTCACATGGGAAGTTTGATTCTCCATTATTTTGGAAGGAAAAATATGGAGAACTTATGTGCACGTTTTGAATTATGGATGAGTAGAGCAATTGGATTCAAAAGAATCTCTTTGAAAGGGAAAGGGAAAGTGGAATAGATTCCACTACCAGAGCTCTTCTCCTTAGAGGAGATTATAGAGAGAGAGAGAGAGAGAGAGAGTTTCACTTTCTCATTTTGGTTGTCTAGATAGAAGTTGCACTCTTCTATCAGAGGCAATGGGAGATCAGTTAATCATGATGCTTAGATTGAGTCTTAGCTATAGACTGTAGAGAGAAGTAGTTATGTTTATTTCCAATGAAAAAATAATATTACATTTATACTATATGTTTCAATTGTGCCATCTATTCTTCCAAGAGGGTGGTAGTTAAAACCAAAGTTTGTATAGTTTCACCTTTTTATCCAATTTTTTTGTATATCTTCTTTTAAGTAGAATTCAGAGTATCTCTATTATCCATATAGGGATATAGTTAAAACCAAAGTTTCTATAGTTGCATCTTTTTTTGTAAATAGCAAAGAGGTGGGGACACCGCTTTTTGAATGTTCCTCCTAGAATATAGTAAAAAATATACAATGATGCAGTGGATATGTATGAATGTGCCCTAAGGAACTTTCAAATAAAAGAAATAATTAACAAAGCGATCCTTTGAAAGGACTGAGGCTTTGTATTTTTTTAGCAAAACTTGGTGAGTCTTTGGAAATTGCAAAGGCTTTTGGGATTCTACCAACAAACTCCTTTGAAAATGGTGAAGGCCCTAAGGTTCTTAAAACAAATAATCCTCTCAAAAAGTAATGTGAACCATTGGTGAAATGGATGATAAACAAGGATTTCCAATGCTTCAGATTCTTGCAAAGCCACCTACTTGGGAAGACACAACTCGAAGCATAAAGGCTTCCTAGTCTAGCAAGCAATCCTTTGCCCTACTATGCAGTTTGGGAAACTTTGTACGATAGAAAGAAAGTAGTTCACTACCCGATCATTTGAAAGTGGTCCTATCATTTTCATATCTAAGGATTTGTATGAAAGGTAGTCCATGATCCTCTGGCCTACCCAAAAGTTGTCGTAGAGGGAATGAGGATTCTCCCCTCTTCAACACCTATAAAATGCATGATATGTTTCACACTAGCTTGCAAATATGCACATACTTAGGGAAAGGAAAATAACCTCCCTACAGGTCAGCTATGTCACCAAACACAGATACATATATATCATTCTTTTTGGTGTTTGTGAATACATATATGCTTTAAATAGGAATACTTCAAAACTTTATAAAGAGTCAAGGTTGCTTATCCCATTAGGTGCATACACACATATTGCACACATACACATTAATACATACTCAGATGGAAAAATTTCCATAAATTAGCATATGTTAGACTCAAGAAATGATAGATAGCAGATGGTTGAACCACATCCTAAGAGGGAGGATTAGGAAGTAATCCTCAACCATGGCTTTTGGGGCAAGTAGTTAGCCCATCATAATCCTAGCGAGTAGTCAATTCCCACAATCGATATCAAGCCTTAGAAGTAGGCTTGGGTAAGGTGGGTAGATTCCACAAGGCTCATGGTTTTTATTTGCAATAGCCAAATGGATATATTTTACTAATGAAAACCTATATAATGAAAAGACTAATCTTTACATTTCCAAGGGAAAGAAAGATTCATTGAAAATACCTGTATATGAGAATGTCACAACCTTTTTATTCTCTATAACCTCATAGTAGAAAGAGAGATTCAATTCCATTACCCTTGACACTAAGATAGTTATGTTTTTATCTTTGACTTGTGATTTTGAAAATGTTTTATGAATGTAGAAATATTGAGATTCTAGTTCGTCTTGATAATATATGTTGGAAGTAATAATGTATAGTTAGCATACACAATTTGTATTATTGGTAATATTATCATGCCATATTTTTGTAGGGTATGTTATGAGAATGAGTAGTAATCATTTTATGAGGTTGGCTTGTATCTTATGGATCGTCACATATGGAATTTCATATAAGGAATATGCAAGTCAATACTACATTAAGAAATAATTTTATGTTCAACAATATTTTGCAATCAAGTTCTAGAATGCATGAGCCGATCCTTATTTTACCATGAAAATATCTAGCTAAAACATGAATAAACGTTGGCTATGGTAGGTTTGGAAATTGGTATTGCAAGTTTGGTTTGCATTATTTTTGAATTATGGATACAAAGTATTATAGCTATGAGTAACTTTTTCTCAAGTTTATTTTACATAGAGAATACTATGGATCCCTTTAATGATTAAAACATGGTATAAACAACAATAGAAATATATGCTAGTTTTTTGAATGGACGTATCCAAGGAGATTTTAAGATGATGATTTGCAATTTTAGGCTTAGAATGGTCATTTTTCATGAAACTTATCTTTATATGATGGTTTTAAGCATAGAGTAGAAGATGTGTAGTTTCAACAAATATTGTTAATGTATTAATCTTTAATGGTATTAATACTTTGAAATGCCATAGTTATGAGTTCCTTGGTTATATGGCTAAATGTCTTCTTGAAAGAGAGTACTGAGGTATACTTTGGTGAAAAGCAATTATTATTTGACTAGCATATTAATCATAATAGGGTGTGTGATTATTTATGTATTTCTTATGCACCATTTTGAAGTTTTTGATACAATAGATTGGTGCGATCTTGATCCTATCATGGTGCTTACTTGGAAAGGAGGTGCAGAGGTGGTGCACATTTGGCCAATGAGTTCTAGTGTAGTGGGTGCAGAGGTAGTGCACATGTGTATATGCGCACAATTGTCCTGCAATTGAATTTGATTACAAGTTTGAAAGGGTTTTTTTTGGAAGGTTTTGAAGGGTTTTGAAGAGTTTAGATGTTTAGATAAACCCTCCCTTATGTGTACATTTTGAAGAATTCAAGGCCAAAAGTGCAAAGCTATGTAAAGAGTAAAAAAACTTATGTTTTCCCAATCAAAATTTTGTTTTGATAAAGTTAATAGAGGAAAAAATAGGATATCCTTGAAGTGTGCATAAGAAGATCTTGGTGAGAGGATCTTGAAGCAAAGTAGGAGAAAGGCATCATACAAAATACAAGGCTTGGGAAATATGTGCACCAAGGAGTGGGAAAGTGGGTTGCGCGATCGAGGCTTAGATATAGTAAGATACACATGAGAATACAAGTTAAGGGAAGTGTGCATATGCAAGTGTCTATCAATCAAAGACAAAAAGTCAAGTAAGGAGTATAGGAGAAAAGGATACACTTAGCAAAGAGACAAAGATACCTAGAGTGTGCAAAGACTCCCCAGCATAAAGTGGAGAACTTGAGAATCAAGGAGCAGTGAAGAGAGTATTCTATGCTCTCGTGTATTGGGGATCAAATTTAGTCCACGAAGAAGGTAACCAAGGTGTGGCTACAATGCTACCAAGAGGTCTTGTAGGTTGACAATGGATGTGATTAGGACTTCAAACTTATCATAGGCTTGAGTGCAAGGGTGCACGAGAGCAAACCGCTTGGCTAAGGTGAAGAAGGGACATCGAGGTTGATTGCCCAAGTACTTGGAAGTGCTTGGTTGTACCTGTGTCTACATTTTGTCCTAAAGTGTTATGATTTGTCTTCTTTGTGAAAATAAACGCAATTGCTATCTTCTATCTTAATCAATGCATAGAGCTTTTTTGTGCAGCATGTCTTTCCCATTCTTCTCTACTCTTCTCCTACACATACTCAAGTTCCTTTAGCTAAAGATTTTCCCCAAAACATTTGGCACACCGAGTGGTATGAGGCATCATGAGCATAGGGGAAAAGGCCAATTATAATTTTCAAGAGAAGAAGAAGTGCATAAGGTTTTGATATTACAATTTGAAGAGGTAACTCTTTTTCTCTTTGAACTCATCTTAAGCTCATGGAATAGGATGTCTAGCTCATGAGCACAACGTAGTCCCAAAATCTCTTTCAAAACCACAACAAGGGAAGTTTCTCGTAGGTGAGCTAATCCCTCTTCCTCATCATCATTAGAAGGGAACATGGAAGCCAAAATAGACATATAAACTTTACTCTCCCAGCTAAAGATAAAGTTCCCCTCGTTGAGAGGTTTAGCACATGAAGACCCTGACGAGTATGTTAGGAGGTTTTTTGTTTTATGCAAAACAAGGGGATTAATAGGGACAAAAGATGCCTTTTTAATACTCTTTCCAGCAACATTAGAAGCATTAGCACATAAGTGCTTTAATCAAAATTTTGACAACCATTTCGCCACTTGGGATTTCATCAAAGATGTTTTAAAAAGGAATTCCAAGAGAGAAATACTGCAAAAAACATTATTGAAGAACTAGAGATTCTAAGATCGAGTGTTGGGAGGAAATTCCCCAAATTCATCACCAGGGCCAAAGGACTTATGGCCAATTTATCAGATCCTCCACATGACTTTTTTGTCAAAAAATGGCTTGCTAAGCCACTCCCAGTATCTAAGGAATGCAAGATAAAGGGATTGATGCTTCCTACGGCAACAATGGATGAATTCATTACCACAACAACAATGTTGGAGTTAATTAGGTAATAGTATGGAGTCATGGCTTCTAGCCTTCCATACTCCATGGAACTTGAGGACCTACTAGCCCAATCAAAGAAGGAGCTTGAGAACGTAAGGATGAATAAGCCCAAAAGGACAAAGAGAGTGTAGTTCAACAATTATGCCATGAAATTGAAGCCTTAAAACTTGAAGACAAAGAGGAATCCTAAGAAAAAGAGATGGCACCAACTCGGTCAAGAGCGGCAAGAGCTTCGTGCATGGAGTGGAGTCAAAGTTGGACTCTGGTGTAGAATGTGTAGCAAGCAAGGGCATATGGTAAGTGAGTGCCCTCTCTTAAATGTAACTTGCTAGTTACGAAAGAAGCCTAGTTGAAGCCAAAGAGTGCCACTCATGAGGGATTCCAAGACAAGCATGTTAGCCACAAGGAAGAGCCCAATAAGGACCTTTTCCACCACCAAATTTAATGGCTACAACTCTAACTCAAGGTAATACTCAAAACACATATTGGAGGAAACTTTAGAAATGGGTGAAGGAGAACAATTATTTGTTTTAGGTAATGAGAACATGTGCATTGCCAAATCAAATTTCCTTTGCTAGAGGATTCCCTCCATGAGAAATTGCCTTTAGGCTAGAGATCATTACACCATGTGTTGCCTAGAAAACAAGGCATCCACATCAGGACCACATATCCAAAGGATCTCTATAGACAAAGAAGATATTAAAGAGGAAACCACTATGCCATCACTTGCTAGCAAAGTAGTAAATTTGGAAGAGATTGAATCTATGGTAATGCATACAAGGAGCAAGGGACAACTCCCTTAGGAAGAACCTATTCGGGAGTCTGTGACACTCAAAGTGACCAAGGAAAAATAGACAGTTAGAGGTAGGCCTACTCCCATTGAAGATATCCAATTAAAGAAGGGTCCAACAAACAGAAATGAAGTAATTTGATAAGCATATATGGTGTGCAAATAGTTAGAGGATTCACACATCGCCTAGCCCCCATAGGAATTTGAAGCTTCAAGGATGTTAAAATCAATGTAGGAGTTTAGTATTTTTTTAAAAATGGATGCAAGATTTAGGTCCAAGGTTTTGTAGATTATAAATGACATCCAAGTTCACTTTGCTTGCAAGGACTAGTACTTTGTGTGAAGAAAAGGTGATAGGGGAAGCCCCCCTGATTGACTATAAGAGTCCACAACTCATAGTAACTATAAGAATACACACACTACAGAGTCACAGTGGATGGTGGCTCATTTATAAACCTAATGCCAATGTATTCTATGGAAAATCTTGGGCTTTGACCCTCAAGAGGAGCCAATTTCATAATAACACTACTGCACCAAAGTAGGAAAAAGCCTTTCAGAGTTCTTCCTTTAGTTCAAATTTACTGTGCACTTTGTTGGATTAAGACTTCGAGAGGTGGATGGGGGCTCACTATTGTTGATTAGGAGGCCTTGGTTGACACATGCCAGTATTTTGAATGACTGTGGTAAAGATACAATGTATGTTAAGCATGAAGAGAAGGAGCTAAAACAAATCCATTTGGAAGAAGGACCAAATAAACATGGACAAACTAGCATGATACATTAGCATTAGTATTAAATAGGATACGATGGAATGCCATAGTTTGGATATCGAAGAGGAACAATAAATTTTAGTGTGCTTTTGTACACAGGTAACACATTTCCCTTCAATGAAATTTCTCCCTATGTGAAAAATGCAGAAGGGCATGATGGAAAATAAGTGGTAGATTAGGTGATCTTGTGAAAGGTCATCATAGGTGGAAGAAACCACCTCTCAAGTGCAACATAGATGAAGATGTTTCAAGTGCCAAGAAGGAAACTAGCTGTAGGGTAAAGCAACCTATAAAGACGATTCTTTTCCCGCTCATCGATTTCTTGTAGGATAGATGCAAGGAAAAGAAGAAAAATTGATATTCAAAGTTCTCCTACATATTACACTAAGACTATGTGGAGAAAGGGGATGGAAGATGCCAAAGATGAGAAAGAGTCTCTTGATACATTGATGGAACAAAACCCAATCAAAGAAATTCAGCTAGGCAACAAAGACAATCCTCATTCTATATTGATAGCCACATCATTATGGAACTATCCCCAATTTCTCTCAAAGGTAACTTCTTTTATAAAACTTTATCCTCATGTATTTCCATGGCATGACAAGGATTCACAAGGAGTGCCCACTATTGTGAAGGTACTCAATTGGCCAGGTCAATTCCAACTTCAAGTGTTCCAAAATATGGTGCATGTGGGGTGCTTCAAGGAAGCTCAAGTGATAGATGGAAACTCAAAAAGAGATTGATTAGATCACAAAATTCTCATAATTTCAAGAGTTTTGAGAAAATAGGTTTTCATATTTGTTCAAATAATGCCATTGTCATCAACTTAATCATAATTCATGGGAAAGGATATAGAAGTTATTTTCATCCATAATCTTATTCAATGAAAAAGAAAAAAAATCATATAGAATTCCTAACTTGAAGATAATAGAATTCCTAACTTGAATCTTCAATACATGAAAGAATTAAAGTAATTTGTCTGATTTTCAATAAAAAATCTCGTATATGTTTATCATTATTGACAAACAATTATCGAATTCATTTTTGGTTGGTAAACAAAACTGAACTCACAACCTGAGATTACAAAAGATTATTTTCAATAATTAGGTTAAGAGGTTTGTTGATACAAATTATAATTAGAATCATCTTCAAAATTGTTTTCAACATGGAATTCTCATTCTTAAACCAAAGGAAAAAGAATTCTTTCCTACACAGATTTTGGAGATCGATTTTAGAAGCTCTAAAACTTAGAGCTACATGAATTGTAAGAGCAATTGTTTAAATATTTTAGCTTTATCATTTAATTAGAACTTATACAACTCTTTACACACAGAAAAGCAAAACATAGCTCTTTTGAAGCTCATATGAATTGATCTCAGAACATCTAGATCTTGTATTGCATGATAACACATAAAATCAAAATTATCTAGTTTCTCCTCTCATGGGATTCAAACTCACTACCTATGACAATGCATCTATAATCAAGCCATTGTGCCTGATGGTTTTAATAATGAGATTTCACACATCAATTAATTTATGAACAAAGATTCAAACACATAAAATATCAAATGTCCATAAAATGTTTCAACTTACAACTTATATATAAGATTTCTTTTGAACGCGGATTGGTGAAAGGGAATTTTGAACTCTAAATCTCTCCTAAAGAGTACAATCTTTTGTCAAAGCAAGAAATTCATGTTCTAAATGCAATATAAGAGATTTTCATGATCATAGATGACATATATCAAACTCGAAACCTCACTCTTATTAAACCAGATAATCCACCAAGTCAACACAATTTTACAATGAATAATATGTCTTTCAAAGAAGATTTTGTGGCATGCACCCTAGGAGAAGTATCAAAATTCAAAAAGAAGCATATAAAGTTATGATTCGAAGAGTATTATATGTTCGACAACATTTGATAAAGACTTGAAAATGAAACATCATGTATAAGTTCAAAAAAAAAATTCAATTAGGAAAAGTGGTACATAAGATATAAGAAAAAAGTACATGAGCATAGAAAGTGATGATTTAGAGAGTAAAAGATTCAGAAGTGTTTGGAAAAGACTTCATAAGTAAAAAATCTAGAAGGATAAAGGGAATTTTGTTATATCTACTCCTTGAACGTCATAGAAGTCTATCAAAACTTCATGAATTCACCTCCATCAAAGCCTTCACGCTCTTCACTACTAATGATCTCTCCTTCAAGATTGTCCTTCTTCTATATTTTGGATGATTGTTGATCTGACCTTTTTATAAATAATGAACTATATGTTTCTTCTGATATCATCAATGACGGACGACTAAAAAAGATACTTTGAAAAGGACATCGCTCATGAGCTAAAGCTTAAAATAAACTTGAAGAAGAAATAATCTACTTTTAATGATTGACGATGATGGATTTGAGCCTTGGACCTTAAACATTGAATTGCTTTTCTTTTATCATCATATTTGTATATCTTGTGAACATACTCCTATTTATACAAAACAAATCAATCCTTCTACTCAAGCTTCAATTTCAAATCACCTTATCATTCCTTGACCTCATTTATAATGATTTTAAACAAAATTTCAAGAAAATCTATTCCTACTCAAGTCAAAAGTCTTCTATTCCAAATTGAGATAATCTTTTGCCACTTTTTGAATTTTGAAAATGAATGCAGCTCATGCAATGTAATGCAAAAGAAATTTGAATAAGAGAAAATAAGGAAACAAAAATCACTTGATTATGTTGGTTCATCTGCAAAATATCTTCATGTGTAAAGTATAATTAATCTTCTTCCTGCAAAAGTTGAAAGCTTATTTCTCTTCTTAAACGATTTGAGAGATTTGGAATTTTTTCAAGAACTTTTCATATATTTTTTTAATTTTTTGAATTATATTCTCAAGCATTTGTTTTTTCTTTTTAAAGTTCTTGTGTTCTCTCATTGTCATTCATTTCTTGTTCATTATTCTCATGACCACTTTGATTGTTTTCTAACTTGATTTCTACATGGTTCAATTGAGCTTCCAAATCCTTAAATTTCTCTTGATCAAATAATTGATCATTATGTAGAGCTTTGGATCAAATATAACATTAAATTCTTTATGATTCTTAGTTTTTCACTTGATTTTCCTTTTCATAATATTGCTTATTTTCTTAAAATATTTCTTTCTTTCTTTCAACCTTTTATTTATCCAATTTAATTTGTTATCTTCAAAAGGTTTAACATGATTTTCGATTCGTATCATAATTTCTTGTTCAATAGATTTCTTATCATAATTTATATTTGTTCTCCATTGTTTTTTAAATCTTTTAAATGGTCTTGGATCAAATCTTGTTTGATAAAAATATTGTATCATCCCACCTCTCCATAAATTCAATTGCAAAGGTGAATGGTCATAGTAATTGCAATTTTTTTGTTTAAATTTAGTTATCAATTTATGTCTACAAGCATTTTATACAAAATACAATCTCAAAACATATGGCCAAATTGATTAAAAAAACATCTTATAGGTTGGTCTTGGAACCTATTTGATCTTCAATGCGTAGCTCTAGGGATGGATCATCTATGGTGAAATAAATGTTTTTTATCAGAAATATCAGTACATATGCTTTTGGACTTTTCTTTGATGTTCATGTTTACACTTGAATAATTAAAATTCTTTCACTTGATTATTGGTTACACAGAAGAACAAGACATTTACATCAAGTATATCAATTATGGTCTTTTTCAAAAGGTAGAATGCTTTGAAGAAAGTTCATGTTGAAACACTTGTTATCAAAATAATATATTCTATATACATAAGGTAAAGAAGTGTCAAGAAAGTTTGTACATGGTGTAAGAGGATCATTCATTCCAACTCATAAAGACTTAAGAAGATGCAATAAAAGTATTTCATAATAGAGTTGTCCAATTTCAAAGTTGAAAAAAATATCATCTTTATGTGATGCATTAACTTATTTATGAGAGAAAGAAAAACTTGTCTCCTTCATATACATAGACATATGGGGTAAAAAAAACACACCATTACTGGAAATAAGTACTATATTAAATGAATTGATCACCATTCAAGAAAGAACTTGTTTACTCTATGAAGGAGAAATTTGTCACTTGGAATTATTAGTAAAGAGGGTGAAAGAGAAACGAGATGCACACAAAATTGTTATCATGACTTGTGGTATTGAATACTTGTTCAAAACGCTTTTAGATGACTGAGGAACTTGACATAAACTCACATTTATTTATACTTCACAAAAAATTAAGCTATAAGAGATGACAAATGGAAGAGAACCAACCCTTCAAAAGTGAGGATAACATACCATAATGCTTTTGACATAGAGGTTGTACATACATTTTATTATATAAAAAAAAGGATATATATAAGTTGCTAAAAGGTACATAGAACTTGCCATTCAAGGAAATAGAAGCAAAAATATAAGTTTATTGTTGTATTGTATATTTGCATATTTCACATATGAAAAGAGAACTTTGTCTGAGCCAAGATATAAGCATGATTATAAAATAGTGCTTAAAAACTATATAGGTTGATACTGAGTTTTGAGAGGATTAAAACTATAAAGAACATGAATAATATTGTGTGCTTAATATGATTGAAGTATTTCAAAAAAATCATGATTGTGTAAATTTTCTCTCATATCTGGGCATGAGAAGGAATCCACATGCATCACATTTATATACTCTTGGATGTCCTTTTTGTTGCAAATATGGGATAATACTCTCATAAAAAAGATATCTTTGGATGCTATGCATTAACCGCTTATAGAATCAAGGATTAGTGACCATAGATAGTGCAACTAGGGAAAGGATAGGCAACCTTTCATGGTGGAGGGATGCAAAATACAATGCACTCTATAGAAGATGGAAGAAGATAAAAGTAGTATGGATGAAGAGAGGAAGAGGGAGGACGATGGAAATCAAAATACTCAAGGCCAAAAGGAAATTTATTCTTCTACAAGGATGGTAATATTTGGTGTGCTAGAGAAAAGGTAGCAATCTTGTTGCTCGTGCATAAATCAAGAAGGAGAAATTAATCAAGGTATGTGTTTTTTAGTTTGAACCTTCCATGCATGATCTTGAACTCCATGCAAGCATGTGAACCCTCCATATGAGAAGGATGTTAATCCTTTTCCGAAATCTTTCCCATAAGATGGCACAAACACTTTATTGGACAATCTTGCCCCACACCTAGCTATGGATTCATTTGGATTCCTTTTGATTTTACAAACATCACCATAACCTATAATCTCCATTCCTTCTTATTTAGATACCAATGCCCAAGTGTGATTGGGCTCTAAATCTTTGAACTCTTCCTCCTTAGCTTCTTTCTACTCCTTTATACCTTTGGCTTCTTCATATGTAGTAGGCTCCTTATCTTGAATCACATTAGTCATATATACATGATGTTGTGAAATGAATTTACCATAGCTAAGTGTTAAGACTAGATACCTTACTCTTATGGACTTCGACTCTCCATCCTTTGGAGCAATGAGTCTTATTTTCCTTATAAATTTGACACCTTTCATATAGCTCATATGTCAATTGTGTGAGCGTTATTGTTTTGAATCCAATTTCTCTACTTATCAAACCCCACAAGCTTAGCTTTACCTCTATTGTTTGAATGAGCTTGATGGATTCATGAAGCTCATTTACTCCAATGAGAAGTCATACTTGAACCTTCATCAAAAGACTTGGAGCACTTAGCTCCATGATCTCTTCAAACTCTCCTCCTATCTACTTTCTACTTCTTCAATATATTCTTCCTACAACGTAGCTTATGGAATGTATGAGAACTTAATTTCATCAAATGCTACATCATTAGATACCTTCAATTCCTTTGAGTCACAATTATAACACCTATACACTTCTTCTTCCAAAAGGAAGCAATTAGGATACAACTTTCTGGCATAGCATGAAGCTCACATCTGACCTCTTCTGGACATAGCACAGACATCCAAAGACCTTCATTCAAGAAAGATCTGATTCACTTCAGTTCCAAGCTTCCGTTAGTGTCATGAAATGCACTCGAGAGGTTGGATATTTATTCATAACAATAATTGTAGTAGAAACAACATCTGTGCAAAAGAATAGAGGAACGTTCATTTCATTAAGCATTCTCATAGCTTAATGAAATAATGTGTATATGCATGTATGTCTATGTGTCCATATATACATATATACACACATACATACATATACATACCTATATATATATATATATATATATATATATATATATATATATATATATATATATATATATATATATATATATATATATATATATATATATATATGTGTGTGTGTGTGTGTGTGTGTGTATGTAGTAAGAAATGAGAATGATGGGCCTGTGAATCGCCTCACAACTGATATATAGGCCTTGTGTACTCACCATCTCTTGTCCTCATGTGGTCTCTCTATTCATCTAGCCATCATGAATAGGAAATGAATCTACAAGACTCTTGGATCTCGAATTTGGCTATTCCCCAAGCAACGAATCTATAGTTCCTCGAGGCATGTATATCTATGAAATATAACACACTTGCCTCTTCTAAAGATCATTTTTCTTAATGATATAGGAGCTACAAACTTGTGGTTCCAACTTATAAGAGTAGAGTGTACTGGGTCTCTGAAATACTAGATCCTAAAAAAAAAGACCACTAGTATCTATGATTACTATCTAGCATTTTCACCCAGAATATAGTAGTCATTTTTTGGGCATACTCTAGGAATCTCTTAGAGTCCCAATGAGTCCATATGTGTATAGAATTAAGTACTCAAAATATCCTCAAAGTGCTTATGCCTCAACCTTGACCATGTTTGTGACCACTTATCACTTGTAGAGACCTTGGCAACATGGCTTTATCTCCACAAAATGCTAGAGTAAAGAAAATTGCTTGATTTACTAGAGTAAGGAATAATATTATGCTTATCTAAAACTATGAGCCATATGTGGAGCTTCCATAAAGTAGTTCACTAACTAATTGATTACAAAGCTAAAAATAGTAAAAGAAGTGTACTAGATATTTCGTAGAAAATCTGATTATTCTCCAAATCTTTGAGGGAAATTAATAATAAAAAATCATGAAAGAATCTTTTTTTGAAACTATACATTACTCAAAAATCATGGAAACCTTTTCCAAATAGTGTTTAAACTATGAAGTGAAGTAAATGAGCTTGATTTACTCACTATAATGAAATGAAACTACATCCAAAGTATGCAGTGAAGTAAATGTGTTTGATTTCCTATCTTGATACAAACTATGGATCCAACATCTCAATCTCTCAATCCCAATGTGTGATGATCCAAACTATGGGAAAAAAATATTATATACAATGTGAATAGTGATTCATTCTTTGGAACTAAGTCTCTCGTATCAAGTGAAAATGTGCTGAGAAAATATAGCAAATTGCCAGTGCCTTCTCAATAATAAAATGAAGCTTGTCCCAAGTGGACAATATTTACTTTACATCTGACCATCACTTTGATGTACTCATTTCAAACTAGGAAGGAGATGTATCTAACAAAGCACTTTTAAAAAATCTATAAATCATAATATAGCACTCCTAGAGTTAATGAAGAATCAACATGTGAGTGTACAAAATACACTGAAAAAATGATAATTAGAAGTGTGCACACTCATAGCCCACTAGGCTAAGCATCTAGGTCACCTCATATATAATATTTATGAATGGTACTACTTGACCTCAGGCATATTTGATGAAGTAGTATGTACTCTATGAACTACTTATTAATACAATTACCAATTCAAAGATTCTTCTGTGTAGACTTTACCTTTTCGTTTCTATGCAAGTTTCCTTGTTTTTCATCACACATAGAGTGACTCCCTCACTTGCCCCTCTGTTATCTAATACTGTGAAGACCATATGAATGAATTCCAAACATAAAAGATAAATTTATAATAACCTCTCTCTTAATCTCCTTTATCCTACAGCTAGTTAGAATACAAAATTTGACATCCCATACCACTTGATTTTATATCCCACCTAGATGTGTATATGAGAATTGAACTTTAACACTTTTCTCAACATGAGAAAAATAATCAAGCCAATACTCAAAATCATAACTTACAAATATGAAATCAATCATGAACTTTTATTTTCATGCATTTTTGTAATGTTACTCAATTGCATAAGAACAAAAGGATATGCAAATATCATGAATTATGATGGAAAAAGTGATCAAATGAATCAACTTGGAGAAATCATTTTGGTGTAGAGATATGATAAGAGTGCATGAACCTTCCAACTTATACTAAATCTGAGTGATATGCACAACAATCATGCTCGATTGTTATCCCGATCACACCTTGAGACATCTATTAGCTTGAAAAAACATATCGAAGCATACATACTATCTTGTGACATATAATAAAAGGTAACTCATTCATGCTTTATTCTAGAAGATAGGGTAACAAAGGATGTGAGTCTTATAATTGTGTCATATTCTCAAAACCCATAGAAAAACTTAAAATTCCAATACGAAGAAAAAACTGATATATATAGTCATCCAAAGCTCAAAATATAAGGATCATTAATTCCAGATTTATTTATAATTGAGGATGTTATGTTTATTTTCTAAAAGCGCATCCTATATATCATTCAAATATCATTTCTTTTCTTTCCCAATATATTGTTTTTTTTTAATGTCATCTAATGTAATAAACTAGCCTCTCTAAAGAGCAACATTATCCTACATCCTAAGTGAAAGAAATTTTGTTTTAAAACACAATTATTCTTAACACTAAGGGAAATATATTTCATTGTTTAAAATGAATATAGCAAGACTATACAAACTAAGAATATGAAGATGCTTCACGTATGTATATATAAACATCTAGGAGCTAAGTTCTATGATTGAATCACCGCAAGACTATACAACTAAGAATATGTAGTCTTGTTTGTTCAACCATACTAAATACTTCACGTATGTATATATAAACATCTAGGAGCTAATTTCTATGATTGAATCCTTTAGCGAACTCTTACCAATGTATGTACAAGAAAAACAAATATACGTAATACTAAGGTAAGTATCTTTTATATATATATATATATATATATATGTGTGTGTGTGTGTGTGTGTATGTATGCATGTATGCATGTATGAATGTATGTATGTATACTTATGTGTATGTGTATGTGTATGTGTATGTATATATATATGTGTTTGTGTATACATGTGTGTGTGGTTTCATATGATTAATGTTAATAGATTTACAGTTCGTTGGGAAACATTGCTTATTAATGAAGGGGCTTTATTTCATTCATTCGTAAAGAAATATGTAACCTGTTTGATAGTCATTCGATTCTAGAAACATTAAAAATCAATTTATAAGATGGGTCTTTCATTAGAAGCTATAAAAAGAATGTTTCCCTAGAGCTTGAAAATTCTATATTTTTAGAGTTTAATGACAATCAACTTCAATATTTCTGACACAATCATAAAGCTTCTTCCCTATTGATTTTCCTTGGAATCATTTATGCACCAAAATCACATATAGGATGAAACCACTAACGAGAATCGTATAGCTAGGATAACCTACACGATGTTTTAGGAAATTATAATTACACTAAAGAAAGCTATTTATATAATGAAATAATTTATATAAAGGTATTCATATGCAAGTGCGAAGTAGGATTACGCTACGTAATTTCTAAACACTCCTAGTATACAATTGAAAACAATTTGACGATGAATACTATAATAATGGAAAATTTAACTTTATGAGATTATGTTGTATAGGGGGAAGGTAAAATATTAAAAACAACTACCGCTTAGTTATGCTTAGACATCAACAATTGATCATTTGACAAACACTTTACCTTTATATCTTATGTCACACCATTTCCTTTCCTAAACTCTTATTGCTAATGTAAGAACCATTAAACTCATATATATAATAAAAGGAATAGACATAACTCACATGTCAGGATTTCATTTCAGCTCGATACCTAAAACTTTATCTATTGAATGTATAATTAAACAAATTATGGGAATTTACGATGTACAATGGACGAAAAGACCATGCAATTAATATATGGACTTCAATTCCTTTTTAATGATAAATCAAATATACAATGTTAGCAGAGAAAGTCCTCCATTATTCATATTTTTCCCAAGTGATTATGAGAGTGAATAGAGGTTTCTGATGCCATAATTACTATAAATTGCATATTGTTAGCTCATCAAGGCTATGGTGCTATGGTGCCTCTATCACCATCATCGTCATTGTCTTCACAGTCCACAGACAAGAGAGAGAGGGAGAGAAATCGAGGTAAGTCCACACTCAAGTGGTTGTGAACATAGGAGCATTTCTTCATATTACTTTTTGTGTGTGTGTGTGTATACATATGTTTGTGTGGTTTCATATGATTAATGTTAATAGATTTATAGTTAGTTCGGAGAACATTGCCTATTAATGTAGGGGCTTTATTTCATTCATTCGTAAAGAAATATGTAACCTGCTTGATAGTCATTTGATTCCAGAAACATTAAAGATCAATTTATAAGATGGGTCTTTCATTAGAAGCTATCAAAAGAATGTTTCCCTATAGCTTGGAAATTCTACATTTTTTGAGTTTAATGACAATCAACTTCAATATTTTTGACACAATCATAAAGCTTCTTCCCTATTATTTTTCTTGGAATCATTTAAGCACTGAAATCACATATAGGATGAAACCACTAACGAGAATCATATAGCTAGGATAACCTACATGATGTTTTAGGAAATTAGAATTACACTAAAGAAAGCTATTTATATAATGAAGTGTGTATGAATGCCTATGTTGTGACCATAGGAGTAATTATGCAAAGGTGTACTTTCCTTCTTCATGTGCAAATCATATCATTCAATGGGTCCATACAATTTATATAAAGGTATTCATACGCAAGTGCAAAGTAGGATCACACTACGTAATTTTTAAACACTTTCTAAACACTTGTAGTATGCAATTGAAAACAATTTGACAATGAATACTTTAATAATAAAAAATTTAACTTATGAGATTATGTTGTATAGGGGGAAGGTAAAATATTGAAAACAACTACCCCTTAGTTATGCTTAGAGATCAGCAATTGATCATTTGACGTACACTTTGCCTTTATATCTTATGTCACACCATTTTCTTTCCTAAACTCTTATTGCTAATTTAAGAACCATTAAACTCACATATATAAAAGGAACTGACATAACTCACATGTCACCCTTTCATTTCAGTTCGATACCTAAGACTTTATCCATTGATAGTGTAATAAAACAAATTATGGGAAGATGTACAATGGACAAAAAGACCATGCAATTAATATATAGACTTGAATTCCTTTTTAATCATAAATCAAATATACACTAGTGTTAACAGAGAAAGTCCTACATTATTCATATTTTTACCAGGTGATTAAGAGAGTGACTAGAGATTTCGGATGCCATAATTATTATAAATTGCACCTTGCTAGCTCATCAAGGCTATGGCGCTATGGTGCCTCTATCACCATCATCGTCATCGCCTTCACAGTCCAGAGACAAGAGAGAGAGGGAGAGAAATCCAGATAAGTCTGCGCTCAAGTGTTTGTGAACACACGAGCATTTCTTTATACATAAGCTTGCCACATCATGAAATCTCCCTCTCAAGCTCAAAATGAGCTTGAATACAAAATGGAGAAATTACATATTTCCATACAAGATGAAATCAACATGAAATGAAATCTAGATATAAACTAAAGCTTTCTAACTCCTAAGGCTTCTCTGAAGTAGATGAACTTTTCTTTGGGAAGAGCTTTGATGAAGATATCCGCCACTTGTTCTCTAGTGTTGATGTGAATCAACTCCACTTCTCCTTTGATGACTTTCTCATGAACAAAGTGATAATGAACTTTGATATGCTTCGATCTTGCATCATAAACTTGATTCTTTGATAACATAATGTTGCTCACATTATCACAATAGATGACCATCTTTCCATCAATGTAGACTCTCATGTATTCAAGTAGGTGCTTAATCCATGTTGCTTCACAAATGGCTTGCATAATGCCTCTATATTCAGCTTTGGTACTTGACAAGACAATAGTTGCTTGCTTCGTGTTACTCCATGAAATCATTGCACTTCCAAGTGAGAACAAAAATCCATTAGTTGACCTTCGATCTATGATATTTCCTGCCCAATCTGCATCTGTGTATGCATATATACATGGCTGAATGTTTCCCTCATAAAACAAGCCAAAGTTGCATGTTCCATTCACATATTGCAATATGCATCTCACTGCATCAAATGTACACTACATGGTTTATGCATAAATTGACTCACCAATCCATCTATAAAATTCAAATCCATTTTTGTCATTGTTACATAAATCAAGCTTCCAACCATCTTCCTATACACATTTGCATCATGCAAGGATTTCCATCATCCATAAGCTTAGCATTAGCATCAAGTGGTGTATCAATAGTTTTGCAAGCATCCATACCAAATCTCTCAAGTATTTGCAACATATAATTGCATTGTATCATCCAAATTCCCTTTTGCATTGAAATTCCTTCAATTCCCAAAAAAATATTTCAGCTCTCCCAAATCTGACATGAGAAATTCAGATTTGAGCTACTTTTGTAAATAATCAATCCTCTTCTCTTCATTGCCAGTAATGATCAAATCATCGATATAAATCACTAATAGAATCATTTCGCTTCCTTGATTCCATAAAAATAGTGAATAATGAGCCTTTTATTGCATAAATGTAAGATTCAATAACTTCTTAGTGAATCATTCATACCATGCTCTTGGTGCTTGTTTCAAACCATAAAGAGATTTTTTTAACTTGCATACATAGTCAGGATAGTTGGGATGCACATAACCTTCTGGTTGCTGCATATAGACTTCCTCATGCAATTTTCCATTCAATAATGCATTCTTAATATCCATTTGATACAATTTCCAATTGTTCATAGCAGCCCATGCAAGTACACTTCTCACCGATGTGATTTTGACCACTAGACTAAATGTCTCATCATAATCCAATCCATATACCTGTGCATATCTTTTTGCAACAAGATATGCTTTAAATCTCTTCACTGAACAATCACTTTTGCACTTCACTTTGTACACCCATTTGCATCCAATCCATGTATCATTCTTCTTCAATGCATTCATCTCATCATGCATTGCTTTGCACCAATCTTCACTTTGTGAAGCATCATGAAAATTCTTTGGCTCATCATGCTTGATTCTCTCTGTCATGTATGTATAATGAAGCTTCATAGACTTATTGTATAGATTGACTATGTCCACAAGATGCCTTACTCTCATAGATCATCTCACATGTGTTTCTTCATGATCTCGAATATGTCTCTTTCCTTGCATGTGGAGGAACATATTTATCCTTCTTATTTTTCAACATTCGAGGTGTAATTATCTCATCATTAATATCCAAATCAGACATGTACTCTTTCATCTTCTCCTTCCCTTATTCCTTTCTGCTTGCATAGTCTTTTGCATTTTCACTCCATGATGTTTCAAGTATAAGAAACTCATAGGAAGCATAATTGTGGCTTTCTTCATGATCAAAATATCTACAACTTGTTTTTGACTAATCATGAATAATATGCATAGAATCATCCATATCATTCTCTATCACATCCATGTCTTTGGATGCATATCATGATGCATTTTCATAAAATATAATGTCTCTACTCACTATACATTCTTTTTTTATGGGGTTATAGCATCTATATCCTTCATTCTCTTGTGAGTATCCAGCATATATAAATTTTTCAAATTTAGCCTCAAACTTATGTCTCAACTGACCATGCACCTCTGCATAACAAATACTTCCAAAAACTCATAGATAGCTCACATTTGACTTAAGCTTGCATAGCCTCTCATAAGGAGTCAAATCATGAGCCATTCTTGTTGGAGCTCTATTTATGACATGTATGGTTGTATGACAAGCTTCTGCCCAAAATATATATGGCATGCTCTTTTCATTTAACATAGCTCTAGCAACCTCCTCCATCACATGATTCTTGCGTTTTGCAACATCATTTATTGTGGTGTATATCTATAAGACAATTTCCGTTTGATTCCATGGTCACCAAGATATTGATCATATTCCTTTGAAATATGTGCTCCCCTTGAATCTCATCGTAAGCATTTTATGTGGATACCCAATTGCTTCTTAACCATGTTCTTGAATTTCACAAAGCATTTAAAAACTTCACTTTTATGATTCAAAAAATTTATCCATGTGTATCAGCCAGAATTGTCAGTGAATGTGAAAAAATAGAGTGAGCCACCAGTTGATTTAGTTTTGGCAAGTTCAACCAGATCACTATGGATCGGTTCTAGAGGTCTTTTTCTATGCATTTATCTTCTTGGAGACTTCATATGTTGATGTTTTCCAAACGTGCATTATTCACATATCCTCTCAAAATTTAAATAACTAAATCTTGGTAGCTTATGCACGAACATTTGCTTCTCCATAGAATTTAATTTCCTCAAGTTCATATGACCAATTCTTTTATGCCACAATTCAGATATATCTCAGTGTTCATTGTTCTTGGCATACATATTCTGATAAAGAGGTGTGCCCATGTTAAATGTGAACAATGTACCCATCTTCTTTTCATGATCAAGCAACTTTCCTCTTTTGCCATACTTGAAATCATGTATAAAATAGCCATGCTTATTGCAGATTACGTCTATATCTTGATCCACAAGCTAACCAATCGAACCTAAATTATTTGTAATGCTAGGCACATGTAAAACATCACTTAGTGTGTTTTGGACACCATTCTTTTGTATTAGTGGTACATTTCGAACGTGGATAATCAAGTGTAAGCTATCATCACCATTTGTCACATACTCTTTAGACTTCAATGGATCTTTAGACTCAAACGAGTCTCCTATGCTTATCATATGATTTGTGCAACCAGAGTCTATGTACCAATTCATATCATTTCTGGGTTTAGACATGCTATTTAACACATGCTCCATTGCAAACACATTATCTCTGCCATAATCTCTATATGAACTTTCGACATAGAAGTTTCCATGTGATGCATAACAGCCTTTACTTCTTCCTCTTTGACTATTCTGCTTATGATAGCAATCTTTTTCAAAATGTCCATACTTATCGCAATGGTAACAGTTTTTAGGTGCCTGTGATCTTCCTCTACCTCTTGATTTTGATCTTCTTCTACCTCTTGGCATATCGATTGTGTTTACATTTCTAGAAGTTGAATAACCATGACTAGAGCCTCTTTCTCTATGCTGAAAGAATGCATGATCTTTTGAGTTGCCACTTCTCGATGCGTTCAAACCAAGCTTTACTTCTTCTATCATACAAAGGATCACTAGCTCGTTGAAATCACGCATAGTGCCTCTTAATCAGATAGAAGTGTCTAAGCTCATGTATTGCGGTTCTAGACCATTCATCATAACTAATACCATATCAATCATACCATATCGTCATCTTCCACCTTGCAATTTATGGAAGCTAAATCATCAGTGATCTTTCTAATTTTTAGCCACATAATCAGTTATGGATCTATCATCATGCCATACACTATGCAATTTTTGCTTTAGGTATCTTCTTCAAGCCTCTGTGGATGTACCAAATATTCAGCTTCTATTGGTGTGCTAGCCTTCATAATATGTGGTACGAGGCTCTTAGAAATACATATCAAAATCCAATGGACAACCTTTCTAGACTTCTCTATCCATCTTTTATAGTCCTTTTGTTGATCTACATCAGGACACTCGTCCTTGCCATTCACTAAACCCCATAGTCGTTTTCCCATCAAGAAATTATCCATCCTATACAACCATATGTGATGATTGTCTTTGGTAAGCTTATCACCGACTATTTGCACAATGCTATCACCCATTCTTGCAAGCTAAGCACTCTTCTATGCTATGGCAATCTTATGGTGAGACCTAAAAAAAATTGAGCAGCATTTCATTTGTATTTCTTGAAATATGCACCAAAAATTGAATGTTTGCAAGTAATCTTAATGGTTTTCCTCTTGTTCTAAGCACTCCTTGCGTTCGTATTCACTTATGTGCTCCTTTATGACCTCTCTAAAAAAATTTCAGCAGAGTTTCCTTTTTCCAAAGTGTATATGATCCAAGACAATTATAATAAATCCACTGCAAAACCCAAACTCTGGGTAAAAGCATCAATAATAGCACATAACATAAACAAATTCTCTTTTATTACCACAATTTCATACGTTCATCTCATGATTGATACACAAGGTCTTTGGACTCTCTTCTATTTGTTTTTCCACCTATATCACCAAGGTATCTCCATGAGACAAGAATAACCTAGTTAAAAACTTCACCACCTCCCTCAGTTTTTGTTTAATTCAAGATTTTCAAAAGGATAATATAACTTCACAAGGCGTGCTAATGGTCTAATTAAGGACCCACAAAATGCATACATTCGTCTCATAGCGTGTAAGCAATGTCAATTTAAGGACCCGCAAGTGCATACATATCGTTGATTGCCACATGCAATAGAAAGGAAAAAAAAATTAAATTTGTACTTGGTCTTATAGTCAACCTCTCACAAATCCAAGAATTCGGTCCTCAATTACTAGATAAATGACCTCCCAAGGAATGACTTCCTTTTTCCTCTCGACATGTTACAACCCACATATTTAACCATCTTTCTTTATCTCTCTGTTCCCTCTATTCAACGACTTTCTTTATCTCTATGTTCCCTCTGTTCAACGATTCGATTTGTAGAATCTGTACCATTGTTCAATGATCAAAATTTATAGCATTTCCCTTTGTTCATATACTGAAGCGATCACTGTGCCAAAAGGCCAACTCTATATTCGCCGTCAATGTACACATGCAAGAAGGGTGGACAATGTGTTCACGCATAGATAGAACGTCTACTCTTTGAAATGAAATTCAATCTATCTTTTCTTGCTCATTGCTCATTTTTGCTCATCTAATCCGGGGCACTATAATAGCCTTTTGGTTAATGCGGCAAGAATCATTTGACTTACCTCGATAATGTTCCTAGCAGTTTCGATAAGGTTGTAGCTACTGCTTAGATGGCTAGCGGGACTACATTTCTATATAAGTGAAAACGAACTATGTCCTTGTTTATTGCTTAAACACATTGGCTGCTCTGTTCAAATATAAAACATTCAATACTACGCGGAAATACTGTATGCATTGCAATGAACGATGTTCTTGTTTTGTAACGTGTTAGCTCTAATCGATAAGACTTGAAGGTTCGGAGTCAGGATATTCTTAATGTGACCCTTCAGTTTGTGGTTCTCGATATAAATTGGACGAAACAATGTCTTCAATTTGTTTTTTTTTTTTTTACTTCTGTAGGTTGTCATGCGATATGATCGGAAATAATCGATTTCTCAATCTTTCTTTCTCTAGTTATAGTTCAGAAAAAATTACAGAGCGCATGGTATCCATTGGATATTTCTTTTAGTTTCCTTAATCTCAAAAACTACGGGAGTATTACAGACTGGCCACTCGGAGAATTCCATTAAACCCATGACATCAATATATACTTGGAAACAAATTATGTTACTTTTTCCTTTTGAAATCGAGTAGAGTTATAGATAGTGATTTAGCATTGTACGCATGGATTCTCACAATCTACGGGTATGCAACAATTGGGTTTGTGGATCAAAGGTCAAGTCTGTAGGATTCCATTTACTTGAATTGATCATTGTTCTGCTGTCAAGTGCTCTATCTCTAAACGAACTGTCTTATTCAGGTTACATGGTAAAGTATAAATTTCAGTTTGGAGCATTATGTGAACTCTACATATTCACACAAAATCTGTGATATGTCAGTATCGTTTAGAGTTTTCCGGAAATAATCAGACTCTTGTACATGACTCTTTGTAATATAAACCTTATCACACATTCCGTAGTGGAAGGTTTCAAGAGCATTACGGCCATTGCACAAGGAGGGCTTTCTGCATTTTCGTGCTCCGTTTGTGGAGTATATATTCCACCAGCATTTATTTCTGCTTGTGTGATTTGCGGCAAGAATTTTACAATGCAGTGGATACACGTTAGCTGACTTGGTTTGAGTTCTTGCCTCTTGGGGGGGGGGGGGGGGTATCAACCTGTGCTGGCCACGGTTGACATGTATGGCTCCTAGACCAGTTTTAACCCAGTTTCCTTGTATGGGTCTTAGCCCAGTTTAAACCCAGTTTCCTTACCGCTTTTTGGCCATCATCATTTTATCGAGTTTAGACAGTGTTAACCCCTGCTTTGTAGGATATTGGGGATCCAAAGGGTACTATGTTCACACTTGTATAGTTGTTCTTTTAATCAATTTGCTCTTTTAATCAATTCAAGCAAGGGAGATTAAGCTTCGGCTGGACTTCCTCTTAAAAAAAGAAGATTTTATAATCCATGACATTTTTTAATAGGGTAGTATGCGTTTGTATAGTAATGTGACGATGTTATGCTAACGGATTGAATGCTTGCATTACATAGCATGGATAAAATCATCAGGCGATATGAGGATCTCCAATCTCAATCCGCGAGTCGAGCTCTCCTACATCAAAGAGAGGTACGATTCCTCATCATGATTGTAATACATTTTCTCGATTTTGATACATACCTTATGTATGTTATCATTAACTTGCGTTCTGGGTTTTTCTCTGTTTTGTTTTGTTATGTTCGTACGAATAAGTTGCATGCTCGAATGGATTGAAAAGATACACAGACTCGGATGCGGGTAGTCTTCTTTCGTGAGTTAATTGCTTGTTATTGCGTGATGTAGCATGTGGTATGTATCTAAGAAATAGCCATCCTCATGCTCATAGACTCATGTTCGACTCCTGGGCATTAGGTGGGTAGAGTAGATTATAATTTATGCACTCGTAAACATGTTTTGTGTTATAGGTTTCCAATGTACCACTTAAATCACAAGTGGTGGGCTATCTCTGCTTGGGATGTACCAATGTTATGTATGGACAATCATCTTGTGAATATTTTTGCCAAAAACGAAAATTGTGACGGATGGTACTCAATCTGATTCATAAGTTTTAAGGATGTGTTCTATGCGAGTTTGAAAGGAGGTAGGAAATAATAGATATCCGACAGTTTGGTGTACTTTTTAATTCTCATATATTTATAATTCTTCTCAAAGCTCTTAGTATTTCTAAAAGTCGATCGTGGTTTATACGGCTATGTCAAAGCTATATTCATGCTTCACTCGACGAGATCTACATGTTTATAAAGCGTAGCTCCTTCCCAGATCGAGTGTATTTGCATCAGTTGGGAAGAACATCTAAACCGTATGATAGTAGACTTTTAATGTAGTCCGGAAAATGAATGATCTAACTTATGTATACTTTTCTCCTAGAATAGAATATGACGTTCAATATATGAGATATTTTCTGTTTCAACATAGTTCTTTGTTTCTCATTGTATGATATGAACCTTTGTCTCAGTACTTTGTATCCTCTCCATATTATGGGTTTTTCTGTAGCTATGAAACTTTGATCTGTTTTCGGAATGTTTTTGGTATACAAAATAGTTGCATAACATCTGTTCACCTAGATTTGACATGCAAATATGATACTCATAACACCATTGCAGAACATTCAAATGTCCACGTAGATTATCATTAAAGTTTCTTTCTATGCCAGCACACTAATACTTCGTATTTGTCTAAAATAAGATGATTTGTCTAAAATAGGATGATCTCAATTGAAATCGGTCAGCTGCATACTCCACAAATTAACACTTTTCGTAGGAAACTAAAATTTTACCAAGTGTTACAAAGTTCTAAGATTCCAACCGGTAGTTAACATTGAAGTGAGGGGTCAGAATCGTTGTTAGATTCTACAAAATGCTCCCCTTGCCATCCTTTTATTCTTGCCTTCCAACAATCCTTGAGCTCAACATGTGCTTTAACAATCAAGTTCTTGAATAAATTTGATTACAATAAATACCCTTTCGAGTATGAGCTTCAAGGATGATCGCTTTAGCTTTTGTATCAGTCACTCTTTCCTGAACTTTTGCACTAAAAAAAACTACTATTTAGTAATAATCTTTGTATGCAGTTCGGAGCTCCTTACTTTCGCTTTATATTCTTCCCTTTTTCCTTGAAAGGTACTAGGATGATAAATCTAGATCTATTCCTTACGTATGGATGTCCATACGTGCTAACAGATTCATCTATCATTTATAAGATGTATAGAGATCAAATCTTTAGAAGAAGAATAAATCTTCCTTGCAACAATTCTTTTTCTCTTGGAAGAACCAATCTGCCCTATGACATCATATGTTGTCTTGAAGAGAAATCTTTTTCTTCTAGTCAAATGAAATGTTCAATCCATAGATGATGAGTGTTTTTCTCCTTGTGCATAGAGGAAGAGTGCTCAAAAGGAATTTATATCCACCATCCATAGCAATGGATCCTCCTTCCCATCCATGTGTTATATATCCAAAAAGCCAGAGATGAATTCCTCATCCGAATCAAATTCCAATATAATCCATCTCGAATGCATTTTTAATAGATAACTAGAATATGGATTCTTTATGAATCCCATTCTTCTTCAAACTAACCATCCTGGTTCGAATAATCCCTTGATCATTGTATATCCTTATGTACTCATACAACTTAGCCTTAGGTACTAAGATAAAATCTTAGGTATTCTCATCATCCTTACTCTTGATCTATTCATGTTCCTTTCATTTCTTTTGTCACATTCTTGTGCTTCTTGAGATCTTCATCTACATCTTTGATGTATTCCTTGATCCACTTATATCTTAGAGTACTCTATAGGGTCTTTACTCTAGGTCATAAAGTTAACGACTATGCCTAGATAATGAACTGGTACTATAGGCACCCATCAATGCTCTTTCATAAAGACCATTGCATGTATCCTCTATAAGTTGTTTCTCAAATGTTTAAATAGTACATGTGTTATCATTTTAGTTAATTGATAAAGTTGTAATAAGCTTTACTTCTTTTGATATCATGTAGTCTCATATGTGAACTTGTGAGACTTTGTTAAAGTAAATAATCTTGCTTTATTCTTAAGACAACCATATATAATTATCATCTTTCCATTATACTTATGCTCGTGCACAATCTATGAGATATATCTTCTCCTTTATACTCTTTAGAGTTTTGAGTTATAATCTATACTAGACTTTACTTTCTATTCAATATTCAAATTTGCAAATGCTTAACTTCCATGAATGTGAATTTTTTCATTTTTTCCTTCATTTGTTCTCGGATCTTATTTATTCTATCATTGGATATCTTGTCCTCTAACTCTCTTGACACAAGTGGACATAAAAATATGATTCATTCCATATTCCCAATAATAATATCTAAAGAGTGTACATAACATATGACCATGTGTGTAGTGCTCTTTTCATGCTTAATGACAAAGACATGTGTCCCTTTGACTATCATGGTGCATCTATGTGAATGGAATCAATACAAAATAGTGAGAATGGAACATGTGTATGTGCACCCACCCATGTTCGTCCCACTAAAGTATGCTTCATCTCTTGCATAAATAAATACACTCGAATGGAGTTTTCCATTATTTCACCCCCTCGGCAATACAAGCAATATGGGAAACATATGCAAGAATATATGTGTACTTATAAATCAATATGGGAAACATATGGAAGAATATATGTGTGCTTATAGATCATGGAATTACAATAATTTTGGGTCAAAATGAAACTAATGTAAACTACAAGTGGAATTAGAAGTTTGCTTCACATTAACCTCTTCTTGCAAATTTCCATTCAAATTATTTCTTTTTATATCCAATTGATGCACTTTACAAGCAAGAAGCAAACCATCAATGAAGGTAATTGGATCAAGGTGGATCTATAAATTGAAAAAGGAAGCCAAATGGTAGTATTAATAGACACAAGGCAAGATTAGTAGCCAAAGGGTTTGCTCAAACCCATGGGATAGACTATGACGATACCTTCGCACCTGTAGCTAAAATGCATATTATTAGAGTACTTGTTAGCATTGTTGCATCTAGCAATTGGAAGCTATACCAATTAGATGTAAAAAATGCATTCCTCAATGGATGGATTTCAGAAGAAGTTTATATGGCACAACCACCAGGTTATGAAGATGCACATCATCCAAATTATGTGTGCAAATTGAAAAAGGCTTTTTATGGTTTGAGGCAAGCTCAAAGAGCTTGGAATCATAGATCATTGGCCTACTTGCAAGATCAAAGACTCAAGGCTAGCAAAGAAAATAAATCCTTATTCATCAAGAACAATGGATCAGAAGTTATTTATCTCTATGTATATGTTGATGACATCATAATCATAGGGAATGACATGAATGGAATCAAACAGCAAAAGATAGGAATGAAGGATGAATTCAAGATCAATGATCTTGGACCACTCACTTACTTTCTTGGACTTGAATGTGTATATACAGATTCGGGTATCTACATCACTCAAAGGAGGTATGTACATGACATGCTTTCTAAGTTTAAAATGGAGACTACTAAGTGTGCAGGTACACCCATGGAGTTGAACCATAAGCTTAGTGCTTATGAAGGAGAACCCATTGAAGACATCACAAGCTATCAAAGGTTGGTAGGAAGTTTGAACTATGCAACCCTCGCTAGGGTGGACATATGCTATAGTGTTAGCATACTCAGCCAATTCATGCACAAGACAAGGAAGCCACATATGGAAGAAGCCAAGAGAGTGCTCAAATACTTGAAGGGTACCATCAATGAAGGGATTTTTTTACTCCTTTACTTCAGATATTGATCCCCAAACTCTACTCAGATTAAGATTGGGCTAGATCAAAGGATAATAGGAAGATTACATCAGGTTATTTGTCTTTTGCACGATCAAATCTCATCTCATGGTCTTCAATCAAGCAACTAACTATTGCGCTATCATCTGCTAAGGCTGAATACAAAGGTTTGGCAAATGCAACACAAGAAGCAATGTGGTTGAAAGGTCTACACTCAGATTTGGGGTTACATACTCTAATACCTCACATCTTTGGTGATAACACTAGCTGACTTCACTTGGCAGCTAATCCAGGCTAGAACAAAGCATATTTAAGCTGATTATCACTATGTAAGAGAAAAGTTTTTGAGCAAGGATATTCAATTATCCTATGTATCTACTAACTTCGAATGTGCACACATGTTGACTAAGCCATTGGATGGTATCAAGCTAAGCAGGTTCAAAGGATGATTGGTTTCCTAGAACTCAAGGAAGAATGAAGACTCAAGCATGCTAGACTTGAGGGGGAGCTGTAGGTGCTTTTTTTATCCAAACCTAATGCTTGATCATTCATCACTTTCTTATGTATACTCTCAGTGAGAGA
>CM035410.1:58177485-58197485 GCA_020310875.1 Ceratopteris richardii | reverse complement strand
CTGATGGTAGTTCTTTTACCTCATATGCTTTATTTGTGCCAGGGATCAAGAAGAATCTGTTATCAGTTTCTGCATTAGCCAAGATTGGCTTGGTTGTGAAATTTGTTGATGACAAATGTACAGTTCATGATCTGTCAAATGGAGATGTTATTATTGCTTCTGGCATTTTATGTCGTGGGCTATATAAGCTCATAGACTATGAAAGATCTGTGAATGATTCGGCATGTGGAGTTCATGATTCTCAGGCTATCTCAGATGCAAAGCTTTGGCATGCATGCTTTGGTCATCTGAATTTTGCTAGTTTGTTATGCCTGCAGAAATCTGATATGGTGTCTTCTTTGCCCAAGCTTGAGGCACCTGGAAAACATGTATGTGAAGGCTGTATTTTGGGCAAAATGCAGCATTCCTACTTTCCAAAAGATGGTTCTCGAGCTACGCAGAAATTGCAGCTTGTACATAGTGATGTCTGTGGTCCTATGCAGACACCTTCTTTTGGAAACTATCTTTCCTTCGTGACTTTCATTGATGACTTTTCCAGGCATGCATGGGTATATCCATTGAAGGCAAAGTCCGAAGTTTTTTTGTGCTTCAAATAGTTTTTGGTTTTGGCTGAAAATCTGTCAGCATGTAAAATGGGCACCCTCCGTTCTGATCGAGGGGGGGAATATATGTCTTCTGATTTTAATGCATTTCTGGCTGAACGTGGGATAAAACACGAGTGTACAGTGCCGTATACACCTCAACAGAATGGAGTTGCTGAACGGACGAACATGTCACTGATGGAGATGGCGAGGTGTATGGTCAAGAGTCAGGCTTTACCACATAGTTTTTGGCTTGAGGCTGTCATGTGTGCAGCATATGTACTTAATAGGTGTCCCACTAAAGCGCTACAGTCTATCACTCCATATGAGGCTTGGCATGATCGCAAGCCATCTGTTGCTCATCTGCACGTTTTTGGTTGTTTGGCATATGCACTAGTGCCTGAACAACATCGCAGAAAATTGGATGATAAGGCAGTTAAATGTATTTTTGTTGGGTACAGTTCTGAAAGTAAAGGCTATCCTCTGTATCATCCATAGACTAAATGCATTCTGGTTAGCCGTGATGTTGTCTTTGTGGAAGATGCTATTCAACCATTGCTTTCATGTACTAAGGAGACATCTGTTAGCTCTAAAGACATGTATGATACTTTGATGCCTCTTTTTACAGGTGGACAGTCTAGTGCTGGTCCTAATGAGGCAACTTCTCAGCCTTTGCAGGTTTCATATGATGATGTAGATTATTCCATTTTTGATGCAGATTTACATGATGCACTTGTTGATGAGAGAGCCAATATTGAGCAGGCAAAAACTATGCCAAAATGGATGGTGCAGACTTTGTGTGACAACAAATTAGATGCACCTTTGTCATATCGTACTCGTTCAGGCTCTCATAGTACCTCCTTTGCATCAGATTGCTATGCTATGGCTCCGTCTAGCCTCTGTGATGAGAATGAGCCTGTTTCTTTTGATGAAGCACAGAATTCAGAAAATTGGATGGCTGCTATGCAATCTGAATATGATGCTATAATGAAGAATGGTACATGGTCTTTATGTGACTTGCCTCCTGGCAAGAAGGCCATTGGCACTAAGTGGGTACACAAGCTGAAGCGTAAACCTGATGGTACAGTTGATAGGTATAAAGCTAGGCTTGTTGAAAAGGGTCATGCGCAGGAAAGAGGCATTGATTTTGATGAGACCTTTGCACCTACATGCCGTATGACTACTGTTCGGAGCATTTGTGCACTTGCAGCCCATCATGGTTGGAATGTACATCAGTTGGACATTAAAACAACATTTCTGAATGGTGACTTGCATGAAGAAGTATATGTTTTTCAGCCCCGTGGCTTTGTGCAGAAAGGGCATGAAAACCAGGTGTGCAGGTTAAAGAAGGCGTTATATGGTTTAAAGCAAGCACCACGTGCTTGGGATGAGAAGATACATGCCTATCTGATTGCACATGGTTTTGAGAATAGTCCAACTGAAAGCACCTTATATGTTAAGCGTGCTAATGATGTGCTTCTGATCATTGTTGTCTATGTTGATGACATGCTGCTCATTGGTCCTATTGAGAAGCATATTGCTGATTTTAAGGCTGATTTGCATGCCTCATTTGAGATGTCTGATTTGGGGCATTTGCATCACTATTTGGGCATTCAATTTATGCAAGTTGATGGTGGAATGGCTTTGTGTCAAACGAAATATATTGACACATTATTGCAGCGTTTTGGCCTTGAAGACTGTAAGCCTATTGCCACTCCTATGGAGACAGGTTTACGATTGAGTCTTCATGATGTTGGAGATGCATTTGATATTGTTCTCTATCAGCAGGCTGTTGGATGCTTGATTTACTTATGCATTACTCGGCCAGATATTCAGTTTGCTGTCTCACAGATGAGCAGGTTTATGCATTGCCCAGGAGTCACGCATTGGAAGGCGGTTAAGCGCATCTTTCGCTACTTGAGTGGTACTCGACTACTTGGGTTGTTTTATCCAAAGGGGGGATCACTACCGCCAGATTTGCATGCTTTTTCTGACTCAGATTGGGCTGGTTGCTATGACACTTGTGTGTCCACCAATGGTTTTTGCTTCATGCTTGGTAGCTCATGTATATCTTGGTTGAGCAAGAAGCAGCCTACTGTGGCCACTTCTAGTTGTGAGGCTGAGTATAGGGAAGCTTTCACAGCGACTGTTGAGTGTGTGTGGCTCAGACGCCTTATGGCTGATTTGGGTGTTGGCCAGTCTTCTGCCACCACCATCTTCACTGACAGTCAGAGCGCATTGGTAGTTGCGAGGAACCCTGTGTTCCATGCTCTTATGAATAGTCATCAACATAGACAACAATGATCAAAAGCTCATCATGTGCATGCTTAACATATAAGGTGCTCTTAGTTGGATTGTTCTTAAAACCATGTGCAATCAAGCAGGCATGTATGTTTTCATATAAAGCACGTGGTGCTTTCTTCAAACCACATAATATCTTTTTCAACCCCCACAAATTGTTTTCATGCACTATGCACAAAACCATGGGGGTGAAAAACATAGACTTCTTCGTGCATGTCACTATTCAAAAATGTAGTTTTAATGTCTCATTGATGTAGATCCAACCATGATGAGTTGCAAGTGCGCACATGCTACAAATAGTAGTCATTCTGCATGTAGGAGCAAAGGTCTCATCAAAATCAATGCCTCTTTCTTGAGCATAACCTTTTGTAACAAGCCTAGCCTTATAAAAGTCATAATAGCATCATATTTTGATTGCATAGCAGCCATCCAATTTTTTGAATTTTGTGCTTCATCAAACAAAATAGGATCATTCTCATCACAAAAACTAGAAGCAACCATAACATAAAAGTGTGATGTAGAAGAATCACTATGAGATCTTGAATGAGTATGATATGATAAAGGTGGATCTAATTTGCTATCTCGCAAAGTTTGCACTAGCTATTTAGGCATAGTTTTTGCCTCCTCTATATTAGACCTCTTATCAAGTGCAATGTAAATCTGCATAAAAAATGGAATGATCTACATCATCATGGGGAAGCTACAAAGGTTGAGAAATTGCCTCATTTGGACCAACACTCAACTTTCTGCTTGTAAAACGAGGAAGCAAAGTGTCATACATATCCTTGGAGCTAATTGATGTCTTCTTAGTACATGAAAGTAATGGCTGAATTGCATCTTCCACAAAAACAATAGCACGGATAACAAAAATGTGTTTAGTCTATGGATGATACAAATGATAGTCTTTGCTTTCAGAAGTGTACCCAACCAAAATACATTTCATAGCTTTATCATCTAATTTCTTGTGTTGTTGTTTAGGCACTAATGCATATGCCAACAACCAAAGACATGCAAGTGAGTAGCTTACGACCATGCTAAGCCTCATATGAAGTGATAGACTACAATGCTTTAGTGGGATACATGTTAAGTACATGTGTTGCACACATAACAACCTTAAGCTAGAAACTATGTGGTAAATCTTGACTCTTGATCATATACCTAGCCATCTCCATGAGTGAACTGTTCTTCCTTTCTTCAACTCCATTCTGTTGAGGTGTATATGGCATTGTACATTGATGTTTTATCCTATGTTCAACCAAAAATATATTAAAATCAGAAAACATATAATCCCCCCTCGATCAGAATGGAGGGTGCTCATTTTACATGCTAACAAAATTTTAGCAAAAACTAGGAATTGTTTGAAGCACATAAACACGCCGCACTTTTTTTCCAATGGATATATCCATGCATGCCTCCAAAACTCATCAATGAAAGTCATGAGGTAAAGGTAGTTTCCAAAACAAGGTGTTTGCATAGGACCACAAACATCACTATTAACAAGCTTTAATTTTTTTGTATCTCGTACTAAACCATCTTTTGGGAAGGAGCAATGCTATATTTCTCCCAAAATATAGTCTTCACATACATGTTTACCAAGTGCCTCAAGTTTGGGCGAAGAGGACACCATTTAAGATTTCTATATGTGTAGCAAACTAACAAAATCTAGATGACCAAAGCATGCATGCCAACCAAAGATTCTTGAATTGCACATGCTAAATCATTCACACATATTGCATGATCTATGAGCTTATAGAGTCCACGAGATAAAATGCCAAAAGCAATAATGACATTGCCATTTGATAGATCATGAACTGTACATCTGTCATCAATAAATATCACAACCAAGCTGATCTAGGCTAATGTGAAAAGTGATTATAAATTTTCTTCATCCCTAGCACAAATAAAGCATCTGACAATGTAAAAGGACTACCATCAACAAGAGTCAGAATGATCTTACCAACTCCCATGAGAGGATAAGAAGAGTTTTTGGCACATGTGTCAATATTCCCTGTAGGAAAAGGCTTAAGTGAAGTGAAGAAAGTGCACTGTGAGGTAATATGTTTGGTTGCCCCACTATCGAAGTAGCAAACATCTAAGTCTTTCGCAGACATACATTGTTCATGACAAGATAATTCATAACTACAAACAACAGTAAATGCCCATTCTTTATTCTGCACAAGATTTATTGACTCTAATTTGGGTGTAGAGGCCTCTGCTACAACCATTCCAACCTCTTTTTTCTTTGCCTCTTTGGGAGCGAGTTTTGGATAACTCTTTATGACATGATAATTTCCTTTATAGTATTTGCAAAACAATTTTTGCTTTTCTATTTTCTTATCATCTTTGTCATTCTTCTTTGATTATACAAAATCAACTAATTTTTGCTTACTAGTAGATGAGCTCCATTTATCTTTGCCCTTCTCACTAGCCAAGAAAGCTTGATCTACAACACACATAATGGACCTCTTCGACTTGGATTGATCTTCGTGCAATAGAAGAGAGACTAAATCCTCAAATCTTAAGGCATTTGGATTGAGTTTCATTATCAATCGAATAGTAGAAGCAAACTCTAACATAAATTTGGAAGACTTCAGAATAGTCTGCACAAGTGAACTCTGTGGTAAGACTTCATCACCAAAAATCAACAGCTCCTTTAAATCTTTGATATTTCTCAAAACATTTTTCATGGAATCTCCTTCATTCATGTGCTTACTCTGTAATGTTTTTTAGAGGTAAGCAACATGAGCCTCATTCCTTGTCTTGTATAAAGTGGTAAGTATATCCTAAGCATCCTTCGCTATTTTGCAAGAGGGAATGTGAGGAATAATGGCATGTTTGACACACAACGCTATCAATGCATGTGCATGAGCATCTCTAGCATTACTTGGTAGTAGATGCAACACAAACCACATCGTGAATAGGAACCTGAAGGACATCATCTTCAATGCCATCTGCATCACCTTTAGTAACTGTATTTGCAGTTGTAGTAAGATGTTTTTCAACACCCTACATAATATTCCATAGTCCTTTTGCAACCAATAGATGAACCATCATATATGCCCATAATGGGTAATTAGTAGCATCCAACTTATCCTCAATAGCCAATGTATGGAATACATCACTACTTTTAGCCATGGCCACTGAGTAAAATACCTTGATGCAAAAAAATGATTCTATCTCAAAAAGTTGATGAGAATTACCGGATTGCCTTTTGCTAAACCTTAGCAGACTTCGAGATGGTTAAAGTGGCGAACCAAAACTTGTATATGTGTTTGGGAAAAAAAGATAAAATTAGCTTCATAAGTACTAGCATAGTGTGTTCGGAGTCCGAAACGAGCTCAGATCGCCTTGAGTATGCTCACTTATTTTCATGTGATTCTAAGACTGTGCAGGGAGGGGTGTCAACAATGCCCTAGATGAAGCAGAGACGTGCTCTGATACCAATTGTTGGATTTTGAGGTGTGCGGAAGCATGGAAACAACACAAGGAGTAAGAAGAAGCTTGGAGCATAACAAACAATATTGAATGTATTACCAAGAGAATGTACAAAGATAAGTAACTTGTTAGGGCTATAATCCTATATACAAGCCAGGGGAGAAAAACCTCCTAAAGAGGGAAAAAGGTTCTGTGGTCATCATAGTGTGTTCACACACATTCCTACCAAAATATATGAACAAGAAATGTTAGGAAAACTTTTAGATGTGATTTACTAATCACATTTGAACTATGTACACACATATAGTAAAAATGAGATTAAAAATCACATATAACTTCATTTTAAGTTATTTTAGAGTCCATTGAGAAGTCTACCTTCTTGAAAAACACTTTCTACGTTATTCTTTGTACAAGTCAAACACTCTTATCTTTGCATATCTCTATTTATTCACTAGCTAAACCTAGTTTGTTCCGTTATGTTGAATTTGTTGACCATCACTAATCTATTTCCATCCTTATTTGATTGATTAGAGAGGTAATCAATTCGACCAAATTATTGCGAATTCTTAATTTCCTTCTCTATAAATTTTGAGCCATAGAGCTTACATTGTCGGGATGTGTATCAAAGTCACTTGAGAGACTATTTATTCTATCATGACTTACATGTTTTCATTAGTCAACTTATTGTATTTTGATTGAATAAAATATTCTTTGAAAGATTTTATAGACTCATGCTTTTTGGAAGGTTTCAATATAGGTATTTGAGAGGAACAAGGAAATCATCGAGTGATTTTGAACTACATCAAGGTCCAAGAAAAAGCCTATCATCTTGTAGTTGCAAGTAGGAAATATTCTCCAATAAAAACTCCATTTACTATAAATACGTTCTTATAACTTCATGAAAGAGACTCAATAAAGACACAAAAAGATTACAATAAAATAAGAATCATTCTCATACATCAAGTTTTCCTAAATTCTCCCTCTACGTCATGTTATATATGCTTAATGCCTCATCCGCATGAAGCACCACCATTGATCCATAATAGTCCATTTTTTACGGCCCCATTATGAGGAGAGACCATTTGAGAGCTGCGGATATTGGTAGGTACTTGACTGAGGTCAAAATGAAGCTGAGATTCAAATTTCAATTGAATTTGGTTTAGATGATGTTTGTGAGCCCAAGATATTTGTTAGCTAAGAAACAAAATCTAGGTGTTTTAGGATGGTCTTTTGAGGCTAAAAGCATATCCCTAAGATGTTACTTCATGTGCGGGAGAGGGAAGACAAAGGCCCACACTTAGGTAGGGGCTGGTCCACCCCTAAGGGATGGTGATAAGGCCAAGGGATGGGGCAAAAGCAATAAAGATTAAGTTTGTGAACATATAAAAATACTTCTTGGTTTTGGGTTTACATCACATCACTAAAGTGCCACATTTGACCATAGACTAGTGGCACTAGTGTTTGTGATCTTTTCATGTAGTGTTCATGTGGAAGGCCATCTAAGATCCGATTGTGGGAGCACATGGGTGGTTCATGACATTGCTAGATCTTGTTCATCGTAAAATGATTTTTGATTCCTTGCCTTCTTTTTAGCCAACTTGATTTTTATCTAGATTCTAGTGTACCATGTGATGTCATAGTTTCGCTCATGTATCAAAGCCCAAGAGCTTTGAAGGTCCGCTAGCAAAGACAGAGGCCATGCAATAACAATAAAATTCTATCTATGGCATCTTCAAGTGAGTTAATAATAGACTCAGGTAGTGCAAGTTCTATAGGAAATGTATCTACAAATGTATCTGCAATGGGATCTAAAAATGTATCTACAATAGGACCAAAAACATTTCCAATTCCACCAACGTTTGTTGAAAGAAAAGTTTATATTGGAAACCATACATTGTGCAAGTTTAATCTAATAAAGTTCTTGGATTCTTATAAGATTCTAGAGATGGTTTTGGGTATTGATCTTTGATGAAGTGGAAGTGCTCATCCCCAAAATTATAGAGTGGTTCCTCTAGATGTAAAAGCCTTATTGGCATGGAAACACAAAATGATAGATGCACAAATATGCATTCATTACTAATTGGACTCAAAATGTTCTCACTTTCATAGAACATATTTCTAAAGCTTTTGAGAAAATATTGAGGAATTCGATTCAGATATGGAATCAAGTGAGGATACAAAACTTGGAAAACCAACTCTTCTACTAAGAGTTTCACTAAATTAGAAATTATAGAAACACTCATTATGAAAAACAAGATTATATGTGAGTAGATTGGGGTACGGATGCCCATTAAAAGTGCACAATCAGCGCCATAGTGTCTCCAAATATGTCCATCAAAGTTTGATTGACTCGTTATCAATCTAAGCAAAATTAAGGCTCAAGGCTTGAGAGGTAGAAAGAGGTACCAATACATTTTTTTCCATCAATATTAAAGGTGAAGGCACCAAGAAGAACGAAAAGAAAAAAAAAAGAAGTAGAATAGGAATTTCAAGAGAGAACGCTTCCATTGTGATAATCATTAGCAAAGCGTGTCTCCAAATATCTCCACCAAAGTTATACGCTCTAATTGTCCTAAGCATTCATGTAAGGGTTAACGGATTGACATTTGAGGACTTTTGTGCCTTATCTCTTGAGGAGGAAAGCAGCCTTAAGGCTCTACCAAGAGCAATAGGTAGAAATATTATGTTTTCTATCAATGTTGAAGGTGAAGGCATCTACAAGGAGGACAAAGAGAAAAAGAAATAGAAGACGAAATTACAAGAAGAGTGCTTCCATTGTCAAAAAAGGGTATACTCATACCCTTAAAATGAAGATGGCAAAGAAGAAATGAACAAGGGCACAAACGGAGTTATAGTTGAGTTGGCACTATTCATGTCAAGCACCCACATTGCTAATTCTTCAAATTCTCTAGTGCTAGATGATGGTATAATAGTGATGATTGAAGAAATATGTTCGTCTACCCAAATCTCTCATACACATTCTATTGATACTGATGCCTCTAAGAAACTCTATTAGTGTGATTATTGACAACAATGAAAAGCTCCCTATTGAGGCTACGTATATGATTTCAACTTATCCTTCAAACGGTGAATCAAATAATCTCTTATTGCATGTTCCTAAAATAAGAGAAATCTTCTCTCAATAGGAACATTAAGAGAGTTTCAAAATAATATTACTTTCTCCAATATAGACACTAAATTATAGATAATCTTGGAAAGTTATATGTAAAGGAAGAAGTAGGAACAACCTACATAAACTATGTGATCCAAAAGACATTGTAGGTAAAGACATAAGTCACCTTTTTCATGAGCGGATTAGGCATATTGGATATCAAATGCTCAAGGAGCTGGAGAATAAATGCATGGCTGCTCACTTACATGCAAAGAGGTTTTTCTTTAGAGTGTCTACATGCAAACTTTTCAAGTAAGGTGCCTTCTCAAGCCTTGGGTGAATCTTTCTATTTCAAATTAATTATCTAGGATTTTATTAGAAAGATATGGGTTTCCTTCATTTGCAATGAGGCTCAAGCATTTGGTAACTTCAAACAATGGCTATAAATTGTAGAAACTAAAATTAGGGAGACGGCCAAACAGCTTCATATAGATGGATTTGGGAGTGTTCTTCAAATGTATTTGAGTTTTATTTTGTGAGAAAAAGGAGATAACGTATCAACTTTCTAAACCACACGTCCGATATTAAAGTGGTGTTATTGAAAGACAAAATTGAAGAATTGTGGGGATCGCTAGATGCATGATAAAGGGAAAATGGTTGCCCAAACACTTTTGTGGACTCTACATTCTCAACTGAAGATACACCCAAGAACTTATTTGAAAGACACTAGAGGAGACTAATTGTGGTTATAAGCCCTCTTTTTCCTATCTCGAATCATTTGGATGTGAATGTTATTTCATGTACCAAATCAAAATAGAAATAAGTGACAAGCAATGAGAAAGAATTGTGTCTTTCTAGGCTATACTAAAGAAAACAGGCTTATCAACCATATGTCTAGAGGAAAAGAAGATATTTAGGAGTCGTGATGTGGTGGTCAGGGAGTAGCCACGTATAGTGGAGTAGCAACGTACATGTACTTTATCATCAAATAAGGAGGTGATCCACTTTGAAACTTACTTATTTATTCATGATACTATCACCTAAAGTAGGATTGGGCTCCTCCTCATGAACATATCCCCAAACACCTCTCCCACCATCATTTAATGATGAAGAAGAACAACATTTTGAAAATAAGAATCCTATGCCTAATGTAATGAAGAGAATCCACTGCATTGTTGGGTCAAAAAACGTTTTATGATAATAGGAATCATCTAGGAAATGTAATTGAGGATAATTAGAATGGGCTTAGGCAATTAGAAAAGATATAATGGCACCTACAAAAAAAGTGAAAATGGCCTTGATAGTTGAGGTAATGGAAGAGAATAATGAGTCATCAAGTGTTGAAGAGACATTGGCTATTCCATGCTACAAGGAACTATTGAAGATGGAGTATGATAGAATAAGGAAGAATGGAACATAGGAGTCAGTAGATAAACCATAAACAAAAAGGATAATTGGCACCAAATAGGTCTCGAAGGTAAAATAAAAATATGATAGTAATCTCAGAAAATATAGGGCGCAATTGGTTGCAACAGGATATAGGAACGTAGAAAGTTTTGTTTTTGAAGAATATTTTTCTCTTACTGTTGACATGAATAGTATGCATATGATACTTGTTGTGGTTGCTCACAAGAAGTGGCCAATATACCAAAAAGGTGTACATTCCGCATTTTTTAGTGTTAACTTCAAGGAGGACTAGGTATATTTGGCTCAATCACCACGCTTCGAGGCACCCCGTTGAGAAAAAAAGGTATATTGATTGAAGAAGGAATTTTATGGTTTTAAAAAAGCCCATAAAATATGCTACAAGTAGATACATAAGTCTTCTCAAAATTTGATTTTCAGAAGATATCTTTCGCATGCAAATTTGTACACTTATGAGAATGATGGCAAATATTTTTTCATTGTATTCTATGTTGATGATCTCTTCATTAGAAATGTCCATGAAGACTTGATTAGAAACATCAAAATGCTTTATATACAGAGTTTGAGACGATACACTTAGGGATTTTTCATTATTGTTTGGTGTATTAGATTTGACAACAAGAAGGGAAAGTTTATTTCTCAACACAATTATGCAGGAAGAATTCGGAAGCATTTGGGATGAAAGACTGCCAGGTGGAAACCGCACCAATCGAGTTGAATATTGCGATGTTATCCATGGAGAATAACCACCTACATACATGAAGAAAACAATAAACTTGATATTACGTCGCTTTTGGTGTTTTGACTAGGTTATCAAATCAGCCTCGAAAGAACCATTGAGAAGCTAGCATGTGAGTGCTTAGGTATCCCAAAAGCTCTCTAAATTATGGCATCATTGAAAGTTCATTGGGATCCTCTTTGATAGGGAATGATCATTTTGATAGGGCTGAACACATAGACTCCAGAAAGTCAAATTTTGGGTATTTCTTATCGTTCGAATCTAGAGTCTACTTTTGGATTAGTAGGTCACAGCCTATATTCGTTTTGTGGTAAACAAAAGAAAAGTGCAAGGAAATTTATTTTGCTGCGTGTGAGAGTCTCGCTAAGGAGCATTCTTTGGCATATGGGCCTAGTACACAGGAAAGAACCTATAGAGTTATATTGCAACAATCATAACTACATGGTGATTCCAAAGAACTCAGTATTTCACACATGCACAAAGTATGTTAAACTTTAGATCTAGTATCGCTATGTATGTAAGTTTTTGGTGGATTAGTTTTGGAATTGATGCATTCATTTAAGTGCTACACTTGTTTATAGTCTAGAAATATTTCATTTCATAACCCCTTCATCTTGTGTTGGTCCAAATCACTATCTAAGATCGGATTGTCAGAGAATGATGATGCCATTGTTGATTTTCTTGCAGTGAGCAATTTTTTATTCCTTGCACCATCTCTTTTTTACTAGTTTTTTCCATTACGTTCTAGTGTACTATGTTGTCTCATATTTTCTCTCACGTCATTGTTCAATGAGCTCTCAAGACTAAAAAAAATGACCAAATTCACAATACCTATTTGAAAACTCAAATGCATGGGAAGATGACAATAGTAGATGGAAGAATATAGATGAAAGATCCCATCTCAAAAGGAAAACATAAATACAAAAGTTAAAGGTTATTCCCTTGGAATTCTCTATCTCAATAAATTGAATGAGAACAATTCAAAGAAGAGGTAGACATGATCAAGGAATATTCCTTACTCAAATGCTTGTTATCAAATTGGACTAAAGAGAGTCCCGAAAACGCATGAATCAGCAAATAAAACAATACAAAGATATCGAAGAACACATCAATTAACAATTTCAAAGGGTCCAAAAGCTAGAAGAAGGCTTCCTATTGAAAAAGGGGACAAAAATAGCTTGTGAGAATTTTTCTGGGATATATACGTACAGAAAACATAGAAACATACATAGATATGTATGTATGGAAGCACGCATGCATGAATTAATGCATGTATATATGCATGTAAATATGAATGTATACAAGCATGCATAGTTAATTCAGGCGCGAATCGGACTTCGGATTCGGATGGGTTGGAAAGTCCGAAACAAGACCGAAAAAATGTTTTGGTGTGACCTTTTTTTTTCCAAAAACAAAATACAAAAAATTATTGCACATGCTCTAAATGAGATTAGAAACATAAATCAATGACATTTAAGCATAATTTCAATAAACAAAAAGAGTATGGATCTGAAATTAGATAGTAAACTAATATATGATATCAGCATATCATGAAATACAAAAAGTCTATAAATATGAGTGCAAAGTCATGTGACCAAAATGTGCACATACTCATGCATGATCAGCAATCATCTTCCTCCACATACTCCTCATCCTCCTCCTCCTCCTCATCATCATCATCATCATCATCGTCATCATCATGTGTAGGGTTCTCTCTTGCAATAGTAGAACCCTCTTCTTCATGTGTATGTGATGTGGAAGGCATTGGTCTTGCTTCAAAAGATCCTTGTTCCTCAATGGAATCTTGCAATTTCAAGAGTCTATCATCATCTTTCTCTTTTCAATCATATCTAGTGTAACTTCCATTTTTACAAATCCCCTTTCTTTAATTTTGGATGCAAGGTGTAGATTTGTATGTATGTAAGCCAATTTTTCCATATATTTATGGAAGCAGCCTATTTCTTCTTTTTGTATGAATCAGTAAAGATGTACTCCAATTTCTCTCACAAGGAAAAACAAATGTTCCTTGTGAGAGCACTAGGTATGGCAGGCTTTTGCAAATTGGGCATGTTTGCCCCAAATGTTTCCTGACACTTGATGGGATGTTGCATCCTATCGGATTCATTTTGATTGATCGAGAAAATGTATTTGAGCATGATTTATATTTATCCAACTCATAAAAATGAACACCTTTCTTTTTAAGATCCCCTTTTGTATATCTATCTACAACATCCATCCACCCATCATTAACCTCTCCATCACTATCAGGGCATTTTTCCCTCTAAATAGGATGAAGTACATATGCAACAACATGGAGTCGGGAGTGCAACATATTCCATCTAGTTATGCATAACGCTTTTATCTCATCAAGCCTTTCAGGAATACTTATATTTAGCTTTGATACCTCTTCCACCATTCTATCCGTGAGCTCATAAATGAGGGCCGTGGTGGCACCCTCTCTATCTGCCAAATGTAAGACTTTCAATATTGGAGCACAAACTGCTACTATTTCTTTCACATTCCTCGAAAAGAAAGCACTTAGAATAACATTGGACACATATTCTACTTTTTGAGTACGAGCCACTTTCTTTCTAGTGTATTTAGGGCTTACCATTAATGACCGCAAGCCATTATACACCCTCTCATCAAGCATATTGGAGAGATTGATAAACATTTATGCAAAGCGTGTGGGTGCAGGCTTTATCGAATCCTTGTTGCTGAATTTTCTAAATAAAGCAAGAATAGTAGGTTAAGAAGTCACAAATACAACAACTTTTTGTGCATCTTCCAAAACTGATTTTTATCCATGTAATGTTTCCAATGTCTTCAAAAAGAAAATCAAGACAATGGTGTGTGCAAGGAGTAAAAAATATATGAGGCCATTTAGCCTCCACCAAACTAACAGCCTTTATGCAATTTGTGGCATTATCCATGAACACTTGCACAACATTTTCAGGACCCACATCTAAAATAGCATCTTTCAATATGCCAAATATGTATTCTCTTGATTTATAATCACAAGAAGTGTCTACAAATCTCAAGAACATGGCACCATAAATGCAACAAACCATGACATTGATGATTGTTCTATTTCTAGTATCAGACCAACCATCACATACAATGGTACATCCATAAAGTTTCCATTTGTCTCATAACCTTCCAAGTTCATTTTCAATGCATCTAACCTCAACCTGTAATTGCTTTGTATGCAAATTGGGATATGAAGGAGCCTTGGAAAAAGGACTTGCCCTTCTAATTGCATTGACCATGTCCAAAAAATATGGACTCCTTACACTCCAAAAGGGGATGTCCTCCGTAAAAAAAACTAATCTACGCAATGCTCTCATAGCTTCATCTCTTGCTTAAGATTCCCATGCTCTATGCAATACCTCTTTGCCTTCTCTATCTTTTACGAGCTGATCCATATTTCACCTCATCCGAAATACATATCAGACTCGCACGTCTGGAACCCAATAATGGATGCCTGGATAAAGGTTCTGGATGCATCCGATTCTAACTATGCATGCATGTATATATGTATGTATGTATGTATGTATGTATGTATGTATGTATGTATGTATGTATGTATGTATGTATGTATTTATGTATGTATGTATGTATGTATGTATGTATGTATGTATGTATGTATATATATGTATGTATGTATGTATTTATGTATGTATGTATGTATGTATGTATGTATGTATGTATGTATGTATGTATGTATGTATGTATGGATGTATGTATGTATGTATGCATGTATGTATGCATGTGTATGTGTGTGTATTTGTATGTATGTATATGTATGTATGTATGTATGCATGCATGCATGTATGTATGTAGGTACGTATGTATGTATGTGTAAATGTATGTATGTATGTGGGCATGTACATATGTGGGCATGTATGCATGTATCTTCCATCCGTGCATGAACGCATGTGTATGGGTGGCATATTTTTATGTACGTGTGTATGTATGTATGTATGTTAATGAGCGTTTACATACGTGTGTGTTTGTGTTTTCCCTGTTTTCCATCGAGACCTGGATCTAAAAGGAAACGGAATATGAATATTGAAAAAGATTTATTGCTATTATTTCTTCAAGTTTCAATTCTCATAGACTGCTCTGTGCCCTCACATTCTTCAATTGCATTGAGCTAGTATTGGAAGAACCAAGCTCTTCATCTCAGAAGACAAGTGGGATGCATGAATGATATACAGAGGTAGAGATGCATTTTATAGCCTGAACCCAAGAAACTGCTAGTTTCCCTCAAGATGTGAAGATTCCGAACTTTCTCTCATATGCAGCTGTATCATGGGCGAAAATGCGGCTGCGCTTTCACTTGATGAGTTACAAAATACCGAAGCACGGCTACAAATAGCATTGGACAAAATACGAACACGGAGGGTACGTGTTAATATGAAAATTTTCTAATACATACATTTCTCCAGCAAATGCAATAGAGTTATTTTATTCTTATGTTGCTTGTTTTTTTCTTGGACTTCGCGACAGAATGAGCTTCTGGCGATGCAAACTCAAAATATAATTAGTAAGGTATGTACTAGGAGATGGCTTACATGCATGGCATGGTATTTTGTAAAAGCAACGTCTCTGCGACTACACACTCCCGAACCTGGAAACTGCGTTTATTCTCTTTCCATCCTCCAGATTCTTAATTCGCGAACGAAATGTGCTTTCTGCAATCTTGGTCTTATGACGCTAGAGAAACAATCATGCGATAGAGAGTGTGTATTCTGCTACATTTAATAGGCGAACTCAAAACTCATGTATTTCACCACATTAGTCTGGTAATTAGGTGTATCGATCTAATGAGTCCGGTACTACATTGTTACTACAATCGTTAGAAACAATGTCGCTGTAGAAATACAGACTATATATGTTAAAATTACAAGTTTAGAAGCCAAAGGATTTGTTTGATGGCTCTCCAAGTCAATCACAAGTCTGACACATCACATTCGCTAAACATTCACAAGAGTAAAATTCTCTCCGTCGCATATGGTATCTAAATCACAGCGTCCTTGGCACGTCATCAGGGAAACGGTCTCTGGATTGAGAACACTCTGCTTAGGAAAAAGGTGACCCTTTCTTTTTCATCGTCCATTGTACTAGTTTTCCTGTTTCATTATCGATCACCCATTCGAAGTTTGTGCATGTTAATCGTTGCGCCTTAGATCGAACAAGTGCAATATGATGGTGAGAATGCCATGAGCTCCGTCACTGATGGGATGATGGGTAATGATGGTGGCGGTTGTACGTACATCCAAGGCGTGCTAGATACGACGCTGAAGCTAGGGTGAGTCTTCCTATCCATATCTCAATATCATACGGGAGTTGTGATTCCTTGGGAATCGTTTGTCTCCGGGAGTCATTAAAGAAATCTAGAATTTTCTACCTTGACACAGGTGAAATCTGAGTACTTGCAAAGCTATTGCCGATCGCACACCGTAGTATTTTATTGTCCATGGTTTCTAATCGTGTCCTCTATGGAACGGCTTCCAGGAACGATATGGTGCTCTGGAGTTCCAAAGAAAACAGTTGATTCTTGAAAGAGATGGACATGATTGAATTTTGTGACTTCAATATTATTTGTGTTTCTCGTTTAATTTGTGTAATGTCATTAGTATGCATCTGATTTTATCATCCACTGAAAAGAATAGGATATGGACCATTCTGCGCGCGTTCTCTGTAAAGTATATGCAGATAATGCAAAATGATGGAATGATGGAGATGATTTCCGACATTTGCTTACTATAACAATGGATGATGCAAGTTCTTAATAAGTCAATGGTCGTGTTATCGTTGAAGTTTTGGATCCTATTGGCTAACCGGAAGAGAGCACTTTGAATTGACCCTCGTTCCGCCGCTCGTTAGTCTTTGTGCTCGAAGATGATAACATGAATAGTAACTCACGACGGGGATGAAAAGTTTTTAACGCTGTCATGCAACGTCTTCTAAGTTCCTTTCTGGACCCTATCTCTGACCGGCCTGTGAAGTGCTGTAGAGGAATATGTCACGGGGGGAAGAAAAGTGGAAGTAGTTCAACTAGAAAAGAGCCTGTGCTATCTCTTCACTAGGGCTCAAATTAATGTAAAATAGAAGACCGACGCTGCAGAAAGGGAAGATGCAAGATTAGTTTTGAGGAGCTGTACTGCTCACTTTAAATAATACCGGAATTTTGGTCAACAAGGGGAATAAGTCAGACTAGAGATGCACAAGGTTTTCTAGAATGGTAAGTAGAGCTTTTTACAGAGGATGGCAATGTGTACATGTTATGGGAAAGAGTGGTATTCAACTTTACACCAAAAGATAAATCCGTTTAATAAGAATCTGATAGAAACTTGATTTATTTTTTCAAAGAGGAAGTTTGGCCGAAGCTTAATTTTGCTTTGCTTGAATTGACTGAAAGAACAAGTGTACAAATGAATGGGCATAGTATACATGAGACCTCTTGTATCCCACAAAGCAGGAGTTAATGCTGAGAATCAATGCAAAGCATATTGGGGACCTCCCGTATCTCACAAAGTAGGGGTTAATGCTCGAAAGAAAGACAAGGCATAGTATCTATGGGACCTCCAGTATCCCACAAAGCATAGGTTAATGTCCAGAAGCAATACAAGGCATAGTATCCATGGAACCTCCCATATCCCACAAAGCAAGCCTACTGCTTGAAAGAAACGCAAAGCATAGTATCTATGGGACCTCTCATATCCCACAAAGCAGAGGTTAATGCTCCAAAATAATACAATGATGATGGCTTGAAGGCGATAAGGTACCTAGGTTTAACTAACCTAAGATTCAATACATGTTTACCACGGGTAGCAAGGGTTGAAACCCCCCCCCCCCCCACCCCCCCAAAAAAAAGGGCAAGGGCTCAAATCAACTGATCTAATGCACGTCGAACAAAATAGCTTGTAATTGAGGCACAACCATTTGTCAAGATATAAACCTAGATGGAGATAACGGTGGTTTCTAGTTATGTTACTTGAGAAGCGCGCACGCACAGATATATTGTAGGTGGTTTCCGAACCCACCTACAATATATCGGGTCTCGTCATATCCTTTGCAATTAGATACTCTCTTGTAGCGGTTCTTATCCAGAATAACAGTTTTCACTAGTTCATATTGATGTCTAAAGTGTGCGACTCAACATACAATGTGACATACCTGCGATCTTTTAATGTACACCAAAAAGTTCCTAAGGTGCTTTCCATGTGTTTTGTCATGGATCCAAAAATCGTCATGGCCACAAGAAACAGAGGGCATAGAGGGTTCAAAATTCAGTCTCCATCATCAGTGATGATTATAAACATTCGTGAATGATGGAACCAAGATATGAAGAGATATAAGGGAATTCTCATGGGCGTTAGCATTTAAAATGGACAAATTATAGTGTATAAGAATACACGTTGTACACATTGGGGAGTAGGGTCTTGAGGCTCGACTAAGAATTTGCAAACCTATGAGAAAAATAGACTAGAGAAGGAAGTCAAGCTCTTGGAGTACGCATGAGAAAAAGCACTAATGCACACAGAGAAGTAGGGTCCTCACGCCCACTAAGTAGTCAGAGTCCTATGAAGAAAATAGATTGGAGAAGGAAATCAATCTTTTGGATTAGCCAACATGCCCAAGTCCGATTGAACATACTGACGAAGATAAAGCTCTTGAAGAATATGCCAAGGAGAAATGAAAAAAAAAAACATGAAGACTATACCATAAGCAAAGAAGATAATTCTGGCAGTGAGAGGGTTATTATTAGGACCACTATTCTAGATTCGTACAACAAGAAAGCTAGTGGTTCCAAGGGTAAGCTACCTTTGTAGTTCTTATGAAAGAGCCTCAGCAAAGAAAAATTCCATTCATACAATGTAACTTTCATGAAGAATAAAGAAGAGGCCGAAATAAGAAAAATGGAGACAAACTACCATTGACCGATCGATGTTCTCTATCTCCTTGATCGCACATGAGATCTCTCTCACTTGGAAATAGGTCTTCCATGATCATCCCGTTATTAGTTGGATTATTATTATCAACAAGTCCGAGATCATTTTATGTACAACTCAAAAGGAGATCCAACGAATTTGAAGATAGAGAAGGGAGAAACTTTACATAAGATTCTTTGATTGGATAATGACGTTAACAATGGTAAATCCCACTTGCAAAAAGGCCTTCTTAAGGTCAAAAGCATTCTTAGATATGAAGAGTAAGTCAGATGGAAGAATCTCCAATTGTTCTTTAGAGATTTTTTGGTTGCCAAAGCTGACCAACCCGCAAAAGAAATATGCAAAATTGTAAAGAAGAAGCAAAGCAAGAAAATGCTTCCTAGAATAATTGACAACAAAGGATTTGTGCACTTTGTAAAAATGGTTTCATTAAAGGTAGATTCAAC
>CM035410.1:57939985-58172485 GCA_020310875.1 Ceratopteris richardii | reverse complement strand
TTTCACCATGAGAAAAAAACATGCGAGTATTCATAAATATGACAAAAAATTAACAAACATAAGTGTTTCTTTCCCAGCAATTGAAGGAGTAGAGCCATTTCGATGACATGATTATTTGGTGCATCATGGATATTAACAAATCAACTGCATGATATGCCAAAGCAACTTCAGTTGGAAAGGATGTGGCTTGCATCAACTTTTCAAGTCACAAAGAATGGGCATTGATAAAACTTGCACATTGATAGCACATTATGGTAACACCAGCTCAAAGAAAAACCATGAAATCAATGTGTGCAAAGTCTAGTTTCTTTAAGAGTATTCCTTTTAATTAAAAAAACTTGAAACGGAATAGTATAATTTAATTAAAAAAAACGTTTCTTATGAAATTTTGCAACTAGATCAAACAAAATTTTATCTTTTGGTGTTCATTAAACTCACATGAAATGGATATTTCATCAAACTTTTATGAGAAGTTCTTTCCAAAGATCCAAAAGTTCACAATCAAATCTTGAAATTTACAAGGCCCTATTCTTTACTAGCTTAGATTGATAACCAAAATACAATGTTTTTATGCATAAAACTATACAAACGTTTCTCTTATATAAAGAACAATTGAGCTTCAAATCCATTAAAACACTCTCTCTCCAATGTAGATAGGTTACTCTACGACATTTGAAAATAGAGGAGCTTGCAAACAATGAATATTCAGTTTTGGCATATCTTCTAGTCATGGAAAAGAACTCCATATCTTTGAATTTTGGATATGTTCTAGATACAATATTTGAGCATCAATCGATGATAAATAGTAGAAATTAATTCATTCAATTGTCACCTATGGTGCCTACACTTACATGTGGTGATCTCTAGCAAATCCTTGACATATATTGTTCAAGTAATAGAGTTTATTTGACCTATCAAATGATCTCTAATTTTTTGAAATCTTGGGTATACTTTATAAATGCAATCTTGATAATTGAAGTAGAAATTTAAGTTCATTTTGACATTTTTTTATGCTTTTAAAACTTAGCCATTGTACATGCAACAATAAGAAAATATGAAAAATCTTTCATTCACGTTCGTGCTCATACTTTTCAAATACAAACTCATCGTAAAACATGATGAACATAATCCTTTGATATCTAACTCATATTCATAAAATTAATTATGCAAAATGGATTTTTTGCGTGATAGGGCCTTTGAATTCTATGTGAGGTGGTCTGTACCGAGTATGTAGATTTCAAAATGTGCACTTTTCCATGGTGAGTTCATCTGACTTATCAAATGATTTCTAGAAAATAAATTTAAACACAACGTGCAAATGATTCATGAATCATACAATTTTCATCCTTGTTTCAGGTTGTAAAACAAATTAGCGGCATGTTTGGTGCAAATTTTATTTGATCTTTGAAATATTATAAAAATAACTTGATAACTAGAAAACCTCAAGGGAATCCTATAAGTTGCGAATTTTGAAAACTTCGGACAATGCATTAAAGGGACCATTGCAATCATTGTTAGCATGTGCTTGTGTGTGTGTGTGTGTGCGTGTGTATTGGCACCTATGCATGTGCTTATTGTAGGTGGATTTACACTTGCGTTGTAGCATTTGGTCTTCATACCATTAACTGTTCACTCCGTAGATTGTGACATATCTTTATTGTTCTTTTTGTGTAGGTTATGATCACACATCAGCCGTTTGGCGGCATTGTTGGGGGTGATCTTGATAGACGCATACCATGATGGTATGCTTTCACATTAGTTTTCTGGTGCTCTTTTATTCTCATTTGGGTGATATTCATCGTCCTTTGCACTTATTTTACTTATTTATATAGACATAAATTTAGAAGTAGGATAAAATAAAGAATCAAGATTAGGTTTTTTGAAGGTTTCCTTTAAAGCTCAAAGCTCATATCTTCTTCTTTTCTTCACTATTTTACACTTTTTCTCTTGATTTACTTCTCTCCAATCTAGTTTAGGGGTTTCGCTAGAGCACATGAGCTGCAAAGGCTTAAAACACCAAGAATAGTGCTCTCGAACTTTGATTTGTGAATCTCTTTGGAAGACATTAAAAATTTGATCTCTAGAGGAATCACCTTTTGGAAGGAGTGAAGTACTGCTTGCTTTTTGCTTGTCTTACTTCCTAAAATGCTAGAAAAGAGTTGAGAGAAGGTAAAAAGGGAGTAGCACAAGAGGCTAGGAGCATCAAAAGTAGAAAATGTAACCTAAAAGGGATAAAAAAGTCCATATATGCATCAATTGGGAGTTGCAAAGGGGGTTTTTGGTGACTTTTTTAGGTCTCCTAAGGCTTAGATCTACTTGCCAAGGAGGTGGAAATCAAGAAAAGTAGGCATTTTGTAAGGTTTGCTGAAGTATGTTGCTTCAAGGAAGGTTATTGGTAGAGCAATCTTAATTTGAAAGTTATCACTTTGGAAAATTTGAAGTGTCATAGAGACCTACAAGTCACAACAGGTCCATGATGAAAATTTGCAAAACATCATCTTTAGCATGTAGGCTAGAAAAGATATTTTACTTAGAGAAATTGATAGGATTTGCAATGCATAGGTATCCTTAAAAGGTCATGTTTTCTTGCTTCGACCTACAAGAGCATGAACTAATTTATTTTTTTGGTTCAAAATCCATTTTTTGAGCTCCAAAGTTTGTCAGGAAGCTTGTTTTAAATCCCAAATGCTCAAAATTGTTTTTCTTAAAAATTGTGTGTTAATTTAAGAGAGGATATCTTGAAGTTGGAATCGAGGAGAGAACAAAAAGTCAAGGGAGAATCTTGAGAGCTTCCACCACATGGCATGGCAACATGTTCCTACCTTAACTTTTTGGGTGATACAAATAACCAGGCTAATGCTAGGTATGCCACTACCACCTCAACCTACCATACCCTTGACATTCCCCCAATGGCCATCAATTGCAATATTTGATAAACGCTCTAGCCCAACTAGTGCCTACCATTTCGCTAGCCACTAGTGTTTCTCTAAGCTTAGAACACCAACAATAATTGCCACATGCTTAGATTGTAAGACTGAATTTTTCTAGAAGACTATATCCTTCGCAAGTAGCAAAATATATGTGAGAGTACTACACATGACAAGCTGATCCTAGTGCAAATGAGTCCAAATTAAGAAAAGTTTTTTGAGCTAAGAAAGTATATGATTTCTTTACACAATAAGAAGCAATCAAACTCTTCTTCAGAGGAATTTCCCTCATGTTGTTCTAGCCACTAAACATATAAATTTTCAAAACATAGATCAACTCTTGAGAGCTTTTATAGCAAAATTTTCCAAAACAAGAATGACGCATGACATCTTAGTGATGATTACAAGCTTCAAGCAGAAAGCTAATGAGGATCTAAGATAAGCTTCTCTATTCCACAAAAAATGTGTGGCATGATGAACCATAGAGGAACTTCCATCCATAGGCAAATAAATCATATGTTCTTTTTATGTCTTTTGGAGTTCTCAATTGCATACTCTATTATATTTGATAAGTCTTGCCACCTTAGAAGATTGTGTATAGAAATGGATTAGAATAGAAGATGAATCGGGTAATTCTACTTAATTTTTCCCACCAACCATAGAGTCTACTCCAAGCGTGAAGTCTAGTTCCTCATCCATAGATGAAATGGAAGATGTTGTCACCAAAAAGTTAAACCTACAAGATTCTAGGCCTCAATATACAAGACCACCTCCTCCCATGCAATGTGGAGGTGTTCATCCATCCTGTGTCTAATAGATGACCAACTCCTCCCATGCAAAGAGAAATTCAATATTGCAATATTGAGTAGAAGTGGACAAATCACTTGAATGTCCAATGTTTCTATAATAAACAATCAGGGATGCAATACCCTACACAAAATGGTAGTACAAAAATTGAACACTTATGCAAAGTGATCAAATCTCTAGGACTTTTCTCAATATTATCAATACCTCCATGATACTCATAACTTGTCAAGCCACAAATGCAATACCCACCTGGACCTATTCTCGATTATCATTTGTACCTAACATGACCTCTAGTGAGTGAGCAACCACAAGGTCTATTGAGTGAGCAACCACCAACTCTATTGAGTGAGCAGTCAGAAGCGCTCTTGAGTGAGTAGCCAGAGCTACTCCGTATGTGGTACTAGTGAAATATCGAAAAGCACAAGAGCAATTAGAATATTCTATGATGCCACTAGCCCCAATTATTAAAGAATTTACAATGTAAGAAATTCTATGATGCTGCTAGCCCCAATTATATGGATAACATTCAATAAGATGCATACTCATAATGTTATGACCAATCCACTTATTATTCAAACTATCAAGATTATTAAGTCAATACAATGACTACTACAATTCAATTTATGCGTATGGAAAACTTGAGTATAACCAACTATACTACACAAGTAATCAACAACAAAACATCGCTAGACCTTAGTTCATAACTACACAACCAAGAGGTCCATGTTATAGTGCAATAGGGGCCACTTTATAAGAGATTGTCTAGGTGCTCCAGTTCAAAGACTACCACTAATAAGGCTAAGAAAATCCTTTTGTAATCATTTTCGTGAGAATAATTTGTACAAAGACTATTCTGAGAATCAAAACAAGAGCAAGCAAGTACCTATCAATATGGTGAAAACTCTTCCTTGAAACTATAGTAGGGAATGGGAGAAGAATATTACATTAGTACAATTACTCACTAGGACACAAATGAAGGCTAAGAAAAGTGATATAATTAAGGAAGTACTTGATGCAATCAGTTTAGAAAGTGAAGAAGAGCTACCAAGGATTCTCCACTACAAGGGGAGGTTGGAAGACTCAACATGGTATGAAAACAAACAAATGGAAAAAAATGTTAGAAAGTTTGTAGTGTTTCTCAAGCACAATTAAGATAAGCTAACCAGAAAGACACATTAGTCCCAAACTTTGAGAGTGCATTAGTATAATGTACCAGCACTATCATGGCAAGACCAAAATTCATGGCCTCATTCTAGATCACTTCTTGCTCACCCTCTAATAGTGTGTATAGAAGGATTAGTTCAAGCTTATAATGATAGACTAAGAGAAGCTAGAGCTATTTCTTACATCATTATGATGAAGATGGCTATGAATTGGATCTCTCTTTTTTGGATCTCATTGATGAAGACTCTGTGTAAGATGTTGAACTTCTGGTTTTGGTGTATATGCTTCTAAAATCAACACAAATAATATTGGAAGAGTAAAAGCATTATTGTCTACCAACCTCTTAGAGAATGTACTCACATTTGATCATTGTGATCATGAGTGTGCCCAAAGAAAAGGAAATTTACCTTAACCTTTTGAAACACTTTTCTATCAACAAGCATGCATAAATATCCAAAGACTGTAGAGTTTTTATTCTCTCTTGCAATATTATAATATACAATTGGTGGCAAAAGACCTCTAATGATTGCAAAACGTTATGAATCATAGTAATCATAAGGTTTGGATCATTGTGCACATTGGGATATGTGAAGAAAACCTTAAAATTGATGGTCCCATTGTATACCAAAGCACCAACCAAATGCATTTGCACAAGGACTTCATCTTCAATTTCCTAAGGATTGCGAGAAAAATAGGGGAGTCAGGTTTTCTTTTGATCCATACCGTCAATCAACAAACACATATAACACTCTACATTTCTGAGTGCTTTACTTCGATGATGAATTTCTTTCTTTCTTTTTCAAGCTTGAATCTCATGATGGTTCTTTAAAAGAGTTTTAAAATTATCTTTCTCTTGTGGTGTTGTGGGCCCCTTTGCCATGTTTTTGAAAGTGGTGCGAATTGAACACACCCATTCTAACTTTAGGAGGAATACTTGCATTGTTAAACTCTTCTTTCCACAATCGATTAAAATGTTGATACAACACATACTTCTAATTTTTACTTTCCATCTCTTCTCTATCGAGTTGAAATACTTCTCGATGAGTAAAGTTATCTCAGAAGTGTAACCTTCCAATTGTAGGCATAACTTCACAATGCAAACTAAAATGGTTCATCATCCAACTCATTGCATGATGACCACTAGATCCTTTGGTTGCAACTCCATAATAAGTATCAAAAATGATATCTTGAGTGATAAGCCCTTGCTGAATCTTATGTTTCTCAAATTCCCCACATGCATTGGTAGAACTTTAAATCCCTTGACTAAAGTAATATTCAAAAGCAACATGTGTTAGTGATATTATATCAATCATTTGCGTGTGATCATCAAGGTATATATCTTGCCTCTCACTATCTAAATGAAAGAATTTCTCTCTTACCTGACTTAGTATCTTCATTCCTAATTTATGCAAACATTTCAAACCACAACAATGCTTCACAATGTCGAATTCAACTTATCTATCTAAAGTAAGGAATTGAAATCTTCTTTGACTTTCTTCACAATGCCTTCTCTTAAAATACACATTGAACATGCTTTGTATACTCTTACTCTCTCTCTCTCTCTCTCTCTCTCTCTGTTAACATCCTTTGCTCCACATGCACTTGAACCCTAAGAGAGATCAATCGGTGGATTGAGATAAATAGGTGGATTGGGTTGCACACTCTTGCATTGGGAATCTAACTTAAATGAGTCAACCAATAACATAGAATCATTGGCATATTCTAAGCCATTGACATCGTTCATGAAAGGATCAACTAAAAACACAAAATTTGAAAGTCTATCAAGCTCACTAAGAGAAGTGATGTTCATGCATCTACCGAAAAGAGGGAGCTCATCTTCATTTACTTCAAAGAGAAATGTTGGAGCATTCCCTTTATAGTGTAAGTAATGGAACTGTAAGATCAAGTGTTTATATCTCCTAAATCACATATCTAGATAATTATGAGGATGGATTGTGCCCATTATTATGGGTTGTACAAGTGAACACTCATGTCCTCACTTTATGATCCAGACAATCAAGATTAAGAGGTATGATTTAAAAACTACTTAATAATTGGAGAAGAGCTACATGGTAAGCAATCCATTACAATTGTTTCTACATGATAGGGAACCTCTAGAAAACAAGATAGGAAACATCTAGAAAACAAGATAGGAAACCTCTAGAAAACTACCATTCATGCATGATCAAGCATATAGCAATAATGTAATTCTCTCTAGCATATAAAGTGATTGATAATACATTTTGATTCAAGGAAAAAGAGATAAAGTTGATTCGGATAGATTTTACACAATGCCTCTATATAATTCATAACCACATTGATCATTAATTGGGTTCGACTTTTATTTTACTAGTTCATTAGGGAACATGAACTTATAGTTTTCATATTGTGGACATAGTCAAAGAATAGATAATCAAATGTCCAACACTCTTTATGTATTTACATAATATATGATAATCGGTTTGTTGTTTGTTAGGGTTCTTTGGTATGGAGACAAATTTTAAACAAAACAAGATAAAAATATGGACATATGTAATATATGATACTAGATTGGTGTTTGTTCAACTTCTTTGGTAAGGAGCAAGATTTTAAACAAACAACTTGATGAAAATTGAAGTTACAAATAGATGAAAAGAGAAAAGATCATCTACCAAAAGCTTTGAGGTTAAAGCATGGAAGAAAAGGTGAAGAAGATGGTGTTCTTGCTATCATGTTTGGAATTCCTTCCTACTGTAAACATGTGCAAAAAATGTACCCTAAAGTAGACTTCTCATTGTCTACACAACCAACATAGTTAGAGTGTGTGTATACAACAATGGATGCATTACCTCTATGAAAGAATAGACACATATCCTTAGTGCTAGTCAGATATTTCAATATTATTTTTACCACTTTCCCATGCTTCTTGTCAAATTTTGACATACATTTGCTCACAACTTGCATTGCAAATGCAATGTCTCATCTTGTAGTTACCATAACATACATGAGACTACCAACAATAGATTGATAAGGAATTTTGGTCATGAATTCCTTTTACACAAGAGGCTGACACTTTATTCACTAAGAGGCTAGTTTTCTACTAATTAACAAGGTTAAGCTACCATTCTCTGTGGGTATGCATCTAGAGGACTCCTCTAGTACATTACAACGGAAAGTATATTACAAAGTGGTTATGATACAAAAATAAAGTGTCCAATTCGGAAAAATTTTGGGGCCCTTCTTTTTCTCTGTCTTGTGCTCTTCTTAGCTCTGCAACACTCTCTCCCTCTTTGTCTCTATCATCCCTTGACAGTCTTTACTTCATGACCTTTTTCACTTGTTTTCCGCATGCATCTCTTGGTCAGTTTTGCTTCTTTGTCAGACTGGCATTATGTTTAATGGCCGTGTTCTTGATTCTTCTTTTACATCCTCTGGGCCTAATGCATTCGTTTTGCCTATTCTTTTCTTTTCATCGCCCGCAACCCGTGGAGTTGGACTACCTGAGGTTTGTAGTCTAGTTCGCCAATAACCTCTTTAATTATGGGTTGTTGTGTTAAGTCGGGCTGCCACGCACGCCACCAGTGGAAGGTATGAAGATGTGGTTCTTCAGCCTTCGATCTGGACCTTCCGAAGATCAAGGGGTTGAAGCACCTTCTTGGGGTTCTGGAACTGCCGGATATCTTCTTGCACTTCTTCATGGATACTTCCTGGCCTTGGTTCCTCCTTCCCACCTACGTGCTTTTCCTTGATGTGTGCCCCTGCGGGGCTCTGTGCAGAGATGGGTGTTGCACCCTTGCGGGGCTTCTTGCAGAGATATATCTTCAAATATGAACTTTTAGTGAAGCTTCTTTCTTTGTCTTCTTCTTTTCTTCTTTTTGCTTGACTCTCCCTCAACACTGTCCCCCTCCTAAACTTTGTCGTCCCTGACAGACTTTGGAAGTCGGCGGGAGTATGTTTTGTAAACTTTTTGCTCTGTTTCATTTAGCAGATTAGCTTCACGTACCATAAGTTGCTTCGACTATTCTGCTTTCACACCGTCATGTGGTGGCTGTCTATGATTAGCGAAGAAGCTTAATTCATATGCCACTAATCTGGCATTCAAGTTGGACGACATCTTTAAGAAAATTTCTGAATCGATCTCAAAAAACCCTGTGAAGAAGGCTTCCTCAAATGTTTGCATATATGTTCTTGGTAAAAACATGAGCCTAGAATAATAGGCCACTATTGTGGGTCGGTTGGGCATAACAAACAGATAAAAAATGAGGATATCTGTTCCTTGATTAATACCAATGAAATTTAAAAATGTATACGTCGCGTGCTTGAACACCTTCAAAACTGTAAGGATCATGCTGAGGATTTTATTTGTCATTTTGATAGTTACATCGGGGACTGTTGCATAACAATGCAACCAAAACTCAATGGTTTTTACCATGTAATCCTCCGTAGGTAGATAATTATGGGGTGGACTTGGAAGTAGCGGATAGTTCAGCCACTGTTTATTGATCGCACCATTCTTTTGCATGTCCAAAAATTCTCTTGCTTCTCTACGATGTGGTGTTGGACAAAATGAAGGGTTTACCTGTAATAAATACGGTGCTGCTTGCCAGTGCACCCACAAAGTAGGATTTTTCTCCAAAAATTTTCTTCTCCAAACAGGTTGTGCAACTTCAAATTCCTCTTGAGTATAATTGAAAGTATTATTTTTGAAGTGTAGCTGCTCATCAGGATCTTTCTGTGTGATTTTCTTTATGTATTGTCTTGTTTTCTCTTTCAATAGTCCATACGAAATGTTGAAAGGCTTCATTATAGTATTCAAGTCTTTTCCTTTTATTTTTGCTTCCTTCATTACTTTGATCACTTCATTTTCAAAATTCTCTATCAACCGGGACACCAATAGTGCCCGTTCCTTCTGACCTATTTCTGCAGTGTATGGCATTGGATGATCATCATGTGGTTCCACTATCTGCTCTTTTATTGGAGAATTATAAATCGGGGGAGATAGAGGACATACCTCTACCTCGTCAGTAGGATTCTCTTGTCTTGGCTCTACTGGTGTCCCGATGGGTACTTGCTCTTCTACTTTAGTTTCTAGTTGTGCAAGGCGTTCATTCTTCTCCTTAACTTCTTGCATAGCTGCCCTGAGTGCCTCTTTGGCCGCAAGTAGCTCATTGCGAATCTCTGCTACTTGATCCATATTTTCATTGTAGCTCACTGCAAGTTTTTCATTGGTAGTGTTCAACTGTTTCTTGAGCTCATTGGTTTCGTTAATGTATTTGCGTTCCCATTCTTCTTTTTGGGCTTGCTCTTGTTTTAGCAGGTCTGAATATTTCTCAATCTGATCTCTCAATTCCTTCTGGTTCGTAGCTGAAGTCTCTTGTTTTTCTATAGGTTGGTCATATAGTAATGCCTTCATTAATTCTTTATTTCTTCTTCGTAAGCTATCATTTTCCTCGATGTACACTTTTAGTTGTGTTTCTAGCAAATTGCTTCTAGCTTTCATTCTCTCCTTGTCTGCTTCACTAGCTTCATGCTATCTTTGTAAATCCATCAATTGTTTCTGGAGCTCATGATGCTGTTTCATCAAGGTATTACATTGTTCTTTAACTGCAATTATCTCAGTTTCCTTGAGTTAAATCTCTTGTCGGGCCTGAATGAGTTGTGCGGACAATTGCTCACTCATTACTTGAAATTGATTCTTTTCCCTCATGGCCTTGTCGTAATTTGCATCTGTTTCCATCATTTGTTGTTGTGTCCATGGCTGTTTGTATCATTTGCTTGACTACAGGTTTTAATTGAGTAACATCAACATTCAACCATGTAGTGGGGATATTAGGTTCTTCACCCGTGGTAACATCTTTCCCTTGTGCCACATGTAATGTAGTATCATGGCGCTGCCGAATATGGAGTTGTATTCATGGCTCAGCCTCCCTATGGTCAATCTTACCTTGTGGCATATCGTCAGGTACTTCAATCACAATTGGTTCCTTATTTTGAGGGAAACTATCTTCTCTATCCATGCATGTTTGTATTTCTTCTTTTATAGGTGGCACTATATCTTTAGTTGTGATTGGAGCTTCCTTGATGTTGATTTTAGACTGATCGTTCAATTGAATAACATGTATTTGTTCGTGGATGTTTCTAGGCTCTTTGCCTGTGATTGTTGATTGTCAGGTGTAACTTCTACCTGATTGATCTCGGTCCATTCTTCATTGTTCATTTCTGTTCGTATGTCAGTGTCTAATGTGTCTTTCTCAGGGCTAGATTCCTCATTAGAGCTCGAATCATCTAATCCCAGTTCTTTATATCTGGAAGTTTGTTCTGGGTTATGTTCCTTATCCTTTTGTTTCTTTCCTTGGCTTGCCTGTCTGTATTGATGACCTTGAACATTCAAATTCACTTGACCTTGCATATACATGTGCGTTTCTTCTAGTGCTGTTGAGAGGTCCCTTTTTGTGATCGGCTTCTATGTTAAGGGAATTGTTGGAAATGTGTGGGTCCTCTTCGATTGTGGTGTCTCTTGAGCTTCTTCCTCCCTAAGGCATTTAGTCCCTCTCATGGGTTTCTTCGAACTGGTTCCCACTTCTTCAATAGAGATGACTATTTTCTTTTTCTTCGGAACCGTTGTTGACTTTGCATATTTTCCGATCTCTGTTGAGATAGGCATCAAACGTAAACACTCCTTCATTTCTAGTGCCTCATAGATGAGTAATGTCAATGCCGAACTTCCATTCAAGAACTTTTTCTAACCCCACTTTTTATTTGCTTCAAATAGGCGGTCTTGAATATATGGAGTCATGTTTACTTAATTTCCCACTTGCCTCATTGCATGTGAAAGCAATTGCACGACAATTTTCTGAGGTGTTGTGTATCTATGCATACTAGGGAAACAAAAATGTTGGTGCACTAAACAAACTGAGTCTTCAATATCTGTTCTGTTGATCTCCAAAAATGTTCTCTTTTTCGGATCATGACATTCATCCTTGACATTGGTTAGGCCATTTTGATTCCATCCAAAAGCTCTGTTGATTAACTCATGAGTGAATCTAATTGCTTTCCACGTACCAACTTTGTCAAGCACTCTTGCTTCAGGGACTGATGGCTTGTTTGATGCAGATTGTAGTGTATTCATCACTTGTGTACATCTCTCAAAATCGGGCAGGTATATTGGGAGTCTGAGGAATGCATCAATTCCTGCTCTGGTCTAGACATCTATCATGCGCGGTAATCCTTGTATGATAGTCTTGAAATCTTGTGATATGATAGGAAACTAGTGATCCCTATCCATGATCTTAATGGTAGTCATGAAAAGAATTTCGGACACTGGTTGATCATCAAGAAACCAATGATCTCTTGCCTTCGTGATTGACTCCAAGGGGATAAGAAGGATCTCTTCCTCTTGCATAGCCTCGGAATTAGAGGATGCCATCTGCACTCAATATATAGCAGTAGTGGCAAGATGGTATCAAGAATCATCCTTCACTCATCCTTCATTAGATTGGCAACTCTCCGCGTGAATTGTGTAGTCCCTTCCCCGTGGGTGCGAGAAAGGTAATACCTGGGATTCTTCATACTTATTTATATTTTTTTATGTTTTTGTCTGAAAGAAAATAGTAAAGTTAGTTCATAGCCAAAGCGGTTATCAAATCATTAGTTATTCTTGTTGTATTATTTTACAAGTGCTCTCCTATTTCCCAAGAGGGAAATGTGCATCACTATCTTGAAGTAGAAGAAGAATGTGCCGAATGTCTGGCCTTGTAATGTGGCCCTATCATGCATACTTTGGATTCTTTTGACTCCAATTTGTGTGTGGAACTGGGTGTCCCACATGACTTGCATTCTTATTCTGTTGTCGTTTTTGATGTCGATAGTGGTTCTTTTGTTGAAGATATGCAGCCACCTGATCCTTCCCGATCCAAGCCTGTCTAGTGTAAGGAATAGGGTACATTCTAATGTGTGCAGATTCGTAATAGTCTTGTTGACTTGTCTCTCTTGTGCTCGGTTCCTCACTAAGATTGTTATTGGATAGAACACTAATCATGTGATTTACTGGATTAGAAGATTTTGTGCAATCGAGATTCGGTGTATCTTCACATGAAGTATTCGATGAAGGGGTTTCCATAGTGCGAGTGAACATACATTCATCATCGTGTTCATTTGAGTTAGCTCTCGGGTCTATACCTTCTGCTTTGACCGGTCGTTCGTCTAGCATGTTGAATACCTCACGATGCCCTATCTTGGCTGAGATGTATCCTAGGGCCAATTGAATAGTCACTTCATATTCGTATATCCAGTCTTGACCTAACACGAGCTCTTCTAATAAGTCTTGATCGTGGCATACTAAGAGTTTTTGTTCCATCGTGTTGTTTCATAGATGTAGAGGTAATACATTTAGTAATTTTTCCTCCTATTTCAATCAGTTGTGCCTTAGAGGGCCGTAGTTCTTCCTTGAGTTTCTGGGTCAACGAAAAATTGATATAGCTTATAGCGGCTCCTGTGTCAATGAGAGCATCTACCAAGTGGTACTCTTTTGTTCCAGCACCCAAATTCAAATAAGGTTGTGTCATTTGCTGACCTAGGTTTCAATGGCTCTAAAATTAGCCATTGGGATGAGTTCCTCTCCTAGTCGATATCTTTCATCTCTCTCTTTCATCCACTCCTTTCGTTTCCTGATTTGTTCTAGTGCTTCATGTCTGGCTTCTTCTCGTATTCTTTCTTCCTCTATGCGCCCATTTTTACCCATTATTAGTCGTGACATTATCTCTTCTGTCAATGGCTCTAAATATTTTTTCACTCGACATCCACTGATATAGTTTGGTAATACTTCTCCATCTAAGGCTGCTAAACTGATGGCTCCGCTGGTAGATATACGATTGATGATCAATGGGCCATATCCTCTTTTTTGCAGTTTCTTCGCGTGTTGTTTTAAAGTGTAAACCAAAACTAAATCTCCTTCCTTCAAGTTTTTATCTTTAATATGAGCATCAAAATATGCCTTCTGTCGCCTTTTAGCAGCATAAATCCCTGCTACCGCTTGTAACCTTGTTTCGTGTAGCTTTTCTATTTGATCCAATTGAGCTGATAATTCATGTCCCATCCACTCGTAAGTTGTTGCTACTCTGAGAGTGGGTACTAAGAAATCAATTGGCAAGATAGCATTCTGTCCATACACCAAGTTAAAAGGGGTAGTTCCTATGGCGGTTTTGTAGGCTACTCGAAATGCCCATAAAGCGTGATGTAATTGCTTATCCCAATCAGATCTTCCATTGTTAACAATTTTAGTGAGGACTGTGCACAAGATTTTGTTTGAACTTTTGGCCTATCCATTGGCTTGTGGGTGATAAGGGGCTGATTTCTTATGAATTACTAAGAATTCATTTAGTAGGGCTTCTATCACTTCATTCACAAAGTGCGTGCCTCTATCACTCACAATTTCTATAGGTAGTCCAAATCTAGTAAACACGTTCTCAAAGAGAAACTTGGCCGTAGTCCTTGCATCATTTTTTTTTTGTTGCGTTGGCTTCAACCCACTTGGTCAAATAGCATGTGGCTACAATTATGTACTCGGCATGGGATCCTTTAGCTGGTGGGCTAATAGGTCCTATGAAGTCTATTCTCCATTTAGTAAAGGCTTTGGCACTCATCATGGGTTTCAACAGCATTTCATCTCTTCTAATTGGATATTTCATTCGTTGATAGGTATCACATCACTGAACATATGTGGGTGCATCTTGATGTAGAGTTGGCCACCACATTCCAGCAAAGAGAATCATTTTTGCCGTTTTATTTGCAGAAAAATATCCTCCTGCAGCTCCTGTATGTGCCATCTCTAAAACAGCAAGATACTCGTCTTCGTGAATGCACATTCGTAAATGATTGTCTCTACCTCGCTTGAAGAGTTGTTTTCCTATGAGAACATAGTCCTTGCTTTGTTCTATAAGTGCACGTTTCCTTGCTAGAGTGGCTCCTTCTGGGTACTCTTGGGTCTTCAAGAACTTTACCAGAGGCATGCTCCATCTTGGTGCCACTGTGGAGTAGCATAGAGTAGAGTTCTCTTCTGGATTTCGTTCTTGACAAATTGGGAAGGTTGATACATAGTTATGTGTATCCCTCTGCATGGTTGGCCAATATATGCCTAGTCTCTTCAGTGTTTGCCATGTTCCGTTCGCATTTAAATGAGTTTTCCATTGATTTACATGTGCCTTTTGAAGCCACATTTCTTGTTCCTCTTCTTCCACGCATCTCATGAGTAACCCACTTGAGTCTTGGTGATATAAGCTTCCAGCAATGATATGAAGGTTTTTAGTCTTCCATAGGTCTTGGTTTCGGTTTTGTGTGATCCCATGTTTAGGTCCATATGTCAGTATAGGGATCAACTTTTCTGCCCATTGGGGACATACTTCGAGATTAAATAGCTAAGTGTCTAGCAAATCATCCGGTACTCCTGTAGGGGGTTCGCCATGCGTCATTCTTGATAAGTGATCTTCTCTTATGTGTGTGTTCCCTTTCTTGACTACTACTTCAAAATCAAATTCCATCAACAATAGAAACCATCATACTAGTCGTTTCGTATTACAAGGCTTATTGACTAAGTACAATAGAGCTTGATGATCGATGAAGAATCTGAATTTGTTTGCCAACAGGTAGTGTCGAAACTTCTTCACTGCATACATCCCTAAACCTTCTCTCTCCGTCGTGGTGTAATTGCGCTCCGCTTGATTCAATTGTCTACTAGCATAAGCTATAGGGTGGTCTAACTTCCCTGTGTCCGCAGGTTGAGCTAAGATGCAACCAATGGAAAACTTGGAAGCATCCACGTGAATGTGAAATGGTTTGTTCCAATCAGGTACTCGAAGGATTGGTGTTGAACTTAATCGACTCTTTAATTCGTTAAAGGCCTTTTCACATTCTACTGTCCAATTAAAGTGAGACAATAATGCATAAAGAGGTCTAGAAATTATGGCATACATGTGTATAAATCTTCGGTAGTACCCACAATGTCCCATAAATGCTTGCACTTCTTTAGCAGTCTTTGTTCTTGGCAAATCCAAAATCACTTTGATTTTGTCTTCATCAGTTGAAATTCCATTTTTAGAGACAATATGTCCTAATATTTTTCCTTGTCGAACCATGAAGACGCACTTTTCTGGATTGAGGCATACTCTATATTGTCGACATTTGGCAAAAATCTTTCCTAGTTCAGGGATATGTTCTGATCGTATGGCTGAATAAGTGCATAAATCATCCACATATACCTCCATGCTATTTCTCAAGAACTCCTTGAATACATGGCACATCAATCTTTGGAAAGTGATTGGGGTGTTGGTTAGACCAAAAGGCATAACCCTAAAGGCGTACACTCCCCATTCATTTGCAAAGGCTGTTTTATGTTGGTCCTCAAGAGCAATGGCTACCTGATTATACCCTGAAAAGCCATCTAGAAAACTATAGACTTCCTTCCCTGCTACTCTTTCCAAAAGATGATCCGTGATGGGTAATGGGTAACTATCCCTTATGGTGGCAGCATTTACTTTTTTCAAATTAATGCATACCCTTAACTTGCCATTCTTTTTCGATACGACCAGCAATGGTGACACCCATTCCGTGTGTTCGATCTCATAAATGAACCCAGCATCTAACAACTTATCTATCTCTTCCTTGATTTTTGCTGAGTAAACATCGTTATATGTGTATGGTCTTTGTTTGGAAGGTTTAGCTTCAGATGTCATAGGGATTCTATGGGCACAAATAAAGGATCTACTCCTTTCAAATCCTTATATGACCAAGCAAAGACATCCCTGTATTCTCGTATGAGTCGTATCAACTCTTTCTCTTCTTCCAGTGAGACATCTTCACCTATAAAAGTACATCGTTCTTCTCCTTCCTCTAAGGTTACTACTATTTTCTTGGTCTGTTCTTTGTTGTCATATGCTATTACTGGTTGTGCTTCTCGTTTTGGCATTTGAATAGCAATTTTCCTCTCTTCTACTTCGTATTTTCTGAAGTGAGCGGGCACTTCAAATTGATCTTGAGGCTTGTTTTCTCCGTCATCTTTTTCTTTATCTAATCCAACTCTTCTTCCTGTGTCATTTCTTGATTTAATTCATTGGTTATGAAACTTACTCTTTGATTTCCACTTTCTGTCTCCATTAGTTTATTCTCCATCTCAATGCTCTCATAATCCTCCTTCCATTCTGTTTCAATTACTTCTCCTTCTTCAGCCTCTTGAAGAACTAGCACACATAGGCTTATGTCATATCCTTCCTCGTCAATGCATTCATTCATGGTTATCACTTCTTCATTTACATATACATCAAGAGTGGCTAAAATCTCCATCCAACCATGAGGTTCGAATTCTTCCTCTAGGAATATTTGGGGCATGTAAGTTGGATCTTGTACAGACCTAGCAACTCCTTGCCTTTGTTGCCATCCTTTCCTTCTTTCTTCTTCCTTTTTCGCGGTCTGGCATATCCATAGATGAGTGTCTTCGTTCATCCACGATTGGTCACTTGAACCTATACTGTGAATCGACTGACCGTCTTCCTCCTTATGAATCTGATTCCATTGCAAGGGGGGAACATCTTGATAAGTGTATGTGTGGAGATTTATTCTTGTCGTGGTTCCTTCATGCTGTAAGTATACTGGGTCTTTCCCCAATCTTGCACTACCTTTAGCTGTCTCATGAAGGGTCTTCCAAGTATCATTTCATAATTGCTCGCCTTTTCAAATTGATAAATCGCTAAGGTGTGCTCGAATTCCACTCCGCAGGTGGTAAAAGTTACTCTTTCCAATAATCCCAAGGGTCGTTCAGTGTGTCCATCTGCCATTTGTATCTTCATGCGTGTTGGTATTAAAGCTGGTTTTTCCCATTTCTGCCATATTTCTTTAGTTGCAATTCCTACTCCAGCTCCCGAATCTAAGATAGCTTTAGTGGTGTAACCCCTATAAGTAAATGGAAGGCATGTGTTTCCTTCATCTCCCTCGCTGAAGTATCCAACCTTATCGACTGGAATTTTAACTATGGTTACTTCATCAGGCATCTCCTTCTCTTCTGGCTTAGTCTCCAATTGACTGGTTAGCCTCTCCTTCAATTATGGTTTTATCTTTAAAAGTTCTTCCAATGTCAGAGTGCACGGAATTTTTACCTTCCTAAGATGTTGTATGACATCCGAGGTTTGGATTGATGGGCTCTGCTCTCTTTTTCTTATTGAGGGAATGCAGTATAATTCCGAATTATGTTCATATTCTCCTGTGTAATTTGGCAAAACCTTCACACTGTCATTCTCCTTGTCGCTCTTGTCAAATTGTACTAATTCTTCTGAGTTCAGCTCAGGTAGTGAATCTTCCAGTTCACCTTTTGCTTCTAACTCCTCAAAGGGAGGTTCAATTCCTTCCACTTTCTTCCATCTCTCTTCTTGGGCTCTTGCCCACAAGTCTTTAGGCCATTTCCCATCTACTTCGGGGACAACGGATCCTTCTTTTTTATCCTCACAGTAATTTCCATTACATGTCTCACCTTCCTTTCTTTTCTCATGATCATTAGGAATGACACACTCTTGGAATTCCTTCTCGGGAATTCGTGAATTGGGTAGTCAAACGACCGGTTTTTCTAGGGTCTGTTGAGCTACTTCAATGAATTTTTTGTGTATCTCCAATCTTTCTTTCTCTAGGTCACCTCTAGGATATTCCTTTTCATGTTGTTCGATGGTTGGTCCTGCTCTTATTCGTGCCTGGTACGCCTGAATCCACATGGCTAACTCTTCTGGCATGGGGTCTGCCAACACTGATCCTACCTCTTCTTTTTTATACTTTCCTTTTTTATTTTCTTCTTCAAATTTCTGTTTTTCTTTTTGACCTTGCTCATTCTTTTCATTCTCCTTCTTTTGTTGTAGTTTCTTTTCCTTCATCATGTCCTTACGATTCTTCCATCTTTGTGTTCCTTTACTTGTAATACTTTTCCCAAGTTCTTTCGAGTCTTCAACTATTTGGGGCATGGGTGTATTTGGTTCTCCGTTACCTTGATCATGTCCATTTTTTTCTGGTGTATCTCTAGCTTTTGCTCTTGTTATTGCTTTCAATGGTACAGTGTACTCCTTATCACTCACTGACGACTCTATCACTTCTATCATGTTGATTTGCACGTTCGAGTTAACTTTGTTGGGGTTCTTGGGGCAATCTCTGAAAAGGTGTTCTTTACCACAATCACTACAGTATCCTTCCCACACTCGCTATGGTGGTGGAGGATTTGGTATTGTACATTCTCTGATATAATGATCACCTCTGCATCTATAACATGGTCCTCTAGGTATAGGTGGTCTGTTCATAGGTTGGGGGGGTATGGGCGCTCTGGGAGCAGTATACATTAATGACACATAATCCTGCTCATATCCGTAGGAACTATCTGGTGCTTCCATGCCATGTGTATATGGTTCGTACATTTGTCCATATTCTATCGTAGTGCCCTCATATGCGGAATAATCTCCTTGACTATGGTCATAAGACGAGTCATATGGATTGTTACTAGTCAAAGGCGTGGCTCGAACTATTGCTCTCTCAGGGTTCTCTTCCTATCGAGCTATTTTCACTGGGACAACATTTTGAGGGTGGGGTGGTGGTTGTCCTAACACCGGTTGTGGTTGAGTGTACCCTTGATAAGCATAAGGTCATGGTGCTGGTCCCTGCTGTTGATATGTGGGATATCTGAAGGCTTCCCCTCCTAGATCTCTCTGAGGGTATCCATAAGGTCTCATGAGAGGTTTTACTGGTCTTGACTGTCTATTGTAAGGACAATTTGATGTGTTGTGATTTGTGTATTTCTGTTCTATGCTACAATATTGTAGAGGGCCCGAGACGGGAGGTCTATTGTAAGCATACGCAGGTGGTGGGACTACTCCCCTATGCACAAATGAGAAGGATGATCGCCTCCACAATGCATACATCATCTAAGCATGGGTACTCTCATTGGGTTGTTGGGGTAGTTCCTCTGTCCTTGAATGTTCAGTTTCTTTGCTACCAAGTCGGCTATTTCCTCTACATTGTTCTTGGAATTTGATCTGCTACTGGCAGAATCTTCACTTTTCACGCTACCTTGGGGTAATTTCAGGTCTTCTGCTAGATTGTCCTCTAGGTCAATACATTCTTTCATACATTCTTGCAAAGTTTGAACTCTTTTCACATATACCAGAGATCTTAATGATCCATTCGCTAATCCTTCCAAAAACAATGACACCATTTTGTTTTGAGTGGGTCTCTCTTCCACTGGGCATCTATCCACATATTGCTTGAATCTCCTTGCTGCCAATCTTACTGATTCTGTAGGAGCTTGCTTAAAACTATGGATCAATGAGGAAGAGTTGTTTTTAATCCCAGATTTGGTGAATTCTTCAATCAATTCTTGATAGACTTGCTCCATGTTTTGAAAATTGTTCGGGTCTAATGGCTGGAACCAAGCTAAAGCTGTGTCTGTCAAAGTTAGACCAAAGGATTCATATCGGATCAAGAAATCTTCCACTTGTTCGGCTCTGATTACTGGCTTGAACTCAGCTATATGATTGTAAGGTTCGCTAGATCCATCCTAATGGTTTCTCATGCATTTGGCGACTTGAATGGGTCTTAATCTTCTTCCTGCTTCAAGTGGTCTAGGCATCACCGAGAAAACTGGCCTTCCTATCGGTATACGAGGTCTTCTAACTACAGGTGGTCTATCGGGGATAGGGTCTCTATTCCTTGGTTCAACAGGTGGTTGAGGCCGCTAGTTAGGATTATTGGCCGGCATAGTAAACTGCACATGGGGTCTAACAGGAATATGAGTTTGTTGTGTTTGTCCAGAATGCTGATAGGAAGTGTCTTGATAAGTTCCTTGGGGGTTTTGTGAAGTAGTGGCTTGATCTCAAGGAGGGAATACTGGGATGTTTTGGTATTTCAACCCTGCTCTTTCCAACTCCGTTAGGGGCCAGTACCTCCTTTGGTTTTTATCCAAGTAAGTGATCATGGTGGGGAGTTAAGGATCTTGTAACTCATAGATAGTAACTGGATTAGTGGCCACTTCCCATAATGAAGAGTGGGCTCTGAGGAGAACTAGGTCTCCTCTCCAAACCTTGACAACAGTGGATCTCCCTCTAGGGGTGGTCACCTGCTCGTCATGTCCCTCTTCATTAAGGTTGTGGGCATTGCCTTCTTCCCCTTGTTCGTTGATGCTTTCATGATGTTCCGTAACAACATATTGAATATCTCTTTTGTCCATATAGAACCCTCTTGCATACTTAACTGCTAGCCTAGGTACTATATAAGCATCTGTAGCTTTCTTTAGTCTGGCCACTGATCGATTTAGACCATCTAGGTAGATATGTATCCCATGTTGGTTAGTGTTCACATATTCCAAAGATGTTCGATATTCACCCTCAATAATTGACATCATGCCAATTATTGGCACAAAGCTCTGCATATCCTCTGAAGCCATGGGAATTTCTTCTTCAGACTCACTCTAGGTTTCAGAGTAATGTGAACGACCACTTGGTTCGGCTACACTTCCCACTGAAGAGATTACACTTCTTCGGCTTCCTAGGGTTCTTCCGGATCTTAAGTTCATTCACTTAAAAATTCTCTTCTCGTTTTAACCACTCCTAGCTTCCAATGCTCCTTGTTGTGGTCCCAATTTATGGAATTACTTGATTAACTGAGGAACTTCCTCTGATTCCACAATACACGATATTTCACCCCAAAAGAGTATGTCACGATACTCGATATCTGACACACTAGAAAGATACCACGATACTCGATATTTGAGCAAGACGATACACGATACTAGGCACTTGAGAAGGTCACGATACACGACACTTATGGGTGATGATACACGATATTCGAGGGAACACGATACACGATACTTCTCAAATATCGCGAGCCAATCACGATACTCAATACTCAATAGTCCACAAGAGTAATCTCCACGATAGTCGATACTAGACTGATATCGTTTTCTATGTCCCACGATACTCGATACTACACGGGTATCGCAAAGAATAATCCCACGATACATGATACTTCACAAGTATCGTGAGAAATTTCCGACGATACTCGATATCCACCAAGTATCGCGAAAGCTTCCTCCCCGATACACGATATGTCACAGGTATCGTGGTAGGAATTTCACGATAGACGATACTCGACAAGTATCGCTATTAGATTTTCGTGATGCACGATACACGATATCTGCTTAGTATCACGAGTGTTTCTCAGCGATACACGATATTCGACGACTTGCAAGTATCGCGATACTCGACCACAGGAGTTCACGATACCCAGGTATCACGATACCTCAATAGTGGGAGAACACGATACTTGAAACTTTTTCAATTTTTTAGCCAGTGATTTTGGATTTTAAATGCATACACATGTTCCTAGAGTACATCTACCCTCTCCTCTCATTTTGTATCACAAAATAAACTCTCTTTACCCCTATCTAATCTTTCACGATACTTGCCACAGATCGTTCTACTGAAACACTTGATTTATTTGGTAATGATGAGTGAATGATTAATATGCTCACCTTGGTAGCTACCTTTCAGCTCTTGAATCACTCCTATTCACCCTGCGTTGCCCCCAATCTCCTTGCCATCAGAACACGATACTCGACTAATGACTCTCATGATACTTGCTTTGAAAAAAAGTGACTTGAAAAAGACATTTTTTGGCTTTTATACTTTTGAAAGTTCTTCCTAACTGAAAAAACTAATAGGCACAAAGGTTGAATGCTACTCTAACTTCCTAACCTACTTGCCTACTTCCTCCTTCCTACTCTACTCACTCCACTCACTTCCCTAAACTATCAACTCACTACATACACTCCAAGAGTGAGAAGTAGTAAGTGCGGATGAGTGTGACTGACCAAAGAAGAGAAATTCACAACTCCTCTACTCACTTCAATGCTACGAGCTACTTACCATCACACGAATGCCTCGGTTTGATTTGACTTCCCCGGCAACGGTGCCAAAAATGTGTGTTCCTAAGTTCCAACCTAGGGACTTGTGGAGAAAGAGACTATACCTCGATCTCCCTCAAGTGCATATAATGGGGATTCACGCTTTATTTATCAATCCAAGGAGTATCAAAACCTAGCCGAGTGTATGAAGACATGCATTCAAATGATGATCAATGCAAAAGAACTTCCCAAAGAGTGCAAACAATGCTAAGACTATTCCAAACAAGCTTCAACTATCAGTTATGGTGTCACGATACTTGGAGCATCATCCAATAGTAAATTGAGCTTTTCTCTCAGCTCAAAACTCCGAATATAGGAAATAGCATATGTGTTTTGAAGCTCTCATGAAGACGCATCCAATGGTGGTATGTTCACGTAATTTTGACACTTACGCTTCAAGTTATGAGCAAAATACTGAGTCACGGGAATGACCTTCCCACACTTCAGCACTTCCTACACTTCACACACACCTTAACCACAGCAAACAAACACTTTCATGGATAGACAACACTTCCAAACACTCTTTTCAAGCAACACACATGCACAAAAGCTCACAAAGAAGATGATATAAGGAGGAGAAGACACAAATTAGAAATTTTGTGCTCTTAATTTTCACAATGGCAAAAAGTCTTTACAAAGAGTCACAATTTGACTTATATACATGTGCCCTAAAAATGGTCCTTTTACACAAGAGACCGGCACTTTATTCACTAAGAGGCTAGTTTTCTACTAATTTACAAGCTTAAGCTACCATTCTCTGTGGGTATGCATCTAGAGGACTCCTCTAGTGGATTTACAATGGAAAGTATATTACAAAGTGGTTATGATACAAAAATAAAGTGTCCAATTCGGAAAAATTTTGGGGCCCTTCTTTTTCTCTGTCTTGTGCTCTTCTTAGCTCTGCAACATGAGGCAACAGAGTAGGAATGCAATTTTTTTGGTACATATAGACTACCACTCTCTTGAAAAGAGGATTAGCTGCATTATTAGTCCAATATCTCTTCTGATAGTTCCTTTCTAGATAGATTGCCTTCCAAGATGGTTCCAACTTCACGAAATCAAGTATACACATGCTTACTACAATCATTCCTTTTTTCGGTGTGGGCAGAATCTCATGTGTATCTTCATAACGATATGTTGTACAAGGATGATGATCAAGAAGGGGAAGCCATACCAAGAGATCTAGAAGTCCCAAATGTAGAGATAGATATCATCTACACGTCACATCTCCAAGAGGATTCTAGAATAGAAGATTTATGAAGAAAACACTTGGTTCATATATGGCAGTGGTTTTCCACATTTTGTATTTGGCTCATATATGGGAGTGGTTTTTCACACTTTTGCACATGGTTCATTTATGGAATATATATCTCTTTTGTACATGGTTCATTTACGGAATATCTCTTTTGTACATGGTTCATGGTTCATTTTGCTCCCACATATCTCTTTTATGGTCGACAATGTGTTTTGCTTTATCAAATCCTGTTTTGTTTCCATTCATCTAAACCCCAAATTAGCAACCACTAGCGTACATGTCACATGTACTCAGTTTTTTATGGGCAGAGTGTATTGTCTTTTTCTACACAATAGCATCATAATGTTGCTTCAACAAAAGACAACACACTCTACCCAAAAACAATTTTGCGGTATGTTCATCAGTATAGGTGACAATATGAGCGTCAGTATGTCCAAGCACATTCTGGTGCTTATATTGACGCTTCTACCTAGGGACATACTAGTGTTTCTGATACCAGTGCACATACTATCGATTATACCATCCGTTTGCATGTAGATACCAGTGCCTATACCGATGAAAATATACGAACACCCATACCAGCACTTATACCAATGGTATTGGGCTATTAAGAGTGCGTATACGAGCACCTATATTGATGCTTGTACTGGCAGTATTGTACCGACATGTATGTCAATGCATATACAGACATTGGGGCTGAATTGCACCCATGTTTTTGCACTGGTATAAGACCCGATATGCTCCTCATGTGTTATAGTGAAGCATTTGCATTTTGATATTGGCAATAAAATTGACACATATCCAAGCATCGATTCCCCAACAAGAGTGCACTCAATTAGATGGAAGTGAGATCACATTTTAGTTACTCAAACCAAATAATATAATCAAACTTTACTAACTCAACCAATTGTAAGAGTTTAAAAAAATTAATGGTGCATGGATTTCATGATTCAAGATTATTTTTATTATTCGTGCATGTATGGTGTAGTGGCTAGACTCATCATCTCTAGGGTGGGGACAAGATTTCAACCCCAAGGTGCATTGGATACCCTCTCTTCTTCATTGAAGGGTTTGGGCCTATGGCCTTTGAGAAAAAACCATTGACCTCTAACCCTGGCATTAAGCCACCGACAATAAGAGACCTACGAGCAAGTGAAACCATATTTTTAGCTTTTAGGCCCACCAAGCCAATCACTTCATGTGACCCTAGCGGCATACCTTCTGAGGCTCTACCCCGATGGGCCTTCCAACTCTGTAATCTTGATTGTGTTGATTGTTTAATCCTTGCTTCGTGGTATATGGGGGTCCCATGGATACAAAGCTTGCCTTCACTTATACTTTCAATCAATTCAAGCATATCTATGAGAGTAAGTCTCAAGCCAAACTTCCTTTCCAAAAAAAAAGTCATCTTTACTAACTTGGCTATGAGTAACTAAATTTGGATATAGACTTTTGTCAACTAGCAATTCAGCTTTTCTTTATTAAAGTAGAACAAGGTACTTCATATCTCATCCATTAGGAGAGCTTCTAGCCAATATCCTCATACACACACGTTCACAGATTTTCACACACATACACATGCATACACACACATATATATGCACAGAGACACACACAGACACACATAGACACACACACAAATACACATAGACATAGACACATACACACACACATATACACACACACATATACACACACATATACACACACACATACACACACATTAACACACACACACACATAGACACACATACACACATAGAAACATACACACACATAGATAGATTTACACACACACACATACACATGCATACACACATAGACAAACACACACATACACAGTTACACACACATGCAAAGACACATCCACCCACATTTCCACACACACATACACATGCATACACACACATATATACACATACACACATATATGCGCACATAGACACACTCATACACATATAGATACACATACACACACATACACACAGACATACACATAGATTTACACATGCACACATACACATGCATACACACATATGTACACATACACACATATATACAAACATAGACACACAAATACACACATACATACATACATACATACATAGACACATACACACACATACACACACATACAAACACATATACACATAGATTTACACACACACATACACATGCATAGACACACACACACATACACACACACATACACACTTACACACACACACACATCCACACACATTTACACACACACATACACATGCATACAGACACCTATATACAGATACACACATAGACACACACATAGACACACACACACACATAACACCTAGACACACACACATACTCACACACATAGACACATACACACACATATATGCATACACACACACGTAGAGACACATACACATACATGCATACATATGCATACATAATGCATATGCATACATACATACTTACATGCATACACACACATACACACACATGCATACATATGCATACATAATGCACATGCATATGCGTACATACATGCTTACATGCATACACACACAAACACATACACATAGACACGTACACACACATACAGACACACATATACACATAGATTTACACATACGCATGCATACAGAGACACATATATACACACATAAACACACACATACACACATAGACACACACACACATAGACACATACACACTTACACACACACATACACACATAGACATATACATACTTACACACACACATACACACATCCACACACATTTACACACACACATACACATGCATATAGAAACATATATACAAATACACATGTACATACGCACATAGACACACACATACAAACATAGACACACACACACACATACACACACATATATGCATATACACACACATAGAGACACATACACATACACATAAACATACATGCATACATATGCATACACACACATATATACACATACACACGTATATGCACACGTAGACACACTCATACACACATATACACATACACACATACACACACATACACAGAGACATACACATAGATTTACACACACACACATACACATGCATACACACATATATACACATACACACGTATATACAGACATAGACACACATAGACACACACACACACATACATACATACATACATACATACATACATACATAGACACACACACACACATACAGACACTTACACACACATAATCACAAAGACACATACCCACACATACACATGCATACACACACACATATATATATACACATAGACACACACATAGACACACACATACACACACACATATACACACACACTTACACACACACATACACACATCCACACACATACACATGCATACAGACACCTATATACAGATACACACATATATACACACATAGGAACACACATACACACATACACACACACATAACATATAGACACACACACATACAAACACACATAGACACATACACACACATATATGCATACACACACACGTAGAGACACATACACACATACACATACATGCATACATAATGCATATGCCTACATACATACGTACATGCATACACACACATACACACACATGCATACATATGCATACATAATGCACATGCATATGCATACATGCATGCTTACATGCATACACACACATACACACAAACACATACACATAGACACATATAGACACGCATATACACATAGATTTACACATATGCACGCATACAGAGACACATATATACACACATAAACACACACATACACACATAGACACACACACACATAGACACATGCACGCTTACACACACACATACACACACATAGACATATACATACTTACACACACACACATACACATGCATACAGCAACATATATACAGAAACATATATACAGATACACATGTGCATACACACATAGACACACACATACAAACATAGACACACATACACACACACATACACACACATGGACACATACACACACACATATATGCATATACACACACATAGAGACACATACACATACATATAAACATAGATGCATACATATATACTTACATGCATACACACACATACACACACATACACACACATGCATACATATGCATACATATACATACATATGCATACGTACATTCTTACATGCATACACACACATACACACACATGCATACATACATACTTACATGCATACACACACATACACACACATGCATACATATGCATACATACATACTTACATGCATACACACACATACACACACATGCATACATATGCATACATAATGCACATGCATATGCATACATACATGCTTACACACATACACACACTCACATATACACCTACATACACATACACACACATATATGCATACACACACACATAGAGACACATACACACACATACACATACATGCATACACATGCGTACATAATGCATATGCATATGCATACATACATACTTACATGCATACACACACGTACACAAACACATGCATACATATGCATACATAATGCACATGCATATGCATACATACATGCTTACATGCATACACACACATACACACACATACACACACACAGACACATACACACACACATATATACACACAGATTTACACACACACATATATACACATAGATTTACACACGCATGCACATGCATACACACACATAGACACACACACACATAGACACACATATACACACACAAATACACACATAGACATACACACTTACACACACACACATACACACACATACACACATAGACACATGTGCACTTACATACACACATACACACATCCACACACATTTACACACACACACATACTGTAGCTCAGTGATGAGTAGCACCTCCTTTAATGTCAATCCGGGAAGACGTGAGGATGGTATGATGACCTCAAGCAAGTGAAGGCACAAGTGCGTTAGTGAGAAGCACACTAACATGCACACACATACACACGCACACGCGCACACACGGCAAGACAAAGAGTGAGAAGCAATGGAGTTCTTAGATTACTTTCAAAAAGCTCTTACAAGTTCAAATCAATTACAAGCTAACCTCAAAAATGAGCTTTCTAACTCTATTTATAGTTTTTGACTAGGTTTTGGCCTTGTCCAGACCTAGTGTCCGGCCTAGTTAAAAATTAAGTTCTCTACCCTATTTGGAGGTTCAAACGGAGTCTAAAAAATGTGAAAACTGATGGGTAGGTACTTCTAAAGCTCCTCAAGCTCAAGGACTCCTTCGCTTCCACAAAATGGAGCTACAAAAATATGAAATGGTATTTACAATGGTTTTTAGTGATGAAAATCACTATTTTTTTAGGGATTTCTTCTAACATTTTGACATACATTTCCTGGAGCTCCCTACTTGCTCCTTCTTCTTGTGTGCCCAGCTCTTTGATGCCTGAAAAATTTAAAGGACCTACTTGCCAGATCTTCTTTGACTACTGTGTCTGCTTGTGCTGTCTCTTCGCTCCGACTCCCTTCGTAGGCTTCCTTGTCTTGTGACTCCTTCGGTTCCTTGACTACTGCCAACACACCCCCCTCTCTCGCGTCTGTCGTCTCTGACAGATCCTTGTCTAGTTGTGCATTGGACATAATATTGAACAACATCGGCAGCGAGGTGGTGTTCTTCTAATCGTAGCCCCCGTGCTAGATCTGTTAACAATGCATCCCAATTCACTGGTCCTGGTATGTCCGGATGTGGCACCCGCAGTTGTTCTGAATGGATGGTTCTCTCCACAGCAAATAAGTGGAGGAGATGTGAGGGCCTGGGTACAAATATTTCTGAGTGATATTCCCAGAATCCTGTTACGAACATCTCCTCGAATGTCTGTTTAAAGCAAGCTGGGAGGTACTTTATTCTAGCGTGCCAAGCATATATTACCTCTATTGATGGGGTGGTGCTCATGTCGTATACCAGATCTTGGTTTCCTATAAGAAATCCGACACCTGAGAAGTGGGGGTCTTTAATATTCTTGAATGTCCTGAATGTGATAAGCATTAGTTCAAAGATTTTCATGCACATTTGGGCCATCACATTGGGGGTATTCCCTAGTCGAGTGCTCCAGTGACGGATGGTAGAAATCATATAATTCACAGTGGGAGGGCCTTGTGGAGGTGCTAGATAAACATAGTTTAACCACTTTGCACAACCTTTGATGTTCTTGACGGCAATTGTAAACTCTGGCCAGGTGGGCCTGCGGAAGACTAGAACATAACAAGGATTGTATTTAATAAAAAGTGGCATGTTAGTCCAAGTACGAACCATCTCTGGGTAGGTCTCGAGAAGACAGATTCTCCAGGTGGGTTGATGAATGGATCCTTTCTTAGCACTTTCTGGAATATCATCGGGCCCAAATTGTGTGGCGAAAGTTGGAGGTTTGCCACATCTGCGTTGAATCTTTGCGTTGTAATCTGCAAGGAGTACACAATATGGCACATATTGATCGTCGTTGGTGCCGATCCATCTATGATGAGACATGCTGCGGAAATATTCTGACTTTATGATGGTGTCTTCTAGTTTGGCCATTGATTGGATTTGGATTGCCACTCGATCTTCATGGGTTGTCGCTGTTTTTTCTAGTGTCTGGAGCCATTCAGGTACTTCGACTTCTAAGGTGTCCATTCCTTCTGAGTTCTGTTGACCACCTGGCATCGCATAGGAACATATGGTTCCTCATACGTTTCGTCTACCTCAATGGGTACCAATTCCTCAGGCTCTGGTTCTACTACTGGAGAGGGCTGCCTTTCATATTCTAGTAACTTCTTCTGCAGTTCTGCCACCTGCTCTGTCAATGCCTTTACTTCCTTTGAAGTCGAGGTCGTTTCTATGACTTTGGGTTGAGCCTCGTGTTCCCTGAGCTGGCTACGTAGTTCATCCCGTTCCCTTTCCAAATCATCATGTGCTTCTAATAAATCCGCATAGCTTTCCAAAATTGTTTTCATTGTTTCTGAGGGAACTGCTTTGAATTGTTCTGGGTCGATTTCATGGGGAGAGCCTTCCATGGCAGCTTCCAGGTTTTCTTCGTTTTGTTTCTGCAGACGTTTGTTTTCTTCAAGGGCTGTAGCCATGTGTTTTATGAGATATGCTTCTATAGGATTGACTGTTAATTTCAATTCTCGACAGTAAGAAAGTCTTACCGCACTAGTGGTTGCACCTGAGTCAATCAATGCTCGTACAGTTTTTGAACTAACTCCTTGTCCTATCTCTAAAGTCACAAAAGGACATCGATCTATTATCCTTTGAGAACTTATTCCTGAGACTTCACACATTGCCACATGATATCCCCGATCCTCATAGGCACCTGTCCTAGGTTGATCCCTACCTTGTTGTCTCAACCTCATCTTTCTGATGCGTTCTAAAGCTTCTGCTTGAGCTTCTTCTCGAACTCGTTTTTCTTCTTCTTTGCGTTTCGTAGCAGTGTTGAGTCGACTTAGCATTTCTTCTGTGAGAGGTTCCTGATACAACTTGACTCTGCACCCGCTGATGTAGCTCGGAAGAATATCACCTTCTAAGGTGGCTAGTTGTACTGCTCCACTCGTTGAGATCCTATTTATGATCATAGGTCCATAGCCACGTTTCTCTAATTTTCTTGCATGTTGCTTCAAAGTGTAGACTAAAACTAGGTCTCCAGCCTTTAATCCTTTATCCTTAACATGGGCATCAAAGTACGCCTTCTGTCGTTTCTTAGCTACATATATTCCTGTTGCAGCTCTTAGTCTAATTTCACCTAATTGTTCAAGGTCAAAAATTCTTGAAGAAAGTTCATGGCCCATCCACTCATGCTCCTGTGCTACTCTCAATGTGGGAATCAAGAATTCCAACGGTAGCACCGCATTTTGGCCAAATACCATCTGAAAGGGTGTGGCTTGGAGCACCGTTTTATAGGCCACTCGGTATGCCCAAACAGCATGGTGCAGTTGTTTGTCCCAATCAGAGCGTTTATTATTCACCAATTTGGTAAGCACATTGCATAGAATCTTGTTTGTGCTTTCGGCCTGGCCATTAGCTTGTGGGTGATAGGGGGCAGACTTCTTATGTACTACCAAGAACTCTTGGAGCATATTTTCAATAACTTCATTCAAGAAATGAGTGCCTCTATCACTTACCAGCTCTATAGGTAGCCCGTATCTAGTGAACACATTCTCAAATAGGAACTTAGCAGTTGTCTGAGCATCGTTCTTTGTCGTAGCTTTTACCTCTACCCACTTTGTTAGATAGTCTATGGCAACAATGATGTATTTAGCATGTGAACCCTTAGCTGGGGGATTAATAGGACCTACAAAGTCTATTCCCCACTTAGAGAATGCACGTCCACCCATCATAGGTTTTAGTGGCATCTCATCTTTGCGTATAGGATACTAAGTTCTCTGACAAACATCACACCGTTTCACATAGGTATGTGCATCCATGTGAAGGGTCGGCCACCAGAAGCCCGCAAATAGTATTGCCTTGATCACTCGATCTGGTCCAAAGTGTCCTCCTGCTACACCTTGGTGAGCAGTTTCCAAGATCTTGAGATACTCGCTCTCATGGACACATAGTCTCAGGTAACCATCTTTACCACGCTTGTATAGATTATCACCAATGAGTGAGTAATCTAGGGCTTCTTGTTCTAGACTTCTTTGTCTCGTCAGGGTCATATCTTGGGGAAATGTTTTCGTCCTCAAGAAGGCTACTAATGGTTCACTCCAATCTGGCACTATGGACACTTGATAAAGAGTGGCATGTTCCACAGGTGGTTTAGTGCAGCAGATTGGGCATTCCTTGCACAACTTCTGGACATCAGCTTCCATAGTCGGCCAATGCACTCCTAGTCTCCTCAGGGTCTGTAGGGTTCGTTGTTTTGAGTAGTGTTGCTCTAATGCACCTACATGTGCTAATTGCAACCACTTAGCGTACTCGTCCTCTTCTACGCAACAAGCCAAGATCCCTTGATCTATGTGCTTGTACATACTTCCAGCCATGATGTGGTACTTTTGGGCTTTTACTACCTCTCTATCCTGTGTGGCTATTACTGGGTGGTTAGGCCCATATGTCAATACTGGCACTAATGGCTTAGCCCACTGCGGCACCACTTCCAAATTAAACAAGTAAGCATCAAGAAGGTCATCTGATACTCCTTGTGGGGCTTCTCCCGATGTGAGCCTAGAGAGATGGTCTACTCTTAAGTGGGTCTTCCCTTTCCTTACCAAAACCTCGAAATCATATTCCATTAGTAAGAGAAACCATCTTACTAATCTGCCTGTATTACACGGCTTGTTTACCAGGTACAGTAGAGCTTGGTGATCAGTAAAAAATTTGAACTTATTTGCAAGCAAATAGTGTCTAAACTTTTTAACCGCGTACACCATGCCTAATCCTTCTCGTTCGGTGGTTGTATAGTTCCGTTCAGCAGCATTCAATTGTCTACTGGCATAGGCAATAGGGAGATCCATATTACCTTCAGCCGTAGGTTGTGCAAGTACACATCCAATAGCGTAATTAGAGGCATCCACATGAACATGGACTGGCTTGTTCCAATCTGGTGTGGTCAAGATTGGTGCTGAACATAGTCTTCGTTTAAGCTCCTGGAAGGAATTCTCACATTCATCAGTCCACTCAAAGTTAGTCAGAAGTCCGTACATGGGCTTTGCAATGACAGCATACATGTGGATGAACCGGCGGTAGTAACCACAATGCCCCATGAAAGCCTGTACTTCCTTGACGTTCTTTGGCCTAGGTAGTTCTGCGATGGCTCTCACTTTCTCTTCGTCAGTGGATATGCCGTTCTGAGACACTATGTGTCCTAGAATTTTGCCTTGCCTGACCATGAAAACACACTTTTCTGGGTTCAGGCAGACTTGATATTATCTGCATTTATCAAAGATTTGTCTGAGTTCAGGTATATGGGTCTGTCTAATGTTGGAATGAGTGCACAGATCATCAACATAGACTTCCAAATTCTTCCTCAAGAACTCTTTAAACACGTGACACATCAATCTTTGAAAGGTAGCAGGAGCATTGGTAAGCCCAAATGCCATTACACGAAAGGCAAATATACCCCACTCTGTGGCAAAAGCCGTCTTATGTTGATCCTCTGGAGCAATGGCTACTTGATTGTAGCCCGAAAACCCATCTAGGAAGCTGTACACTTCCTTGCCTGCTACCCTTTCTAATAGATGCTCAGTGATAGGAAGCAGATAATTATCTCTGATAGTGGCTGCGTTAACCTTCTTCAAGTTAATGCACACTCGTAATTTGCCGTTCTTCTTGGGCACCACTACAATGGGGGATACCCATTCAGTGTGCTCAATTTCATAGATAAACCCGGCTTCCACCAAGCGGTCTATCTCCTCTTTAATCTTGGCGGCGTAGTTATCATTATATGTGTATGGCTTTTGCTTGGAGGGTTTGGCATCTGAGGTCATGGGGATTGTGTGTGAGCATATGTCTGGATCAACACCCTTCAAATCCTTGTAACTCCAAGCGAATACATCGCTATATTCTCTTAGCAAGGCTATTAACGCATGCTCTTCTTCCTCTGTTAGGTCATGGCCTATGTACGTGCATCTCTCCTCTCCTTCTTCTAGGGCCACTACTATTTTCTTGGTGGTTTCTTTGTTATCATAGGCTTCTCCTGATTGTGCCTCTCGTTTAGGCATTCTTATCATGACTCTCCTGTCATCTATCTCATACTTTTTAAAATTTTCCGGGACCTCAAACAAAGATTCTTCCTCTTCTGGTGTGACTTCTCTCTTTTTTCTTTCCTTTCCTTCATCCTTAGGGGTCACTTGTGTGGCTAATCTTATATCATTTGTTATCTCTCCGTGTCTCTGGGGTCGAAATTCTACTTCATAGAAGTGCTCTTCATCTAATGCAAAAGGTGGGTCCATAATGATTGACTCTAGATCGGAGTCGCTCCCATCCTTAAATGCATCAGGGCTAGGTTCGCATTCTTCTAAAACTACATCTCCCATGATTGGCTCTATGGAGAAAACTAAAATGTCATAGCCATCCTCATCACAGTGGGGTGTCCATTGTTCTTCATTGATGGCTACATCCATGGTTGCTAAAATTTCTGCCCAGCCGTGGGGTTCAAATTCTTCATCAGGAAATACTACAGGTGCATAGGCTGGGTCTTGAATGGATCTATGTGTTTCTTTTGCACCTATTTCTCTGGCTTTTTCTCTCTTCTCCTCTTCTACTGCCACTTTGCACATCCATAAGTGAGTGTCTTCATGCATCCATGAGGATCCTGGTCCTATGGATTGCACCGACTCTGTATCATCTTTAGCTCTATGGATGGGATTCCATTGGATAGGAGGGACATCTCTATGAGAGTAATCTTTGAGATTCACTTTGGTCGTAACACCTAAGTGTTGCAGGTACAAGGAGTTGGTTCCCCAGTCCTGTACCACTTGCAACTGTTGCATAAATGGTCTTCCCAAGATCATTTCATAGGCATGATTTTTGCTAAAATCACATATAGCAAATGTATGCTCGAACTCAACACCACGTGTAGTGAGAGTTATGCCTTCTAGCAATCCCAAGGGCCTCTCAATATGGCCATCGGCCATCTGCAATTTCATTCTCGTCGGTCGGAGTGCGGGCTTGCCCCAACGCTTCTAGAGGGAAGTTGTAGCAATTGCAACTCCTGCACCTGAGTCCTGAATTGCCTTGGTTGTGTATCCTTGATGGGTAATGGGAAGATAGGTGTTTCCTTCTTCACCTTCACTCATATCTCCTATCTTGTCTAGAGGAATTTCTGGCACTGTCCTTTGAGAACCTACCTGGGAACGAGGTTTTGCTATCTCTGGTACTTGTTTGGCTACATGTTTCCATAGCTCTGGCCTAACTTTGAGTAGCTCTTCTAAAGTGAGGTTGCACTGCACTTTAGTGTTTTTCACTACTTCCGTATTCCTAGGTATGACTGAGTCTTCGTTTCTTACCATGACGGTGGGTGCTCTCATACAGGTCGACTTGGCTTCCCATGGGCCTGTGAAATGGGGTAATTCCTGTAAAGAATTAGACTCAAAGTCTAATATCTCTTGGGACTGGGTGCTCTCCTGCTCTCCATAAATGGAAGGAATATCTTGTGGGAATTGATCCTGCGTGTCATCCACAAGTTCAATGGGAGGAGGGGCTTCGCTTTCATTAGCCCATTTGTCTTCTTGAATCTCTCGTAGGAATTCTGGAGTGAACCTATTCATAGAAGAGGAGGTGTCTGGTTCAGTGGAATTGGGTACATAAGCTTCCTGTGGGGGATGGCTTATGTTTTTGCTTGCCTCATCTCCTTCTTGATTTTTTTCTTCCTTGGGAGATCTTGCAATTATACTCTCTAACTTCTCTAGGAGTCCATCCAAGTGCAATTGTGTCTTAGCTGAGCCTGAGTAGTTGAAAAGGCGACTGGCTTCAAACATGGTCTAAGCCAATGCGACCATTTTTGCACATAGCTTGGTTCTCTCTATCTCTAGGTCAGCTCTAGGGTAGCACTTGTCATGATCCGTCACATTTGGCCCTTCTTGGATTCTGGCATGATATGCCTTAAGCATCATGTCTATGTCTTCAGGAGTGGGGTCAGCTAACACTGATCCTACTCTAGGGGGTGGTGGTATGGTCTAAGGTAGGTGGACAGATGGTGGGTTAGATGGTGATGGAAGTGAGGGTGGTGGTGGTATGTGAGAGTTTGTTTGAGAGGTGAGTTCAACAATTTTGGCTTTTGTTTCTCTTATGCTTTCTTCCAAGTCGCTCATCTTTTTAGACCATTGTCTTTTCATTCTTTCTCGACTATCCCTCCAGGCTCTCGATCGCTTCTTGGCTATACTCTCGGTTTCACTAACCTCTGCACTCTTCTCTTGACCTATCCCTGGGTTCTATTGCAAATCTTGGGCTCTAGTGACTACCTGTACTGGTGCAGTGGACGTCACACTTCTTGTAGAGTCTACTACGAAGCCAATAACGTTAATTGGAGTTATTTTTGACATATTATTAGGATTCTTAGGGCAATCTCGTAAGAGATGCTCCTTCCCGCAGTCTTGACAAAAGCCTTGTATTGTTACTGACTAGGGTTGTGTAGGTGGAGGTAAGGGGCAGTCACGAATGAGGTGATCTCTCTGACATCTGTAGCATGGTCCTCTAGGGAATAGGGGTCTTACCTACCGAGGCTGGGGCCTAGAGTTAGGGTTTGTGTACATTACATTTGTGTATTCTGGCTCCCAACTAGGTTCGCCTGGTTCTTCACTGTAGTAGGACTCACCATGTTCAGGAGATTGCATGTAGTAAGCATGTGGACTATCAATTTGTGTAGAATCAAAGCTATGATCACTTGGGTCACTTTCTGAGAGCAGTGGTGTTACTGGCACTATAGCTCTATTCAAATTTTCCTCAGCTGCTGCATACTTTACAGGAATCACATTAGCTGGGGTTGGAGGTTGTTGAGCTAACACAGGCTATGGCCTTTGTTGGTTCTGGTAGGGTTGTTGATAGGGTTGTTGCAGTCTACCATATTGTTGTGGGGGGTAGTAGTTCTGGTATCTTCCCTGTTGTGGATAGGGCTGAGGGTAGGTTTGTCTAACTGCTTGCTTATTGTACGGGCAATCTTGTGCTGTGTGATTTGTGTATCTCTGTTCTATGGTGCAATATTGGCTGCTAGGATTCACTTGGGGTTGAGCCATGATGGGACATGCGTTCGCCATATGGTCACCACCGCAAGTATAGCACCTCTTTACTGGGGCAAATCTAGGAATTTGTTTACTAGAGACACATAGTTTTTGAGTTACTTTCTCCGCAAGTTCCTCAATTGATGTGGATTGTGAGGAAGAGAGGCTAGAGGCACTATTTGAATCTCTGTAGATTTTGGAAAGCTCTAACTCCTCCCCTAGGTTATCCTCAATGTCAATGCACATGCGTACACACTCTTCTATAGTCCTGGGGTCCTTCAAGTACACATAGGATCGCAACTTTGTACTTAGCAATCCATCCAAGAATAAAGCCACTTGTTTGGCAGGTGTAGGTAGCTCAGGAACAGGGCATCTCTCAAGATATTGCCTAAATCTTCTTCCTGCAAGTCTCACAGTCTCCTGGGGGGTCTGCTTAAAGCTGTAGATCAATGAGGAAGTATTATGCCTTATGCCACTCTTAGAGAATTCGGTGATGAAAGCCTCTAAGAGTTGGTCTATGCTCTTGAATTGTCTCTCATTCAATGGTTGAAACCACGTAAGGGTTGTGTTCCTAAGTGTTAGACCAAAGGCATTATATTGCGTGAATAGGTCCTCAACTTGTTCAGCTCTCAAGACTTGCCTAAACTCTGCCACATGATCATATGGGTCTCCTGTGCCATCGAAGTAATTCTTCATGGACTTAACTAACTGAGTCGGTCTCAAAATCCTGGCGTGTTCCCTAGGCCTTAGCAGAGGGAAGTCATCCGCATTCCTTTGATTCCTTGGGACTCTAAATCCTTCAGGTTCCACTCTATTTGTTTCGGTTCTCGTTCTGTCTCTTCCCACTGGGTTGGCAAAGCTTACCTCCGGTCTATCTCTATGCCTGTCTCTTTGAGTTCCATGAGTGTGGGAGGTTCCAGCTCCTTGGTGACCAAATGACACATTCGATCTTGGTTGGGGGAAAATGAATTCACCTTTCCAAGTGTAAGCATGCCTATCATTTTCTATAACCACAAAGATCCTCTCTAAAGCGTGATCTAAGTAGGTCACTCTACCTGGGCTATCAGGATCTTTGAACTCATACATCATGATTGTTCCTACCTCACTTGGCTGATTAGATCTATATCTCCAAAAGGCTTCATCAGTCTCTCGGTTCAGGAGTAGATCTATGCTCTTATTGTCTTGGGGAATCCACTCTGGTGTGATAATCCTGGTGAGAACAGAATTACCTCAGGGGATTCTAGGTTTTACTCCCATGTTTCCTTGTTCTAGGTCGCCTAAGTCCGTTTCTGGGACCACATTCCCAAATTCATCTGTCCTATCTGGGTGATTGGTGACTACATATATTGTCCCTTCCTTATCTAAGTATGCTCCGTTTTCAAACTTGACAGCTGGGTGCTCTAGTCCAATGGATTGGTCAGGGTTTTTAATCTGGACCACAGATCTTCCTAGGCCGTCCTCATAGATGCTAGCACCTAATCGGTTGGTCCTAAGGTATTCGAGTTGCATCTTGTAAGGGCCTTCCACCCTATGTAAATACGGCACCCCAGAACTTCGTGTGGGTCTCTCCATACCGTGGGACATCTCAGACTCGCTCGTCTCAGGGCTAGGGTAGTACGAATGATGGCTCAACTGTTGGGCCCAAGACCTAGCAGTATGATTGACACTAGCCTCTGAAGATCTAAGACTTTGTCTATCTCTCCCTAGGTGTCGACCTGATCTAAGGTTCATAAGCCCAATTGAATAATCCCAAATTTTCCCAAGTACACTTGCATTGCTGAGTTCTTTTGTATTAGTCACTTGTTCTTTTTTCATCTCTTAGGGTGTCACTTCTTGTCGAGTTACTCTTCGCCGCAAGGAACACTTAAATTTTTATCGTACTTTGAGTGCGGTCGCTCAATTTAATTTCTTTTCCCTTAGGTTGCTTCGCGATTGTAATCTCCTAACATTTGCACTTGAGTGATTAGAGTTCTTGGACTTGGTTGTTCTTAACGTGTTCCTAATTAATCAAAACCTCTATCCGTACTTAGCCTATGCTAGGGATTGACAGAGGGTGTTGAGAATTTCCAACCTTAAGTTATTCCCTTGGTTGCCCTTGTATGCCCAGGAAGCGTTTTCCCAAGCTCGCACTTACTCATGCTTCGAGTACCCTTCGATGCTCTCAAAGAACCTGAAAAAATCCACAATTAGCTCAAGAATTGAATTTAGTTGACAGACAGATCATTTTCATGCATGTAATTCACATATCCAATTGCCTTTTGCCTTTATGGAAAACAATCCCAAGGGACCCTCAATTTTTTTCCTACCCCGGGATATGGTCAACTTCAAATTATCCTATCTAATAATTCTGACATTAATTCTATCGTAACCAGTCGAAGTTTGGGTTGTATTCCCCACGAGCTTTTCAACAAAACAAAAATCACCGCAATCGGATTCCGTATGAGGAAGTTATGTCCACTCAGGGTTTTGGGGCCAAATCAGGATGTTAAACAAGTTAGCAGGCAAACAGGACTTCTCAAAATACTTTGTGTAATGGCCTCACAATGCAATGATGAACCCTAGTATTTGTCCCACAATTTGTCAAGAATAGTCCACTATTTTTTCCCCTAAAAAATTGGCCAAATTTGCCCTTCAATCGCGTTCGCAAGCCCTGTCAGTCGCGATTGATAGGTCAATCGCGATCGACGTGTCGGTCGCGATTGACAGGTCCGTCGTGGTTGTCAGTCGCGATTGACACGTGGCCCGGATTTTCAGTCGGTCGTGGTCAAAGGGTCGTTGACTCTGTCAGTCGCGATTGATGGGTCGATCGTGATTGACAGGTCCTTCGCGAGGGTCTGTCCGTCGTGGTCAAGCAATCGTTGACTGTGTCGGTCGCGATTGACACGTCTGTCGGGGCTGTCAGTCGCGATTGACTGGTCGATCGCGATTGATGGCTCGATCACGATTGACACGTGTCACGCGTAGGTTCTGTCAGTCGTGGTCAATCGGTCGTTGACTCTATCGGTCGTGATTGATGTGTCGATCGCGATTGACAGGTATGTCCATCGTGGTTTGTCCATCGCGATTGACAGAGCGATCGCGATTGACAAAAATCTGAGGAATTTTAAAATTTCAAGCACACATTTGGGAAGCTCTAGGCATGTAGATCATGATTATGTACTTTGTTTAGCAAAAAGACCATTTTTTCTGTCAGTCGCAATTGACAGAGCTTAACGCCTCGGGACCTACACAGTCAAATTTTTTACCTGCTGGAGCTGGTGCAGCTGTTGGGGATGCTGATTCCTGTAGAAAATCTCAAAAAACACAGAAAATCACAAGCACACAAACGCTCTCTCGCTCTCTCTCACAAGCAAAATGAGGGAAATGGTATGGATGGGATGATATGACCAAAAACTAAAATTTTTCGCGATGATGGAGATGGATGTGGGAGATGGTGAGGATGATGATGGTGATGAGAAAAACAAAAGAAAATAGATAAAAGTGAAGAAAATACCTATGACTCCAACGCATCAACTCTACGTCTTACCATCACACGCTCGTCCTCAAAGCTCGATCCCCGGCAACGGCGCCAAAATTTGGTGTAGCTCAGTGATGAGTAGCACCTCCTTTAATGTCAATCCGGGAAGATGTGAGGATGGTATGATGACCTCAAGCAAGTGAAGGCACAAGTGCATGAGTGAGAAGCACACTAACATGCACACACATACACACGCACACGTGCACACACAGCAAGACAAAGAGTGAGAAGCAATGGAGTTCTTAGATTACTTTCAAAAAGCTCTTACAAGTTCAAATCAATTACAAGCTAACCTCAAAAATGAGCTTTCTAGCTCTATTTATAGTTTTTGATTAGGTTTTGGCCTTGTCCAGACCTAGTGTCTGGCCTAGTTAAAAATTAGGTTCTCTACCCTATTTGGAGGTTCAAACGGAGTTTAAAAAATGTGAAAACTGATGGGTAGGTACTTCTAAAGCTCCTCAAGCTCAAGGACTCCTTGGCTTGCACAAAATGGAGCTACAAAAATATGAAATGGTATTTACAATGGTTTTTAGTGATGAAAATCACTATTTTTTTAGGGATTTCTTCTAACATTTTGACATACATTTCCTGGAGCTCCCTACTTGCTCCTTCTTCTTGTGTGCCCAACTCTTTGATGCCTGAAAAATTTAAATTGCCTACTTGCCAGATCTTCTTTGACTACTGTGTCTGCTTGTGCTGTCTCTTCGCTCCGACTCCCTTCGTAGGCTTCCTTGTCTTGTGACTCCTTTGGTTCCTTGACTACTGCCAACACATACACATGCATATAGACACATATATATAGATACACACATATATACACACATAGACACACACATACACACATAGACAAACACACACACATACCCACACACATGGACACATACACACATATATATGCATACACAGAAACATAGACACACATACACACACATACACATACATGCATACATATGCATACATATGCATACATAATGCATATCCATATGCATACATACATTCTTACATGCATACACACACATGCATACATATGCATACAAAATGCACATGCATATGCATACATACATGCTTACATGCTTACACACATACACACACTCACATATACACCTATATACACATACACACACATATACATACTTACATATACATACACAAATATTGATACACACATATACACACATGCATATACACACACATGCATACACACATACACATGCATACACATACATATACATACATATATGTATACGCATATCAGGTCACATGCATACCTGCCCATAAACATACACACGTACATACACATGGATATATACATATGCATGCATACACAATGCACACAAACTCATGCATACACATATACATATACATATACATATACATATACATATACATATACATGTACATATACATATACATACACATACATATACACACATACATATACATGCATACATATGTAAACATACATACATTGATTTCAAACCCATTTTGTTTTATATGTACTGGTTTTATGGATCCTAGTAGAGAGGGAAAGGTGAAACTCACTCTCATAAATAGTCTCATGAGAGCAAGAGTTCCACCTAATACCTTAGGGATCATCATGCACGAATACTCAAAGATGCATGATGATGAGCTGGATTTTATGATCGAGATGCTTACCCAGCGATCAGAGGAGGGCTCTTCTACAGCTCCACATGCAGGAAGAGAACTATGTACTCATAAGTATGTTTTTTTTCACAAATTTTTTTTATGATATTATAACACATTTTTATTTATTTTTATCTACTTATTTTTAGGACACCTATACCACCTCCAGATCATGAGAGCAGAGCACAGGTGCCTATGAGGACATGCATAGACACCTTAGGGCTGGAGTGTGATATAGAGCCAAGGGGGAATATAGTGTATATAGGGAATGGATTGGAGTTCAAGAGAAGAATGCGAGCATTATGCGGCTCCTACATGCACCTTGTCCACTTGCAATGGAAGTAAGTTTTACATATAAATTGAAATAAATATCTTATGTTTTATTTATATGATTTTTTTTTATTTTTGTAGTGAGCATGGAGAGAGGGATAAAGAATACGTACTTAGTTCACTTGAGAAAGAATTTGGGACTGGGTGGTCGCATAAGTGATGTCCAAAAGAGATGTGAACACTTATGCCTCATCGTCGTGATCATGCACAGTATGTATTGCTTTTACTTGTTATATTTATATGTGTAACTATATATATACACACACACATAATATAAACATATATATACATATATATTTACATATACATTTATACACATATTTATATACACACACATATATACACAAATGTACACGCACATCACATCACATGCATACATGTGTATGTGTGTATGTATATATATGTGGATATGCATATGTGTGTTTATGTATGTATGTATATGAGAGAGAGAGAGAGAAAGGAGTGTGACTAGAGGTACACATACATGCATATACACACATACACATCCATACACACACACAAACATGCACATTTACACACACATACACATACATGCATATTTACACATACACACACATACTTGCACATTTACACACACACATACACATGCATGTAGTTAAGCACATATAGTGAATACACACATAGACACATACACATACTCACATACACATACACATACTCATGTACACATACACATACATAATCATATGTAAACACACATAGACTCACATAATCATGTTTACATACATCTGTACACATACACATGCATACACACACACAACACATGCATATGCACATATAGATACACATACATACACACACATGCATACGCACATATAGACACACACACACATACATTATATATATATATATATATATATATATATATATATATATATATATATATATATATATATATATATATATATATATATATATATATATATAGTTATAAAATTAAATATATATATATATTGTTATTTATATATATATATATATATATATATATATATTAACAGTATACATATATATAGATATATAACAGTATAGATATTGTTATATATATTTATATATATAACAATATTTATATATATTGTTATATATATATATATTGTTATATATATATATAGATATATATATATAACAATATACATATATATATATATGTATATATATACATATATATAGATATATAACAGTATATATATATATATATATATATATATATATATATATATATATATATATATATATATATATATATATATATATATATATATATATATATATATCACTACTAGAAATAGGGGGGACGTAGCAACGCCCCCGAATTGAAAAAATCTTGGGAACCGTCGCTTATGTGATGCAAGCATTGCATAAGTGACGGCCCTATTTTCTTTTTTTTTTAAGACTTGTCGTCGCATAAGCAATGTTAGTGTCACTAGTTAGCGATGCTTTTAACAACGTTGGCAAACTGCCCGTGATGCTTTAGCATCGCATAAGCAACCTCCTGTGCTCCAGAGCATTGCATAAGCGACACTCTGGAATATTTAAAAAAAATCGATTTCTCCCAGCACATTTGTGTCGAGATTTGGATGCGCCACACAAAGAGAGAGAGAGAGAGAGAAAGAGAGAGAGACAGATCGACACACACTCCGTGAAGCCAGGTATACACACACACACACATACACATACACACACATACATATGCACACACACACATATACACACATAGACACACACACATACACATAGACACACACACATACACACACTCATATACACACTAATTTACATACACACATACACATGCATACACACACACATATATACACACATAGACACACACACACACATAGAAACACACACACATACACATACACACACATATACACACACACACACATAGACACATACACACTTACACACACACACATTTACACAAACATACACATGCATACATGCACATATATATAGATACACACATATATACACACATAGACATGCACATACACACATAGACACACACATACACACATCGACACACACACACATACACACACACACATATAGACACATACACACACATATATGCATACACACACATAGAGAGAGACATAAACACACACACATAAACATACATGCATACACATGCATACACATGCATACATAATGCATATGCATACATACATACTTACATGCATACACACACATACACACACATGCATACATACGCATACATAATGCACATGCATATGCATATATACATGATTAAGTTCATATACACACATACACATGCTTACACACACACATACACATATATATCCATACACACACACGTAAAGAGACATACACACACATACACATACAATTATACATATGCATACATACATGCATACACACACATACACATGCACACATATATATGCATACACACACACACATAGAGAGACATACACATACATGCATACATATGCATACGTAATTCATATGCATATGCATACATACATACTTACATGCATACACACACAGATACACACATGCATACATATGCATACATAATGCACATGCATATGCATACATACATGCATACACACACATACACATGCATACACACATACACATACACACATAGACACACACACACACATACACACACATACACACACACATATATGCATACACACACACACAAAGAGAGACATACACACACATACACACACATGCATACATATGCATACAGAATGCATATACATATGCATACATACATACTTACATGCATACACACACATATGCATACATAATTCACATGCATATGCATAGATACATGCATACACATACACACACATTGACACATACACACACATAGACACGCACACATACACACACATATACACATAGATTTACACACATACACATGCATACACACACATACACACATAGACACACACATAGACATACACACACACATACAAACATAGACACATACACACATAATGCATATGCATATGCATACATACATACTTAAATGCATACACACACATACACACACATGCATACATACATGCATACACATACACACATACACACACATAGACACATACACACACATAAACACATACACACTCATAGACACATACACACTTACACACACACATCCAGACACATTTACACACACACATACACATGCATACAGACACATATATATAGATACACACGTATATACACACACACACATACACACACATACACATACACACACATATAGACACACACACATCCACACATATTTACACACACACATACACGTGTATACAGACACATATATATAGATACACACACATACACATGCATACAGACTCATATATATAGATACACACACAAACACACATATACACACATACATGCATATGCATACATAATGCACATGCGTATGCATACATACATGCTTACATGCATACACACACATACACATACACAGATAGACAAACACACACACATACAGACACATATATGCATACACACACACACATGGAGAGACATATTACACACACATACACATACATGCATACATATGCATACATAATGCATATGCATATTCATACATACATACTTACATGCATACACACACATACACACACACATATGCATACATATGCATGCATAATGCACATGCATATGCATAGATACATGCATACACATACACACACATACACACACCTATGCATACGTAATGCACATGTATATGCATAGATACATGCATACACATACACACACATAGACACATACACACACATACACACATATTTACATACACATACACATGCATACACACACATACACACATAATGCATATGCATATGCATACATACATAATTACATGCATACACACACATAGACACACATGCATACATATGCATACACACATACACATGTAGAGAGACATACACACACGTATACACACATACGCACAAATGCATACATAATGCACATGCATATGGATACATACATGCTTACATGCATACACACACATACATGCACATGCATACATATGCATAGACACATACACATGTAGAGAGACATATATGCACATACACACACATGCATACATATGCATACATAATGCACATGCATATGCATACATACATGCTTACATGCATACACACATACATATACACACATAGACACACACACACACACGTAGAGAGACACACACACACATACACACATATATATGCATACACACTTACACGTATAGAGACATAAACACACATACACACACATGCATACATATGCATACATAATGCATATGCATATGCAAACATACATACTTACATGCATACAGAGACATACAGACATATACACACACATACACACACATATGCATACATATGCATACATAATGCACATGCATATGCATAGATATATGCTTACATGCATACACATACACACATACACACACATAGATACATACACACACATGGACACACACACATATACACATACACACACATATACACATACACACACATATACACACAGATTTACACACACACATAGACACACACACACACATACACAGACACACAGATACACAGACACACACTCACATATACACCTACATACACATATATGCACATACATATGTACACATATATATATTGATTTCTAACCCATTTTGTTTTACATGTACAGGTATTATGGATCCTAGTAGAGAGAGAAAGGCAAAACTCACACTCATAAAAAGTCTTATGAGAGCAAGAGTTCCGCCTGATACTCTAGGGATCATCATACATGAGTACTCAGAGATGCCTGATGATGAGCTGGATTATACAATCCAGATGCTTACCCAGCAATTAGAGGAGGGCTCTTCTACGGCTCCACATGCAAGAAGACAATTATCTGCTCATAGGTATGTTTTTTTTTCATAAATTTTTTTAATGATATTATAACACATATTTTTATTTATTTTTATCTATCTATTTTTAGGACACCTATACCACCACCAGATCATGATAGCATACCACAATGCCTATGAGGACATGCATAGGCACCTTAGGGCTAGAGTGCGATATAGAGCGAGAGGGGAACATTGTGTACATAGGGAATGGATTGGATTTCAAGAGAAGAATGTGAGCATTATGCGACTCTTACCTATGCCTTGTCCACTTATAGTGGAAGGAAGTATAAATTTTACATATAAATTGAAATAAATATCTCATGTTTTATATACATGATTTATTTTATTTTTGTAGTGAGCATGATGAGAGGGATAAAAAATACATGCATAGTTCACTTGAGACAGGTTTGGGATAGGATGGCTACATAAGTGGTGTCTAAAAGAGATGCGGACACTTATGGCTCAAAATCGCATCGACAAATTCATAGAGAATTAGAGAGTCAAAAACTCACAAAAAGGAACACAACACAAATGACTCCCATACTACCTCACATTTGCTTGCCCTTAAGTTTACCAACTCAATCCTCTTATTAGCAGGGCTCCCTTTCCATCGACAGTAATCAACCAATGAGATAGATGCCAAGGTCATAATGACAGTTGTACACTCACAAACTATATGCAACTTCAAATAACACAAATCGCAAGAACAATTGATGATTAATCAGAACAATAGTTCAACAAACATTACAAAAGTAGGTCAATATGCCCTCAAAAAACAACTCTATAACAACAAATGCAAGTGAAACACCTGTCGAATTCACACAAAAAATAGTCTCCACACTCTCAATACATAGCTCAAAGGTAGAGAATAAGTACTAACACAAGTATCAAAGCTCTTCTCCACATACACAAAATAGAGAAACAAGCAACGTATGCGATAGTAGTGATGATGCAACATGGCCAAATGAGTTCTCAACATCTTCTTATATAGACCCAATTCCAATGATCCTTGACGAGAGAGCCAAAATTAGCTTTTGACATGGACTATGTGCCCCAAAATGGCATGACTGACAGCCTGGCACAAAGCGACTACTTGCAAAGAGGAATTATTCTGGCGGGCCACCAACCATGGAGCACTTGATTTTCGACCTTCTCTTGATTATTCTTGATATCCATAGGGCTTAGTGATGGGTAGTTCCTTCCATTTGCATAGCTCTCTTGGATAAGCCCATATTTATGATGAGTCACAAGAGCCGCCTTGTTTTTGGGTCTCTTTGATCTTGTCTTTGAGGAGTAGTTGAAGTCGCATGATTTTGGATCTCGAGGAGTTGTAGTTCACCTTAATTCCATGTGGCAAGAGTATCGAGCCACCTAGTTTTGCTATGCAAGGAGGAAAGGGGGCGGTTTCCCTACTTGGATCACTCTTGTTTTGATGGGGAAGAAAATGAGGATCCCCCTATTTTAGGTGGTAAAGGGGTTCACTTAATTTTATGGTAAAGGAGGGAATAAGTCGCCTAGTTTTTGTGTGGCCCAATTATAGGGGTCTCCTAGGTCTAGACATCGCCCAGGTATAGGGGTCACCCAAGTATAGGAGTTACCCAAATATAGGGGTTAACTAGGTACATGGGCACCCTAATTGTGGTGGCCTAACCCAGGAGGTAGAAGACTAATGTAAGAGTAGGTAGAAGGCTGGTTGAAGAGGAAAATTGAGCACCTAGATTGGGCTTCTTAGCAAATTAAGGTGAGTAAATTTTGACTTATGACCAAAATCGGGCAAGTGAATTTGATCTCCTTGGAACTACAGCAACTAGATTTTAATGAATTAGCTAAAATTTGGGTGAATGATTTGGCTTTAATGCAAAACAGGGCGACCTTTATTTTTGGAAAACATGCAAAACAAGGTGCATGGTTTTAGGTTTCTCCTTAAAATAAGGCACGCAAGTTTTGTGAGGTATGAAATTGGGCGCCTAGTTATTGGATTTCCAACCCAAATCTAGGTGGTAAAATGAAAATGGGAAGACTATATTTTTCTATTTGGCCAAGAGTGGGGGAGAGTTATTTTTGTTCTATGGAGGAAAATTGCGATACTTATCTCGACATTTGGAGGAATAGTAGGGTGACCAATGTGGCACTTGGTGATAGAAGAAAAATTTGGGTGACCATATGTACTTTCGCATGTCCTAAGTGCTATAGACATGTGCATCAAGCATTTGCACCGTCTCGGTGTAGAATTCCTTTTTATTTGTTGCAAGGAAGGATTCATTATGTTTCGTGAAATAAACCATAATACAAAAACGATCCTTGGTATATAGTGGATGGATTATCCACCATGCTTGATTCAATTGAAGTATTACCCTAGAAATGTTAACCAGGGGCATCTTCTTACCTCTTCAAGTTGTATTGCATCTTGGAGTCGTATCTTCATCACCGTGTAAAGTCCAACCCACTTGGGTGTCAGTTTAGCAAGTATAGATAGGATCTGGTGTACCAAAACCAAAGATCCTACCCTCACTTAATTTTCCCTCAGATGCTTATCATAAACTCATTTGTGCTCCTCTTGCTTAGTGTGCAACATTGTCATTGCTACCTCTCTACTTTCTTCCAATATTGCTAGCCTTCTTATTTGAGGGTCAATTTCATCAGTTTTTTCTTCCATATCTTTTCTGATGATGAACCCCAAAGGATCAAGTGCCTCTTGATCATACACCAATAGAAAGGGACTTTCACTAGTTGTACTACTTTTTGTATGGAATGCCTGTAAGAAAATAACAACAAACATAATAAACCAATAGATAGAGTTGAGAGAAAAATGGAGACAAAGATAGATGCAGACTGAGAGATAGAGAACTCAAACTCTCAAATTTCCAAGAGTAATGCCGTTACAATGATGGTGTTGTCTACCTGTGCACTTCCAATGTGGAGCTTAGATGGAAATCTAGATAGACTCTAGATTAATGTCTTGCTAATGTTCAATGCTATGTTAACCTCAACATGCGCCATGCTTATATAGCTTTTACAAGGGGAGTCAGTATAGACAAATGTAATCGAAAGATTAAAAATAGTCAGGAAAATATACAATCCAACAATATCTTCATGACCAGAAGTCCTATTGTCTCACCCTACAGGCCAAGGGGATAGGCCCCTAGAACCTCATAGAAGGGGGAAAGCCCCCATCTGCACTCCCCCCATAAAGCTTCTATGGGGAAACCATGTGGCACCACAAGGCCTTTATTTTTTCCTTGAATGGCAACACAATGGCATGAAAGTTTATGCCCTGCCTAACCTAATGCCTAGGATCACAAAGATCATCTATTTCCATCAAGGGTCACACATAGACCTTATCTAACTTGGAGGTTAGGGCTCCACAAATGTACAAGCTCTCACAAAGGCTTCTCCTCATAATGCGGGTTGTACACCTTAGAGAACTATGGATCATTTTTGGTCACTTGAAGGTGGACTATTGTGTATATCTAAACCCCTCCTCAATGTCCACCCTCCGTTGAACTACCTACTTGGTCCAATGCCAAGATTTGGAAAGTGTCGATGAAGTTTTTGTCTCCCAAGAGTCTTGGAAAAGATTTCTACTCCATTTTATTTAGTTGGACAATAGCTTATCTCCATGACCCTATCCTCAATCAACTCACGCATGATACTGAATTTCTATGTGCTTGGTACATGCATGGAAAATGGGATTCTTGGCAATGGCCATGCAAGTTTGGTTGTCACACTTCAACTCTCAAGCATCTTGTCCTTCTATTCCTATGTGCCATAGGATCCTCCTCAACCATACTACTTCACATGTTGCTTGTACTCAGTGTCAGTAGAAGATAATGCTTTGCTTTTTACTAATCCAAAAGAAAATCCCTGACCCTAAAGAAAAGCAATCTCCAAAAATTGATTTTCTAGTATCAATATCTCGTGCCCAATCTGAGTCATAGTATCCAATCAGAGATGCTCCTTCTTCAAAAATAATACCACAATCATTGGTTCCTCACATACTTGAGTATCCACATGCTTGCCTTCCAAAGATTTTGGCAAGGCTTATTAGAAAATATGCTTACTACTCCAACAACATAAGAGATATCTCATCTACTATTGCACAAGTAGATGAGATTTCCAATTAATTTCTTCTATCTTATAATATCAAATGGGGATGAATTATCCTCAATAGATAATTTTCTATTGACCTCCATAGGTGTAGAAATTTCCTTGCTATCCTCCATGTTGAATGCCTTCAATATCCATCTTGCATACTTTTTTTTGAGAGATTAAAATCTTCCCTGGTTCCTACCAAACTTGAAGGCCTAACCAATAATGCATTAAGCCCAAGTCTATCATTTCAAATTCTAAACTCGGGGCATCTTTCATTTGTTGAAGAAGAGCATCATCATTTCTTGTAATCACAAGGTCATCTGCATAGAGCACAAGCATATTTGTCTTCCCTCCTCTCTTTAGAACATACAAGTTAGCATTAGAAGCACATGTTTTACAATCTAGATCCAAGAGATACTTATTTATCTATTAGTACCATGCTCTAAGTGCTTGTTTCAGACTATATAATGCCTTCTTTAGCTTACATACCTTGTTCTCTGAATGAGGAGCCTCAAACCCTGGTGGTTGAGACACATATACCTCCTCCTTGAGGTCTCCATTCAAGAATGCTAATTTGACATCCATGTGATAGATTGTCCATCGCTTATGTGGATCCACAACTAGTACGACTCAATAGAAGTCATCCTCGTAGTTGGGGTAAATGAGTCACAAAAGAAAATGCCTTCAACTTGTGAGTAGCCATGTGCAACAAATCTTGCTTTATACTTTTCTAGAGTACCATCAGCCTTGTACGTTAGCTTCTAGACCCACTTGGTGCCAATGAATTTATGCTTAGGGATTCAATCCACTAGCTCTCAAGTTCCATTCTTCATGAAATTTTTGTGTTCTATTTGCATGTGGGCCCTCCAATTTGGATCGTGGAGTGCCTCTTTCACATATTTTGGTTCATTTGCTTGTTCTTGAATGATCTTAGCCATCATGGTTGTGTTTACAATATGGATGCTTGCCCCTAAGAAATCGTATCGTATCTTTGCCCTCTGTAGTGCAACTTGAATTTTTGCCTACATTTACTATGATGGGTTCTTATAGAGGATATAAGGAATTGTAAAGGTAATTTTTGTTTTTCACGTGAAAAAAGGCACCACTATATAATACCCATGATTCATCTATTCCTCAATCTTTGGCCGAGGAGATTCATCTATTCCTCAGTCTTTAGTCGAGGAGCATACCTCCTCTATCATCACAAATAACTCAACCTTTGTTTCTTTAGTGTTGGTAGACTTCTTGCCCTTGTTGCCTTATGAAGATCCATTCTCCTCTTTTGCCTTCTCAATGTGACATTCTTGGATTTTGCAGCCCTCCTTCTTGCAGTGGAAACACTCTCACTTGAACTTCATTTTTTCCTTCTTTTTGTCTCCATCTTTTGAAGAGTTCACTTTTCCTCCTTTGGCATTTGTTGTGAATGCAGCATTGCGCTCTCAATGTGGAGCTTAGATGATGATCTAGATAGACTCTAGATGAATGGCTTACTAGTGTGCAATGCTATGTAAAGCTCAACATGGGCCATGCTTACATAGCTTTTACAAGGGGAATGGGTATAGATAAATGTAGTCAACAGATACAAAATAGTTAGCAAAATATAGAATCTAACAATATCTCCATGACCAAAAGTCATGCCATCTCAGCCCTACAAGCAAGGGGGATACGGCCCCCGGACTACGCAAAAGGGGCAAGTCCCCCTCTGCACTCCCCCCATTAAGCTTCTATGGGGAAATTGCATAGTGCTACAAGGCCTTTATTTCTTCCTTGAATAGGAACCCAATGGCCCCGAAGTTTATGCCCTACCTAACCTAATGGGATCATCTATTACCATCAACGATCAGACATAGACCTCATCTAACTTGGAAGTTAGGGCTCCACAAATGTCCAGGCTCTCACAATGGCTTCTCTTCATAACGGGGGCCTTACACCTTATAGCACCATGGATCATTTGTGGTCACTTGAAGGTGGAGTATTGAGTGATCAAGATTTTTTTGGAGCTTTCTGCATGAACATTTTCTTTAGCATCATAAGCACATGACTTCTTGTAATAGACCGTATACACGTCAAAACTGTGTTGCAGCAATTAATTCACAAAATCAGTGCCCTTATCATTAGTGACTTCAAGTGGGCATCCAAATCATGAAAAAAATATGTTTATACATGAGCTTACCCCTAGTTGATGCAATGTAGTTTGAAGTGGGTTTAGCCTCTACCCACTTTCTTGAATAAGACATGGCCATCAACAAGTACCTTTTATTACCAGGTTGACCTATTGGGTGGATGGGTTCAATGAGGTTAAGACCCCATCATTCCAAAGGTCACCATCTAGTTGAGATCACTAAGGGCTGAAAATTTAGCTTTGGTGGACAAGGAGCACACATTTAACAGTGTTGCATTCTTTGGCATATTTTGTAGCATCGTTGTAGAGATATGCCACCATAAACCTTTATGAGGGATTTTTTGTGCCAAGTCATTTCCCTTGAGATGTTCTTCATTGTGTGGGGCTTCAAACAGGTGGCTTATTTCTTGGGAATAAACACATTTGCATAGAATACCATCTGGGATAATTGTTCGTTTATGAATGAAATGCTTTAGCTTTAAATAGTAACTTCCTTTTCTCTAATGGAGACATGCTCATATAAAATTCTCCTCAAGTGAGGAATTACTTTATTTCATCATAATAATCAATTTGAGTAGCCACAAGGAAGAGGTTGCTATCTATAGACTCATCATCAATACCTATTGGTTTCTCCCCCTTGGTCGTCCTTGACACTTGGTCTGCAATGTGATGCTCCTTGCTAGTTTGATGTGAATTTCAAAATCATATTCTTTAAAAAGTAGTAACCACCACCATACCCATCCAACTAGTCTTGACTTATTAATGAAATATTTTAATGGCTGATGGATTGAAATGAAAATAAAAATCTACATCTAGGATATAGTGACATAATTTTTGGAGTCCAAATACAATATCCCAACCTTCTCCTTCGATTGTGCTATAGTGTCTTTTTGCCTTTCCAAGTAGCCTACTTGCATAAGCAATGGGATGCTCCATCCTATGAGCTGATGGTTGCACCAAAAACACTCCAATTGTATGAAGGCTTGCATTTTCATGCACATGGAACTCAAATGACCAACTAGGAACCATTTGGAGTGATGCAATACATAGACTTAACTTTAGCTTGCTAAAATCCTTCTCCGCTTCAGGACTCCATGAGAAGGTTATCTTTTTGCTTGTGAACCTTGACAATGGTTTAGCTATTTCTGAGTACATACAAACAAAACCCCAATGGTACCCTGCATGGCCAAAAAACTTTGAACTTCTTTGGGACTACATGGAATGGGCATGGATAAGATTGCAGCTACCTTGGCTAGATCAACTGTTATTCCTTTGGAAAAAACTATGACACCAAGGAGTGTACCTTTGGTGACCAAAAATTGACATTTTTTATCCATAAAAATGCAGAATAATGTTGTTAGCCATTTACACATATCAAATACATCCCTTGGTTAAATGACGCATGCAGATTTTTTAGGAAAAATTCCATGTGAGTATAGAAATAGGTGCTCCATGGAGTGAAAAAGGTAGCCTTGTCTCTATCTTCAAGATGAATGAGAATTTGATTGTAGTCACTGAATCCATCTAGGAAATTGTATAGAGTATGTCCTACTTTGAATCTTTCTTAGTGAAGGGTTGCGAGAAGCCATCTGCAATAGTTACTTTATCCAAGGCATGGAAATCAACACACACTTTTATCTTTCCACTATTTTTCTTTGGCACAATAACCATAGATGAGAGCCATCTTGAGTGTTCAAGAGGAATTATAATACTTACCTCCTCTAATTTATTCAAATCTACCTTAATTGCCTCTACATTCTTTGGATTAAGTTACTATGGTTTGCTCCTTATGGGTGAGCCTCCCTCTATCAGTGGGATTTGATGTAGCCCAAGCTCTTGTAGAATACCTGACACATCTTTGTAGGAATAGGCAAAGGCAATTTTATAGGTATAAAGGAGGTAAATTTACCTTTTTTAGTAAAAGTGGATAGTGCCAGAACCACGTGGTTAGATGGAATCTTTGTGGGGTCTATCCATCTCCGGGTTCCACTACTCATACAAGTATCTATGTAGTGATCTCACTTGAGAAATCGTCAGTATTGTGTGCCATGGTGGCATTTAGCTTGTGCTTCATGATATGGTCCTTAGTCCATCCGCATGGAGTATTTGGAAATGGGAGGTCTAGGTTTAGGGTTTTCCAACTTTTGGTTTTGCATCCATAAAAGTATCCAATTCAGCTTGATTACCTATTTTTTCTTGGCACAACAATGAAAAAGTTTCCTTCAACAAAATTGGGCCACTTTGATAAAGGTGCCCAAATGGAGGTGTTGGCCTCTCCAGAGGTGTCTTTGAAAAAGTTACGTGTCCAACTTCCTTTACAGAAGGAGTCAACATCACCAAAGAAATTGGCCCAACTTGAGCATTTTTCACTAAATAAGATGTCTTTCCTACTTGCCCAACATCATATAGGTGCCCAATTTTTTATGGTCCAATAAAAGTTAGGTGCCCAATTTTTGATGGTCCAATAAAAGTTAGGTGCCCAATTTTGATGGTCCAATAAAATTTAGGTGCCCAAATTTGGGTGTTCTAACAAAAGTTAAAGGCCCCATTTCTAGTCGTACATTCGAAAGTAGGTGCCCAATTTTAAGTGGTTCATCTAAAAGTAGGCACTAAGTTTCTAGTGGTTCATAAAAACTAGGCACCTGATTTTGCCATTTTGGTTACCAGAAGAGTCACCTAGTTGGGCCACCTAAAAGGAGGCACTGAAATTGGGCCACAAGTTGGACCATTTATCATCTATACTTATTTTCTAGCAATCATCTATTTTACCTTCTCCCCCATTGAATGTTTGTAAGTTACATATTTTTACCTCATATGGGTATAATTGTGCTTCTTCTATTGAAAATTCACTCTTGTGTGAAGAGGCTGGACAAGGTCCATCTTGGTCCAATTCTTCATTTATTTCCAAAATTTCCACAATACAGCACTCTAGGCTGCCCATCATCCAATAAGTAGACTATCTTTGTCAAGTGGCAAGAAAGGTACCAATGAAGCATTACGACATACACAGAGAGATGAGTCAGAAGGGTCCACAAGTGAGCATTGAGGACAATGCTCACTCTAAGGGGAAAGGAATGTCACATAATCCTAGCAGGTTGATTGTTGAACCATACCTTAAGAGATAGGATTAGGAAGTAATCCTCATCCATGGATTTTGGGGCTACTGGTTAGCCCATCATACTCCTAGCTAGGAGGTTGTAAGTTCAGTTCCCAACATTGGTATCAGAGCCAAGCTGAGCAACTTGGGAAAGATGGATGTGAAGGCACCCGTGGGCATTTGCAAAGTGCTTGTCCATATTGGGTGTGAAGCTGGCATTGGATGAAGGCGCTTGGGCATTTGGGCATTCATTGAGGGTGGGATAGGTACAAAATAGGTCCAAGGGCTAGAGTTTGAGGTTGGTGGAAGCACTCATACATGGAAAGTGGATGCATAGAGAGATGAGTCACAAAGTTCCACAAGTGAGTATTGAGGGCAATGCTCAATCTAAGGGGAAATGAATGTCACATAATCCTGGCAGGGATGGTTGAACCATATCTTAAGAGAGAGGATTAGGAAGTAATCTTCATCCATGGCTTTTGGGGCTAGTGGTTAGCACATCATACTCCTAGCTAGGAGGTTGTGATTTCAATTCCCAACATTGGTATTAGAGCCAAGTTGAGGAACTTAGGCAAGATGGAGGTGAAGGCACCTCAATTCGTGGGTGTTTGCAAAGGCGCTTGTCCATATTAGGTATGAAACTATCCTTGGATGAAGGTGCTTGGGCATTTTGGCACCACAAAGGTGGGGTAGGTCCAAAATAGGTCCAAGTGCTAGAGTTTGAGGTTGGTGGAAGCACTCATACATGGAAAGTGGATGCATAGAGAGATGATTCAGAAGGGTCCACAAGTGACCATTGAGAGCAATGCTCAATCTAAGGGGAAAGTAATGTCACATAATCCAACAGGGGATGGTTGAACCATACCTCAAGAGAGAGGATTATGAAGTAATCCTCATCCATGGAATTTGGGCCTAGTGGTCAGCCCATCATACTCCTAGCTAGGAGGTTGTGAGTTCAATTCCCAACAGGAATATGGATCCATACCTTCTTCTTGTTGAGTGACTTCTATCATGTGAATTGGAGCAGGTTGGTTGTGAGGGTAGTCCCTCATATAATGGTATTTGGCATTGGGGCACTGTTGACAAGGAGATGCACCCTCAGGTAGAGAGCACTTACTTTGAATGTGACCATATTCTCCATATCAATAGCATATGAGTGTTTTGGTATACCTTGGTTGGTTTGAGTGGTTCTCTTCCCTGTGTGTGAATTTGAGGTGCTAGCATAAAAGTCTTCAGGACCTGTGAGTTACCTCTTTATTGAATCTTTGAGGTATTAGTAGTTGTTAGCCCGATGACCACTTTTTCCATAAAATTCGCAAGTCACTTGATTTGGAAAATTCAAGTTGGAGTGTTCACTATTGTTGCATATCATACACCATAACTTCCTATAGACCTCTTGATTAGTCCACAACTCCTCCACTTCCTATCAAAGTTCTGCTAGTAAGTCATCATTGTATCTTGCATGTGGTGAGGTGACCTTCTCTTTGTTGGAACATCAAGATTACACTATGCTTGAGGTGGATTTGATCTACATCAAAGCCTATCGTATCGAAAGAATATCCATTGGAGAGTTCTTTTATTTATGCTCACTTATTGTACTTTTTTAAAAGATTTTTCATGGATCTTTCACCATTCTAAAAGCCTTGAGATTTAGACATGTAAAAGTAGAAAGATAGAGCCCAAATCCCACGAATTTGTGGTGGTTGAGTTGCATTCAATCAAGCAATCAATCACCTAAAAGTAGATCAAACTAGATCTTCACTTTTCCTAGATTGTAGGAAAGTGAATTGATTCCCTCCAACAACCATTCCCACCTTCATTTGAATTCAAAATCCACTTGTAGAACTCTTGGAGCACTTCTAGAGTCTATATAAAGACTTCAAATCACTTGTACAATACATGGAAGCAATATACATACACTTGTGACCATCATTGCCTTGCTCCTTCAATTTTTTGCATCATCTTCTCCGCCAACAGTAACCTTGCAGAGGCTGCTCCTCTCTCTCCAGAGCTTAAAATTTGATGGAATATGGCTCACTGGAAAGGTATTATTTTCTAATGTATGCCTATGGTTTTCATAAAACTTGGTTCAATATATTGGGAGAAATCTCAGTTTTTCTGTCTCAGGGTCAATCTCTACGTATTCCTAAAAAATAGGAGGTACCACTGTTGAGTGTTTGATTCATTCCTATAGCATATTTTGCCTATTCCTTATAATTGTGTGCATTATATACACTCAACTCTATGTGTATCACTCCCATAAGAGGATTTTTTCTAATTGTAATCACCCTGGTTGTTATGAGCATTTGAAGTTCATTGTCTCTTCCATAAATAGTAAGTTTTTTGAGCTAGTCGACCCGCGAACCTATCTGTTTTGTATCGATATTTTCTCCTTGATGCTCCAAAGTACATAGTGTATTTCTTTACACTTATTGCATGCCTATAAGGTCTATTTGAGTCTCCATAAGCTCAAGGGCTAGTCTTGTGCCGGTTGGTTGGACCAAACTTCGTCTTTACAAAATGCACTTTTCTACCTCCTACAAGATTCTCTAAGTTTCTTCGCTCTTCATGTTGGATCTCTTGCATTTTAAGTGCTTTGAATTCCCTCTTGAGCTACTCAATTGGGTTTGGAAAGGTGGTATTGTTTCATTCACTACCACCTTCAAAGTGTACTCTTGCCTCTTCTATGCATGAGGTGGTCACCACAAAGTCCTCGAATGTAGCATCTAACCTTACAAACTCTTGCACCTTTGGTTGAAAACAACTTGGGGGGGCTTCTCAATCCATTTCTTCACCCAGAAGTCACATGGATCATGTGACAAGTAAGAAAAAATAGCTTTAACATGCATATAGAGTTCGTGAAACGGTTCACCTAATTGGGGCCTTAAATTTTGTACATGATTCAAAGCTCATTTAGAAGAGTTGCTAGGATAAAATGTCTAGCAAAAAGTAGTCTTCAAAGCTTCCCAAGTGGAATATTGTCCATCTACATGTTGATTATACCACTTGCTTAAAAACTCATCAATAGCATATGGAAATAGGACCGGCATTGCATCCTAACAGTTTTGCAATCCTCATCCTCAACATAAGCAGATGAATCTCCTTATATGGTCATCAACTTCTTGGTGCACTAAACCCTTGAAAGTAGGAAATTTGATGTTTACTCTGGATAGAAAATTTGCAAGATCCTCCATCGGTTCTTGGCTATCTTCATAGGTGTCAGAGGTGGAGTCGAGTGCTTTCCTAGCCTTCTCTTGAGAAGGAGGTGTTAGAGCTAACTCTTGAAAAAAACGCAATGGGAAGAATTAATGGTATAAGGATGATTGGTCATCTAGAAGGATGATGAGATGAGTTTTTTCAACACTCGTGTAGATGAAGAGACTCCCTATCTGCTCGGGTATGGGTCATGTATCCACTCACCCAATTTTGGGTTGGAGCCTAGAGAGGCTCAAAAAACAAAGAAAGGTATAAAGAATATGAATTCATACTTTGAAAAGGTGCCTCCCATAGAGCATGAAAGGGTCCCACCAAATGTGCCAAACTCTAGAAGAGAGATAAGGGACCTCTTTTAGGAAGAAGAGTAGACACACCTCCCAAGACACCTTCTACTCAAGGGTGTTCTCCTTAGGGAAGTATACCATATAACATGCCTTTGCATAAAGACACTTCAAAAATGGAGAATTTCACAAATGGAGTTTACAAGAAGGGGGAGTTCAAAAGGTTTTAACGACTCAAAATTAAATCAAGAACAAGGGATGATTGATCCAAAGAACAATTCAACAAACATTAGAGAAGTATGCCAATACGATGTCATAAAACAACTATGTATTGAAAAACGCAAGTAAAAATGTTGTGAAACTACCTTCCACAAACAAATAAATCGACTAGCAAGACCACACTCCTAAGAGAGAGCACGTATCCACCCATCCAACTCCACCCATATATATACCTCTAGTCCAAGGGGGTGCATGTCCTTGAGATTTGGCCAAGTGTCCAGCCATGTGTCCCTCATGTGAACACTTTCCCAAGGGTGATCACATGCCTTCTAATTTCCCAAGGTCTATCACATGCCTTCTAAATCAAATGAAGATTATTCTCTCATGTACACACAAGGTGGCTCCTAGAGAAGCTTCTCACAAGACTAAGGTTCCCACACCTTAGGATAAATCAAGCCTAAGGTTCTAACCATTCAATTGGGAGCTCATATGAATAAATACCCCAAGGGTTAAAACCAAGGGTTTCACCCAAAGGTTCAAGGCATGTTCCAAGGGTAATTCAAGGGTTAGACCAAAGCAAACATACATCATATTCTAACCTTTAGAATCCATATGTTTAACCTTATGAACCCATGAATTATACAACATTCTTCCCCCCTTTAACATTTTCTTCCTCGAAAATGTGTGTAGGTATAATATGTGAAGTATTCCCCCGTGCACCATGATCTATACTGTGAGCATGGTCATCTCGCTCTTTAGATTCATTTCCAATAATCAGATAAGGGCTAATCCCTACCTTAATCTAAAAGGAAAGGAATCAAAATTCCTGCCCAAATCACTTTCCCTTAGTCCACCCTAATGTACATGCATGTCTGGTACCTATGGACTAGTGAAATGGGTGGACTTCATTGGTGGTCTTTTTCTTTTGGCACTTTCACAAACCTAGAGCTCCATAAAATAATAAATTTCAGTACACTTTGTACTTGCCTAGAATTTATAATTTTAGAGTTTATGATAGAGATCCTATCTCTATCTTGAAAGGGCCAGAAACTAGATTCATCTTCCACTTTCAACAGAAAGGAGAGGAATCTTCAAATGTTCTGAACTTAACTTATTCTTTTATAGTCATTTTCATATACAAATATACTTTATTTGTATTTTATAGGACTTTAGCTAAAGATGTGAACTTAGCAAAGCGGGTCTAGTGAGTCCCTGCCAAAACATGCTCAATAAAATGAGGAGGAATAATACCTTCTCATTCCTTGGCAACTTAGGTGGACTTATTTCAATCATCCAGGTTTTCTTGAAACATAAAGCTCAAGTATTTTGAATGATAATATACCCAATCTACAAGTTCATGTCTACAAGTGGATCCCTATCTTGATCATGTTTGATTTTCCCTGGATTAATTCTCAGAATAGAGTTTAATCCTTTTGGAAGTTTTAACATTCAAGACTTAGTTCCAAAGATGACTTTAGAAATTGGAATTATTTGGTAGACCATTCTCCTAGGTCTCTACTCCATTTGTTCGTCTTAGCTTAGCGTGTTCTTCCAATGAGAATCAGTACTAACTATCTTGAACCAACTATGGTTTAGATAGTTATGTATACTAACCTCAAAGGTCATCAAAGCTTTGCAAAGAGAAACAAATCCGATTCCTTCAAATCCTCAAAATTGAGGAAAAATACTTCATCAAGACACCCTCTAGATTTTCTATTGGATGGAGTTTAGATGATTCAAGTTTTGCAGCTTTAGTTCCAGGGTCTTGTAAGAAAGATACCTCTTTCTAGGCATCATATCTCATATCTTACTATGAACATTCTTGAATTACTTGTTCTCACCAAAGATTCAAAAGAAAATCTTTTACAGATCATTATTTCATTCAAGGTTATTATACTTGAATAGGCTTGGCTTTATTTTTGGAGTTTAACTTGGTAAACTCCCAAAATTCTTTACCTTCTTACTTATCCAAATTTATTGTACCATATAAAATTTGGCTATGCATTTTATTAAGAAAAATGCATCTGCTTAAGAGGATAAAGGATAGCCTTTTCTAGTGTAAATGTCATGTTCATTCTATTTAGCCTTTTGTTCATACAACCAGGTGTATTAAATTGGTTCAGGGAGGTACATTTCTACACCTCATAATGAGCCTAAGACCTTAATCTAAATGGTCTTATCTTTAAGGCTTATCATGATGTTTCCTATCGGATCTTGAGCCTATTTTCTCTCTGGCCATTAGAGAAAATTCTCAACGGGAGTTAGTTCTCATTGTCCCATACTAGTGAGTTCTTTCTCCAATCCGTAGAACGACATCCTTAAACTTTCCACATTCTTTGCCCTTATCTTTTCAATTCTCTTTGATCATTTACCATGATCATGAATTCCACCTTGGAACTCCTTGGCATCATTTTCATAAGAGCAAAGACTAAGGTTTCTAATCTCAATTAATTCAAAGGTCTATTTAGGTTGACCTTTGAACTTTACTGGTATCGAACTATAAAAGGGTTTGATCTTTTTTACCAATGTAGCCCTCTTGGATTATCCAACCATAAGGGTTGGATATATTTGACCAAGTTAGGTCACTTGGCTTTCTCAAAACTCCTCTAGCTAATTTAACATGAGATAAGATCAAGTCTTTTCTCCTTTCGATCCCTTTTTCAAAGATATTTACCCATGGGATTTTCTTGGGATCTTCAACTCATACCTTCACGAGTTGATATCTTTGCTTAAGTCGTTGATGTTCTTCAAACCATTAAGTATTCTCCTTTTAAGGATCAACAATTATATGTCACCCTTTTGACTTATGCAAGTTGACATGCTTATTGATCCAAACTTTGGATCCATCTTTATCCATTCTTAAATACCCTACTCTGATTATGCTTCAAATCTTTGGCTTAATTTACCCTTCTTACATATCTAGTTCTTACTTTGTTTGAGATTTAACTCAAACATACTTAGATACTTGGACATCCAATGTACTCCTTAACTTTCATGAAAGAGTTAAGGAATATCTTTTGCTTAGAAGTATCATATTAATGATACCTTTCTTCCCCCCTTTAAGGAGTTTTCATCCTCAAAAACTGCAGGAAATTGATGTTGATTTAATTTCCTATCCAAATGAGAGGTTCATTTATGCTAAATCCTTGATTGAAAAAGATCTCCACTATCCTTGAGCTTAAACTTCCATTATCCTTAAGTTCAGTTTCCCATACCAATGAACCCACTTAAGTGACATTGTAAACCTAGACGTCCCATACCATCTGATTTACAATCTCACCTTAGTGTAGACAACTTTAGCTCTTACTCAAGGATTAAACTCCTTTCAAATATAATCAAAATCTTTCTAAGTCACATTCTTACAGAGTCTTGATTTGTTCTTGAAAAAACTTTGAAAATTAAATTTTCATTGAACTATTTCCTTGATCAGATGCAATCAAAGTTATCTTTGTTTATGTCATTTGATAATAGAGCTAGTATTCTCATACAATGCCTATTCAAGAAAAATGGGAATCAGATAGTTCCTTGTGTTCCAATGGTTTACTTTTTGACTCATTCACACACTAGATCATGTTATTATCTCTTGGTTGGAGTATATTAGATTGAAACTTTAATATTAAGGATAATTTTATTATAAATCTGATATCAAGGTTGGGCTCAATTATAAGAAGTTAACATAGTAAGTAATATAGATGGGACTTGAATAATTCCCAAATTTCCTGAATAGGCCTTATACTAGGTATTATCTATTGACATAAGTAGGCATCTGTATCAAAGGATATAGTCAATCGTAAGCTTTTCTAAATGGTTACCTTTTTAACCATATTGATAATTGTTTCTTACTCATAGAGCACATTTTGGAGTAGAGGTCTTCAGAGTTTCTTTCAACCTTTTAATCTTCCTCTTCTCTAGATATGCTACCACTCTTCACTCTTGAAGCAATCTGGTCAAAGCTCCAAATGGATCCTACCTTTTGTCAATGAAGGACGAATCTTATTGGGGAAGAAATGAATGCTTAAAAGAATAAAATGCTTCAAACATTTTTTTCCTTACTATGTCATTTTACGACATTCTCTTCCCCCTTTTTAGTGTGATCATTGTCCTCAATGATCATATGTTGAAGTTCCTCTGAACTTCTTAACATTGTTCACAATGAAAAATTACCCCACGAGTGTAGGGTCTCATATAGGCTTCTCAACTATGGTTAACATAGCTTAGTTTGTAACCTAAGTCTTTGGCCTTGCTGATCAGGCATGCCATGGGTTTTATGGAACTTCAGGGTCCATAAGTAGGACTCGAAGCTTAAGGTTTTTCTATCTGTAATAAATTTTGTTGGCTTTTGGATTAAGCCAACATATAAAAATTTAATGGTTATTGATTCACTAAACATCAATATACCATTAAGCTTTTAGGCTTTTGAATTCTCCTAAAGAATTCATTTCCTATCTTAAACCTTAAACTTACTGAATTTACTTCGCTCTCATGTCCCATCAACCTATGCATGTGTGATTAAATTTATGCATATCTAATGTATGCCAAGAAGAGATACGTCTTTGTTTAAAGATGTTTAGCATGCATACGGTTCAAAAATAATTGAACCCCTCTTTAAAGCATGCATGGAGTTCACATATTTGAACTCCATTTTAATGCAAGGATTTATGCTTAAAATACCCATTCATGCCATGCTCTATTATGATGAACTTGATATGTTCAATATCTCATCATCTTTCCAAGGTGAGTCCATTCCATGCCAATGAGATTTTTTTATTTTAATTTATGCCTTCAATGAACCATTAAAATGAGTCATTCTATGCAGCATTCCATGTGCATGAGGACTTAACTTGCTTTATTTGAAATGCATTTTTTCATGCATTCCATTAGCATGGAAAACAAAGAAAATAAAGATGAACAAATTGGGAGTTACACTTACCTCCATCATAGCTTCGTCCATCCATTCGTTTTTTGGACACATAGAGGCTTGCCCATTTGGATGATTTGAAACTAAGGTTGCAAAGTTGGGATTATCTTGCTTTGACCGATCTATAATATCCTTCCTTTGGGCACTAATATACTTACTTTATGGCCCAAATAGCCTTTAATCTTAACAAAACTCTAAGGATGCATAAATGCAAGTAGATGGAAGGCTTTCTCCATATCCCATAAGATACTAGTTCAAACATCATTCAATGAATAGTATAATGATATATAGAATGAGTTCTATGCATGCCGATGGTAAATGGATATTTTCCTAACTCCATGTTAGTAAAAAATCTCTACGAACCATAAGGCATGCTTTCTTTCAATCTTCAAATGCATATTGAACTCAAAGAAAGATATTTAACTTTCATTGGTACTTGAAGACTCTCCTTTTGATATAGTAAATCACCTATCAACTTCTTCTATGGAATACTATGTGTTGCATATATTCAAACATCATTCAATGAATAGTATAATGATATATAGAATGAGTTCTATGCATGCCGATGGTAAATGGATATTTTCCTAACTCCATGTTAGTAAAAAGTCTCTACGAACCATAAGGCATGCTTTCTTTCAATCTTCAAATGCATATTGAACTCAAAGAAAGATATTTAACTTTCATTGGTACTTGAAGACTCTCCTTTTGATATAGTAAATCACCTATCAACTTCTTCTATGGAATACTATGTGTTTCATATGCATATTCAATGTATGCAGCTCCATGAATGGAAATTTTCTCAACTCTATGATGATAAAAGTATTTCATGAACTACAAATCATGCCTCCTTTACCTCAAATGCATAATAGTAGTGAAGAGAGGAAATACTTAGCTTCCATTACTTTATGCTTGTTCTCCCATTCAAATCGTTGATGATTTATTCCTCCTCATGAGATTCATGGAAGGTAACTGTTGTATTTCTCCTTTGTGTGCTCTAGCCATCTGCCAAAGGAAGAGGATCGGGCTACAATTGACTTTGCTTGGCTATCACGTGCAGCTACTATGGGGAAGTGAGAGGAAAAAAGGCTTCAGTGATTCACGCAACCTGTACGTTCAGCATTTTCGATACTACCCTAATTATTTTCTCTATATAATGCGCCAAGACGGGCTGGTTCTTTCACAACATGCGGGGCTAAGGCTCGCTGCTGGCACTATGACAGATGCATGCTCTGAACTTCTCCACAATTGTGTGGTTTCGCACATGCGTCACATGGTATGTTGGCTCCGCCTCTAAGGGAGGTGTTTCGCACATGCCTCACATGGTCTGCTCGCTCCGCCTCTAAGAGAGGTGTTCCACAACCTTGGTTTTACTCCTCTAAAGAGGAGAATTGACACTCTGTTGCGAGCTTGACGGAGTAAATGCCCAAAAAACTCAAAATTCGCAAGCTCGACCGAGTAAATGCCCAACGAACTCGATCTACACAAGTTCTAGGATCTAAACTAGCTCTGCATACCAATGTTGTGAAACTACCTTCCACAAACAAATAAATCAACTAGCAAGACCACACTCCTAAGAGAGAGCACGTATCCACCCATCCAACTCCACCCATATATATACCTCTAGCCCAAGGGGGTGCATGTCCTTGAGATTGGCCAAGTGTCTAGCCAAGTGTCCCTCATGTGAACACTTTCCCAAGGGTGATCACATGCCTTCTAATTTCCCAAGGTCTATCACATGCCTTCTAAATCAAATGAGGATTCTTCTCTCATGTACACACAAGGTGGCTCCTAGAGAAGCTTCTCCCAAGACTAAGGTTCTCACACCTTAGGATAAATCAAGCCTAAGGTTCTAACCATTCAATTGGGAGCTCATATGAATAAATACCTCAAGGGTTAAAATCAAGGGTTTCACCCAAAGGTTCAAGGCATGTTCCAAGGGTAATTCAAGGGTTAGACCAAAGCAAAGATACATCATATTCTAACCTTTAGAATCCATATATTTAACCTTATGAACCCATGAATTATACAACAAAATACTTGCCAATTTCACACAAAAATGTAGCCCCCACATGCTAACTACACATCTCGAAGGTAGAGATATAGCAAGAGAATATGTATTACCACAAGTACTAGAGCTCTTTGTCACATACACAAAACAGAATAACAAGCCATAGACAGGTAGTAGATGCAAAGGGGGCAATTGAGTGCTCAATAGCTTCTTATATAGACACTAGGAGGCCAAATGATTGGCTTTGTCCTGATGATCCTTGAAGAGAGCCAAAATTAGCTTTTCACATGCACTCTCCACCCTAAAATGCCGTGATTGGCAACCTAGCACAAGGTGGCTACTTGCAAAGACGAGTTACTCTAGCATTCCACCAACCCAAGAGCACCTAATTTTAGACCTTCCCCTAACCATTCTTGATATCCATAGGGCTTTACAATGACTTCAATGGTAGTACCTTCAACTTACATGGATCTCTTGGATAAGCCCGTATTTATGATGAGTCGCAAGAGTTGCCTTGTTTTTTTATCGCCCTAATTTTTTCTTTGAAGAGTAGTTGGAGTCACATGATTTTGGGTCTTGAGGAGGATTTGTAGTCGCCTTAATTCTATGTGCCAAGGGTGTAGGACTCACCCTATTTTTCTATGCGAGGAGGAAATAGGGGGTCTCCCTACTTGGATCGCCCTAGTTTTGATGGGGAAGAAAATGAGGATCGCCCTAGTTTAGGTGGCAAAGGGGTTCACACAATTTTATGGCGGAGGGAATGATTCACCTAGTTTTTGTGTGGCCCAAGTATAGGGGTCACCCACACATAGGTGTCACTCAGGTATAGGGGCCACCCAAGTATAGGGGTCGTCCTAATTGTGTTGGCTTGATCGAGGAGGTAGAAGGGTGGTTGAAGAGGAAAATTGGGTGTCTAGATTGGGATTCTTAGCAAATTAAGCTTATGATTGAAACCGGGCGAGTGAATTTGAGCCCTTTGGAAATAAGGCAACTAGATTTTAATGAATTAGCTAAAATTTGGGCAAATGATTTGGCTTTAATGCAAAATAGGGAAAACTTTCTTTTTTGGGCAACATACAAAACAAGGCACATGGTTTTAGGCTTCTCCTTAAAATAAGGCGAGCAATTTTTGTGAGGTATGAAAATTGGGTACCTAGTTATTGGATTTCTAACCCGACATTGGGCAAGTGAAATTGGGTGGTAAAATGAAAATGGGGCGACTATATTTTGTTATTTGGCCAAGAGTGGGGCAAATTATTTTTGTTATATCAAGGAAAATTGGGCTAATTATCTTGCCATTTGGAGGAAAAGTAGGGCGAGCAATATGGCACTTGGTGATAGTAGAAGAAATTTGGGTGACCGCTTTTGAAGTGAAAGCCATCAAAAGGTTGCCATATGTACTTAAGCCTGTCGTTAGTTCTTTTTTTCTTTTTTTAAGGAAGTTCGGCCATGGCCTACTCTCGCGGACTTTAATTAAAGAAAAATAAAGAACAAGTTACAAGTGAATGGGACTAGTGCCCTTGGGACCCCCGAATCCCACAAAGTAGGGGCAAATCTTGTGGGTCTAGAGAGTGTTAAAAAGGAGGTTAATAACCCTCCCTCTCATGCAGGGCCCACTTGGGTTTAAGCTTGTTGTTCTCAATGAGAAACACTTTATGATGCCTAAAAGGTGGGGACCTCTTACAATTGGAGATTCTTTTGCCAAGGAGGAAGAGAGACTTCTCTATCGACCACTCCTTAGGAGGGTGTCCAAAATTGCTAGCACACCGCTCCCTCCAAATCTTCAAGAGGGTTTCCCATCTTATAGCATTCCATATTGCCATTAAGAAGCCAATCGCTTCACCCAGCAGCACTTGCTTCTAGGTGATTTGTTCCTACAGTCTCAAAATATTCCCAAGGGTCTGCTAGAGCAGGAGAAACTTGGGGCAAGCAAAGAAGATGTGACCTAGATCCTCGATGCTATGGTGGCATCGCTTGCACCGCGGCGCAACCCCACAAATTTTGTTAGCCTTTAGGTTGGTCTAGATACCACGCTAGAGAATTGGCCACATGAGAACGGATTTTTTGATCTTGACGAGGGGATCATAGATAGACATGAAACTCCAAATCCCAATGTCATTGAAGCCTTGTCTAAGTCAGGCACCACGTCTTGTTAAGCATGATATGATAGTCCGTCTTCACCTTTATTCTTGGAATTTTGGGTAGGCGATTGCCATTGTGCCACATAAGACCCTCATGGCACGGCGGATCTCTCCCAATGAGGAGTCAGGTTTTTGAATGTTCTTAAGCGATGCATCTGCTCTGAAGGAGATTCCATTCTTTGTAGTTCACTCTTATTTCTGGGTCTATGTCCTCAAATCTGATCCACTAGCTAGTTTCTTGTTTCTAGAGGTGTCCCCACTGTCTAAAACCCTTGTTCCAGAGCCTCTTAGCATTTTGGAGGTGCCAAGATGCCACACTTCTAATGCCCCATATTGAGTCATTTTGTCTGATATCGGCCGCCCATTTCCAATCTTCTCTCACTCTGATAAATTTTTTGAACTTGTTCCAACTCTTCCACAGGAGTAAGGTGGCCCAAGTCCTTCCACCCAGGGAGGCCCACCAATGTAATCATGTTCTTGTTCCTAAAAACGATCTTGGCCCAAGAGCTCTCACGGTTGCACCAAGCCCTGATGATCCATTTTGCCACCAACTTGTCATTCATGCCTTCAATATCCAAAATGCCTAGGTCCCCATAATCCTTTTGGCTAATGCAGGTAGACCATTTAATTTTGGGAACCCCTCTTCTGTTGTGATCCCCCATCCAAAGAAAGTTTCTACAGATTCTATCCAGTTTGCTAATCTCTTGATCTTTTAGTCTCCAGCAAGAGAGAAAATAAATGGTCGAGAAGATGAGGAAGGTATAAATTACCATGCCATAGCCTATGAGGTTCATTCCATTACTGCTCCATCGAGACACCAAAGCCCATCAGAATACCGAGTAGGTGGAAGACCTTACCCCTGAGGATAATTTGGCATCTTTGGTCAACCAGCAATTGGGTGGTGGTCCAATGATTGCTTGGAAAGCAGTTCTGGAGTGGTTGGTTTTGGAACCAAAAGCCTCATAGAAAGTGCCAAGACACCCCCAAAAGGCTTCTATGCTGGTCGAATCATTATGCACAAATGTGTTCATGTCATCTGCAAAAAGTCTCATGATCAAGTGACCATGGTTGAGATGTAGAGAAAGACCTTTAATATGGCCCATTTCCATGTAGATGTTGCACGAGATGGCTGAGCCCTTCCATGGAAATAGCAAAGAGCAGAGGGGCCAATGGGCATCCTTGCCTAATAGATTGTTTTAATCTGATCATCTTCGATAACTAATCATTGATATTTATTTGTGGTGATGCATTCCCTAGCAAAGTAGCGATCATCTTAGTGAATTTTTTACCACAACCGAGGTCTTTAAGGGATTGGAGAACAAAATCCCATTCTACCTTGTCATAGGCTTTGTCGAAGTCCATTTTAAGGAAAACAACATCTTGCTCGAATTCTTCAGCAAACTCGAGACCTTCCCAAATATTGATAGTATCTTCTGGTATTGATCTACCCTTGATGAATCCTTTTTGTTCCTTGCTAAGCCACCTCTTCAAGTGACAAGAAATTCTGTTGGCAATTACTTTCGCAAGAATCTTGTACCATGTTTGAAGCATCGTGATTGGGTGCCAGTTTTCAATCCTATTCTTGTTACCTTTTTTATGGATAAGCTTGATGACACCATTGTTTAGGCATTCGGGAAGGGCACTGAATGCTACAGCCTCTTGCCAAACCAAGTGCAACGCGGTGGCCACTACTTGTCTGAAAGACTTAAAAAATTCATTTGTGAGGCCATTAGGACCTGGGCTTTTCCCATTAGGGAGGTTATCGATAACTTTGAGAATTTCATTATCTGCAATGGGTGCTTCAAGGAGAGACTTCAAGTTATGTGGTATTCTCGAGGGAGAGACTCTCGAGTTGGTCGCCATGCAATCCCTCTTGTGGGGAGACAAAGGCATCAGAACCCCGAAGAGTTGAGTAAAATGGTCGACAATAATAGCACTATTTTCTTCTTTCATTTTGCATTCGACCCCATTACAGCCTATCAAGAAGGGAATAGAGTCTCTAGTTTGCCTCCTCTTCAGGATGCCACACATCTCTTTAGATGGTTTGTCAACCTTGCCTGCCCACGAATCTTTAAAATATACTTGTAGGTTTTTCCTATGAATTTCTTCCTCGTATCTATGCATGCCTCTGATTTTTTGTACTCCCGTATGGTATTGGTAGTTACCTTTGTTCACTTCCTCCTCAAGTATCCATAGCCTCTGATAGAGCTTCTCTCTTTGCCTCCGTCAAACATTGTCCTTAGTTCTACAAAGGGTCTCGAACTCTATTTTAAAATGCAACAAAGGTTTCAATGCTCTTGGAAATTCTACTCATATTCTAAAGTAGAATCCTTAGGTCTAGAGTGTCCATGTGTGTGTATTGCGCCCAAGAGCTCTCCTGACTCAAGTTTCTTATTGATTTGTGTTTTTTTTTCCTTTTTAAATAAAGGAAGTTCGGCCTTAGCCTACTCTCCCGGACTTGAATTAATTAAAGAAAAGTACAAGAGAAGGGGATTAGTGCATGGGACCCCCCAAATCCCACAGAGCAGGGGTAGGTTTTATAGAGTTTAGATGGCATTACAAAGAAGGTTAATCACCCTCTCATCACCCTCATGTGGGGCCACTTGGGTTTAAGCTTGTTCTTGATCAAAAGGAGCACTTGATGATGCTTGAAAGGGGGGGGGTATTTCTTATAGTTAACAATCCTTTTGCCAAGGAGGAACAACAATTTCCCAATCGACCACTCTTTGAGGGAGTCTCCAAAGTTAAAATCACATCTTTCCCGCTAGATTTTCCATAGGACCTCCCCTCTGATGGCATTCCAAAGAGTCGCGGAGTAGCATATCACTTCTCCGAGCAGAGCTTGCTTCCAACTGATATGTTTCTGAAGATGAATTTTCTTTCCGACAATCTGCCAGAGCCTGTTGGAATTGGGATGGGTAAAGAAGATGTGAGAAACGTCTTCGATAGGCCGGTAGCAGCGTTTGCACCAGGGAGGTATCCCACAAAATTTGCTAGCCTTAAGGTTGGTCTAGATTCCACGATGAAGTATTTTCCATAAGAGGGCAGACTTTTTTATTTCTATGAGGGGGTGCCAGATAGCCATGAACATCATGTCCCACCGAAGCCGCGTCCACAACAGGCACCACTTCTTGTTGAGGTTAACCTGATAATCAACGGTTTCTTTGATGTTCGGGATTTTTGATAGGCTATTCCCATTGTGCCATTTGAGACCAAGCAAGCTCAACGTGTCGTGCCCCATGAGAAGGTGTACTTTATAGCGATCCCAGGCGAGACATCTGCTTTGCAAAGTGTTCCATTCTTCATACGAAATGTTGATGCTAGGGTCAATATCCTCAAAGTTGATCCATTGTTTCGTGTCTTGTTTCCAAAGATGTTTCCATTTTTTGAAGCCTTTATTCCATAGCTTCTTGGCGTTTTGGATGTTCCAAGATTCCACACTTCGGATGCCATGAATCGGAAACCAGATAGAGTCATTTTGTCTGATACCGGCCGCCCACTTCCAATCTTCACTTACTCTTGTGTAGCTTTTGACTTTATTCCAGCTCTTCCATAGAGAGCACACAAGATTCGAGCCTTTTGGGAAGATTGGGATCGGGGAACACAACAGGTTCAAGATGTCAAGATTCTTCCAATTTGGGAATCCCATGAGAGCCAACTCATTCTTGTTTCTAAAGATTAACTTGGCCCACGAGGCCTCCCCGTTGCACCAAGCCTTAACATCCATTTTGCCGCAAGTTTTTTAGCCATGCACCTAATGTCCAGAATGCCAAGGCCCCCACTATCTCTTTGGCTGGTGCAGATGGACCACTTGATTTTGGGCACCCTCCTCCTATTGTGGTTGCCCATCCAAAGGAAGTTTCCACGTATGCTATCCAGTTTGGACACATCTTGCTCTTTCGGTCTCCAACAAGAAAGGAAGTAAATGGTCGATGATATGAGGAACGTGTTGATAACCATAGCAGGACCAGCGAGATCGATTTGCATACCTCTCCAATAGTTTAGCTTGTTTTCGAGTCTGGCCAGCACCCAGTTCCACCGCCGCTCCATCGAGATACCAAACCCCAAGGGAATCCCAAGAAGCCAAAAAATTTGGCCATGTGGAATGATTTGACAGCCATGATCAATGAGAAGGTCAGGCTAGGTCCTGACAATAGCTATGAAGGTAGTCTTAGAGTGGTTGATTATGGTAAAAAGTTGGCCATGATAGAGAAATGTGTAAGAGCTACATACTACTTTTGTATTTTGTGGGAAATTTTTTGAGTAGCTTACTTGAATATGTAGATGATAAAGAGAGAGAGAGAGGAAGAGAGAGAAAGAGAAAAAAAAAAGAGATAAAGCAAAGAGAGAGAGAGAGAAAGAGGGAGTCTTTTTGTGCTTTAAAATGCAATGTGGAAAGATTCACTTCAATATATCATAAACTTTGCACTTGAAGAGAAAATATTCAATACATAAAAGCACCGACATTATGAAGATCTCAGGTGTCTTTTTAAAAGTAATCAAGTAGTAAACTCTTTAATTTTTTTTTCCTCTTTGCTTTTTTAAACACGGGGGCCTGGGGGCATAGATTGATAGTCGCATGGTAAATGTAGTTTCCATTGTGAGATATGTCGATTTTGTTTACGATGTGATATCCTTGTAGCAATGCTATCTAAATTGTTACCTTGCATTTTAAAACCCACATCTTGAGTTGAGTTCAATCAATAGAAATATAATGCGGGTTTTCATTGCTAAAGAGACTATAAAATTATTATTTGTCCGTCTTTCAAGTATTGAAACAAAGTATTTCATTCAAGAAATCTGCAAGATAATGAGAGCAAAGTGCAAATAGGCATAATCATGATCAAATGAAAGGCAATGATCTTCATGTGCTCAATAGGAAAGGATGTTTCTAGCCACGCCTATGATAAATTTGAGGCTCATAACATATGGGAGTTCGAATTCCAACAAATTCTCTATCATGGTTTTTATACCAATTCTAAGCCCCACAAGTAATCCAATGTCCCATTATGGTACAACTATGCTTCCACAACTATAAATGATTGAGAAAAACTCTTTATGATCCATCATCATATGATGAGCACAATTTTATTAATGTTTCAAAATCAAATCCTAATGTCTAGTATGTTGATTTGAGTGCTTCAATCCACATGATCAGCCATGCAGAATGGTTTAGTGGTTTGAAAAAATTATTGGTTATTGGATTTGTTGAAACAATTGATGATACATAACATCCTATTGAGCATACAAGAAACATAGCATTGTTCACGGAGGATAGAAAGGTAAAACATCTTGGTAATGTATTACATGTTCCTAAAATAACAAAATACCTAGTTCCTATTGGAAAAATGGTTGAGTAAGAATTAGGCAAAAATAGCAAGAGCCTTGATGGATTAAAAAATATGCCTCATTGTTATTAGGCAAAAACTATACACACTATTGTATACATTATGAATAGAAATGTAATTGTTGTTGTACATCAAGTAACACTTGAAGAGAAGTTTAGAAGTAAAAATAAAAAATTATCATACATGAAAGTATTTGGTTACATTGCATATGTACATGTTCTAGATTATTTGATGACAAATCTTGACCCAAAGGTAAAAAAACGCATCTTCATTGGGTACTCCTTTGAGAAAAAGGGATATAAATGCTATAATCCAATCACATCTCACGTGAAGGTAAGAAAAGATATGATTTTTGATGAAATGGAAAGCTTCTATGCTAACGCAAAAGGACTTAATGCTTACTCAAATGAAAAAGAAAAAGCAAAAAAGCTCAAGTGCAAAATCTCAAGCTCTGAGTGGACCAGATGTATCACCAAGCAAGAGTTCCAACTCTAACCCATGGAGTGGAAGATTGCATGGAGATTTCAATCCAACAAATTCATCAACTATATCCAAGAAAGGTAAGGAAAAGATTTTTTTTGAATAAAGCATCGATGGGTTTCTAAGATATTGATGGAGAATCAAGTAATTCTAAAAAGAGTCTTGATGAGGAACTTGGATGGCCCTTTGTAATGACGGAAAATTCAGTGCAACGATTAATATATGATAGCTACATGGCTCCTCATTGTTGTTGCATAACCAAGATAATTTAAGATGCTAGTCCTTTTTGTTTTGAAGATGTCATTGGAAATGAAAAATAGAAGAAAACTATAAATGAGTATATAAGTTCACTCTATGGAAATGAAACATAGGAACTATTTCCATTAACGCAAGGAAAGAAACCCATAGGCTACAAGTGGGTTTATGAGGTAAAACATAATGCGGATGGTAGCATAAGCATGTATAAAGCATGATTGGTAGGAAAAGCATATGCACAAAGATATGGCATTGATTATGAGGAAACTTTTATCTCTATAGCTAAAATAAATATTGTTAAAACACTTGTTGCATTGTCTACATCAAAAGGATGGATTTTGCATAAAATGGATATGAAGAATGCTTTCGTACATGGTGATTTGCACGAAGAAGTATACATGGTACAACTACAAGGATATGAGGATTCAAAGCATATTGAATATATTTGTGGGTTAAAAAATTATTTTTATGGGTTTAAGCACTTAGCATGCAAGGCTTGTTGATAATTAAACTTCAATTGGTTTTTCCATGTGCATTGCAAATCACTCATTATATGCAAGGAAGGTTAATAATAGCATCATAATTTTGGCCATTTATGTTGATGGCTTGATTGTAGGTGGTGAGAAGGAAGCAAGCATTAAAGAGGTAAAGCAACTCTTTACGTAAGAATCCAACATGAAATATCTTAGTGTATTACGCTATTTTTTTGCATTAAATTTATATATTAAAAAACTAGTATATGGTAGTCTCAAGAAAATATGCTTTTAGTATGCTGCAAAAGTATGGTATGGATGATTCTAAGCCAATTTTTATGCCATTTGATCATAATTTGAATTTGGATGCTTCCTTAGGTGAAGCACTAGAAAACCTTACTATATATAAAAGAATTGTGGCAAGTTTAATCCATCTGACAATTACAAGATGTGATCTAAACTATAGTAGGGGACTTCAAAGTCAATTTATGCAAGTTCCCTTGGGAGTGTTTTTATTTTACATGAAGCAACAAGGAGCTCACTATTGCTTTGCCGAGTACAAAGGCCAAGTATAAAGGTGTTACAATGGCAACATGTGAGGCATCATTGCTAAATATACTACTTGCTGATTTAGGTGTAGAAGTGTGGAAGCCTATTACCATTTATTGTCATAATCTTAGCAACATATAATTAGCATGAAATCCTATTTTTCATGCTAAAACAAAGCATATCGAGGTACACTGTCACTTCATCAAGAAGAAGGTATTGACATGTGATATTGATCTTTATTATGTGAGTGATAGATGAGCAAGTTGGCGATATTTTTATTAAAGCACTTGGAGTAGAGAACTTGAAGAAGTTTTGAAAGATGATTGGATTACAAGACATGATGTTGAGCTCGAAAGCAAGAGTTGAAATGTCAAGCTCCACATATGATGATCGATGATGGCATGTATCACTTTTTTGTTTCTCTGACATTTATAATAGTTATGATGATATATGTCAGAATCATTTAAATGAGCTTCACCAAATTCATCTATCGAGTGATGGAATATTTGCTTCTTGCCAACTTACTAATCACAAACATTAGGGTTTTTTTAATGTATTGCTCTTTATATATTGTATTGGTTGCATTGTTTTATAAGGTCATTATTGTATATTCTCTTTATGTAATAGAAGTAGATGAAGATTATTCTTCCTTGCCACAATCTATGTGCACAACCTTCTCCTTGTATGAGAGACTTCATGAGATTGTGTGAGAGAGCTCTTCCTTATCTCCTTTTTCTTGACACGATTGGATACCCCTCATCACTCACTTCAAGGCACCATTGGACCTTCGAGCTTCCCAATTCAATCTAGTTATCTCATATGACCTTACAGTCGTCCCTTCTCAATGGTTATCTTAGCGAGCCTTCAAGCTTTGCATCCTAGTAGTTGATATGTCCCTAGCCTTTGCTGATATGTCCCTAGCCTTTGCTGTGTAGAACTCAAGGGTCTCATGGATGCTATGCCAACCTATCATTGTACTTTCAAAATAATTCAAGCTAACATGAAAGAGTAGATCTCAATTATCAAACGTCCTTTAAAAAGAATTGTGGATTCAAACGTAATAGAATAAGATACAATTCAAAATAAGGAGAACCAAATGCACAAAAGGTAATTTAAAAAATTCTAATCTAATCAAAATAACACTTCCTTTATTTCTACACCCAATTGGAGCAAAGACTATGCAATAAAATAGCAATCATATTAGAGCAAAAAAACTATGGACATGATGATACGACCTTTTCTAGTTGGGACTCTCTCTCCAATGATACAGAAAAGAAATGGCAAAATCGTGCTTGCATCAGACCTCAAATTCTTAAAAGCTACGCATGTTTCACTTAAAGAACAGAAGAGCATCCAAACAGTGAACATGACCTACCGTCACTTACGGGCGAAGGCGCAGACGCCGGGCTGGGCTGTGCATAGGCTGAGAATGCATGGAGGAAGATCGTCAGGAAGAGAGCGACTAGCACAGCAAAACGAGATGTAAAGAAGGATGCCATAGCTCAAGATTGTATACTGATGCATGGAGGAACAGTAGAGAACAAAGCGACGGACAATGAATTGCTCCACCTCTCGCCTTGTGCTTGCGTATGCAGGATCTGTTTCTGTGCAGGGCTTGTTTATGCTTTCTTCACAGGCCGGTGGTAATATAGACGGGAAGGGAATAGGAAATTAGGAATGACGATCCAACGGGCAGGGTTCCCGTCTTCACTTGGAAAATTGATACTCGATAGACGCGGAAAACGTGCCAGCTTTGAAGCGTAAAAAAACAAAACGTGAGGATGCTCTTGACCGCCCTGACGACCACAGAATCTGACTTATTCAAATAGTCAAGTGCAAATTTGGACACGTTACACCTTACATTCCATCTACAGGATGAAATTTTAGCATTGATGTCAGAGTTCTTGCTGTCATAAAATTGCAACCGTCTCACTTTTCTTTTCTTTTTTTTTTAATAAAAGGAAGTTCGACTTAGCCTATTTTCCCGGACTTTAATTAAAATAAAGAACAAAAGTTACAAGTGAAAGAGAATAGTGCCCATGGGACCCCCAAATCCCATAATGCAGGGGAGGAGTATGGAAAGCTAGAGGGCATTAGAAATGAGACGGATAAATCTATCATCACCCTCATGTGGGACCCATTTGGGTTTCAACTTGTTGTTTTCGAGGAGATAAATACAGTGCCATCTAAATGGTGGAGATCTCTTATCTTGGGAGATTCTTTTACCTAGAAGAAACAAGGATTTCTCGATCGACCATTCCTTAGGAGTTTGGCCAAAATTGACAGCACATCGCTCCCTCCAAATCTTCCAAAGAGTCTCAGCCATGATGGCATTCCACATCCTCGATGAGCAATCGACCGCCTCAACGAAGAATAGGTGAGCTAAATCTTTGATGCATCGATGGCAATGCTTGGACCATGGAGGCACACCACAGATTTTGTTAGCCCTTGCATTGGACCGAATTCCCTTATGCAAGATCTGCCACATGAGAATGGACTTTTTTATCTCAATTAGGGGCTGCCAAATAGACATGAACTTTAGTTCCCATCGAAGTTTGGTCCAAGAAAGGCACCACCTCTTGTTAAGGGTGTGATGAACATCTAAGTTCTCTGTGAAGTTGGGGATTCTAGATATTTTCTTACCGTTGCTCCATTTGAGGCCCTTCAGGCAAGGAAGATCCTATCCGTAGAGAAGGCGGGTAGTTGAGCGGTCCCACGCTAAACACCTGCCTTGAAGAAGAGTCCATTCCTCGAGGGCAACTCTATGTCTCGGGTCTAAGTCGTCAAACCTAATCCACTGGTTGGTCTCTTGTTTCCAGAGTTGTTTCCACTGTTTGAATCCCTTGTTCCATAATCGCTTTGTAGTTTGGAGGTTCCAAGGCTCCACTCCTCTAATGCCGCTGATCGAAAAACAGATAGAGTCATTTTGTCTTATCCCAGCTGCCCACTTCCACTCGTCACTAATTCTGATGAACTGTTTGGCCTTGTTCCAACTCTTCCATAAAGAACACATGAGGCTAGAGCCTTTAGGGGACACCGGGTGGGGGGAGAACAAAAGCGTGAGAATCCCTATGTCCTTCCAACTAGGATGGCAAACTAAGGTAAGGTCTTTCAAGTTTCTGAATATCAATTTAGCCCAAGAGGACTCACTATTGCTCCAAGCCTTGATAAGCCACTTAACCGCCAGCTTGTCAGCCAACCCAACGATATCCAAAATACCCAAGCCCCCTGAGTCTTTCAAGCTAATGCAAGTTTCCCAATTGATTTTGGGAAACTTCTCCTTTCGTATCAGCTCGAGCATTCATTCATCAATGCAAGCAACGAACACTTCATAAGATAGACCTCTTGTCAAACTCATAGTGAGAAACTTCAAAAAAGACTAACGAGTATTTTGGTTTCTCATGAGTGGTTCACCATGATACATCTGTAGGAGAGTTGTGGTGTGGCTAGGAGAGTTATGGTGTGGCTCTGAGTGTCAGGTTGGTTTAGCTAGCTTCCTTGGTGGAGACCATGATGGATCGGAACCATCAATGTGCTGCTACTTTAAGGGCCCTCTCCAATTCACCACTGTGTGATTGTATGAGCTGAATCAAGACACAGATAGATTGGCAACATGGAATGATTTGGACTCCCTACCCTCCAAGGTCATCCTATGCAGGGACTTCAATATGGTGGAAGTTCTATCTGATAGATGGGACCAAAGGGGATGTATTATTGAAGGTCAAGAGAAAGAAGTCTAGGACCAAGCTAAGCTTCACCATGCTTTGGTGGAAGTCAAAGATGAGCATGGTGTTCTCTTGGTCGAACCTGCAGTGAGGGGGCTGATTTGCAAAAAGCTAGGCTTGAGAGGAGGTATATTACAGAGAATATCATTGATAAGTTGGGCTCCTCTTCTTGCTCCCAATGTGAGGTCTTAGTTGTGTCTGATCATTATCCTGTGGTTCTCACATTAAAGCCACATTTAAGGTTTAGGAAACCTACTTGGTTCCATGTTGATCCTTCAATCCTCTCTCCTTTCGCTTCAACAAATGATCTCCTCGACTTCGACCAAGGCTTTTACCAATGACTCTCCAGCAAAGTATTGGAAGATGGTTGTCAAGTAGTCTCAATATTTTAGTATCAAGACTCAAAAGGAGATTATAAGCATTCGACGAGCAAGAAGAGAAAAGCTTTATCATAGGCTCCAACATCTTGAGGTTGAAGTGAATAGGGGTAGTGCTCACCCATAGGTCGGGCTCTTGATAATTAGAAGCAAATTTAGATATGAAGAAGAAATTTAAAGAACGAATCTATAGATTTTTTTGAAAGATTGATGGGCAAGGAAAGCAAATAAATCGACTAAAAAAATGTGTAAACTCCTAAAAAAGAAGAAGCACAAGGAAAAGATACCATACATGATTGACAACAATGGGGTGGAAAGCACTAGCGATGAAGAGAATATGGAACTTATTTCCAACCGCTTCACTCAACTCATGGGAGTGTCCACTCCACTCCCTTCTCAAAGACTTTGCATGGCTTCCATTTCTAAGATTAGAACCAAAAGAATTACGCATAATATGTTGCATCTTCTAGAGTCCCCTATCACTAACATGGATGTTGATCGGATCTTGCAGACGCACGTATCCAGAGAGTAGTACAGAAATGAAATCTCATAAAAGTACTCAGAGAATATAAAGAGACAAGAGAATTGACACCAGATCGGGTACAATCTCCACCCACATACTCTGATGGACAAGTATATCAGAGCATGTGTATTTATAGGTATTTTTCATTACATCTTGAATATAAGGTACATGAGGGTGGCGCTTCAAAGAGCATGCATTTTATGCAGATCTGTTTTATTTACAAAATTTTCGCTTTTCAAGCGATCTACTATTTTTACAAAAACGTCATTTTCTAAAGCAATCTATTATTTTTATAAAAAGTAACTAAAATACTATCTTCAAAATATTCCTCTAAATATCTGAATAAGTCCACGCACATTCACACCCTCATGAGTCTTCACCTGCTAAATCAAAACACAAATCACATTAAAATCCTCAAGACATTAAAATCCATATAACATTCCATTATTCCAAAAAGTATAACATGCCTCCGAGTTGACAAGCAACTGACCTCAATTGATAAGAATAAAATAGACATGGATGGCCAATCACATGTCCCATCACTAAATAATCATAAGCATCTTCCATGTAAAAACACATGCATGGAATTGGAAAACTAGAATTTAATGTGACTGTGAATGATATGCAGAAATCAAATGATCATAATGTGGAGTTAGTGATGTCTTATGAATCCATTGAGATTTTTCAAGTGAGTGATTTTAATATTTAACTAAATATTTATGATATTGATTACCTGTACGTGTAGTAGTAACATCATAATCAAGTTTTTTCTCTAGAATTAAAATTTTAGCATCCTCTTCTAACAAGGGAGGATCATGTAAAATAGGATGAGTGGTAAAGTTCCTTTAAATGATTTTAATAAATTGATGGAAAGAATTATGTATATTCCAATGAGAAGGTATGTCTAATCTAAAAGCATTCTCATTAATTTTTTGAATAATACGAAAAGGTTCGTAATAACGTGGTGCAAGTTTAACCTTAGGATGTTGTGAAATATTTTTCAAACGTCTTTTAATTATTTGTAACCATACAAAATCATTTTCATTAAACTGTTTAGCTACTCATTTCTTATTAACATTATGCATGTAACGTTCTTGAATCTTTTTGATGTGCTCATGAACCTCATGAAGTGTATAAATATGATCTTGTGCAAAAGAATCATCCATAGGTATATCAGTTTGAGTGATAGACATGGGAGTGGGAAGCTTTTTACCATACACAATTTCATATGGTGCACATCCAGTAGTGGTATGTGTTGTGTTATTATATGCAAATTCTAGTAAAGGAAGTTTCTCATCCCAATTATTTGGATTATCTAAAGAATAACAATGTAATAAATCTAAAATAATACTATTCATAACTTCACTTTGCCCCAGTACTCTCAACATGAAATATAGAGCTAAAATCTATTTTGGAACCTAAATTTTGAAATAATGCAACCCAAAAGGATTACAAAAATGAACATCTCAATCTAAAAGAATAACTTTTGGAAAACCATGATGCAAAAAAATACATTTGATAACTAACTTAGCAGTTTGAGGTGCAGAAAGAGTTTTTTTACAAGGAATGAAATATGCTTGTTTACTAAACGTATTAACAATTGTCCAAATCATATCATTATGAGATGAAGTTGTAGGAAGACAAGTAATAAAATCCATAGAAATTTGTTCCCATGGTCCATTAGGTATGGGAAGTGGCATTAATAATCCAAATGCTTTACCATGATGTCATTTCACATGTTGACACACAATGCAATGGAAACCATACTATGCAATATCATTTTCCATATTTGGCTAAAAGAAAAATTCTTTACACATAGAAATACTACTTTGTATGCCCATATGACCCATATATGGTGGTTCATGCATCTCTTTCATAACAAATTCTTTAAAACCTTGTGTGATGCATAACCTTTTGGAAATACAAGAATCCATTATGAAAAGTGTAGTGATCCTCACTAAATGTTGTAGAATTATTGAAAGCATTCCATGTTTGTGAAAAATACAAATCAGATGCATAAGTCTGAATCATGTCATGAAATGAATGAATATGAACAACAGAAATATTATTGATTGAAACAATATTTTGTTTGTGGGGATGGGAAATGACTAAGGGCATCAGCTACAACATTAGCTTTGCCAGGTCGATATAGAATCATAGGCTGAAAATTTTGTATGAATGAAGCCCATTTAATGTGTTTGTCACAAATGGGCTTCATTCATTGATTTGTGAGTAATTGAAGACCTGGCATTGATTTTGTGATAGACACATTAAATGTAGCCCATTGAATTAATATAAATGTAGCCCATTGTGACAGACACAAATCAATGGGCTACATGAAAACAAACTTTATGCCAATCCAAAAAAGAGTTATTTCTTCCAAACAAAATTAGAGTATTTAGGCCATATTTTTTATAGTCAAGGCGATTGCAAGGCCAACACCTGCATCTAAATCCAAGATTGTCTTGGTAGTGTGCCCTTGGTAGGTAATGGGGAGATAGGTGTTTCCTTCCTCACCTTCACTCATATCTCCTATCTTATCTATCAAGATATGAGGGTTTGGATTCTACCTTCGAGTGAAAACTATCCAACTCTGGAAATTGGTTTGCTACATGTTTCCATAGCTTTGGTTTCACTTTTAGGGTCTCCTTTAAAGTGAGATGGCAATGCACTTTACTGTTTTTCACAGCTTTGTGTTCCTAGGTATGGTCAAATCTTCGTTTCCTCACTTCTATCATAGGGCCTTATATCTGAAGGGACTTGGATTCCCATGGACCTATGAACTGTGGAACCTCTCCAATTTTTCTCTTGATTGAGTAACCTTTTGATATCCATATAAAGATGGAATATTTTGGAGGAATTAATCTTGGAGCTCATCAATCTCTTGAATGGGTAGGGGATTCATTTGTTCAGTAGCCCATTTCTCTTCTTGGATGTCTCACAAGAACTCCTGAGAGTACTTCGTAATGTAATTAAGGAGTTATTTCACACTCTACTTTGGAATAAAAATCTCTTGGCAAGAAACCTTCTTCCTCACTTCCAATGGACAGTGCCTTCTAAGGCACCAATTCTCAAGTTTGGTCACCATTTGCTCTAATTGTTCCAAAAATCCTTGAAAATGCAACTCTGGTTTGACTAGGTTGCTTTGGTTGAAGAGTTGGCTAGCTTTGAACGTGACCTAGGCAAGTTCTACCATTTTGATGAAAATTTTTTGTTCTTTCTACTTTGCAATCCGCTCTAGGATAACTCTTGTATAAATTTTCTGCATTTGATTCTTCTTCATTTTGTGCCTAGTAAGATTTAAATATCATATATGAGTCTTCAAGAATGGGATATATGAGGTCCAAACCTGACTTAGGTGTGGAGGGTGTCTATGTTAGGGATTGAGATGTCAACTGTGCAATCTTGGCTTTGGTTTCTTAGAGATTGCCCTCTAATTTAGCCACCTGATTGCTCTCCCAAAGCAATCATTTATTTGCAACATGTAATTCTCATGGTTTTTTCAATGGGTTCCCTTAGTCTTGACTATTCAAATATCTCACCATTTGTTTTTTCATGAATTTTTACTTGAACTTGCTTGGGTCGATTGCCCCACCAAATGAGCAATCAAATGAACGCAAATAACCATTTTAGGTGCTTCAATTTTCTATTGTACTATGAGCTAAGTAATTATGTCAAGCACCACTCACCTACCCGATTAAGAGTGCAAATTCTTGCCTTTCCACTCCATTAATTGATCTACGAGTTCTCTCTCAAACAATTCAGCAATCACATTTTTCATCCACCCTCCAATTATCTTGTTCTTTCTCGAAACTTGACTTATGTTCCTAACTCCTTCACTATCATGCAAATGCCTCTTTTTTCTTTAATGCAAACCACTGATGGCCTGGAGCACCTATGTGAGTGCATTCCCCAAACCAATTTTTTTCAATGTCACCTTATGCCTCAATGCCTTACTTCCTCTGCGTGGAACCTCTCAGGTCATATCCTTGACTCTCTTTCACTCAATCCCATCAATACATCATTCTTATTACTCTGGGTGAGCATCCTTTTCTCATTTCTCTTCCCCAACTTCTAATCCTTAGAGAGTTGTCTATAGATATTCTTGTTTCCCTCAAGCCAAATGGTAAAACACGTGATTGATTCCACATAGCTTGTCACTTCCTTATACATGAGTGCCAACTCCTTGTTCATTGCATCACTCCTAGGGGGGGATTTGTTGATATATTTAGGTAGTGATGTGTATGAACACACTAGGACCATTGGGGCACTTTTTTCCCTCTTTAGGAGTTTTCTTCCTTTCGGCTTGTATATACGCCTATAGCCCTAATGGCTTATTTATCTTTGTACATTCTACTGGTAATACATTTAGTATTGTGTGTTATGCTCCAAGCTTCTTCTTCTTCCTTGTGCTATTCGTGTGCTTCCACAGATGTCTAACTCCAACAATGCATTGATAGCCTTGTCTGTCAAATGTGCCATTATTCCTCACATTTTCTCTTGTTGTAGAGCAAAGGATGCTAGGGATACACTAACCACTTTATACTACACAAGGAATGAGGCTCATGTTGCTTACCTCCGAAAACAATTGAAGAGTGAGCACATGAATGAAGGAGATTCAATGGAAATCTTTTTTAAGACAAAGATCAAAGATTTGAAGGAGCAATTGATTTCTGCTAATAAAGTCTTACCTGATGGTTTACTTGTGCAGACTCTTCTGAATGATCTTTGAGATTCACATCAGAGTTTTTCTTCTACTCTTTAATTGATGATGAAAGGCAATCCAAATGCCTTAACATTTGAGGAGTTATTCTCCGTTCTATTGTAGGAAGATCAGTCTAGGCAGAACAGGTCCATTATGCGTGTTGCAGATCAAGCTTTCCTAGCTAGTCAGAAGGGCAAAGGTAAATGGAGCTCTTCTACTAGTAAGCACAAATGTGTTAATTTAGCACAATCAAAGAAGGATGATAGAGACGAGAAGAAAATAGAAAAGCAGAAATTGTTTTGCAAATACTATAAAGGAAATGATAATGTCATAAAGGGTTGTCCAAAGCTAGTTGTGAAAGAAGCAAAGAAGAAAGAGGCTGGAATGGTTGTTGCAGAGGCCTCTACACCCAAAATAGGGTATGTTAATCTTGTGTAAAATGAAGAATGGGCATTTACTAGTGTTTGCACTTATGAACCATCTTCACATGAACAATGTATGTCTGTAGTAGACTCAAATGTTTGGTACTTTGATAGTGGGGCAACCAAACATATTGCCTGGCAGCATAGTTTGTTCACTTCACTTGAGCCTGCCCCTATAGGGAATACTATCACATGCACCAACAACTCCTTTTATCATCTTATGCAACTTCGTAAGATCATTCTAACTACTGTTGATGGTAGTTCTTTTACATTGTCAGATGATTTATTTGTGTCAGGGATCAAGAAAACTCTATTATTAGTTTCAGCACTAGCCAAGATTGGCTTGGTCATGAAATTTGTTGATGACAGATGTATAGTTAATGATCTATCAAATGGTGACATCATTATTTTCTTTTGGCATTTTATGTCATGGGCTATATAAGCTCATAGATTATGCAAAATCTATGAATGATTCAGCATGTGCAGTTCAAGATTCTTAGGCTATGTTGAATGCAAAGCTTTGGGATGCATGCTTTGGTCATCTGAATTTTGCTAGTTTGCTATGCCTACAAAATTATGAAATGGTGTCCTCTTTGCCCAAACTTGAGGCACTTAGTAAACATGTATGTGAAGGTTGTATTTTGGGCAAAATGCAGCATTCCTCCTTCCCAAATTTAGTTTGAGCTACGTAGAAATTGCAGCTTGTTCACAGTGATTTATGTGGTCCTATACAGACACCTTCTTTTGGAGACTATCTTTACTTCATGACTTTCATCAATGACTTTTCCATGCATGCATGGGTATATCCATTGAAAACAAAGTCCAAAGTATTGATGTGCTTCAAACAGTTTTTGGTTTTGATTGAAAATCTATCAACATGTAAAATGGGCACCCTCTATTGTGATTGAGGGGGGCAATATATGTCTTTTGATTTTAATACATTTTTGGTTGAACATGGGATAAAACATCAATGTATAGTGCCATATACACCTCAACAAAATGGATTTTCTGAAAGGAAGAATAGGTCACTTATGGAGATGGTGAGGTGTATTGTCAAGAGTCAAGCTTTACCACATAGTTTCTAGCTTGAGGTTGTTATGTGTGCAATATATGTACTTAACAGGTATCCCACTAAAGCATTGCAATCTATCACTTCATGTGAGGCTTGGCATGGTCGTAATCCATCCGTTGCTCACCTGCATGTTTTGGTTGTTTGGCATAGGCATTAGTGCTTGAACAACAACAACAACACAGGAAATTAGACGATAAAGTAGTGAAATGTATTTTTGTTGGGTAAAGTTCTAAAAGCAAATGCTATCATCTGTATCATCCACATAATAAATGCATTTTGGTTAGCTATGATGTTGTTTTTGTGGAAGATGCTACTGAGCCATTACTTTCATGTATTAAGGAGAAATCAGTTAGCTCCAAAGACATGTATGACACTTTGCTACCTCTTTTTACAAGTGGACAACCTAGTGTTGGTCCTAATGAGGCAACTTCTTAGCCTTTACAGGTTTCATGTGATGATGTAGATCATTCCATTTCTGATGCAGATTTACATGATGCACTTGCTGATGAGAGAGCTGATATTGAGGAGGGAAAAACTATGCCAAAATGGTAGGTACAAACTTTGGATGATAGTAAATTAGATGCACCTATATCATATGGTACTCGTTCACGCTCTAATAGTGCTTCTCTTGCATCAAATTGCTATGCTATGGCTGCCTCGAGTCTTTGTGATGAGAATGAGCCAATTTTGTTTGATGAAGCACAAAATTCAAAAAATTGGATGGCTGCTATGCAATCATAATATGATGCTATCATGAAAAATGGTACTTGGCCTTTATGCAACTTGCCTCTTGGCAAGAAGGCCATTGGCACTAAGTGGGTATACAAGCTGAAGCATAAGCTTGATGGAACAATTGACAAGTATAAGGCCAAGCTTGTTGCAAAGGGTTATGCTCAAGAAAGAGGCATTGATTTTGATGAGACCTTTGCTCCTACATGCCGAATGAGTACTGTTTGTAGCATTTGTGCACTTTCATGGTTGGAATGCATATCAGCTGGACATTAAAACTACATTTTTGAATGGTGACTTGCATGAAAAAGTGTATATTTTTCAGCCCCGTGGCTTTATGCAGAAAGGGCATGAGAACCAAGTGTGTCGGTTGAAAAAGACATTATATGGTTTGAAGCAAGTGTTGAAGTTAGACGTCTGCAGAAGCACGCGAACAGCACAAGGAAGAAGAAGAAGCTTGGAGCACAACACACAAGACTGAATGTATTACTAGAGAATGTACAAAGATAAGTAGCCCATTAGGGCAATAGGCGAATATACAAGCCGGGGGAAAAAAACCTCCTAAAGAGGGAAAAAAGTGCCCCGGCGGTCCTAGAGTGTTCACACACATCACTACCTAAATATATCAACAAATCCCCCCTGGGAGTGATGCGGTGAACAAGGAGCTGGCACTCATGTATAAGGAAGTGCCGAGCTATGTGGAAATCACTCCACAAAAGGAAGTAAGCCCAAAGCTTTGCGGAAAGCTTCAAACTTCTCCCTAGGTAGAGCCTTCGTGAAAAGGTCTGCAATGTTCTCCTGCGTGGGCACATATGCCAAGCTGATCTCCCCAGCAGAGAACCTCTCCCTGACATAGTGATAATGCACCTCAATGTGCTTAGTGCGAGCATGGAACACAGGGTTCCTCGCAAATGCCAATGCGCTCTGACTGTCAGTGAAGATGGTGGTGGCAGAAGACTGGCCAACACCCAAATCAGCCATAAGGCGTCTGAGCCACACACACTCAACAGTCGCTGTGAAAGCTGCCCTATACTCAGCCTCACAACTGGAAGTGGCCACAGTAGGCTGCTTCTTGCTCAACCAAGATATACATGAGCTACCAAGCATGAAGCAAAAACCACTGGTGGACACACGAGTGTCATAGCAACCAGCCAAATCTGAGTCAGAAAAAGCATGCAAATCTGGTGGTAGTGATCCCCCCTTGGGATAAAACAACCCAAGTAGCCGAGTACCACTCAAGTAGCGAAAGATGCGCTTAACCGCTTTCCAATGTGTGACTCCTGGGCAATGCATAAACCTGCTCATCTCTGAGACAGCAAACTGAATGTCTGGCCGAGTAATGCATAAGTAAATCAAGCATCCAACAGCCTGTTGATAGAGAACAGCATCAAATGCATCTCCAGCATCATGAAGACTCAATCGTAAACCTGTCTCCATAGGAGTGGCAATAGGCTTACAGTCTTCAAGGCCAAAATGCTGCAATAATGTGTCAATATATTTCGTTTGACACAAAGCCATTCCACCATCAACGTGCATAAACTGAATGCCCAAATAGTGATGCAAATGCCCCAAATCAGACATCTCAAATGAGGCATGCAAATCAGCCTTAAAATCAGCAATATGTGTCTCAATAGGACCAGTAAGCAGCATGTCATCAACATAGACAACAATGATCAGAAGCACATCATTAGCACGTTTAACATATAAGTTGCTTTCAGTTGGACTGTTCTCAAAACCATGTGCAATCAGATAGGCATGTATCTTCTCATACCAAGCACGTGGTGCTTGCTTTAAACCATATAATGCCTTCTTTAACCTGCAAACCTGGTTTTCATGCCCTTTCTGCACAAAGCCATGGGGCTGAAAAACATACACTTCTTCATGCAAGTCACCATTCAGAAATGCTGTTTTAATGTCCAACTGATGTACATTCCAACCATGATGGGCTGCAAGTGCACAAATGCTCCAAACAATAGTCATACGGCATGTAGGTGCAAAGGTCTCATCAAAATCAATGCCTCTTTCCTGTGCATAACCCTTTGCAACAAGCCTAGCCTTATACCTGTCAACTGTACCATCAGGTTTACGCTTCAGCTTGTATACCCACTTAGTGCCAATGGCCTTCTTGCCAGGAGGGAAGTCACATAAAGAGCATGTACCATTCTTCATTATAGCATCATATTCAGATTGCATAGCAGCCATCCAATTTTCTGAATTTTGTGCTTCATCAAAAGAAACAGGCTCCTTCTCATCACAGAGACTAGATGCAGCCATAGCATAGCAATCTGATGCAAAGGAGGTACTATGAGAGCCTGAACGAGTACGATATGACAAAGGTGCATCTAATTTGCTGTCACGCAAAGTCTGCACCAGCCATTTTGGCATAGTTTTTGCCTGCTCAATATCAGCTCTCTCATCAACAAGTGCATCATGTAAATCTGCATCAGAAATGGAATGATCTGCATCATCATATGAAACCTACAAAGGCTGAGAACTTGCCTCATTAGGACCAGCACTAGCCTGTCCACCTGTAAAAAGAGGCATCAAAGTATCATATATGTCTTTGGAGCTAACAGATGTCTCCTTAGTACATGAAAGCAATGGCTGAATAGCATCTTCCACAAAGACAACATCACACCTAACCAGAATGCGTTTAGTCTGTGGATGATACAGACGATAGCCTTTACTTTCAGAACTGTACCCAACAAAAATACATTTTACTGCCTTATCATCCAATTTTCTGCGATGTTGTTCAGGCACTAATGCATATGCCAAACAACCAAAAACACGCAGATGAGCAACAGATGGCTTGCGGTCATGCCAAGCCTCATATGGAGTGATAGACTGCAACACTTTAGTGGGACACCTGTTCAGTACATATGCTGCACACATGACAGCCTCAAGCCAGAAACTATGTGGTAAAGCCTGACTTTTAACCATGCACCTCGCCATCTCCATGAGTGACCTATTCTTTCGTTCAGCAACTCCATTTTGTTGAGGTGTATATGGCACTGTACACTGGTGTTTTATCCCACGTTCAGCCAGAAATGCATTAAAATCTGAAGACATATATTACCCCCCTCAATCAGAACGGAGGGTGCCCATTTTACATGCTGACAGATTTTCAGCCAAAACCAAAAACTGTTTGAAGCACATGAACACTTCGGACTTTGCTTTGAGTGGATATACCCATGCATGCCTGGAAAAATCATCAATGAAAGTCACGAAGTAAAGGTAATTTCCAAAAGAGGGTGTCTGTATAGGACCACAGACATCACTATGTACGAGCTGCAATTTTTGCGTAGCCCAAACTGAACCATCTTTTGGAAAGGAAGAACGCTGCATTTTGCCCAAAATACAGCCTTCACAAACATGTTTTCCAGGTGCCTCAAGTTTGGGCAAAGAGGACACAGGCGTAACAAACTAGCGAAATTCAGACGTAACAAACTAGCAAAATTCAGATGACCAAAGCGTAACAGGCGTAACAAACTAGCAAAATTCAGGCGTAACAAACTAGCAAAATTCAGATGACCAAAGCGTGCATGCCAAAGCTTTGCATCTGACATAGCCTGAGAATCATGAACTGCACATGCCGAATCATTCACAGATCTTTCATAGTCTATGAGCTTATACAGCCCACGACATAAAATGCCAGAAGCAATAATCACATCGCCATTTGAGAGATCATGGACTATACACCTGTCATCAACGAATTTCACAACCAAGCCAATCTTGGCTAATGCAGAAACGGATAACAGGTTCTTTTTGATCCCTGGCACAAATAAAGCATTTGACAAAGTGAAAGAACTACCATCAGCAGTAGTCAGAATGATCTTACCAACTCCCATAACAGGATAAGAGGAGTTATTGGTGCATGTGACAGTATTCCCTGTAGGGGCAGGCTCGAGTGAAGAAAAGAAAGTGCGCTGCGAGGTAATATGTTTGGTCGCCCCACTGTCAAAGTACCAAACATCTGAGTCTACTGCAGACATGCACTGATCATGAGAAGATGGCTCAAAACTGTAGACAGTAGTAAACGCCCATTCTTCTTCCTGCACAAGATTTGTAGACTCTGTTTTTGGTGTAGAGGCCTCTGCAACAACCATTCCAGCCTCTTTCTTATTTTCCTCTTTAGCAGCCAGTTTTGGACAGTTCTTTATAATATGATCATTTCCTTTACAGTACTTGCAGAACAATTTCTGCTTTTCTGATTTCTTCTCATCTTTATCCTGGTTCTTGGATTGTGCAGCATTTGCAGATTTCTCATTACTAGTAGAAGAGCTCCATTTTCTTTTGCCCTTCTGACTAGCCAGGAAAGCTTGATCTGCAACACGCATAATGGACCTGTTCTGCGTGGACTGATCTTCCTGCAACAGAACAGAGACTAATTCCTCAAATGACAAGGCATTCGGATTGCCTTTCATCATCAACCGAAGAGTAGAGGCAAAACTCTGATATGAATCAAGAAGACCATTCAGAACGGTCTGCACAAGTGAGCTATCTGGTATAACCTCATCAGCAGAAATCAATTGTTCCTTCAGGTCTTTGATCTTTGTAAGAAAAATGTCCATAGAATCACCTTCATTCATGTGCTCACTCTCCAACTATTTTCGGAGGTAAGCAACACGAGCCTCATTCCTAGCCTGGTACAAAGTGGTAAGTGTATCCCAAGCATCCTTTGCTGTTCTGCAAGAGCGAATGTGAGGAATAATGGCACGTTTGACAGACAAAGCTATCAATGCATGTGCCTGGGCATCTCTGCCATCCCAATGAATCTGCTGTGCAGTAGGTGCAACAGAAACAGTAGCACAAAGAGGAATCTACGGAATATCATCTTCAACACCATCTTCATCAGCTCCAACACCTGTATTTGCAGTACCTGTCGTTACAGGTGTAACAGGACGTCTTTCAACACCCTGCACAATGTTCCACAATCCTTTTGCAACCAGTACATGTCGCATCATATAAGCCCATAATGGGTAGTTGGTACCATCCAACTTATCCTCAACAGCCAATATACGGAATACATCACTGCTTTCAGCCATGGTCGGTGACTAAAATACCTTGATGCAGAAAATTGATTGTATCTCAAAAAGTTGAACGAAACTGCCCAGACGAGTTCTGCTAGACCTGTAGCAGACTTCGAGACGCTTAAACTGGCAAACAGAAACTGGTATATACCTTTGGCACAAAAGGACGAAATAGCCTGCACAAGCACTACGATAGTGCGTTCGAAAGTCAAAACGAGCTCAGATCGTGATTTTGGCACCACAAAGCGAAGCTGTTTTGATCTCGGAAACACCTTGAGTATGCTCACCAAATTTCGTGCGAATCTGAGACTGCAAACGGAGGAGTGTCGACGGCACCCTAGAAGAAGCGACAACCTGCTCTGATACCAACTGTTGGAGTTAGACGTCTGCGGAAGCACACGAACAGCACAAGGAAGAAGAAGAAGCTTGGAGCACAACACACAAGACTGAATGTATTACTAGAGAATGTACAAAGATAAGTAGCCCAATAGGGCAATAGGCGTATATACAAGCCGGGGGAAAAAAACCTCCTAAAGAGGGAAAAAAGTGCCCCGGCGGTCCTAGAGTGTTCACACACATCACTACCTAAATATATCAACAGCAAGCACCACGTGCTTGCTATGAAAAAATACATGCCTACCTGATTGCACATGGTTTTGAGAATAGTCCAACTGAGAGCACCTTATATGTTAAGTGTGCAAATGATGTGCTTCTGATCATTGTTGTCTATGTTGATGACATTGTGCTCACTGGTCCCCATGAGAATGATATTTGCATGCCTCATTTGAGATGTTAGATTTGGGGCATTCTCATCATTATTTGGGCATTCAATTTATGCAAGTTGATGGTGGAATAGCTTTGTGTCAAACAAAATATATTGACACATTATTGCAATGTTTTGACCTTGAAGACTGCAAACCTATTGCCACTCCTATGGAGATAGATTAAGGGTTGAGTCTTCATGATGTTGGAGATGCATTTAATGTTTTTCTCTATCAGCAGGCTATTGGATGCTTGATTTACTTATGCATTACTAGGCCAGATATTCACTTTGTTGTCTCACAGATGAGCAGGTTTATGCATTGCCCAGGTGTCAAGTGTTGGCAGGCAGTTAAACATATCTTTTGCTACATGAGTGGTACCCAGCTACTTGGATTGTTTTATCCCAAGGGGGGATCATTACAACCATATTTACATGCTTTTTTTTTTACTGTGATTGGGTTGGTTGCTATGACACTCGTGTGTCCACTAATGGCCTTTAGTTCATGCTTGGTAGCTCATGTATATCTTGGTTGAGCAAGAAGCATCCTACTCTAGCCACTTCTAGTTGTGAGGTTGAGTATAGGGTAGCTTTCACAATGAGTGTTGAGTGTGTATGGCTCAGATACCTTATGGCTGATTTGGGTGTTGGTCAGTCTTCTACCACCACCATCTTCACTAATAGTCAAGGTGCATTGGCAGTCGCAAGGAACCATGTGTTCCATGCTTCCAGATTAGTTCCAAGTCAAGCAATCACTAGAGCATGATCCTTCCAACAATCCAAACAAGAAGATCAAGAAAGAATTGTAACCTAGTGAAATTGGAGATTCTAGTAAAAGAAAGTTATAAAATGGAAAAATGATAAGGAAAGAGTGAAGCAAAAGTGGTCAAAGAAATACTTAACCATTCAAGTATATGAAGATATGCCTCTTGAAGCCATGGATTTCATAAATATGCTCAAGAACAAGATCCAACCACATACATGCACTTAAGAGTGAGAAATACATGTCAAACATGCATAGAAACACTCACCTTGGGTGGGTATGGGATCCAAATGGAGAAGGATCTAAAAGAGAAGAGTCCATAAAAAAGAGATGCACCAAATTATTCTCAATTGAATGAATATCTTCTACAAAGTTAGGGGTCTTTTATGTTAAAATTTATAACCCTTTTCACATGAATTTTGGACAAAAAGAACTTGAAAATTGGTCTTAGAGCTTGAAAAATGACCAAAATGACCTGTAAAATTATGGGAAAATATCCTAAAGTGTGGATAGCAACTTTTGAGGCACAAGAAATCCTTTGCCTTTACAAAAGAGGAGTGTTTTTCACAAAAATCATTTTACATATGATCCAATTATACAAGAATCACCCTCAATGGAGGCACATACGGTAGTGATTACCTTTGTTGTCAATACTCCTTGACCTCTTCAATTCTTGTTATTGCTTGGAAATCACCATGGAACCTGCATGCACTTTATGACCCATTTGAGAATTTTGGTAGGCCTCTTTGCTTCAAATTTTTGCTTCTCTATTTTCTATCTGTAGCCTCCTCCAATACACACACAAAGAAAGGGAGAGAGAGAGAGAGAGAGAGAGAGAGAGATTAAATGTAGAATTATAATGTAGACATGGATGCATGATTTGATGAGAATTCCAAGCTCTCAATCATAAGGCTATGATATATTATCACATGATGCTTGTCCCCAAAAACCTCTATCAATTTCCTATTGCCGAGTCCACTAGCTTTCTTTGTAGTTCAAGATATGCATCCAAATGTGGAAGCATCTATTGGAATAGAATTTCTTGGCTAAACGTATTTTTTCTCTCCCAATGGGTTACATCCTAGTATGCAAGAACCAAATGGATTTTTTTTGCCTTATGTTTTTTTCCTCTTTCCAATCTAGATTGATACCACAATGAGACTTCCTATTGCTTGAGGATTTCCATAATTAGATGATGATATTACACACCTTTGGAACAAGTTTGGAAGGCATGAAGAGAAATTGTTTAATTTTGTGATCTTTCCATTTTGGGGACAACTTATATACCAATCCCACTACTAGGCCATCAAGGCTTGGAATCCCATTGAGAACCCCAAAAATCTATAAATTTATCCCATGCAATCTCTTTTCATCTATGATTAATAATGCATTTTGGTTGTGCATGAAAGAGGGTCTTGATGAGCATATTGGAATCATCAACAATCAATCAAATCACACGTTTATTGTGATCATTGGGGAGGGGTATACACCAAATGATGTCTCTAAAGACCTAGTCTTCCATAAGGAAACTAATCTCGACAACACAAATTGCAAAAAGAAAGAGGGGGGCAACCTTGCTTGATGTACCACTTTAGAATGAAGGGTGAGGAAAGTTTCCCATTGACATTTTTATTATATGTGGTGTTCCACCCAATCATAGAGACCATATTCATAAAGCTTTAGGCCAAACCCAAATCCTCCAAAGGTTGCAAGATGAAGTCTCATTCCAATCTATCATATGCTTTGTCTAGGTCAATCTTCAAAAAGAGGAAACCTTTTCCTAACTCCTTCACATAATCCATTGTTCCCACAAATATAAAATGTCTTCCGATATCAATTTGATAAAGCACTCTTGGTCCCTATGAATCAAATGTTTGGGGGAACTAGTGATCCCATTGGTCAAAGGTTTCATAGTTATCTTGTATTGTGCCGGGAGCATAGAAATCAATTTTAGTTCTCAATCATGTTCTTTTATTGATGAACTTCATCATCCAAACCCATGGAAACTTTGAAAGAAGCCCAAATATTAAAGAATCCTACAAAATCTTGATGAGAGGCCTCAGAACTACACCGTTGAGGCTATTGAGGAACTCGTTGGTGAGGATATCTTGACTTAGACTCTTTTCCTTTGGCAATGCATGAGTGAATTCCAACAACTTAGACTTTCTGTACTAAGGAGACATCTGTTAACCCACTAAAGCGCTACAGTCTATCACTCCATATGACACTTGGCATGGTTGCAAGCCATCTATTGCTCATCTGCATGTTTTTGGTTGTTTGGCATGTGCATTAGTGCTTGAGCAACATCGCAAAAAATTGGATGATAAAGCAATAAAATGTTTTTTTTTGGGTACAGTTATGAAAGCAAAGGCTATCGTCTCTATCGCGATAATGAAGAATGGTACATGGTCTTTATGTAACTTGCCTCTTGGCAAGAAGGCCATTGGCACCAAGTGGGTTTACAAGCTGAAGTGCAAGCCTAGTGGAACAATTGAGAGGTATAAGGCTAGGCTTGTTGCAAAGGGTTATGCATAGGAAAGAGGCATTGATTTTGATGATACCTTTGCACCTACATGCCGTATGACTACTGTTAGTAGCATATGTGCACTTGCAACTCATCATGGTTCGAATGTACATCAGTTGGACATTAAAAATGCATTTCTGAATGTATGTTTTTCAACCCCGTGGCTTTGTGTAGAAAGGGCATGAGAACAAAGTGTGTAGGTTAAAGAAGGCATTATATGGTTTAAAGCAAGCACCGCGTGCTTGGTATGAAAAGCTAAATGCCTATGTGATTGCACATGGTTTTGAGAGCAATCCAACTGAAAGCACCTTATATGTTAAGTGTGCTAAAGATGTGCTTCTGATAATTGTTGTCTATGTTGATGACATGCTACTCATTGGTCTTATTGAGAAGCATATTGCTTATTTTAAGGCTGATTTGCATGCCTCATTTGAGATGTCTGATTTGGGGCATTTACATCATCATTTGGGCATTCAATTTATGCAAGTTGATGGTGGAATAACTTTGTGTCAAACAAAATAGATTGACACATTATTGCAACATTTTGGCCTTGAAGGCTATAAGCCTATTGGCACTCCTATGGAGATAGGTTTACGATTGAGTCTTCATGATGCGGGAGATGCATTGGATGTTGTTCTCTATCAGCACATTGTCATATGCTTGATTTACTTATGCATTGTTCAACCAGATATTCAGTTTGTTGTCTCACAAACGAGCAGGTTTATGCATTGCCCAGGTGTCAAGCATTGGCAGGCGGTTAAGCGCATCTTTCGCTACTTGAGTGGTACTGGCTATTCGGATTGTTTTATCACAAGGGGTTATCACTACCATCAGATTTGCATGCTTTTTTTGATAGTGATTGGGATGGTTGCTATGACACTCATGTGTCCACTAGTGACTTTTGCTTCATGCTTGGTAGCTCATGTATATCTTGGTTGAGCAAGAAGCAACCTATTGTGGCCACTTCTAGTTGTGAGGCTAAGTATAGGGCAACTTTCATAGTGACTGTTGAGTGTGTGTGTGGCTCAGATGCCTTATGGCTGATTTGGGTGTTGGTCAGTCTTCTACCACCAACATCTTCATTGACAGTCAAAGCGCATTGGCAATTGTGAGGAGCCCCATGTTCCATGATCGCACTAAGCACATTGAGGTGCATTATCATTATGTCAGGGAGAGGTCCTCTATTGGGGAGATCAGCTTGGCATATGTGCCCACGTAGGAGAACATTGCAGACCTTTTTATGAAGGCTCTGGCTAGGGAGAAGTTTCAAGCTTTCCGCAAAGCTTTGGGCTTACTTCCTTTTGTGGATTGATTCCACATAGCTTGGCACTTCCATATATATGAGTGCCAACTCCTTGTTCACCGCATTACTCCTAGGGCGGATTTTGTTGATATATTTACATACTGATGTGTGTGAACACTCTATGACCACTGGGCACTTTTTTCCCTCTCTAGGAGGTTTTTTTTACCCTGGCTTGTGTTACGCCTATTGCCCTAGTGGTATAGTTATCTTTGTACATTCTAGTGGTAATACATTCACTATTGTGTGTTGTGCTCCAAGCTTCTTCTTCTTCCTTGTGTTGTTCGCATGCTTCTGCAGACATCTAACTCCAACAGCTTCAAGTTATGAGTCCAAAACTAAATTTAAAGATACCTACCATCTCAAGTTCATCATTCCTACATTAATGTGAATATAAAGTATAGTGCCCCATACCACCATACTTTATATCCAACACTTATGTGTGGATGATATTTTATATAGAAGTATAGAAGCTTCATTTAACTATAGATTACCTTTTAGTCGATTTCTTTTTATAAGAATTTGAGGTTAAGGAATTACCTGTAAGTTTTTTATTCTACTTAGGTTTCTAGGGATTACAACATGAGGTCATTCTATGATCCGACATTATGCCATGTTTATTTTGGAAGCTTCAAACCTTTTGATCGAATAAACATCCATCTTTACTTTCTAGTACCTTAAGCATAATTCTAATTACCTTGAATTATATTCAAGATCTTATTAATTCTTACTCGAGTAGCATGTAGTGACAATAAATTATTCTTGTCTCTAGATTTCTTTCTGACAAAAGCTTTTAAATAATCACCCTAGGGATTTTCCAAAATCTCTTTTCTACCTCTTCTTGATCTTTGGGAATGGTCATAATCCTCATTTCCCCAAAAATACAATTTCATGTTTACTTGTGTTAGGAGAGGTGTCTTTAGCTTCAATGTTACTTGAAGAATAAGGCCTTAGATTCAATGTTAATTGAAGAATAAAAGCCTGAATTCTAAGGACTTTCTTAAAGGTATGCCTTTCCATTTCTTGTTTGTAAATTAAGAATTTAAACTCCTCGCATTAAGAAAGATTTCATCTCCTAAAGAAAACCTATCTTGGTTTTGATCTTGAGATACTATTATTCACAAAGAATGAATCCTTAAAATAACTTCAAAACTCTTCCAAGAGTAAGTAATTTTTAAACTTTCATATTTTTTAGTACTTTGCACCATTCTTGTTGGTAAAAGTAAACTTTGATTGAACTTATAAGTTCAATTGATCATATTATACTTCAATAATTTTCTTTGATGGAGAGCTTTGTATCATGAGATTTCTGGACCCATTTAGGGGTTCCATCCTACTTAGGATATCTCACCAAAAATTCTTTTGGGACCATCTCTATGTATATTTTAAACTTAGAGTTAGCATTTGATATGCTTCATTATCTTGTACTTATGTACATGACATTGGGCCCATGTCGTACTGAGAAAAACTTTGCACCAATATATTTCTAAAGTCATTTAATAACTTAGATGTAGTCAGGTGCTCACTACTTCATGAATGCATTGTTCTACTTCATGAATGCATAGTTCTACTTAATGAATGCATTGTTTCCTTAGCATTGATATGGAGAGGTAATCTATTTAAGTGATACTTCCAACTTATTTCTCCTAACAAGGCTTTAATTTATTACCTTACTAAACAAGACATACTCATTACTTAATGTAAACTTTTACATTAAGCATAAATGTCACTTCAGGAAGGAATCTCTAGGTATTTAGCTTGCAAAATTTAGTTGGCATAATTTTGCAAATACGTTAGATTTATTTCTTTGTGAAGGTCTTGATTTTATTAAAAAATAGACCATCTATTGGCGAAATTAGTTATTGATATCTTGTAAGAAAACAACAATTGAATTCTTAACACTTGCAATTCTATGCAAATACAGGCGTTTCTTTTTTGCATAGAAACAATGATCCAATCAATCCACTTTTATGATACACTTCGAATTCATGCATTGCACGCGCTTATGATTCATTTTGTGTATATCCTTGTGATTACCTTATATGAATTTACATGCTAATAAACATGATTTTGTGCATTTAATGCCTTCTTAAACAAGAAAAACTTGAGATGTGCAAAAGTGAAAGCTTAGGACTTAAATTTTTCTATGGGACCCATCCATCATGAAGGGAAAATGCTCATACCTTCTTTCTTTCCAATGCATGGATGCATGCACATGCTTGAAGTGCTTGTCTATTCAAAGCTTAGGATAACATTCCCTTATATGTGCACTTGGAACATAATTAAAAAATTATCTTATACTTCAATTATGGATAATAGCTAAGGTAGACAAACACAAAAATAAAATATAACTTTAAAAGAAATACTTATCTTTCTAGTAGCTTCGTCCTTCTATTGCACTTTAGAAGTACCAAATCACTCTAGATGGAACATGAGGTTTCTTCCTTGATTTGTTGAAGGAAAGGCCAAGATCTTTAGGTGCAATGAAGCAAGATCACAAGGACCACCATGTGCTAGAGAGATGATTCTCCTCCCAATCTTATGCCTCTATATATAGCTCTCTCCAAGGGATTTTCCTCTATGGTAGGTGGATACTTACCATCCAAGTGTGAGCCATGTAACTACATGTACACCAAGTATCCTAGTTAAATTAAGTTAACTCAAATGGTTCCTTCTAGAAGGCTATACAACTCTTGAGACAAACTCCCATGAATCTTGTACAATTCAAACCCAAGACATCCTCCTTCACATGTATATGAATTAACAACTAGTCCAAGCTACTTTCTTGTTTAGAGATCACATGCACCAATGCTTAAGTCTATCTTTGACACTTTGGCCTTACACGAGAATGTCCAAATGGTGTCTGATTTCATATCTATTTGAACCAACTGAACACCCATGTAATAACCTTACGATATAACATTCTTCCCTCCTTGGAAAACATTTTTTTCCTAAAAGATAGATCTATATATGAAACTATAGGCATACCCTTGAGCCTTATGCTCTAACTTAGAAGGACATGTTTCATCAATGTGGTAGGATTCACCTTGTATTCCAAATGAATAGAGGGGAATCTACTGCCTGATCCATGCCCAAATGATTCATTAAACTAAGTAGATTTGCTCTTGATAAAATAACCTAAGTGGAAATTAGTGAATGAATGATAAGGGTGGACGAAAAAACATCCCTAGCCAATTCACTATTTTCACTATGTGCTATCTCAGCACTAACATGTGAAATGGGTAGACTGAAGATACTAGTCCATTTCTAGGCATCACAAGTGCAGGTATCTAGCAATTTGGGTGAAGTTCTTATTTGTGTCAAGACTTCAAGAAATTATATTTCATTTGAATCTAGTTTGGAGCTATAAATTTAGGTTGACCCAAACATCAAACGTATATGTTGGTTCTATGGTTTACTTTTAGGCAGCATTTACTTGATTTTGCACATGACCAAAGGAATTCTTTTTCCAACTAGGTTTAAAAATCAAATGTATAATGTTTTGGTCCTTACACTTTTGGTCAACCTTTACTTGAACTAGAACAAAACAAATTCTAAGTGAAATTTTTCCAGCTTAAGACACTTTTCTCAAAGAATTTTACTTTAAGTTCTTGGGAATCGTCAATCATACAAGCAATTCTTTTTCTTTGCAAGAGTGTATTGAATTCTATTAAAATCATTGGAGTTGTGCTACTTAACTTGAAGAAAAATCAAATGGATCAATAATCTTAGAACTAGTATATTTAAAGTTTTTAATGGATTTTTAATGAAAAAAAAACAACTGATCTTTGATTTTTTTGCAACTCTTGAATGACCCTTGGAAGGAATTTTATTCTTTTGGAAAAGACTCTCAAAGTTTATTGTTTGACTTATGTTCATTATCTTAGCGCCAAACTAAAGGGCTCATATCGCCTTAGGATATGGTTTCCATTTCCATCATGAAAGTTTGAGTTAAACTTTCATTTGTAAGTAATATTTATTCTTTTATGTCTTTTCATGATTTTGAAATAAGAATTATTTTCATTGGTCAATGTATCTTTGCTTCTTGTATACGTCAAGAACATTTGTATGTATAGGTCAAAAGTACAAGATTTCTCTTGTTGATTAACCCAATGCACACAAACCCAATTTCTCTATCATTCAATGATCTTCTAGATTCTTTAGTAGAAATGATAAGTAGTAATACCTTGAAAGATTTCAAGGATTAAGATTTGCTCATAGTTTTCTCAAAAGATATACTTCCCATTTTCTTCTTTGGCTTTGCAAATCAAGGTATAACTTATAATTTAAATTTTTTGAAGCTCAGCTATACTTAAGTTTCATCTTTGTCTAAAAGGCCTATGTATAGTTACTAAGAAGATTAATGTTACGCTTAAATTTTATCATTCAATGAATGTTCTTTTGATTCCTTGTGGATTAAATTAACTCAAAATATTACTTTGAATTGGTGTATGCTTCCTTTAGCATGATGGAAAATGATGCTTTCTTGTTCTTGCTAGGTGCACCTTTGTTCAAATCATTTCTTCAATGTTAAATTATTCATGATACTTTATTCAAGAATAATTATTGGATTCTTGCTCCTTGGACCATTAGGTCTTAAGGTCTTGAATTAGAATTACCAAAGCTCTATCTTTTGTGACTCTTAGTGGACAACTCGCCATAAGTGTTTTCAATCTTAACTTTGGTTTCCTTATCTTGGAAGGCCGTAATTATCCAAAGTGCTAGCAACCTTTATATTTTTTTTCTTTCAAAGAAATTCATATAGTTAGCTTAAGACAAAGTCTAGGATCTTTTTATTTTTCATGATTCTAAAATGTTCTTGTTTAAGTATTTAAATACTTAAAGTAAACCTTGGAACTTCATTTGTAAACATTATACTTATCTTTATGGAATAGTACATAAAGAACCATGACTCATACTTTATATGCCAATTATTGTTACTGATAAACTATACATGAAATCTTTAGCCGATAAACTATACATGAAATCTTTAGAGTTCATGTTTAAAACGCTTTAAGATTTGATTCATCCATGTCCTATAACGATAAGACTTGATGAACTAATCAACTTCAACTTATAAGCTCAAGTCAAGATTGGGTTGCTTCCAATCTCGTTTTGTAGGTCCCTTTTCCTTCTAACATATCAAAGTCCACTATACTTTTCAACATTTAATTGTATTTGCAATACCATGCATCTATTCTTGCGTGCAATTTTTTTTTACTTGAATGCATGCATAGTGTATGAAAAGACGCAAAAATAATGATTGTAACTCATGCAAATGCATGTGATTGCACGCATGTGCTTGCATGCATGTAGTTGTGTGTGCTTGCATGCATGTACTTCATGCATCTATGTTGTGCACAACAGCAATATTTGTGCTTCCCTTTATGTGACAACATGATTATGCTAATGATTTTGTCCATCTAGAACCTTTAACACATGCAAATACGTAATTCTTGAACTTCCATTTGTGCATCAAAGAATTATTTTAGAAAGAAAAAATGCACAAACATTCTTTCTTTTGTCATACATGAAGTAGAACTAAGTTATGAAGGCATGCAAGTGCCCTTAGTGATGATGTGCTTTCCAATAGACTCATGTTTTGCCTCTGTAGATTTCATTAAATCTTAAACCCTCAAAATTCAAGTCTTATGATACACTTCAATGATGGTTCTATGCATACGTATATGACAACAAAGGCAAGAAACTATTGAAATCAAACATCAACTTGGAAAATACTTAGTTGTAGCTCATAGCTATGTCCCTCCATTGTCTTGAAAAGATCCATCCATTTGATTGCATCCCTTTGTCTTCGACATCTTGATATTCCACTTAATAATCAACAATCACCACCATCCATGAGAAGTAGAAGATAATCCTCATTATTTTAATGCTTCAACGAATAGCTCAAAATCCCTCTAGCTCCCTTGTGGTGAATGAGACAAAGAAAGATCCCAACAAGATCAATCGTGGTAGCTTCATGCTACATTCATGCCCCAAATAAAATTCTCTCTCTCTCTCTCTCTCTCAAAGGAGGACATGTGGTATGTGCAAAAAATGTCTCATCCTATCATTGGAGTAGGAGAAATTGAGCTTACGGCTGCAGGTGTGATTCTCTTGAAAAATGTATTGTATGTACGCAGTATCAAGAAGAACTTAATTTTAGTTCTTATGATTGCCAAAATGGGACTTTCTGTACACTTTGTTGATGATAAGTGTATGGTTCATGATTTTTGAAATGGCGATATTATAGTGATGTCCAATACATTATGTAGTGGCTTGTATCATTTGGATACATCCAAGAGGTCTCCCTCATATCCTTGGTTGCTCGTGCTTCCTCCATGGTTGAAATGGAGCTTTGGCATGCTCGTTTTGATCACTTGAACTTCAATAGTTTTTTTACTTGCAAAAGAAGGACATGGTTATTGGTTTTCCAACACTTAAGTCTAATGAAAAGCATGCATGTGAAGGTTGCATTCTTGGTAAAATGCATCATGATCCTTTTCTAAAAGATATTCATATGCACATTACATGGGTGTATCCTATGAAAGTAAAACAAGCTTTTGATTATACACACAGATTGTGGTAGTGAATACATGTCACATGAGTTTAATGATTTTCTTCATGAAAGAGGAATTTCACATCAATGTAGGGTGCCATATACACCTCAAGAAAATGGTGTTGTAGAGCATAAAAATAGAACATTCGTTGAAATGGAAGGATGTATGGTTAAACAAAAGCACCTCCTGACAAGTTTTGGATGGAAGCAATCATGTGTGCAAACTATGTGTTGAATCATTGCCCTACAAAAGCATTGAGATTCATCACTCCTTATGAGGCTTGGAATGGACATAAACCTATGGTTAGTCATATGCATATTGAAATATGATATTGTGTCATCACAACAACATCACAAACTTGATAAGGTAAAGACATGTATATTTGTTGGTTATAATGCTAAAAGTAAGGGATATTGTTTGTATCATGCATTCACAAACACAATTATTGTGAGTCCAGATGTGGCATTTGTTGAAAGTTCAATTTTCCTCTACTTAAATGTAAACAATAGCCAACAGTTAGCTCATAAGATGTGTTTGATACACAGATGCCTTTGTTGCCAAGTGGTGCACTTGACTAAGGCCATGCAGACCAGCCAAGTGAGGCTCAAAGGGATGAAAATTTCTAGTAAAATAAAGCTAAAAATGCATAGAATTTCCAGCCAAATATGGCTGAAATATTCCAACCAAACTTGGCTGTAGCTATTGGAAATTTCCAGCCACATATGGCTAAACATTTGTGTCAAAATATGAGTGAAAATGAACATGAAATTCAGCCTATGCATGATATACATGTTGATGATGTATTACATACTCAATGCATGTCTACCAAGAATGCATAAACTATGCCAAAATGGTTGAAAAAAACTTTGTAAGATAGCAAATTAAGTGCACCTTTACTTGGTAGAACAAGATCAAGCTCTCCCCATGCATCAAGTAATTTTGTGGATTATTCTCCTATTGCAACAACATGTAATGAACAACCACTTACTTTTCAAGATGCATGTGACAATCCACATTGGATGAGTGCTATGCAATAAAAAATTGATTCCATACATAGGAATGGTACTTGGGAGTTATCACTACAAAGCTAGACTGGTTGCCAAAGGATATGCACAAGAATATGGCATTGACTATGAGGAAAGTTTTGCACCTACTTCATGAATGAGTACCATTCATATTGTGGTTGCATTGGCTGCCCAATGAGGTTGAAAAGTACATCACTTGGACATAAAAACAACTTTCTTGAATGGTGATTTGCAAAAAGAAGTTTATGCAAGACAACCTCCTAGATTTGCCATTAAAGGACAAGAGCATATGGTTTGTTGCTTGCATAAAGCCTGCTATGGTCTAAAGCAAGCTCCATGTGCATGATATGAAAAAATCCATAAGCACTTGATTGCTCTTGGCTTCACATGTATTCCAATTGAAAGCACACTTTATGTATGCAAAGATGGGGCTGACCTTATAGTGCTTGTTCTTTATGCGGATGACATACTTTTTAATGGGTCATGTGATGCAAAACTTGACATCCTCATGGCTAATTTGCAGCATACTTTTGATATCACTTATCTTGGTATATTGTAATTGGAGTTTGAGGTATGCAAAAGCACATGAACAACACAAGGAAGAAGAAGAAGCTTGGAGCAAAACACAAAACACTGAATGCGTTACCAAGTGAATGTACAAAGATAAGTAACCCATTATGGTTATATGCATATATACAAGCCAGGGGAAAAAAACCTCTTAAAGAGGAAAAAAAGTGTCTCTGTGATCCTAAGTGTTTTCACTAAGGATAAAACACAAGGAAGAAGAAGAAGCTTGGAGAAAAACACAAAACACTGAATGCATTACCAAGTGAATGTACAAATATAAGTAACCCATTAGGGTTATATGCATATATACAAGCGGGGGGAAAAAAACCTCCTAAAGAGGAAAAAAAGTGCCGCGGCGATCCTAAGTGTTTTCACACACATCACTACCAAAGTATATCAACAAATTCCCCCTACGAGTGATACAGTGAAAAAGGGGTTGGCACTCATGTATAAGGAAGTGTCAAGCTATGTGGAAAGAGATCAATCCACAAATGGAAGTAAGCCCAAAACTTTGCAAAAATCTTCAAACTTCTCCCAAGGCAGAGCCTTTGTGAAAAGATCTACAATATTGTCTTGTGTGGGCACATATGCCAAACCGATCTCTCTAAGAGAGAGCCTCTTCCTGACATAATGATAATGCATCTCAATGTGCCTTTGTTGGTGCAATTCACAAGCCTACACATCTGGGTTGTAATTCATACACATATGAATATGCATAGGAATCGATGCTAGTGGTTAATTACCACTTTACCCTTTTGTAAAAGTCACATTCGACTTGGAATCTTTGTAAACACCTACCAAATAGAACTCGTGGAAAAGTTAGCTTTGATTGATGGAATATCTCCTAGGATGTAGGATCATGATTATAGAGAGCCAAAAGTTTGAATTTAAATTAAAACTTTGAACTCAACCACTATAAAAGTGATCATCAAAAAGTCGCAGGTATGCAAGTCACTTTTCGAGCTCTTCTGGATCATCTCTGAGTGTGTGTGAGGCCTACACTCTAGCCCACACCTCTCTACACCACTAGGCAATGATATTCATGCCAATGGCATTGTACACAAGTGTTCATTAATACATATATCTACATTGTTCATTTCTGAGTTCTCTATCATAGTCTCTATAAGTCTGTCAACTTGTGGAGATCATATCTCATTCATTTCTTCACCAAATTCAAAGATCTATAAGTTTTTAGAACCATCTCAAGGTTATCTATACGCTATCAAAATTTGAAGGATTTCTATTTAGCCATTTCAAAGAAAAGTTCATCGAAGTGATCACTAGTCGAAGTCTACAACAGTCCTAAAATATCTGGGGTAAAGGTTTACTTGCTAAATTGATTTCTCTGAGCATAGTTAATCTTTTTAAGTGATATCACTTGGAATAGTTAGCTTGCTCAGCTAATTAGATACCCCTAAAAGGAATTTTTCCAATTCGTACTGTGCTGGTCATACTGAGCAAAAGATGCAGTAGGTGTCAAGTAAAAAATAGAAGGTTTTCTTGAAGACTTGAAGTTCAAAGTTGTCTGTTTTGATTCTATCTTTTCACAAATCATTTCCAAAGTACATAGGCCATTTTATGGTGTCATTGGAAAGCTAATAAGGTCCACTTATCAACTCTAGAGCATCAAAGGACTGGTACAAAGCAGGATTTGGCAGTACCTACTCATTCTCTTGAAGTGTCCATCCATCATTCCCAACAGTGGTATCAAAGCAAGTTAAGGTAAAATGGGAGATGGTTTTCCTTCATTTATTGATAAATTGGACAGGAACAACTATCAATCATGGTCTCTAAGGATGAAGACATACCTACAAGGAAGGAGTTTTTATGGATACATCTCAGGAGATGAGGAATTGCCCTCATTCAAAACCAGAGGACTACCAACAAGGGAAGAACATGAAAAGCTCAACACATGGTGTGCCGAGGGTGCATTAGCAAGGTCTTACTTACTCAACTCCATCTCTAATTTTCTTTTGCCACATATTAGAAACTGTAAGACATCCCAAGAGACTTGGGAAACCTTGTCATCCTATTTTTCTTCCAACACAAGGGCCAGAAAAAATCAGTTGTGGATTGAATTCACCACACTAAGGAAGCAACCTAAGCAGACTATCTCAGAGTTTGTGACTAAGATTAAAGATGTAGCAGATCAGTTAGCAAGCATAGGAAAAGATATTGAAGAAGAGCAGATAGTAAGGCAAGTGATCAATGGGATCAAAGTTGATGACAAATGGGAAAGTTTGACCACTACCATGGACCTTTACATGGACATGCAAATTCCAGACCTTACCACTCTCATGGGGCAATTGTTCACTCATGAAGCCAAGCTCAACAAGAATGGAGACACATCCGAAGGTAATAGCTCTTCTGCCCTATACACTGATAAAAGTAAGTCTAAAGATAAGGGCAAGAACAAGAAGATAGAGGATGAAGGCACTACCTCCCAAGCAAACTATGCAAATAGAGGTAGATCATCAAGAGGAAGGGGCAGAGGAGGTAAGCAAGGTAGGGGGAGATCCTATAACTCCTCACCATGTAACATTTGAGGTTTATCAAATCATACTACATATGAGTGTTTCAGGAACTACAAGAATCAGAGAGGAAGAGGATATCAAAGAGGTGGATACTCACAGTCAAGAGGTAGATTCAACCATCATCAAGGATACAACAACAATTATAACAACTACAACAACAACTACAATGGCAACTACCAAGGAGGATTCAAAACCAGAAAGGATTACAACAACTATACAGAAGAGCAAGATGATTCTCTTCTGATTATGAATATGACTTCAAAACCAGGTACAAATGATGACCATCTATTCTACATTGACTCAGGATGCTCAAATCATGTGGCTCGCAATGTAGCTCTACTCTCTGACCTTGAAGAACCAAGAGGTAAGCATCAAGTACAAACAGGTGATGATACCAAGCACTCAGTAATTAAAGTTGGAAATGTTAAAACTTGTGATGGAAATCAAAACTTGTTGAGTAGGGTACTATATGTACCAACCATTATAAAAAACTTGATGCGTGTTGGACAGATTGTGGAAAAAGGTTTGCAGGTTAGATTCAACCAATTTGGAGCATTTGTGGAAGATCCCAAGCAGGGGTTCCAGAGAATTACTAAAGGAGAAAAGACAGGTAGACTTTTTACTTTTGAGCTAGAAGACACAAAGAATATTGCACTCTACAGTTATAAAGATCAAACACTTTCAGAGCTTGAGATTTGGCATAAAAGGTTAGGGCATGTAGGAGAAAGAACCTTGAAACAGATATGCAGGGATCAATGTGTAATTGAAATACCCAATGTCTCCAAACAACACATGATATATAAATGTGGTGCTTTCAGTTTGGGAAGTCTCACAGGTTACCCTTCTCAAGGAAAGGCTACATGCATGAGGATTACCTAGAGCTTGTCCATACAGATGTATGGGGACCAAGCAAAGACCCCTCAATCTCAGGATCAAGGTACTATGTATCTTTTATTGATGATTATAGCAGATGGACTATATTGTACTTTATGAAGCACAAAGATGAAGTGTTCAATTGTTTTAAAAAGTATCTTGCACTTGTTGAGAATCAGACAGGGAAGAATCTAAAGAGGCTAAGGTCAAATGGAGGAGGTGAGTACTTCTCCAATGAGTTTGAAGCCTTCTTGCAGGACAGAGGAATCAAGAGAGAAATAACCACAAGGTATACTCCTAAACAGAATGGGGTAGCTGAAAGAAGAAATAGGCTGATTGTTGAAACAGCTAGGTCAATGTTAAATGAAAGGAAATTACCTAACTACCTATGGGTAGAAAGTGTATCTACTGCCACTTACCTCATAAACATGTTACCATCTAAGTCCCTTGATGGGATGAATCCTTATGAAGCATGGCATGGGAAGAGACCCTCACTTGATCATTGTAGGATATTTGGATGTGTAGCATATGTACACATTCCTTCTCATATAAGAGGTAAGCTAGACCCTAAGGCTGAGAAGTGTATCTTTATTGGATATGATCTAAATCAGAAAGGTTACACGTTCTACAATCCTTCAAATAAGGGATTCATGGTTAGTGGAGATGTTGTCTTTGATGAAAATGATTCTTGGTATGAGAATGAATGTAGGAAGTTCAAACTACCCTATGACTTGGAGGAGGAGTTTCAAGCCTTGCTAAGGAGGAACCTACTAAGAATGAAGACACTACTTCAGATGATGAAGACATTATCAATCTTGAAGAGTTCAAGGCATGGAAGTCCAAGGGCAAAGTCAAGATGAAGAAACTTGAAGACATACCTGAATCTTCAAATCAATCAATCAGAAGATCACAAAGGGAGAGCAAAAAACCTATTAGTGTTGGAGATAGATGTCTACGGAAGCACGCGAACAGCACAAGGAAGAAGAAGAAGCTTGGAGCACAAACACACAATAGTGAGTGTATTACTAAAGAATGTACAAAGATAAGTAGCACATTAGGGCAATAGGCATATATACAAGCCAGGGGAAAAAAACCTCCTAAAGAGGGAAAAAAGTGCCCCGACGGTCCTAGTGTGTTCACACACATCACTACCTAAATATATCAACAAATCCCCCCTGGGAGTGATGCGGTGAACAAGGAGCTGGAACTCATGTATAATGAAGTTCCAAGCTATGTGGAAATCACTCCACAAAAGGAAGTAAGCCCAAAGCTTTGCGGAAAGCTTCAAACTTCTCCCTAGGCACAGCCTTCGTGAAAAGGCTGCAATGTTCTCCTACGTGGGCACATATGCCAAGCTGATCTCCCCAACAGAGAACCTCTCCCTGACATAGTGATAATGCACCTCAATGTGCTTAGTGCGAGCATGGAACACAGGGTTCCTCGCAACTGCCAATGCGCTCTGACTGTCAGTGAAGATGGTGGTGGCAGCAGACTGGCCAACACCCAAATCAGCCATAAGGTGTCTGAGCCACACACACTCAACAGTCGCTGTGAAAGCTTCCCTATACTCAGCCTCACAACTGGAAGTGGCCACAGTAGGCTGCTTCTTGCTCAACCAAGATATACATGAGCTACCAAGCATGAAGCAAAAACCATTGGTGGACACACGAGTGTCATAGCAACCAGCCCAATGTGAGTCAGAAAAAGCATGCAAATCTGGCGGTAGTGATCCCCCCTTGGGATAAAACAACCCCAGTAGCCGAGTACCACTCAAGTAGCGAAAGATGCGCTTAACCGCCTCCCAATGCGTGACTCCTGGGCAATGCATAAACTTGCTCATCTGTGAGACAGCAAACTGAATATCTGGCCGAGTAATGCATAAGTAAATCAAGCATCCAACAGCCTGCTGATAGAGAACAGCATCAAATGCATCTCCAGCATCATGAAGACTCAATCGTAAACCTGTCTCCATAGGAGTGGCAATAGGCTTATAGTCTTCGAGGCCAAAACGCTGCAATAATGTGTCAATATATTTCGTTTGACACAAAGCCATTCCACCATCAACTTGCATAAATTGAATGCCCAAATAGTGATGCAAATGCCCCAAGTTAGACATCTCAAATGAGGCATGCAAATCAGCCTTAAAATCAGCAATATGCTTCTCAGTAGGACCAGTGAGCAGCATGTCGTCAACATAGACAACAATGATCAGAAGCACATCATTAGCACGCTTAACATATAAGGTGCTTTCAGTTGGACTATTCTCAAAACCATGTGCAATCAGATAGGCATGTATCTTCTCATACCAAGCACGTGGTGCTTGCTTTAAACCATATAACACCTTTTTTAACCTGCACACCTGGTTTTCATGCCCTTTCTGCACAAAGCCATGGGGCTGAAAAACATACACTTCTTCATGCAAGTCACCATTCAGAAATGCTGTTTTAATGATTAACTGATGTACATTCCAACCATGATGGGCTGCAAGTGCACAAATGCTCCGAACAGTAGTCATACGGCATGTAGGTGCAAAGGTCTCATCAAAATCAATGCCTCTTTCCTGCGCATAACCCTTTGCAACAAGCCTAGCCTTATACCTGTCAACTGTACCATCAGGTTTACGCTTCAGCTTGTATACCCACTTAGTGCCAATGGCCTTCTTGCCAAGAGGCAAGTCACATAAAGACCATGTACCATTCTTCATTATAGCATCATATTCAGATTGCATAGCAGCCATCCAATTTTCTGAATTCTGTGCTTCATCAAAAGAAACAGGCTCATTCTCATCACAGAGGCTAGACGCAGCCATAGCATAGCAATCTGATGCAAAGGAGGCACTATGAGAGCCTGAACGAGTACGATATGACAAAGGTGCATCTAATTTGCTATCACGCAAAGTTTGCACCAGCCAATTTGGCGTAGTTTTTGCCTGCTCAATATCAGCTCTCTCATCAACAAGTGCATCATGTAAATCTGTATCAGAAATGGAATGATCTGCATCATCATATGAAACCTGCAAAGGCTGAGAAGTTGCCTCATTAGGACCAGCACTAGACTCTTCACCTGTAAAAAGAGGCATCAAAGTATCATACATGTCTTTAGAGCTAACAGATGTCTCCTTAGTACATGAAAGCAATGGCTGAATAGAATCTTCCACAAAGACAACATCACGGCTAACCAGAATGCGTTTAGTCTGTGGATGATACAGATGATAGCCTTTACTTTCAGAACTGTACCCAACAAAAATACATTTTACTGCCTTATCATCCAATTTTCTGCGATGTTGTTCAGGCACTGGTGCATATGCCAAACAACCAAAAACCCGCAGATGAGCAACAGATGGCTTGCGATCATGCCAAGCCTCATATGGAGTGATAGAGTGTAGCGCTTTAGTGGGACACTTGTTAAGTACATATGTTGCACACATGACAGCCTCAAGCAAGAAACTATGTGGTAAAGCCTGACTCTTGACCATACACCTCACCATCTCCATGAGTGACCTGTTCTTCCGTTCAGCAACTCCATTCTGTTGAGGTGTATACGGCACTGTACACTGGTGTTTTATCCCACGTTCAGCTAGAAATGCATTAAAATCAGAAGACATATATACCCCCCCTCGATCAGAACGGAGGGTGCCCATTTTACATGCTGACAGATTTTCAGCCAAAACCAAAAACTGTTTGAAGCACAAAAACACTTCGGACTTTGCCTTCAATGGATATACCCATGCATGCCTGGAAAAAAATCATCAATGAAAGTCACGAAGTAAAGATAGTTTCCAAAAGAATGTGTCTGTATAGGACCACAGACATCACTATGTACAAGTCGTAATTTCTTCTTTTGGAAAGGAGGAACGCTGCATTTTGCCCAAAATACAACCTTCACATACATGTTTTCCAGGTGCCTCAAGCTTGGACAAAGAAGACACCATATCAGATTTCTGTAGGCATAGCAAACTAGCAAAATTCAGATGACCAAAGCGTGCATGCCAAAGCTTTGCATCTGAGATAGCCTAAAAATCATGAACTGCACATGCCGAATCATTCACAGATCTTTCATAGTCTATGAGCTTATACAGCCCACGACATGCCAGAAGCAATAATAACATCTCCATTTGAGAGGTCATGAACTGTACATCTGTCATCAACAAATTTCACAACCAAGCCAATCTTGGCTAATGCAAAAACTGATAACAGATTCTTCTTGATCCCTGGCATAAATAAAGCATCTGACAAGGTGAAAGAACTACCATCAGAAGTAGTCAGAATGATCTTACCAACTCCCATAGCAGGATAAGAGGAGTTGTTGGCGCATGTGACAGTATTCCCTGTAGGGGCAGGCTCCAATGAAGAGAAGAAACTGCGCTGCGAGGTAATATGTTTGGTCGCCCCACTGTCAAAGTACCAAACATCTGAGTCCACTGCAGACATGCACTGCTCATGAGAAGATGGGTCAAAACTGCAAACAGTAGTAAACGCCCATTCTTCTTCCTGGATAAGATTTGCAGACTCTGTTTTTGGTGTAGAGGCCTCTGCAACAACCATTCCAGCCTCTTTCTTCTTTGCCTCTTTTGTAGCCAGTTTTGGACAGTTCTTTATGATATGATCATTCCCTTTACATTACTTGCAAAACAATTTATGCTTTTCTGATTTCTTCTCACCTTTATCCTAGTTCTTCGAATGTGCAGCATTTGCAGATTTCTGCTTACTAGTAGAAGAGCTCCATTTTCCTTTGCCCTTCTGACTAGCCAGGAAAGCTTGATCTGCAACACGCATAATGGACCTGTTCTACCTGGACTGATCTTCCTGCAACAGAACAAAGACTAACTCCTCAAATGATAAGGCATTCGGATTGCCTTTCATCATCAACCGAAGAGTAGAAGCAAAACTCTGATATGAATCAGGAAGACCATTCAGAACGGTCTGCACAAGTGAGCTATCTGGTATAACCTCATCAGCAGAAATCAATTGTTCCTTCAAATCTTTGATCTTTGTTAGGAAACTGTCCATAGAATCGCCTTCATTCATGTGCTCACTCTCCAACTGTTTTCGAAGGTAAGCAACACGAGCCTCATTCCTAGCTTGGTACAATATGGTTAGTGTATCCCAAGCATCCCTAGCTGTTCTGCAAGAGCGAATATGAGGAATAATGGCACGTTTGACAGACAAAGCTATCAATGCATGTGTGTGGGCATCTCTGCCATCCCAACGAATTTGCTCTGCAGTAGGTGCAATAGAAATAGCATCACGAACAGGAATCTGCGGAATATCATCTTCGACACCATCTTCATCAGCTCCAGCACCTGTATTTGCAGTACTTGTAGTTGCAGGTGTAACAGGACATCTTTCAACACCCTGCATAATGTTCCACAGTCCTTTTGCAACCAATACATGTCGCATCATATAAGCCCATAATGGGTAGTTGGTACCATCCAACTTATCCTCAATAGCCAACATACGGAATACATCACTGCTTTCAGCCATGGCCGGTGACTAAAATACCTTGATGCAGAAAATTGACTGTATCTCAAAAAGTTGAACAGAACTGCCGAGACGAGTTCTGCTAGACCTGTAGCAGACTTCGAGACGCTTAAACTGGCGAACAGAAAGTGGTATATACCTTTGGCACAAAAAGATGAAATAGCCTGCACAAGCACTATAATAGTGCGTTCGGCACCACAGAGCGAAGCTGTTTTGATCTCGGAAACACGCTGAGTATGCTCACCAAAATTCGTGCGATTCTGAGACTGCAAATGGAGGAGTGTCGATGGCGCCCTAGATGAAGCGACGACCTGCTCTGATACCAATTGTTGGAGATAGATGTCTGCGAAAGCACAAGGAAGAAGAAGAAGCTTGGAGCACAAACACACAATAGTGAGTGTATTACTAAAGAATGTACAAAGATAAGTAGCCCATTAGGGCAATAGGCGTATATACAAGCCGGGGGAAAAAAACCTCCTAAAGAGGAAAAAAAGTGCCCTGGCGGTCCTAGTGTGTTCACACACATCACTACCTAAATATATCAACAATTAGATATTGGTATGATACATCTCTTGTTACTAATCACTTTGTTTATCTTGCCAAAGACTTGTCAATTGAAGAACCAGGATCATATGAAGAAGCAAAGACCAAGACAGAATGGAAAGAAGCTATGGATGAGGAGATTGAAGCACTTAAAGAAAGTGACACATGGGAACTAGTACCAAATAAAGAGTCCATGAAGGTAATTGGATCCAGATGGATCTATAAAATCAAAAGAAATTATGATGGGTCCATAAGCAGGTACAAATCCAGATTGGTGGCCAAGGGTTTTGCACAAACCCAAGGCATTGTCTATGAAGAAACATTCTCACCTGTGGCCAAGATGCCAACCATCAGGGTGTTAGTAAGTGTGGCTGCATCTAAAAATTGGAACATGTATCAATTGGATGTAAAAAATGCTTTCTTGAATGGATGGATTTCAGAGGAGGTATATATGTCACAACCTCCTGGCTATGAGGATCCAAACAAGGTAACATACATGTGCAAATTGAATAAAGCTCTTTATGGAATAAAGCAGGCACCTAGGGCATGGAATCACAGGTTGACCGCATACCTTCAAGAACAAGGTTTTGTCATGAGCAAGGCAGACACTTCTCTATCATCAAGAGAAGTAATTTAGAGGTAATATACCTATGTGTATATGGTGATGATATCATACTTACAGGTAATGATGTCAATGGATTCAAACAAATCAAGAACGAGATGATGAAGGAGTTCAAGATCAATGATCTTGGTCTAGTAAAGTACTTTCTTGGACTTGAGTTAGTCTATACTAACTCTGGAATCTACATTACTCAGAGAAAGTACATACATGATATGTTGAAGAAGTTTCATTTGCAGGATGCCAAAGTTGCAAATACTCCAATGGAGGTAAACCTAAAACGAAGTGCCCATGAAGATGATGAAATTAATGATATTACAGGTTACCAAAGCATAGTTGGAAGCTTGAACTATGCTACCTTGACAAGGATAGATATTGCTTATGGAGTTAGTGTGCTAAGTCAGTTTATGCACAAGCCAAGAGTACCTCAATTAGAAGCTGCCAAAAGAATTCTAAAGTACCTCAAGGGTACTCAACATCATGGTTTGTATTTTCCTTACACATCAGACTTAGACATTAAGATCTATTCAGATGGAGATTGGGCAGGATGTAAGGATGATAGGAGAAGCACTTCAGGATACATTTCATTTGCAGGTGATAAACCAATATCATGGTCTTCAAAGAAGCAACCTACTGTAGCTTTATCTTCTATAGAGGCAGAGTATAGAGGATTGGCAAATGCCACCCAAGAAGCCATATGGATCAAGTTATTGTATACATAATTGGGTTTGTATGCTACTTCACCATTGATCTTTGGAGATAATACAAGCTCACTTCACCTTGCATCTAATCCCATCTATCATGCTAGGACCAAGCATATAGAGGTCCATTACCATTATGTGAGGGAGAAGTTATTAAGCAAGGACATTCAACTAACATATGTATCAACCAACATGCAGTGTGCAGATTTGCTAACTAGAGCTTTGGATGGAACAAAACTTTGCAGGTTCAAATCAATGATTGGTTTGAAGGATATACATGAAGACTGAAGAATGAAGACCAAGCCAAAATGTTTGGCTTGAGGAGAGCTGTTGGTGCAATTCACAAGCCTACACATTTGGCTTGTAATTCATACACATATGAATATGCATAGGAATCAATGCTAGTGGTTAATTACCACTTTACCCTTTTGTAAAAGTCACATTTGACTTGGAATCTTTGTAAACACCTACCAAATAGAACTCGTGGAAAAGTTAGCTTTGATTGATGGAATATCTCCTAGGATGTAGGAGCATGATTATAGAGAGCCAAAAGTTTGAATTCAAATTCAAACTTTGAACTCAACTACTATAAAAGTGATCATAAAAAAGTCGTGGGTATGCAAGTCACTTTCCAAGCTCTTCTGGATCATCTATGAGTGTGTGTGAGGCCTACACTCTAGCTCACACCTCTAATCAACAATATGGTTCTCATTAGGACCAATGAGCAACATATCATCAACATAGACAACAATGATCAAAAGCACATCATTTGCATGCTTAACATATAAGGTGCTCTTAGTTGGAATGTTCTCAAAACCATATGCAATCAAGTAGGCATGTATCTTTTCATACCAAGCACTTGGTACTTGCATCAAACCATATAATGCCTTTTTCAACTTGCACACTTTGTCTTCAAGTCCTTTAGTCACCATTCAAAAATGTAATTTTAATGTCCAACTCATGTACATTCCAACCATGATGGGGTGTGTGTACTTGAGTCAAGAAGACTCAAGGACTCGTGCCAATGAGACTGTACCTCTATTGCAGCACAAGTGCATATAGTGGGAAATTAACACACATTTAAATGTCAATCCGATCGAACGACCTAACCAAGTGTATGAGGACATGTGCACACATGATGGAAAATGAAGTGGTTAAGCTTGCATGCATGAGAAAAGACTAATCCACCTCTCACACTCACTGAAATGCTGAAAGTGTCTGCCGCGATACCTCTTACAGTAGTTTTCAGAAAATCAAGGATTTCTCCTAGCTTCGAACTCTGAATATAGTCAATAAGGTACTCATTTCAAAGCTCTCGACGAGACGCATCTACTGGAAGTGGTTTCACTCGATTTTGACAACTCTGCTTCAAGTTATGGCCAAAATGGTGAATGGCGGGAAGCACCCATACTCACGCCACAACTCCTACAAGCTCCCACACACAGTACAGTAGCTCAAAAACAATGGGGAGGGGTAGACAACAGTCCTACACACACATTCCAAGCATTACACACACATACAAGATCAAAGAGAAGATCGAAATCTGCAAGGAAGAGGCAAATTCGAAATTTTGGAGAGCTCCTTCTTCACCATGGCAAAAAGTCTCTACAAAGAGTCACAAAGTGACTTATATACATGTGCCCTAAGTTTGGCCCTTTCACACAAGAGACGGGCACTTTATTCCAAAAAAGTAAATTTCCTACTAATTTACAAAGGGTATTTTACAACAAGTTGGGGTTATGCAACTAGAGGACTCCTCTAGTGCATTTACATGGTTTTCAGGGAATTCTCTAAGACCTCGAAGAAGAAAAATTATGCCCATTAATTTGAAAATTTTGGGGCTCTTCTCATGTGCTCCTTTGCTCTGCAACACTCTCCCCCTCTTTGTCTCTGTCGTCCCTTGACAAGCTTTACTTCTTGTTTGTCTCTATCATCGCACGCATCCCTTGGTCAGTTTTGCCTGTTCATCTGTCTTGCATTACATTTTAGTGGTCCTCTGATTTGTCCTGGTTGCACACATCGGACCCTGCTGTATTACTTAAGCCTGTTCACTTTCTTTTTCCTGCACGCAACCCTTGGTTAGTTCTGCCTACTGGTTAGATTGGCATTATGTTTTAAAGGCCCTGTTCGATATTTGTCTTCACATCCTCCAGGTCCGATGCATTTGGTTTGCCTGTTAATTCTGGTTGCCATGCACGCCATTAGTAGACATATGAGGATGTAGCTCTTCAGCCTTGATCTGAACCTTCTGTGATCAAGAGGTTGAAGCACCCTCGTGTAGATCTGGAACCGCTTGATATCTTCTTGCTCTTCTTCATGGATACTTGTTGGCCTTGGTTCCTCCCTCCACCTGCGTGCTTTTCCTTGGTGTGTGTGCCCCTACGGGGCTTTGTGTAGAGATGGGTGTGGCGCCCCTACGGGGCTTCTTGCAGCAAGTGGTTCTCTTGATCTTTATTGAGCAGTTTTGGACTTTGATTTTCTTCTTCTTTTCTTTTTGCTTGATTGTCCCTCTACACGTCCCTCCTCCTGAACTCTGTCGTCCCCGATAGGCTTTTTGTGGCGACGTGTGTATGTCTGGATGGCTGTTTGCTCTCGTTGATTCAGCAGATTAGCGTGACAAATCATAAATTCTTTCCACTGCTGGGACTTGACTCCATCCTTTGGTGCTTGTCGATGATCCGCAAAGAAACTCATTTCATAAGCTACCAGACGTGCATTCAGGTTTGAAGTCATTTTTACAAAAATTTCTGAGTCGATTTCAAAGAAGCCGGTGAAAAATGCTTCTTTGAAAGTTTGCATATATGTTGAGGGCAAAAACATGAGTCGGGAATAATATGCCATGAGAGTTAAGCGGCTGGGTATAGTAGATAGATAAAAAATTAGAGCTTCGGATCCTTGCATAATGCCAATGAAATTCAAAAAAGTATATTTGGCATGCTGGAAAACTTTAATGACTGTGAGTAGCATACTGAATATTTTATTAGTCATTTTAACAGCTAAATCCGGAACTGTAGCATATCTGGCAATCCAAAATTCCATTGTTTTTACCATATACTCCTCTGTCGGTAGGTAATTGTGTGGAGGGCTAGGTAACAATGGGTAGTTTAGCCACTGATTATTGATATTGCCCTGACGCTGTCCTTCCCAAAATTGCGTCCAGGAGCGTCTGCGGGGCACAGGACAAAAGGATGGGTTGACTTGAAGCACATATGGTGATGCTTCCCACTGTACCCGCAGTGTAGGAATCTTTTCCCAAATTTTCCTCCTCCAGATGGGATCTGCCTTCTCGAACTTCTCTTGAGTGTAATTGAAAGTATTTTTGTCGAACTGGAGATTGCCATCGGGTTCTTTATTAGTGACGATTCTTATCTAATGCCGCGTTTGTTCCTTTAGAAGACCATATGGTACATTGAAGGGCTTCAAAATTTGCTCCAGTTGTTTGTTTTCTATGTGAGCTTCCTTCATGATTTGTATTATTTGCTCTTCAAAATCAGCCGTGAGCTGGGACACCAGTAGTGCCCTTTCTGGTCGGCTCAATTCTGCAATGTCTCGATTATTATGATCAATGTGGACCTCCTGAGCCTCCCTTATCGATGAATGATATGAGGGGGGAGAGAGAGGACGTACCTCAGTCTCCACAGTAGCCTCTGGAGATTGTGGAACTACTGGTGTCCCCTCCATTGTTTTCTGCTTTAACTGCTCTTGAAGCTGTGCAATCCATGCGTCTTTCTTCTTTATTTCCTCAGTAGCCTGTGCAATGGCGTCCTTGTGTTTAAGAAGTTCTTGAACCACTATATCTAAGTGATCAGTGTCTTCTTTACACTGTCGGAGATAATTATTCTCGGCTTTTTTCCATTTCGTTCTGAGGGATGCAGTGTCATCCATGTACTTCTTTTCCCATTCTGCAATGGTGAGTTGCTCCTGTCTGAGCTGATCTTCCATTTTAGTTATCTTTTCTTCCAATTCCTTGATATCCTTTACTGAGCTTTCATTAGCTTCTATTGGCTGATCACTAAGAAGAGCTGTCATGAGCTCCTTGTTTTGGTTCCTTAGGTTTTCTGCTTCCTCCATATATACTTTGAGCTGAGATTCCAATATTTTTCTCCTAGTATTCATCCTTGCCTTCTCAGTTTCACTAGTTTCATATTTTTGCTTGAGTTCGTGCAGTTGTGCTTTTAGACTTTCGTTTTCGGTCGTTAACTCACTGCACTGTTTGTTTAGCTGCTTGGACTTCTTTCTCTTTGTTTCTGATATGCTCTCTTTCTAAATTCAATTCTGCTGAAAGGTTCTTACTCTTTTCTTGAAGCTCATGTTTGTCGTTCATTGCTTGGTCGTAATCTTCATCTGCTTCAAGCATGAGTTGTTGCGTGTCTAGAGCTGTTCTAATCATATCTTGTACCACAGGCTTGAGTTGAGCAATGTCCACATTCAACCAAGTTCTGGGTATGCTCGGAGCTTCTCCCGTGAGCACATCTCTTGCTTGCTCCACATGAATGGTTTCGTTGTGTGGTTGTCTTAGTTGTAGATGTACTTGTGGTTCATTTTTTTCTTCATTCACTTCAATAGTTTTTGTGGCACTTTCTTGGAATGTGACATCCATGGGAGAGGGTTCTGCCACCACTCTTATTGGTGTGAAAGGTTCCGTGTCCTCTATTTTCTCTTCCTGCTTCTCCTTCTTTGGTATCCGAATGGATTTCTTACGAGGTGGTGTGGCCTCCTTGATTTGAATGTTGGAAGTTTCATTAAGTTTTATAGTATGCGTACCTTCCTATTCTGCATTCTTACTTGTGTTACTTTGATCAATATGTGTGGCGTGGTCATTCGTCTTGAGGCCGTTTGGTTCTTCATTGTAGTCAACTTCATTCAGTTCCACCCATTGTCCATCATCCTTCGATTCACTTTGAATATCGACATTTAATAATGAAGTATCTGGCTCTTCTTGGGCCTCCGATGATGAACTAGAATTATCCAATCCTATTTCTCGGTACCGATGGACTTTGGTGAGTTTCCTTTTTGTGTCCAATTCTTGTTGTGACTGCTGATAATGATGACCTTGCACCGGTAGATTGACTTGCCCTTCCGTATATTGATGCATTTGTTCCATGGCTTCCGCCAGTTCTTCCTCCGTAATCGGTCTTTTCTCTTCAAGTGTTGTCTTTGGGAGTACATGAGTTCTTTTTGTGGCTGGGACTTCCTCTTCAACTTGCTTGAGTTCCCTTAGTCTTTTTGTGCCTCTCATTCTGGGTTGAGAGCTAGTTTCAGCTTCTTCCACGATCTTGATTCTTTTTTTCTTTTTGGGGACTGTGGCGACTTTGACGTACTGAGCAAGAGCAGTAGAAGATGGCATTTCCTGCAAGTGTTCTCTTATGCCCAAAGCATGGTAGATGAAGATGGTGAGGGCCACAGTACCATTGAGGAACTTCTTATTATTCCATTGCTTTTTTGCCTCGAATAGTCTTTCTTGTACATATGGAGTCAGATTAATTTGATTGCCAATTTGCTTTATTGCATGGGACAGTAATTGAACAATGAGCTTTTAGGGAGCTGTGTATCGATTCATGTTTGGAAAGCAGAAGTGTTGGTGAATAAGTCTGACTTCCTCTTCTATATCGACTCTATTAATGTCGACAAAAGTTCGTGTATTTGCTCCACGACTCTCTTCCTTTACCATAGTGACACCGTCCTTCTCCCATCCGAATGCTTCCTTAATTAAGTCGTGTGTAAATTGGATGACAACCCATTCACCTCCTTTATCCATAACTCTGGCTTCGGGCACCAATGGATCATGTAGTGCTGGCTGTAAGGTGTTCATGACTTGCGTGCATCTTTGGAAGTCAGGTTTATATATGGGCAATTCAAAATACTTATGAATTCCTGCTTTCTTCATTATGTCGATTGTGGAGGGTAGTTCATGTAATACTCTGAAGTCCTGGGACATAATCGGAAAGTGATGCTCTGTGTCCATGATCTTTATGTTCGTCAAGAAGAGATACTCTCCTACTGGTTGCTCATCTCTAAACCAATGCCCCTTGGCTTTTGTGAGACTTTGGGGAGGGAATTCCTGCACCTCCTCTTGGATCGTAGCCTCCGAGTCTTCAAAAGCCATCTGCACTTGTAATGAAAAGTGCATTAGCTTGAAAGGAAGTATAGCAAGTAGTGTAGTGCATTGCAGTGTGTTGTTGTTGCTCATCACTCCGTTTCCCATGATTCCATAGGTGAGATCTCTTACCACATTTTTTATATCTTATCCTGAAAGAAAACAAGCGTTAGTACAGCCGAAGCATTTATTTAAGTCCACAGTATGTTCATTCCTAAGAGAGTTGAAGCTACGACCTAATCTCACTTGGAGAATGTGCACCACTAGTTTTAGAATGTACATCATGTGCCGAATGCTTGGCCTCATATTGTGGCTCTATTATGCATACTTGAGGTGCACCAGAAGCTTCATGAGTGCAATGGGGATCTCTGTTGCTTAGATTGTCCACTCCTTGCAGTTGCTTGGGTTTCCAAATCCATTTCGTGACCACTAAGAGAGGTCGTTTTGTTTCTTTGATTCTTCGGGCTTCATGTGTTCTCTTTGTTTCCCTTAGCGTTCTAGTAGTACAGACGGTTCTTTTCTTGTTTCTGGGACGAATCTGATGTGGTTGTGTCATTCGCTTTTTCTGATGTATTGCATCCGCCTGAGTGCTTATTGCTTGCTTAGCTGCTTGTGTGACGTTCTTGGGAATCCATATCCGTTGGCGTGATCTCTGAGCTTCAAACAAAAGCTTGGGGATCCATACTTGCAAGAGTCCTGTTGGTGTGGACTTTGGTGTAGCTGACTTTCTGATTTCTGTGGGTGCTGACTTCTTCTTGTTTTGCACCTGATCTTTGCGTACCCACTTGTATTTGTCCTTCTCTTGATACACCGATCTGCTGGTTGTTTTCCAACATGGTGATCTTTTGTCTAGTTGAGGAGGTCCAGGAGAGTTGGTTTCCTTTGTGGCTAGCTTTTCCTCAACTGAATGTGATGATTTTGACTCTACTGCGGACATCGTTGGACTTGAAGTTTTTGCTTCTTCTAGATTGGTTTTGGAGATATTCGCACTGGGATCATTCTTCAGTGTCTTTTCTTGGAAGCTCTCCGAACTCTCGACTATTTTTGGTTGAAATAAAGGCTTCTCTCCTAATAAACTGAAAATCTCCTTATGCCCTATTTTTGCCGAAATATAGCCTTGAGCTAGATTGATGCACACCTCATTCTCAATGATCCAGTCCTGTCCTAAAATTAAATCTTCTATTAAATCCTCGTCCACACACACTAAAACTCTCTGTTCCATGGAGGAATTGCCTAGGTGGAGGGGTACATTTGTTGTCCCAATGCATTCTAGGGTTTGACCTCCAATTCCTATCAATCGGGCTTTTGTGGAATTCATACTCAATTGAAGATATTTTACAACCCTATTTCGTATGCAACTAAGTCCTGCTCCTGAGTCTATCAAGGCGTCTATCAACTTGTACTCTGTCCGGCCAATCCCTAGGTTTAGGTAAGGTTGTGTCTTGCACGCATCCATTGTATCAGGATTATGGACTTGGTAATTAGCCATAGGGATAGGCTCCTCTCCGTGGAGATAGCGTTCATCTCTCTGCCTAATCCATTCTTTTCGTTTCCTAATGCGTTCTAGAGCTTCTTGTCGAGCTTCCTCTCTAATTCGTTCCTCTTCTCTTTTTCTATTTTGAGCACCGACTAGCCGTGCTAGCATTTGGTCCGTTAAGGGCTCCATGAATCGTTTCACTCTACATCCACTTATGTAGTTAGGAAGATTGTCTCCATCTAGGGTAGCTAGATTAACCGCTCCATTAGTAGAGATTCTATTGATGATCAGAGGTCCATATCCGCATTTTTGTAATTTCTTGGCATGTTGTTTTAAGGTGTACACTAAGACTAAGTCTCCCTCTTTAAGTCCTTTGTCTTTTATATGTGCATCATAATATGCCTTTTGTCTCCTTTTAGCTGCATAGATTCCTGCTACTGCTTGTAACCTAGTTTCATGTAGCTTTTCGATTTGGTCCAGTTGTTGGGATAATTCATGTCCGTTCCACTCATACTATTGGGCCACTTTCAATGTTGGTACTAAAAAGTCAATTGGCAAAATTGCATTTTGCCCATACACTAAGTTGAATGGGGTAGTTCCAATAGCCGTTTTATATGCAACCCGGAAGGCCCAAATTGCGTGATGCAATTGTTTGTCCCAATCAGACCTTCCATTATTGACAATCTTTGTCAATACTGTACACAGTACCTTGTTGGAACTTTCAGCTTGTCCATTGGCTTGGGGATGGTATGGGGCTGATTTTTTATGAATCACTAAAAACTCATTCATTAGCGACTCGATTACTTCATTGAGGAAGTGTGTTCCCCGATCACTCACAATCTCGATTGGTAATCCAAAACGGATGAAAATATGCTCAAAGAGAAACTTGGCGGTAGTTTGAACATCATTCTTTCTAGTGGCTTTTGCTTCTACCCATTTGGTCAAGTAATCAGTGGCTACTATGATGTACTCCGCATGTGATCCTTTGGCCGGTGGATTGATAGGTCCTATGAAGTCAATACCCCATTTTGAAATGCTCTAGCACAGACCATAGGTCTTAAAGGCATGTCATCTCTCCGAATTGGGTATTTAGGTCTCTGGCATGTCTCGCAGCTTCATACATATGTTTCAGCATCCATATGTAGAGTTGGCCACCACAAGCCCGCAAAGAGAATCATTTTGACAGTTCTCTCCGCTGAAAAATGACCCCCTGCAGCACCTGCATGTGCCATTCCTAATATGGGTAAATATTCTCCTTCATGCACACATAACCGGAGTTGGTTGTCTTTTCCTCGCCTAAACAATTGCTTCCCCATGAGTGTATAATCCTTGCTCATTTCTTCTAGGGATCGTTTTCTTGCCAAACTAGCTCCTGCCTCATGCTTTTTTGTTCTTAAGAATTTAACCAATGTTTCACTCCAATTGGGTGCGATGGTTGAGAATGGTATGGACATATGATCTTCTGGGCTCGCCTCCTGGCATTCTGCACAATTACTTATGTAGTCATGAACATTCTTGGGCATGTCAGGCCAGTACACTCCTAACCTCTTTAGTTCTCGAATGGTTCCATGAGTCCCTTGGTGTGTTCTCCATTTGTTCACATGTGCTTGCTCGATTAGTTGTTTTTGTTCATCCTCCTCGACACATCTTAGTAATACTCCATTGGGTTCCTTATAGTACACGCTTCCAGCAACAATGTGTAAATTCCTTGATTGAAGAATTTCCTTTTTGCTATCCTTATTGATTGAGTGTTGAGGGCCATGGGTGAGTATAGGGATCAATTTCTCTGCCCACTTTGGGCAAACTTCTAGATTAAACAAATATGTATCTGGCAGATCATCGGGTATTCCACTTGGTGGCTCTCCGTGTGTTAGCCTAGAAAGGTGGTCTTGTCTTACATGTGTGTTTCCTTTTTTTACTACTACTTCAAAGTCGAACTCCATTAATATTAAGAACCATCGTACTAACCTTCCCGTGTTACAAGGCTTATTGACTAAGTACAGTAAAGCCTGATGGTCTATGAAGAACTTGAACTTGTTGGCTAAGAGGTAGTGTCTGAATTTCTTCACTGCGTATACCATTCCTAACCCTTCTCGTTCAGTAGTGGTATAATTTCATTCTGCTTGATTCAGTTGTCTACTAGCATAGGCAATTGGATGATCAAGCTTCCCTTCATCAGCTGGTTGGGCTAGGATACATCCAATGGCATAGTTAGAAGCATCAACATGAATATGAAAAGGCTTGTTCCAGTTGGGTGATTTCAGAATTGGGGCTGTGCTAAGCCTCTTTTTCAACTCAGTGAATGCCTTCTTGCACTCTTCTGTCCAAGTAAATTGAGTCAAGAGACCATACAAAGGTTTTGCTATTATGGCATACATGTGAATAAACCTACGGTAATATCCACAATGTCCCATAAAGGCTTGCACCTCCTTCGCATTTTTAGGTCTCGGTAGTTCTATGATGACCTTGATTTTGTCCTCATCCGTAGATATTCCATTTCTTGAAACTATGTGTCCTAAGATCTTTCCTTGCCTCACCATGAAGACACATTTCTCTGGGTTTAAACAGACTCTATACTGTCTACATTTATTGAATATCTTCCTCAACTCGGGGATGTGATCGCGTCTTTGATTGGAGTACGTGCAAAGGTCATCTACATATACTTCCATGATTTTTTTCAGAAATTCCTTGAAAACATGACACATCAATCGTTGGAAAGTACCAGGTGCATTAGTGAGTCCAAAAGGCATCACTCGGAAAGCATAAACTCCCCATTCGGTTGCGAATGCGGTCTTATGTTGATCCTCAGTTGCAATAGCTACTTGATTGTATCCCGAGAATCCATCCAAGAAGCTATAGACCTCCTTTCCGGCTACCCTCTCCAATAGATGGTCCATGATGGGTAAGGGGTAGCTATCACGTATGGTGGCTGCATTCACCTTTTTCAAGTTGATGCACACTCTCAGTTTTCCATTTTTCTTAGGCACCACTACTAATGGCGATACCCATTCAATATGTTCTATCTCATATATGAATCCTGCTGCTAGTAGTTTGTCTATTTCTTCCTTAATTTTTGCTGCATAAACCTCATTATACGTATAAGGGCATTGTTTGGATGGTTTTGCGTCTGCCGTCATTGGTATTCGATGGGAACAAATAGTGGGTTCTACGCCTTTGAGATCCTTGTAGGTCCATGCGAATACGTCTCGGTACTCTCGAATAAGGTGTATGAGTTCCTCTTCCTCCTCCTCCGATACATCTTTTCCAATATATGTGCATCGCTCTTCTCCATCTTCTACTGTTACAACAATTTTTTTGGTTTGTTCTTTGTTGTCGTACACTTCTCCGTCTCGTGCCTCTCGTCTAGGCATTTGAATGGCTACCTTTCTCTCTTCTACTTCGTATTTTTTAAAATGTTCAGGAACTTCGAAAAGATCTGGGTCCGACTCTACCTTACTCATGTCTTCCCTCTGCTTGTGTATTGCCAGGACAACTTCAATTGCTAAGATTTTTGTTGGTTCCTATTCCTTCTTGTTCTGAATAGTGTTTAGGTAGCTTTCTTCGGAGTCAAATTTTGGTTCCATTTCTATGCTTTCATATTCCTCTTTCCATTCTTTTTCCAAGATTTCTCCTTCTTCTACTTTCTGAAGGACAACCATATAGAGATTTACATCATAGCCTTCCTCATCTATGCACTCGTTCATCGTCAAAACTTCTTCATTTACGCACACATCTAAGGTTGCTAAAATTTCCATCCATCCATGCGGCTCGAAGATCTCATCAGGAAAGATTTGAGGCATGTAATCTGGGTCTTCTACTGATCGGTAGTTAGGATGTCCTATCGGCCACAGTTGTTTTTTTCTCTCCTCTCTCTTGGCTTCTTTACACATCCATAACTGGGCATCCTCATGCATCCAAGATTGATCACTTGATCCAACACTGTGAATGGATAGGTCATCTTCCTCCCTATGTACTGGATTCCATTGTAGTGGAGGGACATCTCGATAGGCAAATGTGTGCAGATTTATCTTGGTGGTGTTTCCTTGATGTTGCAGGTATAACGAATCTCTTCCCCAATCTTGTACTACCTGCATTTGTCTCATGAAGGGTCGTCCTAATATCATTTCATAGTTGTTCGCTTTCTCAAACTTACAAATGGCTAATGTGTGTTCAAATTCTACTCCACAGGTGGTTAATTTGATTCTTTCCAATATTCCTAAGGGTTTTTCCACATGACCGTCTGCTAATTGGAGCTTCATGCGTGTGGGTCGTAAGGCAGGTTTTCCCCATTTTTCCCAAATCTCCTTGGTGGCAATTCCTACCCCGGCTCCCGTATCTAGGATAGCCTTGGTCATGTAACCATTGTGGGTGACAGGTAGACACGTATTACCTTCGACACAGGTTCATCTTGTACTTTTATCTGTTCACCTTGGTCATCCCTCTTCCTCGGTTCCTTACCCTTGGATTTGATGCATTCTTCGTATAGACTATGTGCAATCCTTGTCTCTGGTAGAATTGGGATAGTCTTTTCTAGGGTTGCTTGTGCTACCTCTATAAGCTTCCTGCATATCGCCAGTCTTTCTTTTTCTAATTCCCCTTGAGGGTAGAGTTTTTCATGTTGCTCTATATTTGGGCCCATCTTGATTCTAGCTTGGTAAGCTTTCAACCACATGTCTAAGTCGTCTGGCTTTGGGTCAGCTAGAATTGATCCTGGCTTCTCTACCTCTTGAGTACGTGGTGGCTCAGGGATCTCCTTCCGAGTCCTTTGTTTTTTATGCTCATTCAAGTTTTTGGTTTGCTTCTTACTATCTTGAATCTTATTTCTTGCCCATTTATCTTTGAGTTTTTCTCATCTTTCCTTCCATTTTTGTACTTTTGTGTTTTGGGAATTCTCACGTGGGTCCTCAGAATCCTCGACTACCTGAATTTTAGGGCCTACAGTTTTAGTGCTCTCTTGTTCCTCTTCTGGTTGTTTTCCTTTTTGTTGCTTCGTTTGGGCTCTAGTAATGGCCTTTAACGGCACAGTGTACTCCTTATCACTTCCCGATCCTTCTATGACCTCAATCACGTTGATTGGTGCAGTATCTTGGGTTTTTGTCGGATTCTTCGGGTAGTCTCTGAAAAGATGTTCCTTTCCGCAATCACTATAATATCCTTCCCAAATCCTAGGTGGTGGAGGGTTATAAGGTCGAGGGCACTCTCTAATGAAATGGTCTCCTCCGCATCTATAGCGTGGTCCTCTCTGCACAGGTGGTCTAATGGAAGGTCTCATGGTTGGTTGTGCTTTAGGAGCCGTATACATTAAGGTAGCCGTCTCCACTCCATAAGTCTGATCATAGCCTTCATATCCATAATAAGCCGCATCATATGCAGATTCATATTCTATTATGTTGGCTTCGTATGGGTGGTACTCTCCTAGTGGCGGTTCATATCCAGGGTTTGTTGATTCTACGTTGGTCATTGTCGAAGCTGGTTCTAGGGCTCTTTCCAGGTTTTCCTCTGGTTGAGCATACTTCACCGGCACTACTTGTTGAGGTTGCGACAGTTGGGGTCCTAGCACTGGTTGTGGTGGTGGATATGGAGCCTGTTTCATATGGCCTTGATGCTCCTGCTGGTGTTGGATACGGGTTGTATCTTGGTAACTCTCTGCCTGGCTCCCTAGGTGGGTATCCATATGGTCGATACTGCGGTGGTTGGAAAGGCCGTGCTTGACGGTTAAATGGACAGTTCTCAGTAGTGTGGTTGGTGTATTTTTGTTCTATGTGGCAGTACAAAGAAGTCCCTTGTTGGTGGTGCCTATTGTATGGATACATAGGTTGTGCACCAGTCCCTCCTCTCACACACAAGTGTGTGGGGTGATCTCCTCCACATAAGTTACATCTCCGTAGCATAGGCACTCTTTGGGCCGGGTGTTGGTAAGCTCTTTGCCCCTGAACTCCTAGTTTCTTTGCTAATAGTTCCGCTAATTCTTCCATGTTACTGGAGTTGGATGTGATGGTACTCCTTGAATCTTCTGACTTAGTGAGGCTGGGTGTACTCTTGAGATCCTCGGCTAGGTTATCTTCCAAATCAATACACTCTTGAAGGCACTCACTCAGAGTTTGTAACCTCTTCACGTACACTAGCGTTCTTAGAGTTCCATTTGTAAGTCCATCCAAAAATAATGAAATCCCTTTTTGTTGCGTGGGTCTCTCGGCAATTGGGCATCTATCCACATACTGATTGAATCTTTTGGCCACCGTCTTCACAGTTTCATTAGAGTTTTGTTTAAAGTTGTGGATTAAAGACGCAGAATTGTGTTTAATCCCTCTCTTTGTGAATTCCCCAATGAATTCTTGAAAGAATTGTTCCATGTTTCCAAATTGATTTGGATCTAAGGGTTGGAACCAAGTTAGAGCCGTCCCTGTGAGGGTGAGTCCAAAAGACTCATACTCCACAAAGAAATCGTCTACTTGCTCTGCCCTTAGAGCTTGTTTAAATTCTGCAATGTGATCGTAGGGTTCCCCCAGTCCATCGTAATGATTTCTTACACACTTTGCCACTTGGATAGGTCTCAGTCTTCTCATTGGTTCAGGCGGTCTGGGCATTACAGGGAAGACTGGGACAGCTGGTCTCATTGGAGGTATTCTAGGCTGTCCTCCTACCGGTGGTCGTGGTCTGACTGGTGGTCTGTACTGATTACCTACCCCTGCGTGGGTCTGATTGTGTGTTTGCACTCCTGGAGTTGCAAATTGTACATGAGTACGGTTGGGCACACTTCGTTGGCTGGTCTGTCCTGAGGTGGTATGTTCCATCTCTTGTTGATTTCCAAAAGGATTTTGTGAGGTAGTTGCCTGATCTCTCTGAGGAAATACAGGCGCATCCATGTATCTCAACCGAGCCCTATCTAAGGCACTCACATGCCAATATCTCCTTTGATCTTTGTCCAAGTAGATGAGTCTAGTCTCATCATCTGGGTCTTTTAGCTCATAAAATGTCATGGGGCTTTCTTCTCTTCCTGGAGCAGGTAAGTCTGTTTGAAGCAACAAGTCTGATCCATGGATCGTATAGACTTCCAATAAGTAGTCGTCTTGAGGTATCAAATCTCCTCTCAAGACTCGTGATACTTGGGACCTGCCCCTAGGGGTGGTCACTAACTCTTCAGGGTGTGTTCTTCCGGGGTTTTCAGGGTCCACAAATTCCCCCCTTTCATTGATCCTCTCAGGAAATTCCATCACAATATAGATATGACCAATTTTGTCTACATATGCTCCTCCCTCGTACTTGACAGCAGGTCGGGGTACGATCGTGGCATTCATGGAAGTTACCATCCTGGCCACAGATCTATTTAAGCCATCCCGGTAGATAGGGATCTCCTGGGCATTGGTAGACACATACTGTAAGGAAGTATGGTAATCTCCCTCAATAGTGGACATGAAATTTCTATTTGGTGTTGGACCCTGCATGTCTTCCGAAGCCATGGGTATTTCCTCCTCGGAATCGCTTGAGGTCTCTGAGTAGGGAGAGTGGTGACTAACCTGGGTAGCACTTCCCACTGAGGATATGACACTTCTTCGGCTACTTAGCACTCTCCTTGACCTCAAGTTCATTCACCCTCCTAAGTCTCTCTCAGTCTCAGAGATACTCCTTGAGTAGCTCTTCCAATACCTCTAATTACCTGACAATATGTTTCCAACACTCTGGCCGATACCACTTCCCGACGATACGATCTCTCGGCGAGTATCGCGATACAAGGGATACGATACTGAAGATGGTATCGTGATACTACTTAGGCAAGCGGATGATACGATACCTCGGTATGTGCCGATACGATACCTCGAGGCAATGCGCGATCGCGATACCAACCTGGCGACACGATACCACAGTGGTGTCGCGATACCAAGACTGGTACCCGGCGATACGATCTCTCGACGAGTATCGCAATACAAGGGAGTTTTGGTATCGCGATACCAAATCTCGACCGATCACGATACTCAAGCCAAGAAGCCTAAAATTTCACAAAGTTTTGCACCGCCTTGCTCTTCTCACACACCTCTTCACTCCTAGGCCCCTGTCCCTCACAAAAGAAATTCAAATAACAATTATTCCCCCTTCGCGATACCGTGCATGCATTTAGTCATTGGTTGGTGCATTTTTATTGAGTTTTTGTTGTAAATACTTTGAGGAATCTTACCTTAGCACAGCCTAGTTCACTCCGTGAGCTCAAGTTTCGCTTTTTAAGGCCTGAATTGCACGATACATAGCACACGATACCGGTCGCTACTCTCGGGCAATACCAAAACACTGTGAAGTGTCAAATGAGCCAATTTTTTTTGTTTTTATACCTTTTTTTGGCAGAATTTGAACCTTGCTAATTTTAGATGATTTTTGGGACTTTTTTGGTGGTGTTTGCCTACTTCTACTTCACCTCTCTTCACTTCTCCTCTCCGTCTAACCTAACCCTAACTCCTCCATCTCTCCCTTCCTACTAACCCTAAACCTAAAACTTATTACACACACCTCCAGGATGTGAAGTAACAAGTGCTGAAGTGATTGACTACTTGCCACGGGACGAATTCACTTCTACAAGTACGATTCTATCTCACTCGATCTATAACCATCACGAAGGCACCTTGGCTGAGTGTTCCCCGGCAACGGCGCCAAAAACGTGTGTACTTGAGTCAAGAAGACTCAAGGACTCGTGCCAATGAGACTGTACCTCTATTGCAGCACAAGTGCATATAGTGGGAAATTAACACACATTTAATGTCAAGCCGATCGAACGACCTAACCAAGTGTATGAGGACATGTGCACACATGATGGAAAATGAAGTGGTTAAGCTTGCATGCATGAGAAAAGACTAATCCACCTCTCACACTCACGGAAATGCTGAAAGTGTCTGCCGCGATACCTCTTACAGCAGTTTTCCAAAAATCAAGAATTTCTCTCAGCTCCGAACTCCGAATATAGTCAATAGGTACTCGTTTCGAAGCTCTCGACGAGACGCATCTAGTGGAAGTGGTTAAACTCGATTCTGACAACTCTGCTTCAAGTTATGGCCAAAATGGTGAATGGCGGGAAGCACCCACACTCACGCCACAACTCCTACAAGCTCCCACACACACTATAGTAGCTCAAAAACAATGGGGAGGGGTAGACAGCAGTTCTACACACACATTCCAAGCATTACACACACATACAAGATCAAAGAGAAGATCGAAATCTGCAAGGAAGAGGCAAATTCGAAATTTTGGAGAGCTCCTTCTTCACCATGGCAAAAAGTCTCTACAAAGAGTCACAAAGTGACTTATATACATGTGCCCTAAGTTTGATCCTTTCACACAAGAGACCGACACTTTATTCCAAAAAAGTAAATTTCCTACTAATTTACAAAGGGTATTTTACAACAAGTTGGGGTTATGCAACTAGAGGACTCCTCTAGTGCATTTACATGGTTTTCAGGGAATTCTCTAAGACCTCGAAGAAGAAAAATTATGCCCATTAATTTGAAAATTTTGGGGCTCTTCTCATGTGCTCCTTTGCTCTGCAACAGGGTGCAAGTGCACAAATGCTACAAATGGTAGTCATTCGACATGTGGGTGCAAAGGTCCCATCAAAATCAATTCCTCTTTCTTGAGCATAACCTTTTACAGAAAGCCTAGCTTTGTACCTTTCAATTGTTCCATCAGGTTTACGTTTCAGCCTGAACAAAAATAAATTTCACTACTTTATCATCCAATTTCCTACGTTGTTGTTCATGCACTAATGCAGATGCCAAATAACCAAAGACATGCAGATGAGCAACAGATAGCTTGGGACCATTCCAGGCCTCATATGAAGTGATAGACTGCAATGCTTTGGTGGGACACCTGTTAAGTACATATGTTGCACACATAACTACCAAAAGCTAGAAGCTATGCAGTAAAGCTTGTCTTTTGACCATACATCTAGCCATTTCTATGAGTGACCTATTCTTTCTTTCAACAAATCCATTAAGTTGAGGTGTATATGACACTATACATTGATGTTTTATCCCAGGTTCAACCAGAAATAAAATAAAATTAGAAGACATGTATTCCCCACCTCTATCAAAATGGACGGTGCCCATTTTACATGTTGATAGATTTTCATTAAAAAACTAGAAACTTTTTGAAGCACATAAACACTTCGGACTTTTTTTTCAATGGTTACATCCATGCATGGCTCAACAGTGAAAGTCATGAAGTAAAAGTAGTTCCCGAAAGAAGGTGTCTGCAAAGGACCAAAGACATCATTGTGAATAAGATGCAATTTCTAAGTAGCGCTAAGAAAACCATCTTTTGGGAAGGAGGAATGCTGCATTTTTCCCAAAATACAGCCTTCATAAACATGTTTACAAGATGCCTTGAGTTTGGGTAGAGAGGACACCATTTCATACTTTTATAGGCATAGTAAACTAGTGAAATTCGGATGACTAAAGCATGCACGCCAAAGCTTTGCATTTGACACAGCTTGAGAATCTTGAATTGCACATGTTGAATCATTCACATATTTCACATAATCTATGAGCTTATAGAGCCACTGACATAAAACCATCGTCATTTGATAGATCATGAGATGTACATGTGTCATCAACAAATTTTACAATGAAGCTGATCTTGGCTAATGATGAAATTGATAACTGGTTTTTCTTGATCCCTAGCACAAATAAAGCACCTGACAATGTAAAAGACCTCAACAATAGGTAGAATGATCTACCAACTCATATGACATGATAAGAGGAATTGCTGGTGTATATGATAGTATTGCCTATAGAGGCAGGCTCAAGTGAAGTGATAAAAATGCACTCTCAGGTAATATGTTTGGCTGTCCCACTATCAAAGAACCAAACATCCGAGTCTACTGCATACATAAACTACTCATGAGAAGATGGGCCATAACTCCAAATAGTAGTAAACACCCATTCTTCATTCTGCGCAAGATTAGTAGACCCTATTTTAGGTGTGGAGGCCTCTGCAACACCCATTCTAACCTCTTTCTTCTTCGCCTCTTTTGTAGCCAGTTTTTGAAAACTCTTTATGACATGCTCATTTCCTTTACAATATTTGCAAAACAATTTTTGTTTTTCAGTTTCCTTCTCATCTTTTTCATCCTTTGATCGTGCAAAATTAGCAGATTTTTTTTACTAGTAGATGAGCTCCATTTACCTTTGCCCTTCTAAGTTGCTAGGAAATCTTGATCTCCAACATGCATAATGGACCTGTTCTTCCTCGATTGATCTTCCTACAATAAAACAGAGAATAACTCCTCAAATGTTAAGGCATTTGGATTGCGTTTCATCATCAATCAAAGAGTAGAAGCAAAAATTTGATATGAATCTGGAAGATAATTCAAAACACTCTACAAAAGTGAACTGTCTGGAAGGACTTCATCAGCAAAGATCAATTGCTCCTTCAAATCTTTGATCTTTTTCAAAAAATATTCCATGGAATCTCCTTCATTCATGTGTTTGTTGTCCAATTGTTTTCGGAGGTAAGCAACACGAGCCTCATTTCTTGCCTGGTATAAAGTGGTAAGGTATCCTAAGCATGCTTCACTATTTTGCAAGAGCAAATGTGTGGGATAATGGCACATTTGATAGACAAAGCTATCAATGCATGTGCATGAGCATCTCTTCCATGTCAACAAAGTTCCTATGTAGTAGATGTAGCAATAACCGTAACATGAATAGGAATTTGAAGATCATCATCTTCAATGCCATTTGCATCACCTTCAATAACTATATTTGTAGGTGTAGTATGTCGTTTTTCAACACCCTGCACAATATTCCAAAGTCCTTTTGCAACAAATACATGATGCATCGTATACACCCATAATGGGTAATTGGTACCATCCAACTTATCCTCAACAACCAACATACAAAATACATCGTTGCTTTCAACCATGGCAATTGACTAAAATACCCTGATGCAAACAAAATGATCCTATCTCAAAAAGTTGAACAAAACTAACCTATTGCGTTCTACTTAACCTGTAGCAAACTTTGAGGCGCTTGTATTGGTGAACCAAAATTGATATATATGTTTGGCACAAAAGGACGAACTTGCTTGCACAAACACTAGAATAGTGCATTTGGAGGTTGAAGCAAGCTTAGATTGTGATTTTGACACCACACAACAAGGCTGTTTTGAAGTCCTAATCGCCCTGAGTATGCTGACAAATTTTCATGCAATTCTGAGGCTGTGACTGGAGTGGTATTGATGTGAAGGCCCTAAATGAAATAACTACCCACTTTGATACCAATTGTTGGAGTTTGGGGTCTGTGAAAGTACATGAACATCACAAGGAAGAAGAAGATTGGAACACAACACACAATATTGAATGTATTACCAAGTGAATGTACAAAGATAAGTAACCCGTTAGGATTATAGGTGTTTATACAAGCTGGGGGGAAAAGACCTCCTAAAGAGGAAAAAAAGTGTCCCGATGATCCTAAATGTTTTCATGCACATCACTACTAAAATATATCAACATGTTGAACTACTATCATGGCATCCAAGTTGTATCCATTGAGGGGGGAATTGTTATGCATCAAGGAAAGTATATTGAAAAAATACTTTAGCATTTTGACTTTGAGGATTGCAAGCTAGTTTCCACAGCAATGGAGACAGGATTTATGTTTGCAGTTGAGGATTTTAGTGATGCATTTGACAACTCTCTTTATCAGCAAGTTGTGGGATGTCTTATATATGCATGAAACACAAGGCCGGATATACAATATGTAGTTTCTCGATTGAGTTGATTCATGCATAGCCCTGGCACTAAGCATTGACAAACAATGAAATGTGTGTTTAGATATTTCAAAGGCACTTGAGTTTGGGTCTCTTTGATGGTAGAGATGCCATGCTTGCATAATTTTACATATAGTGGTTGGGCTTGTTGTTATGATACTAGTGTGTCCACTAGCGGTAATTGCTTTGCGTGTCCACTAGTGGTAATTGCTTTTTTATTCGAGACTCATGCATATCTTGGTTGAGTAAGAAACAACCTAGAATGGTGACATCAAGTTCTGAGTCTGAGTACAAGGTAGTTTTCACAGTTATAGTGGAGCGTATATTGCTGAAAAGTTTATTGATGGATCTTTGCATGGATATTGATGTTGCTACACATATTCTCAGTGATAGTTAGAGTGCATTGGTTCTTGCACAAAATCCAATGTTTCATGCATGAACTAAACCTATTGAGGTGCATTATCACTATGTGAGAGAGCGCCGTCATGCAGGAGACATTGATTTGGTATATGTGCCTACACAATATAATGTGGCAGACATATTGACCGAAGCTCTTCCATGGTAAAAATTTGGGGCTTTTCACCAAGCTTTAGGCTTATTGCCTAGTGGGGATTGATTCATCACTCTTTATATGTGTTTATATCATTCGCCCTAGGGGGTTTTTTACAATTATGGGAGATGATCCTTCCTCTCTGGGTACTTTGCTGCGGCATATTTGTACATATTTTTTCAAATAATATGACATGCATCCCCCCCCCCCCCCCCCCAAAAAAAAAAAAAGGCATACATTCATGCACGCACATAATAACCCCTTTACATTATTATGGAAAAACTATCATTTTCTCTTTGGTTTTGCTTTATGCTTTTTAGGACTTAGTTGACCATCCTAACGCCTATGATCCTAGGAACGTCACACGATTCGCAAATTGAGTCTCCTTTCATGCCATATTCGCAAATTGAGCTGACTTTCATGCCATAGTAAGAAAATCCTCAGAGTGCCTAATCAAGCTTTTGTTTCAAATTATTAACTTCTAATAACATACGTTATTATCGATTCGTAGGCCATCCCATGCTTATAAGAGCATTCACATAAGTTTGCATCTCACAAAATACTCTAGAAAACCATACGATTATTATCGTTGACAATGTGGCTATTGTCTAGAGGAATGCTCTTGAAAAGAATGTCTTTTTTTTGAACGACATCCAAAGATTCGAGACTACCTCACGGATGATGCAAAATTACAAAAGGAGTTTTTGAGCGTTTTGAAGGTCCTTCGAGGAATCCCTCACTCTTTGAATGACATCGTTCCACTCATTATTATTATTATTTTAGGAGTTCGATCGAAGCTTCATCTACGTTGGTTTGAATATATTGAAAAAAACGTTTGAATATATTGAAAATACAACGTTTTGAAGGTCCTTCTAGAATCCCTCACTCTTTGAATGACATCATTTATTATTATTTTAAGATAAAGTTCGGCAAAAGTTTAATTTCCTTTGGTTTGAATATATTGAAAAAACAACGATACAAGTGAAGGGCATAATACTCATGGGATCCCTTTGTATCCTACAAAAGAAGAAGCGTTAGACTACCAAATTAACACTAAAAAAAAGCTACCCAAAAGCATTGATTTTAGCGGCTCAAAGGCATTACAATTGGAGAGATTAACTCACCAACTTGGCCCATACATTGTCCTGCAGCCCAGACGGAGTTGATCTCACAACCTCTGCTTGAAGGTGAGAGTTCCGTTGAGCCTGCAGCCGTCAAGAATATTTGACTCTTTCAATAGCCGTCAAGAATATTTGACGTCCGTCTTCTTTTGACACTTTGAAATAATGCATCTTTTATGCGTGTATCGAGAGTGGTTTTCCAATAGAACACGGAATTCTGCCCCTTGGATCGTAGACTGTAATACCCCTTTGTCTGTATATTATCACCTGACTCTGAAGAAAACATACACAGCTCCTGCACCTAAGCACACAGCTCCTGCACCTAAGCACGCAAGTACAAGGGGAGACGAGCAGCCAATTCATTGTTTGCCCCTTCGTTCTCGACTATTCCATCACTACATCTGTCGCCGATCTTAAGCTATGGCATTCTTCTCCGCTTCTCGTTTTGCTGTGCTTGTTGCTCTCCTCGTTAGCATCCTCTTCCAGGCGCTCTCAGCTGCTGCAGAATCCAGCGCATCGCCTGCGCCATCGCCCGTAAGTGACGGTACGTTTTATCCTCTTGCATCCTTTACACTGAAGGTGAAACATGGAGGGACAGTTCTACCTAGAAGAGAGTGTATGTAGGTCACAGAAAAAGTTTTAACATGCTTTTTGGTGCTCACAGGCACAACCCTTGATCAGGGAATCGCGTATGTGCTAATGTTTGCAGCCCTGCTGGTTACATACATTGTTCACCCCGTTGGATCCTTTCCCTTCAATCTCTTCTAGGATGGATAGAGATTAAGGAAACATACGCTAACAAATTAAGAGTCACGAGAACGGCAGTCAAGACACAGTTTTGGACATGTACCTTTGATATGGAACCTGTGGTGGCACGTTCCCTTGGTTGACTATTTTTGACATAAGGTGGAATTAAACACACAGCGTATTTTTGGATCAGGATGATGAGAGGGCATTTTCATATGCGGTGCCTCATACAAATGTCTTCTTTCTCATGTAATGGAGTCACCATTGTTGTACTTGTACATTATAGCTGCATTGCTACATTGGATTTGTACCTTTTTAGGATAAGAGTTCACCGGAAATCGATTTTTTCATGGACTGACAATCTTCTATTGTTGTGATTGGCTCAGCTGTATGACCTTTCAAGGTGAAACGAAACATGTAGACTGAAGTATGTTGGTAATGCTTGAGTGAGGACTGAATGATTAGCTCAAGGAAACTGGTTTCTCGTGGTATGGACAATAATGTGCGGTACGATCTCCATTGACTTATGATGTTTGTTACCTCTGTCTACTATGCGCAACGTTTCTTTCATTCGCACAGCTGAAGCTCAATGGTTTTTGTTTATGGTTTTCGGATCAACGGATCTTCTACATCTGTCTGTTATGATATTTGTTACCTCTGTCTATTATGCGCAACCTTTCTTTCATTTCGCACAGCTCAAGCTCAATGGTTTTTGTTTATGGTTTTCGGATCAACGGATCTTCTACATCTGTCTGTTATGCACAAGTTTTCTTTCAGTTGCACAGTTCAAGTTCAGTGGTTTTTGTTTATGGTTTTCGGATCTAATTGACTTTTTAATATAGTAGTTCTGCTCTCGTTTCTAGTCTTATGTAATGCTTTGACGACTGTGTGGGCAACTCTCTCTCTTTTTTGCTCTTCAATCTGTTATTTAGTTCTCTGTGAGTGTTATTTAGTTCTCTGTGCGTGTTATTTGATTCAATCAAAGTATTTGAATTCATCATTTGCGCTTTCCATTCTCTGTACTTTAAATTGCATGTATTTTTTCTAAGCTCAAATCCATTGTTTTTAGTTGAGTGGTTTGCACAATTGGTTAAGGCGTGATTTTGATTTGATTCGTTTAGAATGTTGAAACTTTATTTTTTGTGCCATTCCTTCTCATCGTGTGTTGAGTCACATGTATATTATGAAGTTACAGTCCAGGTACTTATGGAAGAATCGTGTCTGGACAGATCCATAGTATTTCAGATAGTGTCGTTTAAAAAAGAAATCACATTCACATATTCTCAAAGGATTGTTGTCTTTGCATGTGATATGCAAGCTAGCCACATTATTCTTTCCACATTATCTGATATCCTTGAATCAAGCCTCCTGGTGTTCTTGGATTTATAAGGATGTTTATGGTACTTTTGTGAAACATTTTTGCTCCATTACTTCTTTCATGTCCACTTCTAGCTTCCAAGACATCAATATAGTGTTGATTAAACAGATGTAAAGAAAATGGGGCTAAGTGCTAAAGAGCGCTTTGGATGGACAATTTCTTTGGTGAAGATACATAATTTTGTCATACTTCCTCTAGCTTCACATGTTTTCCTCATGCCCATACGAAGTTTCCAAAAGTTAAAAGCCCAAATTTATATGAAGCTTGTGATTACCGTGTTGATTTAGGATGAATTTCCTTTGTGCAAGCAAATAGTGCTAAAGAAGGGCTAGTTGGTGAAAACATTATAAAAACAAGAAAAACAACGTAAATATTTGGAGGGTTCCTAACTCCAATGTCGTCAAACTTGACTTAATTATTCAAGATATTAAGCATCTCAAATATCATACTTCAGAAACATCTCAGTTGGCAGCAAGCCTTGTTGGGAGAAGCGATCGATTGCTCCGCGACTCTTCGGAACGCCATCAGAGGAGAGGTCCTATGGAAAATTTGGCGGGAAAGATGTGCTTTCAATTTCGATGACTCCCCCAAGAGTGGTCAATTGAGAAATCGTTGTTCCTCCTTGGCAAAAGGATAGTTAACTGTAAGAAGTCCCCCACCTTCAGGCATCATCAAGTACTCCTTTTGATCAATAACAAGCTTAAACTCAAGTGGGCCCCACATGAGGGTGATGAGAGGGTAATTAACCTTCTTTGTAATGCCATCTAAGCTCTGTAAAAGCTTCCCTTGCTTGGTGGGATATGGGGGGTCCCATGGGCACTAGTCCCCTTCTCTTGTACTTTTTTTTATTTGATTCAAGTCCGGGAGAGTAGGCTAATGCCGAACTTCCTTTATATTAAAAAAAAAAAATCATAATTCATGTCTTCATTTTTCAAGTAAGAAATCAGTATTCGACTTTTGTATATCTTAATAAATTCAACTTATTTGTTTTGTGCCTCCTAAAGTAGCATTCAGAACATAAAGCTACCTCTTTTGAATTCAACATGATTTTCTTTTGGTTCTTGACTAGATGTTGGAGGACACGTGGTCTTAAGTGCACAACAAGGAGAAGTATATTCCTTTATGATCTTGATATTTTGTAGAAATAGAGTCTTTGTTTTAATTGTCTCTTTAAGTACATGAGAGAACATCTCATTCTTCATAACGTAAAATAGACATAGAGATCTTCTGAATGAGATTTGAATCACTTCGTTTGGGCATTGGATGATTCCTCAACCAAATTCTTCAAAACAAACTACTATATGTTCTAATAGAGTGTTGATTGAATATATAGAACATGTTCTCCTTGTGTCTCACAACTTGTGTAGATAGTGAAATCAAGATTTGAACCATTCACAGTAGACAAAATTAGCTTTCTAATGAGAGTAAAAGTAACTAAAATGATATACTATGTGTGAAATTCATCCACACAAAGAGATGATAAGATTAAAATCTCAGAAGAATATGTAGGCAATAGCTAGCAAGAAGCCCTTCTAACCAAGGAATAAGGTTATGCACTCTTGCATGAACCAAAAGACACATTACATCTCATGAGAAGTGCGGATGGTCCATATACTAATCCCCTCACCCAATCTTATTGATATATATGTGTGTAGAAGTGAGGTCATATCAAATTTAGAGGTGATCTATTGTTTTCTCTCCAATTCAACCACCTTTCCATGCTTGAATATTGTGGAAACAATCCTATTTTGATTGATGATGATGTGGAAATTGTTAAATGGGGTGTGTTACCACAATATTGGGCTTGAAACATTTTTGAATCTTCCAACACTCCCCCTTAAGTTCAAGTCTTTTTTGTTTTTCTCTCTTCATCTTATGTCTTTTGAGTTGGTTTCTTCCTTGAATCTTCCAAGATTTGTACCTTCAAGAAGTTTGATTGTTTCAATCTATTCTCAATTGCTCACATGCCTTATAATAACTTCTTTTTCCATCACATTCTCTCTAATGAAGTTGTGACAAACTTTTATGTGCTTGATTCTTGCAGGAAACAATGGATTTCTAGGAGGAAAAATTCTTGAAATGTTGTCTTCATAGAAAGGAAACTCCTTGATTTTCTCTTATAGGCCCTTAACTAGCTTCTCAAGCCACATAATCTCACATGTAGCCAATGTCAAACCTTTGTACTCAACCTTTGTGGATGAAAGATAGATGGTGGATTTCTTCTCTAGCTCTACGAGATCACTTTTGTACTTAGCATGCAAACATATCCTGATGTACTCCTATCACTCATTTTCACCGAATCATCATCACTATATCTCCGAACACTTAAATCAATATAAAAAGAGCAAAATAATCCTTGGTTGCTAGTGTGTTGGATGTACTTAAGCATCTTTCTTGTTTCCATAATATGATGATGAGTGGGTGATACAAAGACTAAGAGATAACTCCTAGTACATATGCAAGATCAAGTGTAGTGATGATAACATGATGCAATGATCCAATGCTTCTATGTAGAGTAATATCCTCTATTATCTTCACTCGAGCTGCAATCAACTTTTTATTGAAACTCCATAGGCCAAGAAAATGGCTTATATCAACTCATATTAAACCTATATAACACGTCCATTAGATATTTTCCTTGAATCAAGAAAGTGCTATTATGTTCATAAAATATTACCTCTACTCTCAAGAAGTAATTAAGTTTTCTAAGATCACACATTGTGGTGATGGCCGCCCCTCTTTGTTTGGTCTTGCAAGAGGTGCTTGAGTTTGGCGTGCTTCCGACTTGTCTCAACAATGGCATCATCAAGCTTATCCACAATAAAGGGGAAAAGAACAGAATTGAGAACTGGCGTCCGATTACAATGCATCAAACAGGATTTAAGATCATTGCTTAAGTCATAGCCAACAGAATTTTCGGCCATTTGAGAGCTTGGTTAAGCGAGGAGAAAAGAGGTTTCATCAAAGGCAGGTCAATTTTGGAAGCCATAATTGATATTTGGGAAGGTCTTGACTTCACGGATGAGTCAAGACAAGATGTGGTTTTCCTCAAGATCGACTTTGACAAAGCTTACGCCACGCTAGACTGGGAATATATTTTGCAATCTCTTAAAGATCTAGGTTGCAACCAAAAATTCACCAAGATGATCTCGACCCTTTTGGAAAATGCGTTGACTCAAATTAATGTTAATGCCCATCTTTTGAAGGTGATCAAATTAAAAAGATCGATTAGACAAGGGTGCCCATTAGCTCCCCTTCTCTTTGCATTAGGGGAAAAAATGGACCCTCCTTGGGCCTTTTAGCTTGAGGGTTGATTAGTGATAGACCAATGAGAAGAGGGTGGTAGCCACAGTCTAGTCCCTTAATGTCATAGACTAGGCATAGGCTTCCCTTGGTTTTTTGTGGTCAAAGGAGCAAAAACCACCTTTAACTAGTTGTTTTAGACTCTTGAATGGTTTTGGATTGCTTGCGAATCAATAAGAGCCCTTAGATTGGCTAGATGATCCAAGGGTTTAGGAGGAAAGACAAAAGTCAAGGTGGCAGTTAACATGGGCCCTTGGATTCTCCTTCTTATAAATGACCAAGATTGTATTTCTCCTAAAAAGTGCACCATCGAATGTAGACCGTTGGATCGACGCCTAAATCGGACGTGCACGATTGAAATTTTGCAAGATTGAGCGCCCAAATTATGGGCCATTGGATCTGTAGAAGATCTAATGGCTGAGATTGAAGCCCCCCAATCAAAAGGCGCCTTTTGATTCCTTCGCTCGATCAAAGCCAAATCTAATGGCTCACGGAAGCTCCGAGTTTTTTATCAGCGCCAAATAAGGAATGCCCTTGGATTTCCCTTGATCTAAGGGCCAAAAAATGTGCAGAGAGAATCTCAAAATGTGCCTGCGGTTCCTTTACTATGATTACCTTGTCAGACCTTCTCTCACTAGAGTTATATCCATTTAAATATGAGCCATTGATCTCAAGCATCCAAAGGCCTCAAATGTTTCCTTTTTAGAATTCGAAAACCATGTTTTGAGAAATATTATTTTATTTGGGAAGACCACTAGTGGTTTTGCAAGCTCCCTTAATCTCCTAGATTAAGATTTTTAATCCAAATCCTTACAAGGCCCATGCAGGGCTCATTTTTTCCCCTAATGGCCATTGCCACTGAAGGGCTTAGTTGGCTGGTGGAACAACAGGTGGAAGTTGGTAATATCAAAGGTCTCTTGTTGCCCCATAACCATGGCCAGATCATCATGAGAATTTTTGTCAATGATATGAATGCCTGGAGACGTTTTAAAGGTGTCTGGATACTTTTTGCGAAGCCTTTGGATCCAAAATCAACCACTCAAAGACCGCTTTCAGAGCTATTGTCAAGATCCAACCCAACCTTCTCTTCAAACATGGCTGTCAAAACATTCCTCTAGGCCAAATTTTCTAGCTTCTTGGGATTCCCTTGGGCTTTGGTATCTTGTTGGAGTAGTGGTGGAACTAGGTCCTGGCCAGACTTGAAAGCAAATTAAACTATTGGAGAGGTATGCAAATCAATCTTGAGGGTCGCACAATGGTTATTAACACGTTCCTCATTTCATCGACCATTTACTTCCTCTCTTGTTGGAGACCTAAAGAGCAAGAGCTGTCCAAAGTGGAAAGAATTTGCAGAAACTTCCTTTGGACGGGAGACCATAACAGGAGGGGGATGCCCAAAATCAAATGGTGCATTTGCACTAACCAAAGGGACAGTGGGGGCCTTGGTATTTTGGACATTGAGTGCATGGCTACCAAACTTGCGGCCGCCTTAATTTGGTACCAACCTAACTTTTTATCTATTAATCAAGCCATCTAAATCTCTTTCAATTTTATATAGCCATTGATTATCTATCACCTCTATGCCTTTATGCTTAGGTATCAAGCTTAATATCTATTTTTCACAAAGTGTGGTGAGCCCATTGCTCACTTGAATTCCTTAGAGTCCTTAGCTTCTTCAAATTTTATCAACTCTTTATGCTTGAATACCTAAGTCACATATGCATGATACCTTGAAATACAATTATAATATGTCAAGGTTTGAATTCGATACATTACTTATGTGGATCTCCTCTCATTTCCTTGAGATGTTGTCGTCGTCTTTCTCCATTGTTTTTCCACTCAGACATTGAATTTCTTTTATCTCCTCATCTTCATATGTGCTTTCATCGAGACTTATCTTCTTAAGTTCCAACCTTTCCTTTGCCTTGGATTTTTCTTTGTTTAGAGCTAGTGAGGTTGTCTTCTTGGTTCAAGAGTTTTTTAGAACCACGTAAATCCATCTATCTATATCTTCCGTTTTTTTTTCGACTTCCAATGAGGTTGTACATGTATATTCTTTGAATACTACAAGAGAACATAGGGTAAAAGTTCAAAATCACATAATAAGTAGATCAAAACAATCTATAGGCATGTACAACAAACTTTCATGCAAAAATGGTGCCCAAATAAGTGTACATGGTGTCTAGAATGATGCGAACAAGTGCTCAAGGGATATGTTGGGGTTGGGAAACACTCAATATTTAGTCACAAGCATGCCAATGCTAGGGAAAAAACTCATAAAAGTGCAAAATAGACCTACATGTGAATTCGCAAGAAGATTTCTCTTTCAAACTGACTAAAAAAGTTCTACAAATTGAGAAAGTTGGGTTCTATTTTAGTGGTCCCCCCTTTTTACCATTTTTACAAGAATAAGTAATGGTAAAAAGTTTTCATAAGTATGAGACCCTAAGCCTCATGAGATACCTAAAAATTGTGTTAGGGCATGATATGGTGCTTGTGGGTCATTTGAGACCTTAGCCATGAGTCATGACCTATAGGTCCATATGTATGCATAAGCTTTCATAGAAGAAAAATGCCACTCTAGATAGTGCGAGGTGGGCCATTGGGTTGTGGCCACTTGGTACTAACGAGAGTGATCTTCCCTTTTTAAAGTAAATTTTGAAATTTCAATTATGATCTGTGTTGCACAATTTGCATGCATCACTAAGCAGTGAATGACATCGATTCTTGAATGCACTTATTTCATTAGTGATGTGTGTTCATACACACTTAGGACCATTGAGGTGCTTTTTTTCCTCTTTAGAAGGTTCTTTCACTCGAGCTTCTATATACACCTATAACCTTAATAGATCACTTATCTCTTTACATTCACTTTGTAATACAATCATTATTGTGTTGTTCTCCAAGCTTCTTCTTTTTCCTTGTGTTGTTTGTGTACTTTTGTAATCCTCAAAATCCAAAATTTGGTATTAGAGTATGTCACCACTTTCTTTAGGGATCATCCACAACCTTACAACACTATATCAGGCGAGAAATCAGGCTCTTGTTGCTTACCTCTAAGACAGTTGGAGAGTGAGTATATGAATGAAGCAAATTCAATGAAAACTTTTTTGACAAGGATCAAGAATTTGAAGGAGTAGTTAATTTTTATTGATATAATCTTGCCAGATAATTCACTTGTCCAGACTCTCCTTAACGGTCCTCGAGATTCTTATCAGAGTTTTGATTCTACTCTTTGGTCGAGGATGAAAGGAAATTCAAATGTTGTTATACTCTATGGAATAATGGAATGTTACGTGGATTTTAATGTCTTGAGGGTTTTAATGTGATTTGTGTTTTGATTTAACAGGTGAAGATTCATGAGGATGTGAACTCATGTGGACTTATTTAGATATTATTGAAGATATTTAGAAGATAGTATTTTAGTTTTTTTTATACATATGATATATCGCTTTAAAAAGTGATGTTTTTGTAAAAATAGTAGATTGCTTGAAAAGAAAAGATTTTATAAATAAAGCAAATCTTCATAAAGGCACGCTTTTGGAAGCTCCACCCTCATGTATCTTCTATTCAGAACGTAATGGAAAATACCTATAAATACACTTGCTGTGATAGACTCGTCCATTATTGTATATGGGGGGAGATTGTACCCAATCTGGTGTCAATTCTATTTTCTCTTTCCATTCTCTAAGTACTTTTTGTGAGATTTCATTTCTGTACTATCCTCTGTGTACCTGCATCTCCGGGATTCAAAGGTCAATAGTAGTATCAGAGCCAAGGCACGCCTACGGAGGTGGTTTCTCAGTGTTTGGTTGTGATTTGCGACGTCCGTTCCGTTTGCAATTTGGCATCTATTTCAACCGTCCGGTCCATGCTTTCTCTTATCAAGTTAGTTTGTTTTTGGTTCTTCGATTTTTTTTTTGTTTGAATTTTTTCGAATTTGGTACTGTGCACTGTGCTCACTATACTCAATGTACCCCTTGTGCTCACTATGCTCACTATGCTCATTGTACCCACTGTACCCCCTATGCTTATTGTACTCACTGTACTCACTATACCCACTGTATCCTCTGTGCTCACTGTGCTCATTGTTCACTGTTCGAGTTCGGTTCAGTTATCAAATTAGTTTATCAAGTCTGTTTATCAAGTTCATTTATCATGTTGGTTATCATTCGATTACTCCTTTGGGGTAATTCATTTATCAAGTTTGTTTATCACTTCGGCTATCATTCGGTTACTCCTTCCGCTTACTCCAAGGCATCGACTAAGGCATAGAACTATGTCATAACTTTGTTATTTCCAACACAAGTTATGCATTACACAAGGTTTTAAAGAATTTGTTATGAAAGAGATGCATGAACCACCATATATGGGTCATAGGGGCATACAAAGTACTATTTCTACATGTAAAGAATTTTTCTTTTGGCCAAGTATGGAAATGGATATTGCACAGTATGTTTTCCATTGCATTGTGTGTCAACGTGTGAAATGACATCATAATAAAGCATTTGGATTATTAATGCCACTTCCCATACCTAATGGACCATGGGAACAAATTTCTATGGATTTTATTATTGGTCTTCCTACAACTTCATCTCATAATGATATGATTTGGAAAGTTGTTGATAGGTTTAGTAAACAAGCATATTTCATTCCTTGTAAAAAGACTCTTTTTGCACCTCAAGCTACTAAGTTATTTATTAAATGTATTTTTCCACATCATGATTTTCCAAAAGTTATTCTTTCAGATCAAGATGTTCATTTTTGTAATCACTTTTGGGTTGCATTATTTCAAAATTTAGGTTCCAAAATAGATTTTAGCTCTGCATTTCATCCTGAAAGTAATGGGCAAAGTGAAGCTACAAATAGTACTATTTTGGATTTATTACATTGTTATTCGTTAGATAATCCGAGTACTTTGGATGAGAAAATTACTTTACTACAATTTGCATATAATAACACAACACATGCCACTACTAGATGTGCACCATATGAAATTGTGTATGTTAAAAAGCTTCCCTCCCCCATGTCTATCACCCAAACTGATACACCTATGGCTGATTCTTTTGTACAAGACCATATTTCTACACTTCATGAGGTTCATGAGCACATTAAAAAGATTCAAGAAGGTTACATGTGTAATGTTAATAAGAAACGAGTAGCTAAATAGTTTAATGAAAATGACTTCGTATGATTACGAATAATTAAAAGACATTTGAAAAATATTTCACATCCTAAGATTAAACTTGCACCACATTATTATGGACCTTTTCGTATTATTAAAAAAATTAATGAGAATGATTTTAGATTAGACATACCTTCTCATTGGAATATACCTAATTATTTTCATATCATTTTATTGAACTTTACCACTCACTCCAATTTTAGATGATCCTCCTTTATTGGAAGAGGATGCTGAAATTTTAATTCCAAAGAAAATACTTGATTATGGTGTTACTACTACACACATAGGTAACTGATATCTTCGATATTTAATTAAACATAAAAATCACTCACTTGAAGAATCTCAATGGATTCATAAAACATCACTAACTCCACATTATGATCATTTGATTTCTACGTATCATTTACAGTCACATTAAATTCTAGTTTTCCAATCCTATGCATGTGTTTTTACATGGAACATGCTTATGATTGTTTAGTGATGGGACATGTGACTGGCCATCCATGTCTATTTTATTATTATCAACTGAGGTTAGTTTCTTGTCAACTAGGAGGCATGTTATACTTTATGGATTAATGGAATGTTATATGGATTTTAATGTCCTGAGGGTTTTAATGTGATTTGCGTTTTTGATTTAGCAGGTGAAGATTCATGAGGGTGTGAACGTGTGTGGACTTATTTAGATATTTTTGAAGATATTTAGAAGCATATTTAGAAGATATTTAGAAGCATAGTGTTTTAGTTATTTTTTTGTAAATACAATAGATTGCTTTAGAAAGTGATATTTTTGTAAAAATAGTAGATCGCTTGAAAAGAGATGATTTTGTAAATAAAGTAGATTTTTGTAAACACATGCTTTTTGAAGCACCACCCTCATGTATCTTCTATTCAAGATGTAATGAAAAATACATATAAATACATATGCTTTGATAGATTGGTCCATCAGAGTACCCAATCTGGTGTCAATTCTATTATCTCTTTCTATTCTTTGAGTACTTTTGTGAGATTTTGTTTGTGTACTATCCTCTGCATACATGCGTCTGCGGGATCCAAAGGTCATCAAATGCCTTACTATTTGATGAGTTAGTATTTGTTTTGCTACAAGAAGACTAGTCCATGCAAAACAAGTCAGTTATACTTGTTGCAGATCAAGCTTTCTTAGGTAGTCATAAGGCAAAGCTAAATGGATCTCATCTACTTCTAAGCAAAAATCTCATAATGCTGCCTATTTGTGTTTTCATGTGTTCCCTCTTTTGTGTGTGAAACCCTATGTGTTCACGTACGTTCCTATGTTGTAATACATTTGTAAGTATGCTAAATATGTATTTTTGCCTGTATGTTTCTATGTATGTAAGTGCATATGTAGTTACCCTAAGTGCTATGTTATTTGTGTGTGTCCGTATAAGGGTGAATGTACTGTATGTGTAAAGGTAATTGTTAATGTATGTATGTGTTTGTGTTATGTCTGTATTTATGTACTTATCGTGCTATGTCGAAGGTTATATGTGTGTTTATATTTATATGTTTTGGTGTATGCATGTGGATTAATGAATGTGTTTTGTGTATATTTATGGGTATGTATGAATGTGACTATGTATGTGAATGCGTATCTTTAAATATGCGGATATGTGTATGACTACGCGAGTGTGAATGGGCACTTAAATGTGTATCTGTTTTGTATGTGATTGTATATGTGTTGTGAGAATTAATGTGCCTAAGGTGTTATATGTTTATTGTGTACATTGCTAAATGTGCCTAAGGTATTATGTGTTTATGTACATATGTGTACATTACTGAATGTGCCTAAAAGTGCTATGCGATCTTTGTGTATTTTATTCTATGTATATGTGTGAAAGGATGTATATGTGTTTGTGTGTATGTGTGTGAATGAATGTGCTTAATATGTTTTACATATATGGTCTTATACAGTTTATATATAACGAGTTAATATATTCTAACCATGAAAACTAAAAAAGGTAAACATGAAACTATAATAAATTGGAAAACGAATACAAATTTAATGGACAAAAAACAAAGAAAGAAAATAAAACAAAATAAATAAAACGTGAGTGTGCATGATAGAATGTGTCTGATAATGATTTTTTTTAATGCTTTTGTTTCAGGTACGAGTGTGTGCGTAGAGAGAGAGAGAGAGAGAGAGAGAGAGAGAGAGAGGCATGGACAGTCGTCGATGGAGAATCGATAGTGGAAGAGAGGGAAGTGGGCTAGAGAGAAATGAGCTCGGGCCTCTAAATTGGTTCATTCCAGTCATTTGATGAAGACTTGAGCATCTTGGAGAGGGAAATCTACATTATACGTACATGATAACCGAGAACTTATCACTAATTACGGAATTGGTCTCCTGATTGTAGCAATAGGTATCTTCCTTCGAGAGGGCCAATACATACTATGGAGGATTCAGAGAAGGGAGAAAACGGTGTCAAATTCACCTCCCGAGACAAAGAACCATCAAGGGAAGAAGATAGAAGTTTGCGATTAGGTTGTGAAATGCCTTTGTACATCAGTGTAACATTATAGACACAGATTTGCAGGCTGCAAATCTTCTCATCAATGAAAAGTGAAGTCATCAAGGTTGCAGACCTTGGTATGGCTCATGTGCAGGCTCAAAATGCAGTGATGACAACAGACACTCGGACTTATAGCTGGATGGCTCCTGAGGTCATTGAGCATTGGTCATATGACTGAAAAGTAGATGGTTTATTTTGCTTTGGAATTGTATTAGAGGAGTTGCTCAATGCCAAGCTGACATATGAACATTGATATGGCTTTTGGGGTTATTTTGCCAACGGTTTATGTCACTTTGCATTGTTCTCATTCGATAGGATGGTAGTCCTAAACTGGAATGCATTCTGGAATGCATCTTTGTCGTGGGCATTGTATAAAGCAGAAGTGACTTTGTATGTACTGTTTTGTAGAGTTGTAGCAACAATAGCATACTTCCACTTTGTTGAGAGATAAGATCACGAATCCATAGAGATCGATCAACCTCTTTAGTACCCTCATGCTATTTTGCATGTTAAATCAGACAAAAAGTTCAAAATGAAGTCTCCTATTGATAAGCCTCCTCTGAACCCACAGGCAAGAGCTTCGTGCTTATGAAATCAAGTGTTACTTTTCCATTTTCAATTGTAGACAGAGCTGGAGGATGGTAGAGAGAGAGAGAGAGAGTATTTAATATAAAATAGTTTAATGTTTTGAGAGAAATTCGGAAACGTTTTTGGTTTCCATTTGGTTTTCATTTATTACATATTAGATACATTGAGTAAAATTCGAAACTAAAATAGAATTTAGGATGAATAAGTTAGTTACATGAAAATAATAGATTAACATAATTTAGTATTCATTTATTACATATTAGATACATTGATAGAAGCTAGAAACAATAGAATTTAGGAGGAATAAATATATATTGGACATAAAGGAAAATAAAAAGAAATTAGTTTATTTACGAAAAAGAAAGTATATAATTAAAAGAAGGAAAAGGAACGACAAAATCTAAGTGAATAAATAAATGAAAATATAAAGAAAAAGTAAAGTAAAAAAGAGAAACTTGTATAAGTGAAAAAAAAAATGAAATAAGAACATATGAGTGTGAAATTCTTTATGTATAAATGTATTAACAATTGTTTTTTTAATAATGCTTTTATTTCAGACCTATTGAAGTGATCGATGCTTGAACCTATGGATTGAAGTTGTTTCGAATAGCGGGAACACATTGTCGTAGAAATATTCATCTCTTTTCAAGTAAAACATCATCTCGAATACTCTTGTAACAAAGGCCATCTATATGAACCTGGCATCTTAATTGTTGAAGCTAGTTTTATAGGAATGTATGTTTCCTTGCATTGAAGAAACAAGGTGGTGATGGTGTTTTGGGGCTTGACAATTTCCATAACTATTATGCATCCTCACTTGAGAGGGAAAAACGTGGAGTTCTTGAGACTCATGACATCTTGCATTTTTGTGAATATTTGTTTATGAGGTCATAATAATATCTTACTTACATTTTCTAGCAACTGGTAATGATGAAACTAACAAGTCGGTAGTGGCAACAAAAAAGGAAGGTGCATGCAAAAACAAAAAGGAAAAGAGTAGTAGTGTTGTGAGACTTACATATTATCAAGCGTTTGGCACTAATTTTTGATGTTTCTGATGGAACCACCGACCGAAGACTAAAAGGAAGATGATCATGCTGACTAGGAAAGTCCAATAAACAATGAATGATAAGTATATTGTTTTTGAAATGTATGGATTGATGTTCATGATTAATTGACTAACCATATTTTTGAGATTGAGATAGGTATTTGATGAATGGAAAAGAATGGAACTTATGATTTTATATTTCAAATTGGATATTGATGTACAAGTCAAAGTGGATTGAAGGAGAAGAAATAAAGATAATAGCTTTGATTAATCAAAGCCCATATTCTTTTTTTTTATTGCACCATTTGAATTGCATTGCATCTAAACTATGCATAAAGAATGTATATACACATGCTTTTATTCCCGTAGACACACATTCATTTGCACATGAATTATGTTTGTAAATAGCCTGAATGAATTGTGAGCTTTTTTTATTACAAATTGTGTTAACGGTTTCTATGTTCGCACCATGATTTTAAACCATTGCATCTATACTATGCATGTTTGGAAATGTATGTGCACATAATTTCCCTATTCAATAGATGCATGGCTAATTGCACCAATCTGAATTGTGATCAAATTAATGTTGAATGCAAACTTTGTATTATTCATATCATATTGCTTCACTATGAGTTAACTGTTCTCATGGTAATCTATCGCAATCATTAAGTACAATTTGCATAATCATCTCACTTTGGCTATGTGATACATGGAACTACCGAATGCGGTAAGTGCTGAGTACAATTTGGATTTCTCATTGTTATACAAAGAACATTGCACATAGTTTCCTGTGGATTTTGATTGAACTGCTCAGTCGTATTGATATACAAAGAACATTGCACATAGTTTTCCATGGATTTTGATTCAAGTGTTCGGTCGTATTGATATCCCACATATTGGTTATAGAATGAATTGTGCTCCTTGAGTAATATATTGGTTAAACAATCGCCCTCTTCAATCGGGTTCTGTGTTCAACTCTTGAAATTCGAAATAGCATGTTGTTTTATTGCCCGTTTTTATTCTCCATACAAAAATGGTTCTTTGTGTTTCAGGATGCTTGTCCAGGTGGTTGGGCCTCTTGCCTCTTGAGGTAGGGACGAGGGTTCAACCCCCACCGGCATCATGTAAGGGACATGTTTAACATGGAAATTTGTATCTTGTGAAGTTGTGGCTGATGTGCCATCGTTTGTCCTGCCTTGTGGTAGTTGTGACCATCGTTTAACCCAACTATGTAAAACTGTGTTTTTGTGGGATAAGGGGGGTCCCATGGGTACTATGCCCTTCCTTGTAAAATTGCAATTTTAAAGTTAACGCCTAGAGGAGTAGGCCTCAGCCGAACCTCCATTAAAAAAGTTAAAGCCTGAAAGAGTAGGCCTCGGCCGAACCTCCATTGTGGGATTTTAACAGTAGAGACCTATGTTGATGTTTTTTTTCTCAACGAGGGATAATTTGCTTCATGTTAATTTCAAAAAGTGAAATTGGTTGTGATGTATGATGAATAAAGAAATGATTTCCTATGGTACAATGATATGATTTTCAAAAGAAGTTCATTCCCACGAAGATCGTTCAATACTGTAAACTGTTTTTCTCAAAACCTTTGACAAATGTTCGAATAAGATCTAATCATCTTCTTGAGTTTCTATTATTTGTGAATTTCCATTCCATCCAATTGAGTCGTCTAAAGCACCCAAACATTGCACCGTAGTAGTGGGCTTGATCCATCCTCACTGACCTTTCGTTATGACATTGAACCCGACGTGAAGTTCCACGGCACGACGACTCAAGAGTTAACAAAAACTTGGAGCTGTGGTAAGGCTTGTCACAAATTCATTGAGTGGAGAAAAAGAAATTCTAGGTATACTTTTGAATCCATACTTTATTTTTATTACTTGCACATATACATATGACGATGGAACCTGATAGTGAAATTGTTTTTAATGATATGGAATCACGCATAGTTTCATCTATAGAGGGCATAGTTTCATAGAGGGCATAGTTTCATCTATAGAGGAAAACTTGTGTTTGAAATTTGACTCACTGACCTCATTTCTCTCAAAATTGAATCAAGCAATGACACAACTGACAGATATGATTAAACCATTACATATGCGAGTAGATAATGAGTTCAGATCTTTAGATGGCATAATGCAATATGAATTGTCACATGTGAATGAAATTTTAGATACTTTATGCACTCAAGGAAAAGAGATTACAAGATGCAAGAATAAAGATGAATATCGAGCACAGGTACACATTATGTCTGCACATTCTTTGGAACAACGTGACCATAGACCATTTGCTCCTAAAGCAATAGAGAAAAGACCGAATCAAAACCATAAGTGTATCGCTAGATGTTTTTGGTGTCATAAAATCGGTCATACATATGGGAATTGTGATGCATATGAACAAACATATAGATATAAGATAGTATGTGAAATTGAAAAGAAAATATTTACTTTGCATGATCATGCCTCTTTACACTTGAATGTAGGAAGAGGTGGCATGCAAGCCTATTTTGTCCATTCAAGACATATGCTATGAGGATTCAATATATTGAAGAAACATTGGATGCCAAAGAAACATCAACATACTCACTTTAGTGATCATAAAAATAGTGTTTCATTTAGAAAGCATGAAACCTCCCTAATTGTGCATCAAGAAGAATCATTCCGAATGAACACATAGGGATTTATGAAATTCTTGAATGAACAATAGTAAGTTTTTATTACAACACACTTTTGATGAAAAAGAAAATCATTTTATTATGTTACAAAATGCCTACTAATGTGTTTTGAGAAACTGTTTTGTAGGTATGGAAGATAAAGTGAATTTATCAAAAAAGACGTTATGAGTATATGATGAATTTGTTGTGAGACTTACATATTATCAAGCTTTTTGCACTAATTTTTGATGTTTTTGATGGAATCACCGATTGAAGACTAAAAGGAAGATGATCATGACGACTAGGAACAATAGACACTGAATGATAAGTATATTGTTTTTGAAATGTATGGATTGATGTTCATGATTGATTGACTAACCATATTTTTGAGATTGAGATAGGTATTTGACGAATGGAAAATAATCGAAGTTATGATTTTATATTTCAAATGGAATATGCTATATAGCTCAAAGTGGATTGAAGGAGAAGAAATAAAGAGAATAGCTTTCAATAAGTTTGTTTTAGTAATCAAAGCCCATATTCTAATTTTTTGCACCATTTGAGTTGCATTGCATCTAAAGTATGCAAAAAGAATGTATATACACATGCTTTTATTCCCTTAGATGCACATTCATTTGCACATGAATTATGTTTGTAAATAGCTTGAATAAGAGTATGTTAAGGTATGAGTGGAAATTAGAGAAGAGTTGTGAGTGTGCGCTTCTTTGATTACAAATTATGAGAACGGTTTCCATGTTTGCACCATGATTTTAAACCATAATCCAAGAATTCTTTGATTGGAATAAGATTAGACATATTAATTCTTGCTCTCTTGTATAAGCAACCAAGGAGTTCAAAGATGAATTTAGGATCATAGAGAATGGTGAGAAATCACTGAGAAGACAAACAATGTGGAATGACAAAGGATGTAGTTGTACATATTGGAGAAGGAATTCACTAATATGGGAGAGTGGGAACAGACTCCCTTTGAGAATTTTTTGTAATGGCCAGAGATGAAAAAGACTTAAGATCTGATAGAAAACATCAGGATAAGCCAAAGATAAGAATGCCAAATTAATCTCTTAGGTTTGTAAAAAATTAAAAAGGTTTACCTTCGTGAACTAGATAAATACACTTGGTTGTATTTACAAGAGGATAAATGGAATAAAGATGCCATTTACTTTAGAAAGGGTTATCGTTTATCATCTTAAGAAAAGTACATTCTTCTCAATAGAATGGATATTCAACTTTAGAGTATATAGTAGATTTGGATAAATAAGAGGATACAATTTCGAGGAGTTTTGGGAGTTAAACAACAAAAGAGAGAAGCTTGCTAAATTCAAGCCTATTCAAGTATAAAGTTTTGAATGATAGAATGAAAGATTGCTCTTTGAATCTTTGGACGACGTGAACAAATGATTAAAGAATGTTCAATGAGTTCTTAGAAGGGTGTGGGATATGATACCATGAAGAGGTATCTTTTCTTGCAAGAGTTTGAAATCAAAGAAAAACTTGAATCATTTAACTCCATTCAACAGATGTGGAATCTAACAAGAGATTTTACCCAACTAAGGGAAGGTAACCTGATGACTTGGAAGCTATTGTTCCTCAAATTATTCTAAAGGGTTTGAAGGAATTGGTAAATTAAGAAATGATTTTTTCCTCTTTGCAAAGCATTAATGACCTTTGAGCTTAGTATATATAACTAATCTAGGGTATGAACCTAGGTTGGTTCAAGATAGTTAGTACTAATTCTCTTTGGAAGAACGTGTTAAACTAAGATGAACAAGGAACTTGGGTAGAGACCTAGAATAATGGTATTCCAAGTGATTTCGATTCCTAAAGATGTAATTTTATTATTTGATCAAGGGAGTCTTGAAGATCAAAGATTTTCCAGAATAATTAAATCACGCAAGGACAAGGAAATGTTCTAAGGGTTAATCTAGGGACAATCAATCAAGATCTAGAAAAGGGTCGACTAGTAGGAAACGAATTTCAAAATTGGGTAGGGGACTCAAAAGCATCACTTTTCTAAGTTCATACTTTTTTAAGTCCTACCAAATGTAAATAAAATATTTGTATTCAAAAGGGACTATAGAAGAGTATTAAGAACATCTCAAGATTTCTCTCCTTTCTATTGAAAGTGGAAGATGAATCTAGTTTTCAGCTTTTTCAAGATAGAGGCATCTATTGCATACTCTTAAAAATTTACATTTTGAAGAAGGTACAAAGAATATGAAAATGTAAGATTTTATGGATATTGAGATTGGTGAAAGAGCCAAAGGAAATAATTAAGCTAAGAACATCAGAGAAATTCACCCATTTCACTAGTCCATAGGTACATGACATGCATGTACTTATAATTGGACTAACAGAAGGTGAGTTGAATAGAAATTATGAAATTCACCCATTTCACTAGTCCATAGGTACATGACATGCATGTACTTATAATTGGACTAACAGAAGGTGAGTTGAATAGAAATTATGATTCCTCTCCTTTTAGATTGAGGAAGGTAGCAGCCCTTATCTGATTAAAAGAGATGATTCAAAAGAGGGAGATGCCCATGCTAAGAGTATAGATCATGGTGCACAGGGATATACTCCATATATGATACATCTACTCATTTTGAGGAAGAAAAATGCTTTAAGGGGGCAAGAATGCTGTATAATTCATGGGTTCATAAGGGTAAATATATGGATTCTAAAGGTTAGAATATGATATGTGTTTGCCTTCATTAAGGCCCTTTATTTACCCTTAGAACAAGCTTGAACCTTTGGGTTAAACCCTTGGTTTTAACCCTTGGGGTATTTATTCACATGAGCTTCTAACTGAATGGTTGTGAACCTTAGGGTTGATTTACCTTAGGGTGTTGAAACCTTAGTTTTGGGAGAAGCTTCTTTAAGTGCCACCTTGGGGTATACATGAGACAAGAATCCCAATTTGATTTAGATGTCATGGGATAGCCCTTGGAAAATTAGAAGGCATAGAAGACATGTGATGAACCTTGGGAGAGTGTCCACATGAGGGGCACTTTCTTGACATTTGGACAAGCCCAAGGTCATTTACACCCTTTGCATATAGGTACATATATGGGTGGAGTTGGAAGGGTGGATAAATGCTCTCTCTTTCTCGTGGTGGTCTAGGCTAGTTGATTTTATACTCTTGATAGGTACCTTCGTTACTAGGAGGATGATTACATATAATTATCAATACATACGAGTAGGGGAAAATGTTTTGAAGTTATTTAGGACTTTATGGATTGGCTATACTAGAAGTATTAATAGGAACCACATCATCCACTACTCAAGTGGAAGAGAAATCTCCTAGTGATGTACCTTCTAATCTATGAAGGCAATGATTACATGCTCCTCTTTTTTCTTACATTGCCTACTCTGGAGTCTAAACAAGCGTAGTAATTAGAACAAGTATTAGAGCCATATAATCCTGAGTTTCATGATCCACTGGATCTCCTAATCGATTCCAATTTACAACTTACAAGGAGCACCTCCATCAATTGCAATCTCAGGGATCCATGAATCCACAAGGATTTCATGATACCAATAGGAGGCGAACCTCATAGCAGTAGTAGTATTTCCAAAAGCCCTTCATTCTAGCTAACCAATATAAGACCAAAAGTACATCTAATTATATGAATCGTGGGAACATAATGAATCATTCAATGATATCTCAACCTCCACCAACGATGGTGTAGAAACAATAGCTTCATCATCCACAATGTATAACTACCCTCATTGTCTTGAGTGAATGATAGATAATCTATTCAAGGACTATCCTTACCTCTCAAATAGATTTCAACGGACCAATCCCATTAGAGTAGGAAGCTCTACTTCTTTTGAGGTGAAGCTTTCACAAGAGGAGTTGAGTAAATTAGTCCCAAAAGCTCAAGTAAGAGAACAATAGTTTCAACTAAACCTAGAAGAGCTTTTAGAATGCAACCACCTCATATAGAGCCACCTCCCATACCCCAACCATTCTCATCACACACATTGCCTCTTCACTTACACACACATTCTTGAAGATCACTGTAGGGAAGTTGTTAGCCAAGAAAACATTAAGAGGAAGCCAACTGAAGCAGCATAGCCACATGGGCCTCCACACCAAGACACACTACCCTTAAAGTCTCCAAATGTAAATGCATACCTCATAAAGAACACATTTCCTACCTAAAGATCAGGAGCTAAAAGCAGTGAAAGGTCATGGAAGTTTTGCAAGGAAAGAGATGGAAAAGCATGCAAGATCAATCATCACTCTTCTTAAAAATTCACTTTCTAGATCTGCCCTTAGAAGATGATGTGGGCCCATGGGATGCAACAATCAGGCTTGATTTTGAGTCAGACATTTCACCAAGTCTAGGATCTTTACCTAGATACTTAAGCTAATACAAAGAAAGTTCGGCGTGCCATAAAACCAACTTGTTACATAGAAAGAGGGAAGATTTTGATTTTGCTCAGTGAACTCATAAGAAGCCCTCTAAGAAACCCGCTCATGACAAAAAATAAGTTGATTCATGAATGCATACTCAACACGCCTAGGCCAAATTCACTTCTAGTATCATTCTACTTGTTGTACATGAAGTGGGAGAATTTAGTGAAGTGTATGAAGAAAATATGATTCTCCCCATCAAATGCAATGGAGTGACCATTGAGGCTATAATAGATTCAAGAGTGGGTATAGGCATAGCAACCATTGAGCTATGTACCAAATGGGGAAAACTAAATTTAAGACCAACATGCATAAATTTGCAACTAGAAGATGGACATATGGAAAGATCACTTTATCTATAAGAAGCTATAACTTTCATCGTGTGTGGTGTCAAGTTTGAACACATGATAGAAATCTATCAATTTGTTAAAATACAACACTTATGAATTACTCTTAGGATGTCCATTCCTAAGACAATTGAAGATAGTGGAAGACTAGGGTCAAAATTTTCTATACCTTCAACATGCAAGAGTACCCACAAAATTCAATTCTCTAGAATTTTTGATAGAGGCTTTCCTAATTTGAAATGGAATCCCATCCACAAAGAGAATGATAAGGACTATTCCGCTTCCATTCATAATGCCAATACTAATGACTTTCTCTAGATGAACAAGGATACATATCTTTGGTTATGCCAAGATGTAGCAAAATAAGACAAACATGCAAATAATAAATGAGCTTGGTATCCTCAATAGGATCCCATGAGATGTAGAGGATCTTGTTTATGTTAAACAAGTGTTTAATGATGAAGAATTTGAGTCACACTCATGGAATCAAATTTTGGCTACTATGGAAGTGTGTAGCAACGCAAAAATGGGAGATAAATCTTTCAAAAAGGATGGGTAGGATCTTTTCATGATCAACATCTTCATGTTTAAGAACCTAGTGCAAGTTCTCAGTGAGCCACAATACCCATGCACAGACTATAGATCTATAGAAATGGGTTGAAGATCTCTTAGATATGATCAATCCTTCACCCTTATGTAGCACCCCATTGTTACATGAAATTCTATTTTTTAAGGCCCCTATTATGAGGCGAAAGCATGTGAGAGTGTTAGGTTCCTACTTTCATGTCAACTTAGGTCTAGATTAAACCATAGATAGGTAGTTATGAAGGTTATTTATAAGCCATTGGATCACAATTATCCTTGATTTATATGATCTTATGGAGATGGTGATAGGAAGTATGACGATTCACCTAGGAACAAAGTTTCTACAAGCTTGAAAGATAAGGAATGGACTATATGCTATAGTGGCCGACATTGTGGACTCTCTTCCACGTCTCATTTAGCATGAATCCAAGGCAATTGAGGCGTGGAGTATATTGAGGACTTGTACAAGGTGGAGATTCAAACATGCATTCAAAAATTAGAACAACAATTGGAAGTAGAGATGTTTCAAAAGGAGACAAGGCTAAGACATCCATCTTGCAGATCAAGAAGCTATGTGATGGAATTGTTGGCGAAGGGATAGAGAAGACTAGAAAGGGGCAAGCTCAATGGTCTTCCCAGAATTCTCCTGCAAAGTATGATGGAAGGGCTACTACTCTCAACAATTAGGTGAGACTTCAAGCTTTGAAATTTGAGTTATGTTCACAACTAGGGGAAGAGGAGTTGCAGCCAAAGCCCAAGTAAGAATTAGCAATGAATATGCTATGTTCTTCACCAATGCATCAAGAAAACGTGGTTCCTCAACCAAAGGTGAACTTATCAAAAGAAGAGGAGTAGTAAGAAGAAGTTTCAAGGATAGTGCTCCATTCCAAAAAGAAGGGACATACAATTACATATTTTCAATTCACGAGGACAAATGAAGAGTGTAAGGAGGATAGGATAGATACAAGTAAAGAAAATGTCATATGATCCTTAACATGAGAAGAATCAATTGTGGATTCATGGGCACTAGACATTGGTGCATTTTGTCAAATGACCAATGAGATATACCAATCTAGTTCAACCTCAACAAGAACTCATCATAGGGATAGGGATAGTATTGAGGGAGATTGGTATTGTTGTCCATCATTTACCTATAGTGAGTGGAATGGAGGAACCTTATAAAGTTTGTATGATGGGCAATCAATGGGGAGTGGATTACCACTAGAAAGCAAGAGTAGGACAAATCCTCCTCTAGCATTTGTATATGCTAAATTATGTGGTAAGATGTTTATATAGCCCTTAGGGAGGATCTTTCTACCTTGTGATCATCAATAACTATAGCACGATGATGTCGATATACATCCTTCATGATAAGGTTCAAAATTTTGCTAAGATAAAGAACAAATAGAACTTATTTAAAATGAACCAAGGAAAAGTGTGAAGAAGCTTGGAATAGGATGTGGTGGTGTGCTCAACTTAGAGGAGTTGGAAGGATTTTGTAAGGTGTATAACTCGATCTACAATTATACAGAGTCGATATTATTTCATTAGGCGAGGGAGGTAACGTGTTCACTGCGAGACCGGACACACCAAAACAGACTCATCATGAATCATCCTATATACAAATCTTACTACTAACACAATTAAAACCAAACTTTTACTAATAGAAACTAATCCGACATATACAACTGAAAGGGAGTTAACTCAAAAATATTGTATTATCTAAAATATGTTACAAAGTTGAACTGAACCACCAAGAAATATGTAAAAATCCACACAAAACCTTCTTGACATAGAACATAGTAGAAACGTACAAATGTTCAAGCCTAAGATGGATTGGATGTCATACCTAAATCTACTTTCGCCAACCCTAGAGGCCCTTTAGCTGTTTGAATCTCACAATTATGGACATCAAGGAAGGATGAAGTCATTGGAAGGTCCTGGTAAGGAGAAGTGGAAGTTACCTAATTGCCTCCATGCTTGGTGACTCATTGATCGCCTTTGATGCTAGCCTTTCATGGGATCATCACCTTGGTAGTCCTTGACCTCTTGCGGTTCCTTGGTGACACACTGGTATCGGGTGTGAAGACATCTCAGAGCCTTAATAGTACGAATATCAAGATATCTTCACATGGAATTTTCAATGATTGAATGGTGTAGATCCAAAAAATATTTGTGCATAGGAACCTGATGATGATTGACATGAAACCTACATAATAATGACCTTATGCATTGAGTGCTGCATACTTTGCTAAAATTATAGAAGAGATTGATAAAATCTTGGCAATAAGATTCATCTATGAGCTCAAACATACGAAGTGGCTGTTTCGAACTGTGGTAGTGCCTAAGAAGAATGAGAAGTTACAAATATGAATAAATATGAAGAAGGTCGATGTAGAAATGGTCCATGATAACTATCATTTTCCCATCACCAGTCATTTACTCAAAATGGTGGGATGCTAAGAAGCGTACAAATTCTTGGATGGCTTTTCAACCTATAATCAGGTAGCAATTGCTCTTGACATTCAATACAAAATGTCCTTTGATACCAAATGGGGTATTATTGCATTTTGCATCATGCCTACTTGATGTGTCATGTATTCAAATAATTTAAAATCTTGGAAGTGTACCTAGACGACCCTTGTACTTATGCAAAGCAATGCATTATTCATATTCTTGACTTAATTTCAAAATTTTTACAAATGTGGACAATATAATGTATGTCTCAATATAGAGAAATGTGTACTCATGGTGTGTTAAGGCAAAATTTTTGGACACATTGTCTCCAAAAATGGAAAGTAAAAAAAACAACAAAAGATCAAAGTCATAATAGATCTACCAAGGCCTAAATACATCAAGGAAGTTCAAGAGTTTATGGGCCATTGTGGTTGCTATCAAATCATTTCTTGGATTATTTATCAAATTTGAATTTACTGACGACTATGAGAAATCATTCTATGAGTTGAAAAGGCTCTTGAGTTTAGCACCAATCTTGAAAGCTCTAGAGTAGACTAAACCATTCCATGTGTATGTAGATGCATCCCAATATTCCATCGAGTATGTTCTTCCTCAACCACTTGATGATGGAAACATGGACTTTCCAATTGATTATGCTAGTAGGTAATTGAATAGTACATAGCAAAATTATAGGATCACTAAGTGAGGAGGACTTGAAATGGTGTATGCAATAAATAAATTTAACCACTATCTCAAGTTGTCTGTGTACAACTTGGTCACTAAGCAAGGAAAGACACACATTAGAGCTGACCAAGTTTCATGATTGGCCAGTTGAGAACTACATGTTAGAGTGCTTGATAAGCTATCTGATACCTATTTGTTCAATCTAGAAGTAGTCCCAAAGTGGATAGAGCTGATTGTTCCTAACCTTACACATAGAAAATATCATAAGTATTTGCCTAATAATCATAGGGGATTTCTTGCTTCTAGAAGGCTCCATATCCTACTAGGCAACATGTACTACCAAGACCCATGTGTGTCTTTTTGTGTTGTGTGGATGATCATGAGAGGATGAGCCTGATAGCCCAAGCACATGAAGGTGCTTTGGGATGACATTTCCCCAAGTCTAGAAAGTTACAAAGTCTATCGAGATTAGGATCATATTGATCTATAGTGGAAAAGCATGTAACACTTATGTGTCACAATGTTCAAATTGCCAAATCTTGCATCCAACCAAACATGAAACTATGTGCCAAGTTATAGCACTACCCGCCTCATGCAAGCCTATAATTGAGTATCTACATGACCATAATTTTCCTAAAGTACTAGATAGAGTAAATCAAGGAATCCTCGAAGAAACTTGTCGAGATTATGCTCTTGTCAAAAAGAACTTTATAGAAGAGGTCAAGTAAATTTCTAATGACTATGATTACATGGATAGAATTACCTTCCATTTCTGGAACTGGGATGAAGATTTGGCTAGTGGCCACTTATCCCATAGGAGATGTGCAAAAATGATCCTAATTGTAGGATTTTGGTGGCCCACATTACATCAAGATGCAAACGAGTTTCTCAAGTATTGTGACACTTTTCAATGAATGAAGTATCCAATTACAAGAGATGAGATGGCATTAGGATCCATGAATATTAGAAGATCCTTTGAGCATTAGGGGAAAAAATGAACCCTGCATGGGCCTTTTAGATTAAGGAGTGATTAGAGATGGACCAATGAGAGGAGGGTGGTGGACACAGTCTAGTGGCTTAATCACATAGGGTAGGCATAGGCTTCCCTTGTTTTTGTGTGGTCAACCATGATAAAACCAGAAAAACTCGTGGGTTTTGTTTTGAGAGTGGTTTTGAATTGCTTGCAAATCATTTAGAGCCCTTGGATTGCTTGAAGATCTAAAGGTGAAGGTGAAATGGCAAAAGTCAAGGCTACTTTCATTCTCCTCCCTTGGATTTCTTTTAGAACAAGTGGCCAAGATGAGTGCAATCATTACAAACAGCGCGAACTCTTCTCCACCATTCGATCAGGCTGGAAATCTGACGTCGTAGTTTGAATTCCGTGAAGGAAAGGCGCCTGCATCCCCAACCTTTGGATGAAGAGAAGATCCCATGGCTAAGATTGCTCACATACAAGAGATTGGGTGCCTTTGCATGCTGACCATCCGATGAGGAAATCTATCCAATGGCTCTCGTGTGTGCGTCAATTTCGCTCAGCCCCATTCGCGGGGGATCGTCAGATCTCTTCAAATCCAACGGTTGGAAAACGTGCAGAGAGAGTGCGACGCCACTCTGCTAACTCCCAAGAAATTTAATGCTCTCTCTCTCTAACTTTTCAATCTATCAATATAGACCGTCGATTAATTCAATCCAAGGGTCACGAAATCTGACGACGTGAGACTTCAACAAAAGCAATTCTTGAAATATTATTTTATTCTACAATACCACTAGTGGTTTGAAGTGGCCTCATAATCTCATGGATTAAGCAATTTGATCCCTAAAAATTAGGAATCCTTACAAGGCCCATGCAAGGTCCATTTTTTTCCTAATGGAGGTGTGAAAAAAACTTTTTTGGTCTAGGTTCTCTATGTGCACGTACCTCTCATATATATTACATCATTGTTTCCACTAATTATCTAAAAATGGGTTGAGGCTAAGGGAACTACCAATAATGATACATAAACTATGACTAGTTTTTTGTTTGAGAATATTTTTACTAGATTTGGACTAACAATAGAAGGTGCGAGTGATTGGAGAGCACGTTTCATTAACAATGTATTTGAGTACTTCCAAGTACAATTTTTAGTTGTTGAAAAATAGTTTGCACCATAACATCCCAATGCAAATGGGCAACTACATAGTTCCAACAAAGTCTACAATAAAGAAATGACTGATAAAAAACACAAATGTTTGATGAGATCTATCCGATTGCTACATACAATCAATGTGGAGTGCAGGTGGGTCTATATCCATTTGTAATAGTCCAAGTTGGCTCTCACATCATAAATGTGTTCAGATCATTAGTTAATGCATATGGTTTGTGTAACTCCATCGCACAATCACTAGTTTCCATGTGGATGTTCCATGTTCAAGAAACCTAGGGTTCACTAGAAGCTTTTAGTGGCACACATAGCCCATGTGTGGGGAAATTTGCATTTTGGATGTTCATTGATAAATCCGCCATATTCATTGCATTCTTATTTTACCATGACCATGACTTACCATAAGATGCCATTTTGGGACACCTATGGTTGGTTGAACACATAACTTTGTTGGATATGGCTAAGTGCACACTTACTATTTATGGAAACAACAAAAAAAATCACATGGCCCTCAAAAGGAGTTAATGGAAGTGTCATGGATGTACAAGCTATGGTGAATGATTTCCCTATGCTTGAGTCCACTCCATGCTTGCCACATCACACATAATTGGAATTTGAGCTAATTAAAGAATGTATCACATTGGACACTAATCTATATGAACATCTAGTTTTAGTTCCATTAATAGGCAATGACCTTTGTTGCGATGTCATTAACCCTAGGCTTGAGCTCACTTTAATTAAGTTGATTAACAATACCACTCCACATATGACTCCAACGATGCATCATCCATCGGTCATTTGAGTGGCCCTATTATGATGAAGGATTTGGCTAGACAAAAATGTTTCAAATTTTTACGAGTGTGTAGAATTTTGACAACAACAACTCCTTGGGTGTTAAAGACATCCCCCTTCTTGCATATCAAAACATTCGAAATGAAAAGATCTATAGGGAAATATGTTCAAATCAACAAAAACAACAAGTTATAGAGAGAAATTTGACTTCCAAAATATGGCAAGCTTGACCTTACCTTGATCTAGAGCTCCCAACACATGCAAAAAGCCACACAAACATGGAAAACGGCCTTCAATGTCTATATACATGCTTGGGATTGTTGGAGTTTGAGTTTTGCGGAAGCACGTGAACAACACAAGGAAGAAGAAGAAGCTTGGAGAATAACACACAATAGTGAATGTATTACAACTAGAATGTACAAAGATAAGTAACCCAATAGGGTTATAGGCATATATACAAGAAAACCTGGTATGTGTTGTCAGTATCCTTGCAAGAGAGCTTCTTCAAAATCCTTAGATAGGGGACTTTGCAAATAATGATGTTGAATCATTTGATGTGCTACATTGCCTAATGTATGAGATCCTTCTTGTTTCACGTCCTGCTATATGTTTAGGTTCTTCTTCCATGATCGTTCTTGAAAACCGATCCATTGAAATTGCTTATTTTATACATGAGAGAGTTTTAGCATGAGACATGAGTAAAAAATAGTTGTCATTATGCCATTTTCATATCCTAGTTAATTGGATGGATGGAACAAGGGTATAGTGCATAGGATACCAAAGAATGTGTCTTGTGCATGACCTTGTAATATAGCCCTATTCATGTGTACTTTGGAAAGCATTGAAAGAATTATGGTGCAATCGGATGGGTCTTGAGTTGATTGGGCATGTCAATGGTGAAGTTCTTTAGAGTGAAAAATTTGAAACATCAAACCTTACGCACTTCACGATTGCACTTTGCACATTTGGATGACAAAAGTTCTTTGTGATATTTGTTGTTCTAGCCAATATTTGCTGATTCTTTATAGAAGTTCTTTCAAATGTGTTCATAATATGGTCGCACTTTGTTGATGAATCGAAGAATATTCTCAAGTCCAATAGATTGGTAGCCAATGATTTCACATACTTCAAAATCTCTTGTTAGGATTGGAAAGACACAAATCTCTATTTTCCCACCTCTATTTTTCTTGTGAGGAGTATATGGAGATGTTGGAGGACTCCAAGGGCTATGAGTTCAATACAATGAGTAGTCAAGAAGTGAGTGGGAGGAATTTCACTACCAATGACTAAACCAGTAGAGTATATATATACTTTTTCCCTTGATTTTAGAAGATAATTGTTCATTGAATCCACCTGCACATTCTTGTCACTTTAGGTTTTCATTTGAATTTTGAATTCGAATGTGATTCGTGATTTTTGGTTCTCCTTCAATTCAGTACATCTCTCAAGATTCTCTCCTTAAGGATTCTTTTACAATGGATAAAAGTGATGCGACTTTTAACCTTAGTAGTGATCTTAGAATGCATATGTGTACACATGACTTTTCCCATATTGTAATGAAGTCCAAGGATTAAAGTCAAGCACCTAGGCTTTCCATATGCACCAAAATCTCCCCCTAAAGCATAAGGTGCTTGATTATTCAATACTTTGTAATCTCCTAAAGTCCAATCATTTCATATTTATTAAGCTTCACTCCATCCAAAGATTTATTCGTCATTCTTGCACATTCTTGTTGAGTTGAAAAATATGAGAGCTCAATCTCCTTGCTTGTAATCTTCTCCCTAACATAGCAGTAATGGATCTCAATGTGTTTGGTCCTAGCATGATAAATGGGATTTGCTACAAGATGCGAAGAACTCATGTTATCACCAAATGTGCGAGGAATGGATGTTTTTACTCATAAGTTAGAGCATAGTGCCTTGATCCACATATCTTCTTGAATAGCATTGGTTAATCCTCTGTATTTATCCTTTATCGATGAGAGAGCAACATTAGGTTTCTTCATTGATGGCCAAGAAATGAGCTTACATGCTACAAATGAAAGTTAAGGAAGTATATGAGCTAACCTATATCATTGATCTTGAACTCTTCCTTCATTTGCTGTTTGATTCTTTGAATACCTTCAACATCATTGGATGTGACTATAATTTCATCCACATATACCGAGAGATATATGAATTCTCCATGTGATCTCCTAATGAATAGGTAAGGATCTACCTTGCTCATCACAAAACCTTTGTCCTGCAAGTAGGTAACAAGTATTATTCCAAGATCTTGGAACTTGCTTGAGCTCATATAAGGCTCCCCTGAATTTGTAAACATGTTCAGGATAATGTGAGTCTTCAAAACTAGGACTTTGAGCCATGTTTACATATTCTAAGATCTATCCATTGAGAAATGCATTCTTCACATTCATCTAATATATCTTCCAATTCTTCTTTACCTTAAATATCCATCTAGATCCAATGAACTTCATGATTGATGTCTTAGGAACTAAGTCTTAAGTATTGTTTTCATGCAAAGCTTCAATCTCTTCTTCCATTGCATGCTTCCACTATGGTTTCTTCTTGGCTTCCTCATAAGTTGAGGGCTCTTTACCATTCATGTACTTATCTATGTAGAAAAATTGTTGAGTTATCAATGAGGCGTCATATCCATACCTTTCTAGCTTCTTCTTCTCCCTTGTAGATTTTTTGATAGTTTGTTGAGATGATTTTGCCACATCTCTTAACTCTTGCAAGTTTGATTTACCTTTAGAGTTCCAAGAATTTATCTAACTTCTAGATGGATTCTAATCATCCTTTGAATCACTTATCTGTTCAATGGTATGTGTACCTTTGCTTGAAAGCATTGGGAAATCATCCTCCAAGTCATAAGGTAATTCGATTTTCTTTCAATCATCTTCAAACCAAGAATTATTATCATTAAATATGATATCTTCACTTACTATGAATACCTTGGTGCTAGGATTCTCTAGCTTATAACACTTTTGATTTAGGTCATAACATATGAAGACACATTTATCTGACTTGGGATCAAGTTTTCGTATGATTTGTAATGGTATATGTGCATCCCAAATATTTTGCAACGGTCAAAGCTTGATCTTCTTCCACTTCAAGCTTCATAAGGAGTCATTCCTTCCAAAGCCTTTGAGTGTAATCTATTAATGAGATAGGTGGCAATAGATACTACCTCTACCCATAAATATATGCGCTACTTCTTTTCATGAGCATTGACCTAGCTGCTTCCACAATTTTCCTATTTCTTCTTTCTGCTACTCTAGTCTTCTAAGGTGTCTACTTGGTAGTTATCTCTCTTTTGATTCCCCTTTATTGCAAGTAAGAGTTAAACTCATGAGAGAAAAAATTTTCCCCTCTATCATACCTCAGCTCTTCAAGGTTTTAACTATTTGATTTTCTATTAGTGCTAGATACTTTTTGAAATAAGTTAGCACTCCATCTATATGCTTTATAAAATAAAGTATGCTTCATCTGATATAATAATCAATGAAAGATGCATAATAACTTCACCTTGAGATAGAGGGTTCGTTGCTTGGTCCCCAAACATTAGTGTGGACAAGCTCCAAGATGTCTTCATGTATGCATCCATTCTTTGTTCATGGTTGCCTTTGAGATTTGCCAAATTGAGATGCATTGCATTTGTAAATCACATGTTGCTTTGAAATGTTAGGTATTCCATGTACACTTTGATCTCTAATGATTTTTTTAATACTCTCTCTTTAATATGAGCCAATATTTCATGAAAAACCTCTAACTCTGATAGGTTTTGAGTGCCATAGCTAAATAATGTTATGTTTCTAGTGTTGTGGATTTGAATAATGAACAATCTACCTATCTTTTTGCCTTTGTCTCTTGAATCCTTGGTATGGTTCCTCTTCATAAGCTCCATATGTTTTGAGCCTCATGTGCAACCCTTTTTCAAGTTCTCAGTAATACTAGGTACGTAGAGAACTTTGCTCATGTTACCATTTGATGTCTTCACATTTCCAATGTTCTCCATAGGATGCCTTGTGGCATCTTCTATGTGTAGCTCATGCTTGTTCTTAGGGTCTTCCAATGGTAGTAGTACTACATTCTCCGCTACGTAATTTGAAAATCAAAATTAATATAGAACACATGCTCACCCCATTTATCTCCATTCATTAATCTTGCCTCTTAGGGTTGCTATATACTTTAGCTTTATCGTGTTCTTGCGTCAAGTTTTCTTCAGCTAATTTGAGGTTGAAGTTCTTATCTTCCAAGAAATCTTTAGCTACTTGGAATTTCCCATTTTGCAATCTAACTACATATGGTGTCCTTGGTTGGAATCCATACATTAATATAAAGGGACTATATTTAGTTATTGAATGCTTAGCACTATTGTAAGCAAACTAAGCTAGAGGTAAATAGCCTTCCCAATAAGTTTGGTTTGAAGATAAATAAGCTCATAACATATCCTTAATTATTCAATCGAACTTTTATCTTTGTAGATCCATCTTTGGATGTTCAAATATACTCATATTCAACTTTGTTTCTAGCCTATTGAAAACAGTTCAAATGACTAGTGAATTTTTTATCTCAATCAAACATTATGTCTCGTGGTAGACCCTAGAGTCGATAGAGATGTTCCATAAACATTTTAGCCAACTATGGAGTTTTAAGTGTAGTTTGCATAGGAGATAAATGAGTGGTTTTGGTCAACTATGACTCAAATTGCATTGTGTCCTTTTTGGGTTTACAGGAAGCCTGTCGTAAATTCCATGGAAATATGTTTCTTATTTCCCATTGGGAATTCCCAAAGGATGTAACAAGCTTCCTATCTTGAATTTCTCTACTTTAATTACTTGACATTTTATACACTTGAGTAGAGTTTTGTACATCCTTATGTATGTTAAACCAATAAAAGTGTCTTTTGCCAGTTCATACGTTTTGTTGATTCTTAAATGACTAGAACTTGGGGCATCATGGTATTCAAACAAAAAAATCCTTTTAAGTTCTCGGTCACAAGGTACACGTATCTTTCCTTTGTATAGCAGATATTCATCTTGATTATTGTAATGTTTAAAGTTATTTCCAAATGATAAGTTTGTACCTTGGTTAAGAACCTTCTTTAAGGCTTCTTGAATCTTTTTGATACTTGCATATCATCAACTCTACTAAGTCATTGGAGCTTTGCATGAAATTCAAAGAATTTGACACATACATATGGCTTAGAGCATCTCCAACTAAACTAAATTTCCCTTTTTGATATCTGAGTTCATAGTCAAACTCCTAGAGTATCTCAGCCCATCTAACCTTTCTACCTATTAATTCAAATGGGTTTGCAAACCATCTGATACATGCTTGATCAAAAACTATAGTCATTTTGGTGCCAACAAGTAACATCTCCATTTCTTTAGAGCATATACAATGGCATGAATATCTTTCTCATATAATAACATTGAATTGAGTTTGGCTTTTGACTTTTGAAAGCAATTAGTCAGTACTAGAAATCAAGGGGCATAGCAATGTCGCCCATTGAAAAAAAAGCAAGTTTCATCGCTTATGCGCGATGGAGACTGTTGCTTATGCAACGCTAAATTGCTTTGTCGCAAATAGTATAACTAATTAGGGATGCTCCTACCGATGTTCGCAAACTGATTGCGACGCTTGAGCGTCACAAAAGCGACATTTTGAGATTTTAGAGCATCACATAAGTTATGCTCTGTAATGTTAAAAAAAAATTTGATTTCTCTCGGCACATTTGTGCCGGGATTGAGATGAGAGAGAGAGTGAGTGAGAGCACGTGCACACACATTCTCCTAGCAACGGTCGGAGAGAGGCAAAGGTATGCTCACCCACACATACACACAGATTTACACACACATATACACATGCATACACACACACATACACACATAGACACATACACATATACACATAGACACACACACATACACATGCATACACACACACATATGTAAACACATAGACACACACATACACACATAGACACACACACATTCACACACATATACACAAACACATACACACATACACACACATACACACACACACATACACACATACACACATAGACACACACACACATTGACACTCACATACACACATAGACACACACACATACACACATAGACACATATACACACATACACACAGATTTACACACACACATACACATGCATACACACACACACATATATACACACATAGACACACACATACACACATAGACACACACATAGACACATACACATACACACATAGACACATGCAAACTTGCACACACACACAAACACACATCCACACACATTTGAACACACATTTCCACACACACATACACATGCATACACACACATATATACACCTATGTATATGCACACATAGACATACACATACACATACACACATAGATACACACACATAGACACATATACACACATACACACAAATTTACACACACACATACACATGCATACACACACATATATACACATACACCTCTATATACAGACATAGACACACACATACACATAGATTTACACACACACATATGTACACATGCATACACAGACATATATACACATACACATGCATATACAGACATAGACACACACATACAGACATAGACACACACACATACATGCATAGACACACACACATACACACATAAACACATACACACATAAACACATACACACATATTTACACACACACATACACACACACATATATACACACATAGACACACACATACACACATAGACACACATACATACACACATAGACACACAAACATACACACACATACACACACACATACACACACACACATAGACACATACACAGTTACACACACACATACACACATCCACACACATTTACACACACACACATACACACATCCACACATATTTACACACACACACATACACATGCATAAAAACACATATATACAAACACATGCATACAGACACATATATATTTTTTTTGTTTGGGATATAACAACAGATATTCTATGGTGGAAAAAAATAAGATGAGACCTAACATACCACCTGAGATGTGGCATATTTTTTGTAGACATCTATGTCTTCAAGAGTCAACAGAAGATAAGCAAATTAATAGTTTGAATTTATAATTCTCATCAGTTTTATTAATTTTTTACATTTAATTTATGTATTTCTTTTCTATTTAAATAAACAGGTTGCTACAAAGAAGAGAGTTGAGTCGGGCCACACATCTCACTTAGGCCAAATGGTTCATCAAGGTTTTGCAGCTACATTGGTAAGTATATCTTTTATTTTAGTTAAAATGCAAGAAACTAATCTTTTTTATTTGTTTCAATGCAGCAAAAGGATTAGGGTCAATATCCTATGAAACATGAGATTGAGTATGCTACAAATTTTGGATATCAGCATTTGAGCGAGTATATGTGAGATCATCCGGATGCGTTTATGAGTATTATTAAATTTCATATAATTATTTTATTTTTATGGATGTTTTGTATGTTTTACTTATTTATGTTTGTTATATGTAATACAAGAGTATTATGGAGAGGTAGATATGGATGAGGTGGAGAGACAGACACAAGAGGGAGGATCTCAATAATCACGGGGAGTGCTCACATAGATACATCAAATTAGGCAGATGATCGTGATGATGATGATGAAGATCATGATGATGATGATTAGGATTCTTGATTATGACATTGGATATGTATTTACATTGATATATATATATATATATATATATATATAAAATCTATATGTTAAATGTTCATTTCAGTTATGTTTTGAATTGTGTGTATGGTATTAAGTAATGAAAAGTCTTGTTCTATTGATTTTTATTATTGTTTATATTTAGCATGTGTTTTATTACTTTAATTATATAGTTCATTCATATTTATGTGTGCTTGTGTGTATATCAAATGTATATATGCACATGTAGGTATATATCTATATTTGTGTGTGTCTATATGCATGTATATGTATGTATTTATGTATACATATGTGCATGTATGTATGTGCACCTGTATATGTGTATATGCATGTATCTGCATGTGCATGTATAAGTGCATGTGCGTATGTATGTGTATGTGCATGTGTATGTGTGTATATGTATGTATGTGCATGTATATATGTAAGTGTATGAAATATGTGTGTATGTGCATGTATATGTGTGTATATGTATCTATGTGCATGTGTATGTGTGTATATGTATGTATGTGCATGTGTATGTGTGTGTATGTGTGTGTACGTATGTGCATGTATATGTGTGTATGTGTGTATATGTATGTATGTACATATGTATATGTGCATATTCATGTATGCACATGTGCATGTGTAAGTGTATATATATGCGTATGTATGTGCATGTGCATGTGCATCTGTATGTGTTTGTATATGTATGTATGGCATGTGTAAGTGTATATGTGTATGTATGTGTATGTGCATGTGCATGTGTATGTGTGTGTATATGTATGTATGTGCATGTATATGTGTAAGTGTATGTGTATATGTGTGTATGTGCATGTATATGTGTCTATGTATGTATGTGCATGTGTTTGTGTATGTGCATATGTGTGTGTATGTATGTGCATATATATGTGTATATGTGTGTATGTGTGTGTATATGTACATATGTGCATATGTATGTGTATGTGTCTAAACATATACAAGTGTATGTATATGCATGTGTATATGTATGAAACATGCATGTGCATGTGGATGTATTTCCATTTGCATTCATGTGTATATGCATGCATGTGAATGTGCATGCATGTGGATGTGCATATACATGTATTTAAGTATGTGTTAATGTGTTAATGTGTATGTATATATGCAATAATGCATGCAAGTATTTTTATGTGTTTGTAGAAATGTTTGTGCATATGCATGTGTATGTGTAAGTGTATGTGCACATGTATGTGTGTGTATATATGTGTGTGTATATATATGTGTGTGTATGTGCATGTCTATATGTGTATATGTGTGAACTTGCGTCTTCATTATGTGCATATCAATAAGTGTGAGTATGCTAATCAATGAAAATAACACAATTCAAATGATATACAAAGAATGGAAATTGTACTTATAATAGTTAGCCATATTTTTTGCTTGGTTAACTTCTTGAATAACTTGCAATAAAAAGAGAGAGAGAGAGATAATTCAAAGAGAGAAAGAGGTAGAAAGAGAGAAACAAAGAGAGAGAGAGATAAAAATAAGATAGAGATTAGACAAAACAACAATTCAGCAAGCGATTGTTTCAGTTCGTAAGCACAGTGCAATTGTGAACACAGGAGAGCTCTTCGATGAGATGCATGTAGATGCCGATCGAAGAGCCTCCAATTTTTTTCATAAAAAGCCCATTGTGTAAGTGATGCTAAAGCATCGTAGACTCCTGTCCAGATAGCATCGCATAAGCGACGCTAATTATCATCGCTTATGCGATGCGAACTAGCATCGCTTATGCAATGCTTTTTTATATCATTGCTTTAGCGACACTCAATGTAACCATTAAATATCCCATCACACCACACGTCAATAAAACATCAAAGTTTTTGTTGTTTAACCAACATTACGTGCTTGATGCTTGTTGCAATGCTTTATGCAATTTTATAGCGACGAAATTGTGTCGCGTTAATCGTCACTATGCGCCTGTATTCCTTGTAGTGAGTCAACCATTCTGACTCAACATGGCTCCAATTACTAAATCACTAGTGTAGATTTCAACCACAAATGGTTCATTTATATGTACTACTTGTAGAATGGGGATAGATGATAAGGCTTTCTTATGCCATTCCATACTTTCAACCTATTGCTTATCCCAAGTAAGGCTTTTAGGATTCCCCTTTAGTTTCTCAAATAAAGGGATTGAAATATTTGGAGAATTCGCTACAAACTTTCTATAATATCGTGCTAATCCCAAGAGACTCTCACTTTGGAATAGTTTTTGGGTGTGGCTAGTTAAGAATAACTTGGACCTTTTTAGGATCAACTTGAATTCCTTTCTTAGATATAATGTGTCCAAGATATCTTGTTGTCCTTGAAAAAAATTCAAATAGATTCCTTTCCATATAGGTTTTCTCTCTTAGAACTTGGAAAATCTTTTCCAACTGTTCTAGATGGGTGGTTGTATCTTGACTACAAACAAGAATGTCGTCAAGGAAAATAGATACAAATTTTCATGAGGGATCAGGTTTGTGTTCATCAAATTCGTGGATGTACCGGGGCATTAGTTAGTCCAAAAGGCATGACCAAGGATTCAAAGTGCTTCTATTTGGTTCTAAAAGTTGTTTTAGACATCTTCAGGTTTAAATCTAATCTAATGATATCCTTGACAAAGATCAACCTTTGAAAATATATTTTCTCCCTTCAATTGATCAAATACATCATCTATTCTTGGCATTGGAGATTTATTCTTTACCATAACTTTGTTCAAAGTCCAATAATTGATACACAATCTCATTGACCCATCCTTTTTCTTAACCAAAAAATAGGTATTAGCCATGAAAATTAGATAGGTTGAATGAATCCATTATTCAAGTATTCCAATTTTCATTCCACTTCTGCTATGTTGCAAACATGGGAATCAGTAGGGAGGTTTACATATGGGCTTAGTTCCTAAGAGCAGGTATATAGCATGATCAACTTTCCCACAAGGAGGTAATCCATGGGGAAGTTCTTCTAGAAAAACATCCCATTATTTATTCATCAAACACTTAAATATGAAATTTTCATGATCAGAGAAAGGAGAAGAGATATGTGGAACTTGTTTTTTATTATATAGATTGTTTACATCGGTTGGAAGTATAATTTAAACTTACACTTTATGAGTATTTACAAGCTTTTTCAATTCCATGCTTGAGATCAAGGGAGTACTCGACACATCATTTCCCCTTGAATCAAGTACTGTTTCTTTCAACATCCAAAGTATCACAAAGTTATTCAATGACCTATCTAAGCCCCAAAGCCATTCTCTATCTGACATGACATCAGATCTTTCTTTATGCATGATTTGGAAATCAAGTTTATCTTTGTATTCTTGGAACTTGATTTCAAGACCATAGATCGTAGTGTCCAAAAATTTCTTATCATTTCCTTGCATCATGGAATCTATATATTGATGTGGAGACTTTTGTTGAGGTAACCTTAATATCTTTACCAATGAGTATTTTAGGAAGTTATGGGTGGTCGAGTCATTTATCATGACTCTGGCCCGTTCCCCTCTTATGAAACCATGGAGATTGACTAAGTCATGTGGTCCAAACTAATTTTGGACCCACATAGAATTATAAAAACAACATTGATGTGTGCAATCTTCATGCAAAACCCTCACTTTTTTCCAAAATTTAATATTTTCGATGTTTATAGTTTGGATGAGGTGGATTCCTACCTTTTCCTTCCCATTTTGCTGATAGATGGCTTTCTATTGAACCCTTTTACTACAAGTTTTACTTAAATGTCTTGGGTTCAAGCACTTGAAGCAAAGATTTTCATTCTTTGCTTTCTCCTAGACTTCAAGGTCAAGTCTTGGCCATAAAATTCAATTATTCTTGAAGTCATCTCTCTTTATAGTTCTTAATTTCCATTTATTTCTTTTAAATATTTTATTCTACTCCATAGGTTGAAGTACTTGTGCCCATTCTTAGCATGATCTTTGTAGATCTATGATAACTTTATTGTTCCTTCCGCACTCTTAGAGGAACTTCTCTTTACTTCATGTTTAATTTGCTTATCGAGGCCACAAATGAAGATCCTTACTTTATGGAAATCATCCAAGTTTTGAAGCTTGAGAATTATTTCTTTCTAAGGAGAGAAGATGTCCTCATTAAAGGACCTTGTACCACTCTTCCCAATTACGTTTATCCTCATTCTTTGGTAAGAAATCGTTTTTGAAGAAAACTGGTTCCAAGCCTCAAGAATCCTCTAAGGTTTTTTCAAGCTTATACACCACTTGTGAGGTTTTGGCCCAAGGGATAAGTTAGTTTCTAAGATGGTAAGACTCATGAGTATTTTTAAGTTGATGTAAGTCTTGCCATTTCTCCAGAAAGTTCAAGACTACATCTTTATTTCCTTACCTTCACCTAAAAATTATGGTGGTTGTAAGCTCTTGCAAAAGAAAGAATTCTAGATCCTAACAAAGTATTATAGAATTCTAGACCTTAAGGAAGAAGTATGCTCATGATTTGTGATCAAATCCTCAATTTTATTCTTAAGTGGCAAATTGTTTTGTATGGGTAATAGAGCATCCAATCTTTTACTCATTCATGGGTTCCTTGGTCGAATCAACAAGGATCCCTCAACAAGGATCCCATTTGAGAGAGAATGTATTGGGTAGAGCATATTTAATAATTTCTCCATCTTTGCTTTCACTTTGTTTATAGGTGTGCATAGGGTTCCTATTTTGGTTTGTATTTCTTTTATGATGAACATATCCACTTGGATATCATTCATTTTTTATCCAAACCACTGAGTTCTTTGTATATATTAATCTCATGTTTTTGTTCTCTATCCATCTCGTTAAGTCCTGATGTACATCTATTTCTGTAGCCCCTTACCTTGCCTTTTAGTATATTTCTTGCCTAGGAACATCTAATAACATATTACTACCCCATGAATAATTTGGAAAAAGAGAGTAATGAAATAGCCATTTCTAATACAAAAAGTAGAGTTGGATGAAATGGAAATGGAGTGCTCCCCGAATCTTCCTTCATACTTCTCTTCTTGTTGTAGCTTGGCTTGGGCTATATTTAGATGATTTGTGACTCCACTACCATGCACACAATCATTGTTGACGTGCATTGAATCAATCTCTGCTCTCCAAAATTCACGTGATTCCACTCTTTGCTAAAAGAACTACAAAAAGTGATTCAAGGCCATATTTGGGACTCCTCAATAATAGATTCTTCTATTGCAAAAAGGTTGAAAAGGTTCTTGGAGGGTAGTCAAGAAGATGCTCTCTCTATGCTAGAAAATTTGGGTGAAGATCAATTGAGAGCATGCTCCAAAATAATCTCCAAAATCCCCTAAATTCTCTTCCAAATCCAAAGATGCAGAGGAAATCATTTGGAGGAGAAATTTTTGGTGGAGGCTATTGGAATTCGAGTTTTGCAAAAGCACACAAACAACACAAGCAAGAAGAAGAATCTTGGAGCACAACACAATATAGAATGTATTACCTAGTGAATGTACAAAAGTGATTGGTTAGGGTTATATGCATATATACAAGCCAGGGAAGAAAACCTCCTAAAGAGGGAAAAAAGCGTGTAAGTAGTCCTAAGTGTGCTCATAGATCATTACCAATATATCATCAAATCTCCCCTCATAGTGATGCAAGAAACAAGGAGTTGGTACTCATGTATAAGGAAGTGTCATGCTATGTGGAAAGAGATTAATCCACAAAAAGGAAGTAAGCCCAAAGATTTGCAAAAAGCTTCAAACTTCTCCCTAGGCAGAGCCTTTGTGAAAAGGTCTGCAACATTATAATGTGTGGGTGCATAAGCTAAATTGATATCTCCAACTGTTAGACATTGGTCTACAGAGATCTTCACATGTGCATGTGGGACAAGGGCTAAGCATAGCCAAGGTCCCTAGCTCGGGGGATATCCCAAGGTACCTAAAGAGTAATGGGAATGAGTGTGCATGATCGCCACATGTCCTCACTAGAGCATTCCAGATCATTGCTAATTTGGATACAAGATGATATTATAAAGGATGGGAGGAGATGAGCACACATGTGAAGGTCAATATAGAATAATATATAACAGCAGCAAAGTATTTCTCCCTCAGATAATGATAGTTCACATCAATGTGCTTTGTGAGAGCATGGAACACATGGTTCCTCATAGATCCGATGCGCTTTGAGTGTCAGTGAAGATCGTGGTGTCGAACGATTGATCGATACCCAAATCAGCCAAAAGGCATTTGAGCCACACACTCAACATTCACTATAAAAGCTTCTCTATACTCAACCTCACAACTAGAAGTGACCATAATAGGTTGCTTCTTGCTCAACTAGGATATGCATGAACTACCAAGCATGAAGCAAAAACCACTGGCAGACACACAAGTTTCAAAGAAACAAGCGCAGCGTTAGTTAGAAAATGCATGTAAATTGAGCAGTAATGATCCGCTCTTGTGATAAAACAATCCAAGTAGTTGGGTAACACTTAATTAGTGGAAGATGTGCTTAATACAAATGCTTGAAAATTGGGCAAAGAATAAAGTTGATCATTTGAGAGACAAAAAATTGAATATCAAGCCATGTTATGCACAAGTAAATCAACCATCCAATAGTAAATCAACCGCTCGACAACAAATTTGACAACCAAGCTAATCTTGGCTAATGCATAAATTGACAATGGATATTTATTCATCCCTCACATATATAAATCATCTAAGAATGTGAAAGAACTACCATCCACAGTAGTCATAATGATCTTACAAACTCCCATCAAAAGATAAGAGGAGTTATTAGCATATGTTACATCATTCTCTATAGGAAGAGGCTTAAGTGAACAAAAGAAATTGTGTTATGAGGTAATATGTTTGGTTGCCCCAATGTCAAAGTACCAAACATCACATTCTATTGGAGATATATAGTGCTCATGAGAAGGTGATTCAAAGCTATAAGCAATGAAAAATTCCCATTCTTCATTATCAACAAGATTAGCAGACTTTATTTTAGGTGTAGAGGCATCTAGAACAACCACTCTAGCCTCTTTCTTATTTGCCTCTTTTGCAACCAATTTAGGAGAACTCTTTATGACATGGTCATTTTCCTTACAATATTTGCAAGATTGTTTTTGCTTTTTTAATTTCTTATCATTTTTGTCTTCCTTATTTATTATGCAGCATTAGCACATTTCTACTTACTAGTATATGAGCTTTATTTACCTTTTCCCTTCTAAATAGCTAAGAAATCTTGACCTACAACAAGCATAATTGACCTATTTTTCTTGGACTAACCTTCCTCCAACAAAACACAGACTAGCTTCTCAAATATCAAGGCATTTGGATTGCTTTTCATCATCAATCAAAGAGTAGAAGAAAAACTCTTATATGAATTTGGAAGTGCATTAAGGATAGTCTACATAAGTGCACTATCTAGTAAGATTTCAATAATAGAAATCAAATTGTCCCTCAAATATTTTATCTTTTTCAAAAATTATCTATAGAACCTCCTTTATTCATATAATCACTCTCCAACTGTTTTCATAAGTAAGCAACAAGAGCCTCATTTCTTGCCTTTTATAAACTTGTAAGAGTATCCCAAACCTACTTTAGTGTCTTCTAGGAGCAAATGTGAGGCACGTTTGACAAATAAAGCTATCAATGCATGTGCTTTCACATCTCTTCCATTCCAAAGAAGTTCCTCTATAGTAGGTGAAGCAAGAGCCGAAGCACAACCAGCAAATTGAAGATCATCATCTTCAACCCCATCTACATCACCTTCAAATGGTGTTGGAGTTTATGGTCTATAGAAGCACACGAACAACACAAAGAAGAAGAAGAAGCTTGGAGCACAACACACAATACTGAATGTATTACCAAGAGAATGTACAAAGATAAGTGATCGGTTAGGTCTATAGGTGTATATACAAGCCTGGGAAGAAAACCTCCTAAAGACGAAAAAAAGTGCCCCAAGAGTCCAATGTGTGTTCATGCACATCACTACCAAAATATGTCAATAAATCCACCCCCCCCCCTTGGGAGTGATGCGGTGAACAAGGAGCTAGCACTCATATATAAGGAAGTGTCAAGCTTTGTGGAATCAATCCAAAAAAGGAAGTAAGCCCAAAGCTTTGCAGAAAGCTTCAAACTTCTCCCTAGGTAGATCCTTTGTGAAAAGGTTTGCAACGTTCTCCTATGCGGGCACATATGCCAAAGTGATGTCTCCAACAGAGAACCTCTCCCTAATATAATGACAATGCACCTCAATATGCTTAGTGCAAGCATGGAACACAAGGTTCCTCGCAACTGCCAATGGGCTCTCACTGTCAGTAAAGATAGTGGTGACAGAAGACTGACCAACACCCAAATCAGCCATAAGGTGTCTGAGCCACACACACTCAACAGTTGTTGTGAAAGATGCTCTATACTCAGCCTCACAGCTAGAAGTGTCCACAGTAGGCTGCTCCTTGCTCAACCAAGATATGCATGAGCTACCAAGCATAAAGTAAAAACCACTCATGGACACATGAGTGTAATAGAAACCAACCCAGTTAGAGTAAAAGAAAACATGTAAATTTCGTAGTAGTGATCCCCTGGGATAAAACAATCCAAGTAGCTAGGTACCACTCAAGTAGTGAAAGATGTGCTTAACTCCCTTCTAATGCTTGACACCTGAGCAATGCATAAACGTGCTCATCTCTGAGATAGCCAACTGAATATTTGGCCGAGTAATGCATAAGTAAATCAAGCATCCAACAACTTGTTGATAGAGAACAACATCAAATGCATATCTAGCATCATGAAGCCTTAGCTATAAACCTGCATAGGAGTGGCAATAGGATTGTAGTCTTCAAAACCAAAACGCTACAATAATATGTCAATATATTTTTTGTGACACAACAATATTCCGCCATCAACTTGCATAAACTGAATGCCCAAATAATGATGCAAATGTCCCAAATCTAACAACTCAAATGAGGCATGCAAGTTAGCCTTAAAATCATCAATATGCTTCTTATTAGGGCTAGTGACTAGCATGTCATCAACATAGACAACAATGATCAGATGCACATCATTTGCATGCTTAACATATAAGGTGCTCTGAGTTGGATTGTTCTCAAAACCATGTGCAATCAAGTAGGCATGCATCTTTTCATACCAAGAATGTGGTGCTTGCTTCAAACCATTTAATGCCTTTCTCAACCTTCTCACTTTGTTTTCATGCCCTTTTTGCAAAAAACCACAGGGCTAAGGTGATAGGTTCGATTCTTGGATCCATAGTCTCTTAAACTCCCTTTTGTTATAGCATGGCTACTTTGCATTAGTAGTTTTGAACATAAATATGAGTCGTGGTTGTGTGTACATGTGGATAGCTCTATCGCCTTCTATAAAGCTGAAATGGGTTCAAATTCCATGCTTTACCTCATAAGAGTACAAAGTTTTTCTTTTTTGCAGAAATTGGTTTCAAAATCATGTGTAAATTGACAAAGTGACTAGATTTGAAAAGTAAAATCCATGATTACTCATGCATACGAGTGTAGAGGTGTTGGGTGTGTGAGTGAGTGATTGAGCAAGCACAAATAGAACTAGACACAAGAGGAAAGAAGTAGATTAAAGCACAGAGACACGTGATGGTTGGAAGCGCTCTTTATTGATATATGACCACTAATTGTGATGGGGACATAGTGGCCTATCCCTGAACCTCTCGAAAGGTATCATATGAAGTCGAAATTTATAATTGTTGACTGATATGTGTTTTTTGGAACTTGTAAAGCACGTATATGGCCTCAAATTTTAAAATCTATCTCCAAGATGTCCTTGAGGAGCATCCAAAGTAGCCCCTCCAAACACTGTTTCTAACTGAAGATGACATAGCAAATGTCAACTTCAGATGCACATTCCTCTTTAGCCAAGTGTCCATTTTTTATGATATTTAGTTCACAAAAAATATCATTTTATGATCTTTTGAATGCTATGATTATCAGAAGAAATAGAGGATATATAATAGGTTTGGGCATAGAATTAGTTCTCTGCAGTCACCTTTTGGAGAAGCAAGGAGGAGTATGATGGCTCTTCTCAAGGAAAGGATAGATGTAGCTTGTTGATGAGCTAAGGATTTTACAAGTTGATGCTTCGTATCCATGATTGTTTAATATTCTTTTAATAATATTGCACTTAATATGAGAAGAACATTGAAATAAGAAGGATTTCAATAGATTAAGGCTAGACCAAGATAATGAGATGAAATTAATTTCAAGCACTAGCATGCATTTCAAAAAGAGCTTGTTTCTTAAAGAATGCTTGTGCATCAAAGAATGGATTTTTGTAGCACAAATCAAGTTTTCCTGATTGCACCAAGTATATGTTTCCATAACATTATGCATCAAGTGAAAGGAACGAAATGCATCAAGATAATTTATGTCAAACATTCTTACTACTTAGGGAAATTTGCATCAACCTTGGCATGAGAGCATATGCAAAAACATGCAAGCAAGAAGATGCAACTACATGCATACAAGCACATAAAACTACATGCATGCAAGCAGATGCATTCACATAAGTAAAAGGCATCAACTTGTTTTTGTTTTTTGCATACACGGATTATGCATGCATAAAAAGATCCATTGTATTGAAAATAGAATTAATGTTGAAATTAGAGTATACTTTAATTAGGAAGATAAGAATGTTGATGTTTTTTGGTAGTGATGTTTGTGAACACACTTAGGATCGTCATAATAATTTTTTTCCTCCTTAGGATCTTTTTTTCTCCCTAGCTTGTATATACGCCTACAACCATATCGGTTCACTTATCTTTGTACATTCATTTGGTAATTCATTGTGTATTATATTGCACTCCAAGATTCTTCTTCTTTGTTTTGCTATTCGTGTGCTTTTCAAGACCTCAAACTCCAACAATTGGTTTACAATAGGTGGGTGCTTCATCTAGGGTGTCATCGACACCCCTTTCAGTCATAGATTCAAAATTGCGTGAAAATTGGTAAGCATACTTGGGGTGATTACAAATTCAAAATAGTTTTGGTTTCTGGTGTTGAAATATTGATATGAGCTTATTTCAGTCTTCTAATGTGCTATCACAATGACTATGCATGCAATTTCTTTCTTTTGGACCAAACATATATCTAGGTTTTGGTTTGACAATACAAGCACCTTGAAGTTGACTACAGGTTGCGCAGAGCTCAACAAGGTGATTTTTTTAAGCTTTTTGGGATACAATCAATTTCCCACATCTGGTTATTTAGTCACTAGCCATGGTTGAAAGCTATGATGCATTCCATATGTTGGCTATTGATGATAACTTAGATGGTACTAGTAACCTACTGTGGGCATATATGATGCTTCATGTATTGATAACAAAGGGTTTTATAATATTGTGCAAGGTGTTGAAAAACATCCTACTACACCTACAAATACAATTATTGAAGGTGATGTAGATGGTGTCGAAGATGAGTATCTTCAATCTTCTAGCCATGTTATGGTTCTTGTTGCACTTATTGTAGAAGAAATTTGTTGGGATGGTAGAGATGCTCAAGCATATGCATTGATAGCTTTGTCTCTCAAACATGTCGTTATCCCTCACATTCACTCCTACAAGACAATACACTTACAAATTTATACCAAGCAAGAAATGAGGCTCTCGTTGCTTACCTATGAAAATAGTTGGAGAGTGCACATATTAAAAAAGGAGATTTTAGGGATAGTTTTTTTACAAAGATCAAAGATTTGAAGCTGCCCATTTAATCCCACATAAGCTACTTTGAGCACCTTCTACGATTATATATAGTTGAAGCCTTCTCTACTCTTCGATAACAAGAAAGAGAGAGGAGTATGAGCTCCTCTCACTCTCTGTAGTTGTGTGCATGAGCGGATTGCGGCTGTCTGATTGGTTGCTGGGCAATTATGGCTTATGGTACACTCACTACCTAATGTTGGCTTGCTTGAAGAGCCTCATGAGTTCCTTGAGGGGGGCTCATGTACTCTCGACCTCCTTTTGCTTCCCAATACAAGCTCTCTAGAGGTCTTCACGCGACGGCAACAAACCCACAATGAAGACGATCTGATTTATTCCTGAGGCGGATGATAATTCATGCAAAAAATTCCAAAAAACTTCCAAAGTAAGCTTTGATATCAAATGTGAGAGCTAGAATCTCTCAAAGCTTGAAAATCAAAGACTAGTGAATGATGTGTGTGCCACTCTCCTCCCATCCAATATATCTTCTTGCATTCAAAATAGTAATGATATGGAATGGTCTAGTGCCACCATGTAGTCATCATGCAACACTCATCCCCATTACCATTGAATACCTTATGATATCCCTAGAGCTTGGGACATTGGCTATGTCTGGCCCTTGTCCCACACACACATGAGGTGGTCTCTATAGATCAATGTCTCACATAATCATGATAGTTTCTTTTTCATTTCCATCTTCCAACCTCATTATATCTTCTTTTGACCCCTCTATAGGCTTTATTTCTGGTTGTGCCAAACTCAAGCCACATTGGCTTTCTTCCTTCTTTTTCCAACTTTTGCTCTTCTTTGTAATCCTTACCTTCCTTAATGTTATCCTTCATTATTTTGATGAGATCCATGAGCACCTCTTTTATTTTCCCTTTTTCCTCTTCCTTTTCTTTTTCCTGTGATGCCGCTATATCCTCCATGATCACATCTATGTATTTATCTTCAAAGGTGGTTTATACCACTTCTTCTTGGCCTGGTTCACCCTTTTCTAAGTTAGGCTCAACCAATTAATGGTAATCTTGGACTTCATTATTATCTTCTTCAAACACTCCTTCATCCTTAGGAGGTTGAGCTACACATATGAGTTGATCCATTCTTTGGACCAATACACATCCTCCTTCCAATAAGCATGGTGGGGGTTCCAACAATAGAGAAGGTGGTTGTTCATACTACCTATCATCGTCTTCTTCATCCCCGTTCTTTTTTCTACTCTTTTTTATTTTCTTCAATTTTTTGTCTTCTAGAACCTCTATCACTATTTCCTTATCTTGGTTGGTTTTCTTGGTTTGAAATTTGTTAATACTATGTTTCTTTGCTCTTTGTCCAAACATAACATATCGAAACAATTTCTTCAATTCCTTTTCTCTTTTAACAAAAGTAGCTTCTGTTTTTTATTTGATCAAACTCTCATGAAGCTTCTCATAGACATGCAACTCCTCCTCTATCCAATCAGTGGCCTTCTTTGAGAAGTTTTCCATCATTTTCTAATACTTCTCTTCATATTTCTTCCTCTTATCTTCACTCCCATATAGATAATAAGTGTACAACTTTTGTTTTGCAGTCATAGGCGGATGAGGTGCAATATGTTATTGAACTTCTCTTTGACCACATACTACCTCTTCATTTGAGGATTCTTCCGAATTCATGGCTTCTCTCCTTGGATCTTCTTTCACCCTGATTTTTATGTCATCTTCTTCAATTTCTATCATCTTCATTCTCTTTTTAAGAGGTTTGGCTCCAACTACCTCAATCACTTTAGGCAAAGATTTACATGTTGTTTGCTTTGTATTTGCTTTGGGATTTGTTTCCATTTCTTTTCTTTTCTTCCTTGTGAGCTTCGTTGGTTGAGTTTCTTGTGCCACTATAAAAGCTTCCATGTCTTCTTCCAAGGCTGTATAAATTATTCTAGTCAATATTTGTCCTCCCCTAGGAACTTCTTGTCCTTCCAATGAGCAGCTACTTCAAAATATATTTCAATACATCGATGGATAAATCCATCTTCTTGGAGCTTTCCCTATTCAGAAAGGCCAATGTGGTAGCCTTATGTGGCTGCATGTATCTAGTAATCTAAATGGAGCAAAAATATTGATGAAATAACCTAACAGCCAGGTTTTGCTTCGAGTTCAAAATCTAGGATTTTTTTTTAGATCCTTGTACATATCCATCCCCTTCCTGATGTCATTGATATTGTAACTGGTTCATTCATTGATTTGAAGGGCCTTCTTGAAAAGTTGTTGATTGATATGAATTTCCTTAGAAATACTTTCAAAATTGATCACATTGAATCTCAAGTATTCCCTTTGACCATTCTCATTCCATGTGTGCTTGTCAGCGGATTCCATTACCTCAATGCATCTTGGAATATCTATCATCATGAAGTTCTAGAAATCCCTTGACTCCAACCTGCTCCCAAACTTCCATGATGTACTCACTCTTGATGAGCTTTTGAATGTCTCTTGTTACTATTGTGAATTTCTAATTCCATGATTTGACCAGGTAGATGTACTTGGCCACTCTAGCCAAATGCTACTTGGCTTCCTCCAATGTTTCTTCTACATCCAAGAATGAGTGACCCCTTGCTGGAGTTATCACCATTCATTTGAGCATTTCCTGAGTGATCTGCAAATCACTCTAATGTTCTTGTCATTAGCCTTTACCATGCTTCTTATTATTTTACTTTGAAAAATCAAGATTCCAATAAAAAATTACATAATAGAGAAAAAATCTATTTGTAGACACATTTATAAAGACTCTTTGATTTTGAAATGAAAAAAAAATCCTAAAAAACATCTCTTCATGTGTAGACTTTTATTCTACAATTAGAAGTATAGATTTATTCCCTTAAAATAATTTAAATTAATCTTTCCATCATTTTTCATTTTTCTCTTATTTTATGCAAAAGAACTATCTAAAGTAAAAGCCTTAGTGTGTGTGTTTTTATTCAATTTTTTAAGAAATCATAAAATATTTACAATAATTATTTACAAAAATAATGAATAAAATTCTTCCATTTTTTGTTGTGTTCTTTTTGAACTACTCATATATGCTCATTCTTCCCCCTCCTAATTCTCCTTGAAAATTGGGTAATTATTATCTCCTTTTTACTGACTGCTGCATATCTAATTGTGTAAGTATGAATCTCTAGTGCTCTAGAAAATCTCTCCAACGATTGTCAAAGATTTCTGCACTGTGGTGTTTCCAAGGCTTATCATCATTCTTCTCATATAGTCTTTATGAACATCTCAAAACATTTTTGCTACTCATTGTTTTGTACACACATTTACTCAAAACATATGAAACAATATTTTACACAAAGAAATAATATCTCACAAAGTAAATAAAATCAACAAGAAATGCAAGTCATCTATCCTTTTGATATCCCATCTTTTCCTTGATTCTAGCAGCATAGACATCATTGTATGTGCAATGTCTTTGTTTAGTGGACTTAGAGTTAGGGGCCATGGGAATTCTATGAGCACATATACTTGTATCTAATCCCTTGAGGTCCTTATAATTCCAAGCAAACACCTCTATAATCTTTTACCAATGCTACTAAAGCTTCTTGCTCTTCTTCTTAACCATCATTTTCCATAATTATTTTTCTTTCTTCACCCTCCCTAATAGTCAAAAGGACTTTCCTTTGTTGTCATAAGATTGATCCTCTTTTGGTTGGTAAGTCGTCCACCTGCATCACCAAAGAGACTCTGACATCTGGGTGTCTCCCAATTAAGAAAATCTCATCGTGACCCTCTTTATCAAATGTAAAAGGCTTTATGCAAAAATGTAACCACTATATCAATGACCACATGGACATAGATAAGTGGTATCCATAGAAGCGTACATAGTGTGTATGTGCTCAATATATGCAGCAAAATGGCATTGAAAGGCTGAATTCACAGCCAAACACTAGCCAAAAACACTTGGAAGTGTTTGTCAACTCTACCCTTTAGGCTCAAAAGCTGCATAAATTTGTAGTGGCTGCTCCCACCACAACTAAAAATGTATAGAAGCGTACATGGTGTGTATGTGCTCAATATATGCAGTAAAATGGCACTGAAAGGCTGAATTCACAACCAAACACTAGCCAAAAACACTTGGAAGTGTTTGTCAACTTTGCCCTTTAGGCTCAAAAGCTGCATAAATTTGTAGTGGCTGCTCCCACCACAACTAAGAAACCTATAGATTTACTAGTGTGGCTAAAAATATAGCCCCAAAGATCAACATTTGTTGTTGGAGAAGTACAAAAGAGCAAAGAATGAAGCTTTGAGGGCCCAAAACATGTTCAAGGTAATGTTAATGTTAGTCTTTCCCCTTCTCCAAAAGCCACAAGAGTGTAGCTAAGTGGCAAGAGATTTCCAGTTGAGCAAGCTCCCGGGGAACAATATTGGGTAGGGTGACCTCTCGAGAAGTATTGGGAACCTCTATCTTCCTTGATCGTTGAGGTCCTCCCTTGCATGCAGCCAATAGTGACTTCGATGACTTGGATGACAAGGTATGCCAAGGTCTATGCCTTGATCTCCGAATTAGTCGAAAGCCTTCAATGGGTAGGTGGGTGCTCAGATTGCTCACACAAAAGGAACATAGTGTTTGCATCCGAATGCTCTAATCGTAGTGAAGTATTTCAATGGTGATGCACCATAGTGGACTCTCTTTTCTTGAGATCTCCATGATGATACCCTCGTGGTAGAAAATCGAGCTCCATACGCACACCAAGGATGTAGAATACACAAAAAACACACAATACACAGACCATGAACACAAATTTCTTACGTCACACAAATGCAATTGAATGTTCATTCTGTGGCTGACCAATCTAGTATATGTTCTATTAATGAACATATACAAAAGTACTGACAACCATATGGCCTTTCACATGGACACTAACACTTGCAATAAATCATAATTCTTAGCTATGTATTTGCTAAACCTTTTATGAATAATGATATTCTTCTCTACATGGATGGTCTCTCCTGAGCAGGACATCTATCTAGGTATTGCTTAAGTATCCTTGTAGCTAATCTCAAAGTTTCATTAGGGTTTTTTTTAAGGTGTGGGCTAGAGTAGAAGTATCATGTTTAATACCTCTCTTGGAGAAGTCACCTATAGACTCTTCCAATAATGCTTCAATGTTAGCAGAATTTTCCATTCTAAGTGGTTGAAACCACATAAGGTCTAACTCTTTCAGTGTTAAGACAAGAACCTCATATTGAGTGAAGTAATCTTACACTTCTTCAGCTCTTAAGACTTTTTTGAATTGTACCACATGATCATGCGGATCAATGGATCCATCATATTGATTCCTCATGCTTTCACATGTTGAGTTGGCCTTAGTCTTCTAAATTGTCCTTGAAACCTTTCCCTATGATTCCTTCTTGGGATTTTGAGGTTTTCTCCATTTTGTCTATTGTTTCCCATGTTTCATTATCTTTTGGTGTTGGTTCCCATTGACTCTAATGGGAGGTACATGTGAGTTTGCAAAAATGTTCTCTCTATATTCCTCTCTGAGCCCCAATTTCTTTTGGTAGGCTCGCCTATTATTCTGATTTTGCCTAGTGCTCCTTTGTTTCTCAATTCATCATTAGGTTTGAAATGTTCCTCATCCACTTCTTGTGGTTGCGGGCTTCTCCTAGGAAATATCCGTTTATTTTGGTATGTGTATTAACTTTTAAGTTCTTCTACCAATCTCTAAAACTTCTTTCCTTCTTCATTGACAAAAAGAGGTGATTAACTAGGTTCATGATAATTCTTGAAAAAACTAATATTCATGTGTGATGGAGCATTGTATGAGTCTAGGGTGTTGCCCAATATACATCTTCTATAGTAGGATTCATGAAGAGTAAAGTGACTACTTGATCACAAGTTACTTTGATCACTTGTTCTTGATGTGTGGAAATGGAATGGCCCCTAGGAGTTAGTATTTCTTCTAGATTTTCATCTCTCATGGTTTGTATTGTTCATTAACAAATTGGGTTATTCGAGTCATGTTGAAAGGTGAATTTGAAGTCTTTCCACATATCTTTGGATTTCATATTTCTAGATGTAGACTCCAAATTTGTTTGTAAATTCATACTCCAAAGTGTTCCTAAAGTAACCCTCATTGGATTGTTCTCCCTATTGGGTGTGTGTAGAAGTGTGAGAGACACACAAGAAGCACACACAAGGAGCACAAATGCAGCAAGACACATGGAGAAGACAGATGACTGGAGTAGCTCTCTCTCTATTGACAATGAACTAAACTAAAGTAAGAGCTGAATAATATCCCTAAGTACAAAGTACCACCACCTATGAGTCAATTATGGATGTGGTAACATGGCGGAAAAACCTCTAGCCAACACTAGAGTAAAAAGTGCCCATGTATAGGGAAAAGCTTTACATTAGAGCTACTCCAAGAACACATAAGTGTAACAAAACCCCCTGGATTGAATGATGTGAACACATAAAGGGAGTGAAAGATCAGAACCCACAAGGTAATAAGCCTAAACCTTTGTGAAAAGCCTCAAATTCTTCTCGTGGAAGAGCTTTGGTGAACATGTATACCACATTATCTTGTGTAGGCACACATACCAAATCAATATCTCCTACATGAAGGCGCTCTCTCGCATAGTGATAATGCACCTCAATATGTTTGGCCTATGCATGAAACACTGGGTTTTTTGCAACAACCAATGCACTCTGACTATCAATGAGAATATGCGTAGTAGCATCGATCTCCATGCAAAGATCCATCAAGAGGCATCTCAACCATATACACTCCACTGCGGCTGTGAAACCTGCCCTGTACTCAAATTCACAACTCGATGTCTCCACTCTAGGTTGCTTCTTACTCAACCAAGATATGCATGAGTCTCCAAGGCAAAAGCAATTACCACTAGTGGACATGCGAGTATCATAACAACCAGTTCAATCACTATTTGTAAAAGCATGAAAGCATGGCTGAATATATCTTCCATAAAAGAGACCTAAGCTCAAAGTGCTTTTGAGATATCTAAACACACATTTGACCGCTTGCCAATGCTTAGTGCCAGGGCTATGCATGAATCGACTCAACTGGGAAACTACATATTGTATATATGGCCTTGTGGTGCATGCATATATAAGGCACCCCATAACTTGTTGATAAAGAGCAGTGTCAAATGCATCATTGGAATCCTCAACTGAGAACCTAAATCATGTCTCAACTAGTGTGGAAACTGGCTTGCAATCCTCAAAGTCAAAATGCAAAAGTAGTTTTTCAACATACTTTGCTTGATGCATAACAATTCCCCCCTCGACGGATACAAACTAGATGCTAAGATAGTAGCTCAAAGGACCAAGATAAGTGACATCAAAAGTATGCTGCAACTCAGCCATAAGAATGCCAAGTTTTGCATCACACAACCGAATCATGAGTATGTTATCAACATAAAGAACAAGCATTGTAAGATCAGACTCATCTTTGCGTACATAGAGCATGCTTTCAATTGGACTACATGTGAAGACAAGAGCAATCAAGTGCTTATGGATTTTGTTGTACCATGCATGTGGACCTTGCTTGAGACCATACAAGGCTTTATGCAAGCGACACACCATATGCTCTTTCCCTTTCAAGGCAAATCCAAAGGCTGCTTCACATAGACCTCTTCGTGCAAGTCACCATTCAAGAAAGCTATTTTTATATCAAAGTGATGTACTTTCCAACCTTGATGGCAGCCAATGCAACCAAGGTATGAATGGTAGTCATGCATGAAGTAGGTGCAAAAATGTCCTCATATTCAATGACATATTGTTGTGCATATCCTTTGGCAACCAATCTAGCTTTGTAGCGATCAATGCTACCATCACACTTTCTTTTAATCTTGTAAACCCACTTTGTATCAATGGCATTTTTTTCTTTTGGCAATTCACATAACTCCCAAGTACCATTCCTTTGTATGGAATCCATTTCAAATTGCATAGCACTCATCCATTGTGGATAGTCACATGCATCTTCAAAAGTAAGTGGCTCTTCATTACATGTTGTTGCAATAAGAGAATAATCCACAAAATTACTTGATGCATGGCAAGAGCTTGATCGTATTCTACCAAGTAAAGGTGCACTCAATTTGTTGTCTTGCAAAGTTTTTTTCAGCCACTTTGGCATAGTTTGTGTACTCTTGATAGACATGTGTTCATTATGCAATACATCATGAACATGTACATCATGCGTGACCTGAGTCTCATGCTCATTTTTAGCCATATATTGACACAAATGTTCATCCATATGTGGCTAGAAATTTCTAGCAATTTCGATAATTTCTAGCTAAAACATTTCAGCCATGTGTGGCTAGAAATTTTCTACATTTTCATGTTTATTTTTCTAGAATTTTTCATCCCTTTGAACCTCTGTTGGCGGGTCTACATGGCCATAGTCAAGTGCACCATTTTGGAACAAAGAATGAGTGTATCAACACACCTTGTGAGCTAAGTGTTGGCTGTTTTTTGCATTCAAGTAGAGGGAAAACTAAATTTTTAGCAAATACCACATCTCGGCTCACAATAATTGTGTTGTCAATGGATGGTACAAATGATATCCCTTACTTTCAACACTATAACCAACAAATATACATTTATTTTCCTTGTCATCAAGTTTGTGACGTTGTCATGATGGCACAAGAGCATATGCCAAACAACCAAACACATGCATATGACTAACCATAGGCTTATGTCCATTCCAAGCCTCATAAGGAGTAATGACTCTCAATGCTTTTGTAGGGTAGCGATTCAACACATAGTTTGCACACATGACTGCTTCCATCCAAAACTTATCAGGAAGGTGCTTTCCTTTAACCATGCATCATACCATTTCAAGTAGAGTTCTATTTTTATGCTCAGCAACACCATTTTGTTGAGGTGTATATGGTGCAATTTTCTTGTAGTGTGTGCATGACTATCTTTTGGAAAAGAAGCACGATGAATTTTTTCCAAGAATGCAACTTCACATGCATGCTTTTCAATGGACTCAAGTGTTGATAACCAATAACCATGTCCTTCTCTTGCACATAAAGCAACATATTGAAGTTTAGGTGACCAAAACAAGCATGCCAAAGTGCCATTTTAGCCATGGAAGAAGTATGTGAAACCAAGGCATTCGAGGCATCCCTCTTGTATGTATCCATGCAATACAAACCATTATATAATGTATCGGACAGATCAATGAGGGAAAGTACTTGCGAACCAGAGCTGCTGATTCCCAAGTAGAGTCAGTAAGCGGTAATCCTCTCCAGGCTACCAGACACTCTTGGATGACACGATTCCTTAACCGTTTCTGTCTCCTATCTAGTATTCTGTCTGGAGAATGATATGATCTATTGGTTTCCTACAAAGAAACGATACCCTCTATTAGATTATCCTCCCTAGATATATACTTTCTTAATTTACTGGCATGAAACACTGGATGGACTCTGCAATCTGGAGGAATCTCTAATCGGTATGCAACATCACTCAACTTCTTTACTATCTTCCAAGGTCCACAATACCTTGGTGATACTTTACTACACTTCCCTGTGGACAATGAAGTAGATCTAGCCGGTACCTGAAGGAAGACTCGGTCTCCTTCCTCAAAGGATCTAGGAGATCTTTTCCTATCAATATACTCTTTGGCTCTATCAACTGCTTGCTGCATCTTGGCTTTAGCTATTTCAAAGTTTGCTTGGAGATTCGCTAAGAACTCGGAAGCACTAGGACATTTCTTAGGCATTCCTATGGTACTGGGAGCAATGGGATTCATGCCATAGTTCATCTCAAAAGGAGACATCCCAGTCACCTTGTGAGGTCTATTATTATAAGCAAACTCTACAAGTGGCAAATAACTATCCCAATCTGTCTATCTCTCAGTCACATATGCCCGTAACATATCCTCTAGAATTTGGTTGACCCTCTCGGTCTGACCATCTATTTGTGGATGATCACCACTACTCATTTTTAGTGACACTTTCAGTTTGTCAAATACAAACTTCCAGAAGTGTCCTGTAAATCTGACATCCCTATCTGAAACTATTGATGTAGGTAACCCATGCAATCTGAAGACATTCTGGATAAACAACTCCGCTACATGTGGAGCTTCTATCGTCTCCTGTGTAGGTATGAAATGAGCCATCTTGCTCAGTCTGTCTACCACAACTAGGATTGTATCCCGCTGTCTTTGGGTCCGCAGTAACCCCACTATAAAGTCCATGGATATACTATCCCTATTATGATCTGGAACTTGTAAAGGATGTAAAAGACCTGGTGTCTTTACCCTTTCTCCTTTGTTGACTTGACACATAAAGCATTGTTGAACATAAGTATGGATATCTCTGGCTAATCCAGGCCACCAAAATATTCTTCTAACAAGCTGTATTGTCTTGTCAACACCAGGATGTCCTGCGCAGGGAACATCATGGTTATCATGCATGACTTTCTTTCTCAAATCCCGAGAATCTGGCACACAAACCTTTCCTTTCCGCTTCACTATACCATTCTCCTGTGAGAAATTAGAATACAGAATGGACTTGTTTGCTTTAGTAGAAGAAGAAACAGCTAGAACTATCCCGTCTCTTAAAATAGAGTCATCGCTAATGGCTCTAACTATCTGTAATAAATGTGGATCTTCCACCTGTGCTTCCTTAATTTCTTGAATCAATGAGCTTTCAAAAATTGTAAAGCTCATTTGATACATTATACGAGATAATGCATCAGCTACTATATTTTCTTTGCCTCTTCTATACAAGATTTCCATGTGAAATTCCTGCATGAGCTCAGCCCAACGAGCCTGTCGGCCTCGAAGATCTGGCTGACTACAAAAATACTTGAGTGTATGATGATCTGTGAATACCTTAAAGTCTGCACCATAAAGATAGTGTCTCCAAACTTTAAGTGCATGCACCATTGCATACAACTCTTGTTCATGCACCGGCCAATTGCGTTGTGCACTACTTAATTTCTTACTTTCAAAAGCTATTGGCCTGCCATCTTGACTCAAGACTGCGCCTATGGCTATGCCGCTAGCATCCGTCTCTAACTCAAATGGTTTCTGAGGATCCACCACTTTGAGTATAGGAGCCTCTGAAACGGCTTGTTTCAGAGTATCAAAACTCTCTTGCTGCTCTTGCTTCCATGCAAATGGAAGTTTGCCTTGAAGCAAGTTCGTCATAGGTGCTGCTATCGACGAATATGAAGAGATAAATTTTCGATAAAAATCGGAAAGTCCTAAGAATGACCGTAACTGCCCCTCATCGTGAGGAGTAGGCCATGCTAAAATAATTGATACCTTCTTGGGATCCATCTGAACCCCATCGGCTGAAATCACATGCCCTAGATAGTCTATTTCGGAAGAAACAACTGTGTCTTCTCTGGATTTACATACAACTGATTTTCTTTTAAAATATTCAACACAAACCTTAAATGATTTTCATGCTCATGCACAGTTCTACTATACACTAGCAAATCATCCACAAAATCAACAACACACTTTCCTATGAAAGGTCGTAAGATATTATTCATTAACATCATAAATGTAGCTGGAGCATTTGTCAAACCAAAGGGCATGACCAAATACTCATAATGACCAAAACGGGTCCTGAAAGCTGTCTTATGTACATCATGATCTTTTACTCTAATATGATGTAGCCACTTTTTAAATCTATCTTACTAAATACAATGGCTCCACCTAGAGCATCCAAAAGATCATCAATCTGGGGCATAGGATATCTGTATCTAATAGTGATCTTATTGAGTGCTCGATAATCAACACACATCCTATAAGATCCATCCTTCTTCTCCTTCACAAGAAGAACTGGAGCGGCAAAGGGCGAATAGCTGGGTCTAATCAAACCCTTTTTGAAGATACTTGTCCACAACCTTGCGGATACTTCATTTTCCTCCTGCAAACTCATTCGAAATGGTGGCCGAGAAGTCGGACTCGCTCCTGGTACCAATTCGATTCTATGTTCTATATTCCTGCAAGGAGGCAAACCTGATGCTAATTCTTTTAAAAACAACTCTTGGAATTCTATTCTCACTTTAGCTGAAAGTGCTGGAGCATTCCAACTTGAGTCTCCATTACTGCATGAATCCATCTCAACATATGATAAATACATGAAATAAAGAAAATAGATATACTTACAATCAATTTTGAGTAACTTGGTAGCAGTCACCAATCGCGTCTCTTGGAGATCTGGTTCTCCACGGATCAGTAATCTCCTTTCCTCATGCTCAAACTGATACACATGCGAAGCAAAATCAATGACTGGTTTCTTCCTTGCATGCCACTTCTTAATAAGAACTATATCGAATCGAGCTAATCTTGCTATCTCGAAATCCAATCTGTCCTCATAGGACTGGATTTGAATAGGAAGATCAACTACTCGTCTATCCCAAGTCTCAGTTCCCTTCATGTCGGCTAGCTCTACGGTATAAGTATAATCTGACTGTACCGTATCTAAGCATAACCTCTTGACTAATCGGGAACTAATAACATTATGAGTCGAACCTATATCAAAGAGTACCTTGACAGGTTGTCCTGCCACGACTCCTCTCATAACAATAAGCTCAGTATCTGGGAACCAGTATCCTTTCTGTGCCACTGGCGAAAGCACAGCATCTGGCACAGTCGGAACCTTTTTAGTGACCGTTATAGCCACTATGGGAGATGATAATGGAGATGGGGGATCCCCAAACTCATCGTCACTCCCACCCCTTGCCTGAGTCAGATTTATGACTATGGTGGCTGCTATCTTTTTCTTTTTAGGACAATCCTTATATAAGTGTTGTCATAAGCAACCATAGCACAACCCCTCTTTCATTGCCTTCTCTTTCTGATGAGGGGTAAGAATAGATCGGTTATATGCCCTCTCAGCTAGAGCAGACACTTTTCTCTTTCCTCCTGAGACTGTCTGGATCATGTGCACCTGCTTAGCCTCCCTAGAAGGCTGTGCACTGACCGAACCAAGAGTCAAAATATGGAAAGGTCGGCTAACCCTAGTCCATGGGGATCTATGGCCTTGGGAACCTGTGCTCCTGTGGCCATCCTCATAAACCAAGGCCATCTCTGTGGCCTGTGCCAAAGACTGACACCGCTCCTTTCTCACTAAAGGTCGAATAGTTTCTCTGAGTCCCAAAACAAACTTGTGGACTTGAAGAAACTCTAGAATGGTATCAGGTACTTTAAGAAGTACCTCTCTATACCTATCTGTGTATTCCTGAACTGATTGATTCTTTTGACTGATGAAGAACCAGGTGTCTAGTGCTCTAGATCTCTCATCAGGTGGTACAAAATTATTATAAAATAGGATTTTGAATTGATCCCATGTCATGGGCTCCTTCTTATCCTGCTCTATCTTTCGCCACCACCTATGTGCGACGTCCATAAGCTTATAAGTGGCCTGCTGAATCTTGTGCCTATCATCGGTGATATGACACAGACGGAAACACTGTTCCCACTTTCTGAGCCACTGCTCAACCGCGTCAGTAGTCCTAGTGCTAGTTGAGCCATGATATCTTGGCGGTTTAAGATCCTTAAGCTTCCATCTGGCTTCTCTAACTAAGACGCTATCTTTAAGGACTTTTTGAGTTTGATGCTCATCTCGAGCATCTACCTCCATCTCTGGAAAACCAAAATCAAGCGGCTCTTCTTCTTTCTTAGAACCACGCACGTGTTCCAAGATATCATGAAGAGGACTTTCTAAGGATAAAATTCTATTGTTCATAGCTTGAATTGGATCAACTGAAGGTTCAGGCATAATGGAGTTTGTCCTAACAGGTGATGAAGGTTCGGGTTCCATGCTAGGCAAGAAAGTTTTTTTTTCTTTTGGTTTTCTTTCTTTTTTTTTTTTTAAGACTAAACAAACGTAAATACTACTGGCAAGCGGAAAAAGAACCAGTTAAAGCTTTTGCTTAACAGAAAAAATCAAAAGAAAGAAAATTTTAATATGCTTTCTAAACTTCAATGCATATGCATGCTAATATTTTAGAAATTTCGCGAGCCTAACGGTGTCATTTTAAAATCCGAAATAATTTCGAAGAAAAAAATAAAAATTGTCAAGCATAAATCATGTGCCGGCAGGCACGATCTATTCTTTTTATCTTCTCAACGAACACCTGCAATTGAAAACTTTTCCAAAGATACTGTTGGGCTCTACAGGCGCTCAATCAAAATATTTCTCTTATGGATACCTGCCGATACTTACCATCTGTAAGAAAAGCTAAAGCACCGCACATACATTTCTATTTACGTCATTCTACACGTATGCAAGAATATTTCTAACATGCCTAATTAACAGAATAGACAACCAAATATTGACTAAATACTTATCTCAGATTTCCTGTGATATTCTTGAAGCATCCAATTGAAGAGCTACGGGTAGACTTTTCACTCCCTTTGATTCGTTGATCGCATAAGTCGTCAAAAAGTGCTCGTTGAGGATGGTCGATGAAGAACAGTCTACTTCCAACCTCTGTTGCAGGTAAAATCTGGACCCAAAGTATGGCTTATAGCCAGTCCCTGGAAAGATCTCTGAGAGAGCTTTCTAACAAGCCCAAGATCAAATTTGGATAAGATTTGACCAAGTTATGACCAATTTGGATATTTTGGTGAGGTTTTGAAAACTTAAACTCTGAAAAATGTATAGTTCTTCACAAAAGAAATCGATTTCCTCTTCTCTGTGGATGCGCGCGCAGCTATCAATGTTATCCCATAATTTACGTGAATCAATCGAAGTGGATAAGAGTAGCAACTCCTCTCAGCAAATAACACGCATATACGTGCTCTGCGTAATGCTCTCAGCGACCAGAACGCCGGGCTACAGCGCCAGGAATCTGAAGAAATACGGTCCAGAAAAGATAATAACACAAAGAAAAAAACAAAAGAGTACTTTCGTGTGACTGCGCGGGCAGCGCTCTGCATGGGGGGCCTTCGAATTTGTCGGCCTGCGTGGGCAGCGCTCCTGAGGGGAGATTAATCACGGGTTCCTCCAAAAACATAGCCGCCTGCACTGTACAGAGGGGTCACACGGAGCACTCAGAGGGGATCCTACGGGGCTCCCTCAATCTCCTTCTCTAGCTGCAGAAAACTTCGACGACGCTTCGAAATTGATGACGATAATCAGAAGAAAGCGAACGGGCTGCGAGATGAACACGAGCTCCAAAAAGACATGCACAAAATCTTCAGCGCTACGCGAGTTCTTCTAAAATTAGCTCAACAAAACCATGCTATGATACCAATTGTGAGGCTTTCATCAAAGAAAACATGTGAATGATGTGTGTTCCACTCTCCTCCCATCCATTTATATCCTCTTGTATCTAAAATAGCAGTGATCTGGAATGTTCTAGCGTCGCCATGTGGACAGTATGCAACACTCATCCCCACTAACCATCAAATACCTTAGGATATAACCCCGAGCTTAGGACCTTGGCTAACTAGCCCTCGTCCCACACACACACACGGAATGGTCTCTATAGACCAATGTCTGACATATGTCCATAATCTTCTTCTTTTGATGATCAGGAGTGATGTTGCTTTAAGATCTTCAAGGATAACTTGTACCTACTTCATGATGGCCACGCCTTGTTCCTCATAGCTGAAGTGGAAGTCTCATCGGTTTGTTATCCGAGACATACTGGGTTCGAGCTTTGTTCTACAATCTCTACTTCTTATGAAAGCAACTCTTCTCTTACTAGACTTGAAGAGGATCTCTTCTATAATATGTACTTCTCATGTAAGCATCTTTATGCATATCTTGGACGTGCAGATCTATTGTTTTGTGATAATATCATCTGACCACAAAATTGTACACATATGAGGTGTGGTAGCTTGGCTAGAGCATACGCCTCTCATGCTGTAGGTGAGGGTTCAAATTCGTCACGGTGCAGATCCGTGGTTGTGTTCCCTAGAGCTCTGATACCAATATAATATGACGCCCTTGTTTTGCAATTGCTCACCTTCACAATATGGCGCCATCGCGGAATCCTACCTGATGTGTACAACTCGCACATAGAGATGAATGCTTACCTTTCCACCCAGCCGCCGAGCTATATTCATGAGAGCCACTACTCATGTGTCATGATAATAATCTCTTCACCAATCTTCATGAAGAGACTCCCTCTTTATGATATTCTACCAAGGATTGCCATGTGGAATCCTGCTCATACCAAATGATTATTATATGACACAGTCCTTTTGCAACCAATACATGTCACATCATATAAGCCCATAACGGGTAGTTGGTACCATCCAACTTATCCTCAACGGCCAACATACGAAATACATCACTGCTTTCAGCCATGGCCGGTGACTAAAATACCTTGATGCAAAAAATTGATTATATCTCAAAAAGTTGAACAGAACTGCCCAGACAGATTCCGCTAGACTTGTCGTAGACTCCAAGACGCTTATACTGATGAATAGAAACTAGTATATACCTTTGGCACAAAAAGACGAAATAGCCTACACAAGCACTGTGATAGTGCGTTCAGAGGCCGAAACGAGCTCATATCGCGATTTCGGCACCACATAGCAAAGTTTTTTTGATCTCGAAAACACCCTGAGTATGCTCATCAAAATTCATGCAATTCTGAGACTGCAAACAGAGGAGTGTCGATGGCGCCCTAGATGAAGCGACGACCTGCTCTGATACCAATTGTTGGAGATAGACATCTGCAGAAGCACACAAATAGCACAAGGAAGGAGAAGAAGCTTGGAGCACAACACACAATACTCGATGTATTACTAGAGAATGTACAAAGCTAAGTAGCCCATTAGGGCTATAGAAGTATATACAAGCCGGGGGAAAAAAACCTCCTAAAGAGGGAAAAAAGTGTCTGACGGTCCTAGTGTGTTCACACACATCACTACCTAAATATATCAACATTTTTCACTTGCAAAAATCCAAAAATTTGTGATTCTCTCTCTTTATCTTTCTTTATTAATTTCCTACTTTTTTATTTTTTTCAATTTCAACTTATTTTAATAAAAAATTCATGTTTTTCCCCTTGAAGTCAACTTAGAAAGACATGATTTTCTCTATCTTCACTCATACTAATTATTTTTCAATGCATTCAATTCCCAAAGAAGCGCTTCATCCCCCGCACTCTTGTTCTTATTCATTTATTCAATGTGCAACTTCATGTATAGATATTATTAAAAAATTAGCAAATCTTGATTTTTGTTAATATTTAAAACCAATTCAACCTCAACTTTTCAATATTGATATCATTAGCAGAGGGTGCAATGATCTTACCCCTTGCTTTTGGAAAAACTTTGGTTGCAATGTAGGTTGTAGCTTGGTTCATTTTCACTTTTGCACAATTCTTGCGGTTCTCTACTCGCACTCACTCTCACAATACTAAGTGATTTGTGGGAATTTTCTTTTATCGCCTTTTGATGGCAAACATTTGTGATTCTCTAGCTAATTTCCCTTGCCTAAATTTGCAATTTTTTCAAGTATTCCCCACCAAAAAGTCGGGATTTTCTAATGATTTTTGAGTCAAAAGGTCACGATTTTATGGCCTTTCCCATTCAATTCTTGTACCATTTTATGTCATTTTTTCCACTAAATTCCTACTCTTTGTGTGGAAAAATGTTATTTTTCTTTAGTACTATCTCTCTTATGAAATCTATCACTCATAATTCCTTGGATTTTATGCTTTATAAAATCATGATTTTCTAAGAACCAAGAGTACCAAAAAGTCACGATTCTCTGACAAAATTTTTTCAAAACATTCATTCACTCTCCTGCTATTTTCCTATGATCTCATCCTCATTTCCTAGCTTCTCCATGATTTTTGTCTCTTTTTACGTATGATTTTGTAAGCTTTTCAATGTTTTTAGTCTCTTTTCTATTTCTTTTTGAAAAATCAAGAAATCAAAATACAAGATTCAAAAGAGTAGTTTTTTTTCATTCCACATCAGTTTCAAAGTATTCTTCCTCCTACACGATTATTTGCTTTTTTCAACTTCTCTACATCCAATCCTCTTGAAAGAGATACAAAAAAATGCAAAACTTCAAACAATCAAGCAAAGGACCATCACTTTGAGAACTCAAGTTACTCACATGACCATCCTTTCTCCTCAATTGAGTGAACCTTTACAAAGGACTCATTTTCTTTTCTTCTTACTCATTATTTAAAAAGAGAATACCTAGCATATCTTCCTTTCTCTTTGATTTTCACAGCAATGACACTCCAATAGTGATTGTAAAATGAATTTTACTTGTGATTTTGGCACCACCAATCTAGGTTACTTGTCCCCAGCACCAACACCAAAAAATATGTTTCGCCACTCCATTAATAGAACATCTATCCCATTGTAGCAACAGTGACTTGTTTAAACCTCTAAGGGAAAGGAAACTTCTTCAAACTGTCAATTCAAAGATTAGTTAACTCAATTGTTGTTAAAAGATACCACAAATCAATCATTCATCAAAGATATAAGCCAAACTTGACATGAGATCAACAAATATTTGATAAAAGATATGATTAGTAAAAACATGATTTTTTGAAATCGGGACTTTTTGAGAATGAATGACTAGAAACTTCAAATGCTAATAACTCCATGAGTACAACACCAAATTGAGTGATTCAAGTGCCCAATCCATGCCATTTTTCATGCAAAATTGATTTTTGGTGTTTTATTGTTTATTTTATGAATTTGAATGAATTTGACATCATGCATGATATCACATGAGTAATTCTGCTGTTGAAAATCATGCCCTTCCACTCATGAAGAGAGCAAATCGACAAAGGTGGCATTCAAAAGGGAGAATTCAAAACAACAAAAGAAAGAAAAGAGATCGATTACTATTCTTGCGACCTCGGGTTCATTTCCAAGTTTCCAACGTATGAACTCATCGATGATGTTTTGTCATTAAACTTGGCTGACCATATTGAGGATACCCTTTTCCACCTCTCATTGGTCCCATGGATGTCTAAAATACTTCTTTTACCTATTATAAAATTGTAGCAATTCTCTCTTCTTCTTTAAGAAGATATTCACACAATGCTTCAATTGGAATGGTACTTGTCTCGTTTGTACATCCCATAATTGGCACATATTCTTCGTTAAGTCCTTAATTCCATAAGCATACTAAATTATGGAACTACTCACATTTGGCTCTTTCCCCATTCTGAGAAATATCATTTTTTTGGCTCTCCCCTCACTAAGTAACCACTATTGTGCTCTGCCATCAAAGTATATTTGGCATAACTCAAGTTACTTGGACTTTGGCCAAATATATCTCCAGATAAACCTTAATATTTGCACAATTTTTGTGGCTTCTTTTTACTTTTTTTTTTTTGGCACTAAGTACACATCATTGTACTCTCTATCTAAGAGGTTCTTTTGTAGTTACCCAAGGGTTTTAGCCACCAATTATTGGCTCCATTTGGCACTAATTTTTGTACATTTCTACCTCAAAATAATACAAGAATGGATCTTTTGTGTGTGCTTTGGGAGGCTATTCTAAGCCCCCAAAGGGTTTCTCAAAGTGTGTATTGGGCTATTCTAAGCCCCAAGGCTCTCAACATGTCTGAAGACTTACTCTAAACCTCCCCACCCGTCTCAAAATTTGGTGCCAAATCCATTTTGCGTGTGTGGTGATTCATTTGTGAAGTTCTATTAGGTTCATTTTGCAGGATACTCTGATATGCATCCACATTGACATCCAATCAGCCTTGACCATCACCAAGAATATAGTGTTCCGTGCATGGACAAATCACATCAAGATCTAGTACCATTTTATCTACGATAAGCTTGTATCACAAGAGATTACTCTAGAGCAGTGTACCTCCCAAGAGAACCTGGCGGACATGTTCACGAAGGCTTTACCTCCAGTTTTGCTCCTATTCTTGGTAGAACTCTACATCATTCAGCCACTACAAAATGAAGCTACAAAGGGGGTGTTGATGAAATGAGTTCTTCTACCTCATTTCCATTTGTATCCACATGAGTGCATCTCCATTTTGTATCAAGAGGCACTCCCTTTCATATCATTTTATATTGTATTGGGTACCTTGCCATTTGCTTCTATCATTGTATTCATTCTCCATTAGGGGAGGAATTATCCCACATATAACATAATTTGGAGAATCCTCCAACTCTATATAAGGAGGGCCTTTCCCCCATTTTGTACTTGGTTAGAAGCTTGTAGAGCCTACTCCATTCTCTTGGCAAGCTCATTTCTAATCCATGTGAGTTAAATCATTTCTTGGTCTACTCACTTTGAGTCTCACACTTTCATTTTGTGAGTACACTCTTCTTTTCAATTTTCTTCCACATGTGTACTCTCTCCAGTTTCCACTATGAACCATGTCTAACCAACATCCACTTATCTCTTTCTAGACTACACGACTATTCTATCCAATCTAGGCTTTAGGTTCTTGGTAGAATGTAGGAGAGAAGTGTCCCCTTACTTTTGTCAATCCAACTTCAACTAGACCAATGCAAATCCTAAATGGATTTCACAATTTTCCAACTTAGGACACTCATAGTATTGAACTTGGTCTTTGAACTCAAACTTGAGCTTGGGAATCCAACACTTAAAGTAAGATGTCCAATACTAGCATACCAACTTTGATGTTAATGCAAAAATTTATGTCTCGGACCATCAATCCCACATCCACACCATCATGTAGTGACTTCCTCTTAAACTCAATCTTTCTTGAATTCAAAAACTTGTACTTGAAATGAATCACAAAGCCAATTTTGAATAACTTTGAGCTTATGTGTAACTCGACACCTTGCTCAAAAGTTTTGAGCATTTTCTTTTAATACTATGTAACAAAGAATGAAAAGCGTTTCTTGGATCTTCAAACTTAAGATCCTTTCATTTAAGCTTAAAATACTAATCTTGTCAGCTTAGACTTTCAATTTTTTAGGAATCTCTTGATCCCCTTACCTCCAGAGAATTTTTAGGCCTTTTTATCTCCTAATATCTCACCTTGGAAAACTATTTCCAAGATGTAATCCTTTCTCAGAATGCTATACTTGAGAGATCTATTCTCATTTCTTCAAACCTTATTACCATAAAGGTTTACAATAGTTACAATCATAACTATTGGGATAATCCTAACCCAATTATGACCATTTCTTATTGACCAAGTGATAGCAATGAAGACTTAGTCTTCATTCAAAGATCTCTTTCTATATCTACCAAGCTCAATAGCTTATCCTAGGCATTTTCAAGAGATCTCCCCTCAACTCAACTATAATAATTTGCTAATGCCTTTCATATTATAAATCTATAGAATCTCTTCAAGATTGATACACCTTTAATTATATCAATCATAAGACTTAAGGACCATAGTCTTGTTGATGACATGATTTCATGTATCCCATTTCCTTATGTAATGTATGAGTGCATCTCCATTCTTATGTAGTAGACACTCCATTTCATATTATTTTAGTTATATTTGCGTAATTTTCCATTTGCTTCTACCTTGTATTCATTCTCCTTCAAGGGGAATTATTTCACATATGATGTAATTTGGAGAGCCTCCTACAACTCTATATAAGGAGGGTCTCTCCTGCACTTTGTGCTTGGTTAGAAGCTTGGAGATCCTACTTCATGCTTGTCGCAATCTCACTTTAGTCCATGTGAGTTTACCCACTTCATGGTCTACCCGCTTTGAGTCTCACTGTCTTTCATTTTGTGAGTACACTCTTCTTTTGATTTTGATTCCACATGTGTACTTGCTTCATGGTATTAGATCATTAGGTGGAGGTCTTGCTGGTGTTTTTGAAGGTGGTGGTGGTTCTCTTGGTGGAGCTCTTTTGATAATGACTTTTTTTCATCATCTACCTCGTGCTTTGAGAGCATTTTGAATGCTAATTTCCCTCCCATCTAGCTTTCACTACCACTCTTTCCCAACAAGTTCTTAGTGAGAGTGTCCTAGTGAGAGAAGCCAAATGGCAACTTAAGAACCTTAACCTGCCCATGATATCATGACTCTACTAGTGCACGAAATGTTGATGCTATTGAGGAGTGGCTCAACAAGTGGAACTGGTGCTTCCAATTATGCCATATTGGGGACGATATGCATAAGAATCAACAGGCTACCTATAGCCTCATGGAAATCGCCCATAGGTGGTGGCATAAAATAAAAAAGGAAAAGAAAGAGCCCACTACTTGGGAACAATTTAAAGTCCTATTTTATAATAATTTTGTGCCGCTAGATGAGAGCTCCAGGGCACTAGATACTTGTTTTTCCATCAATCAAAAAACCAAACACTACAAGACTATGCAGATAAGTTTAGGGAGGTACTTAAAGTATCTAAATCTGTTCCATATTTTCTCCACGTTGACTAGTTTGTCTTGGGACATAGAGAAACTATCCAACCTTTAGTAAGAAAGGAGAGGTGACACTCTTTGGCACATGCCATAGAGATGGCTCTAGTCTATGAGGATGATCATAAGGGCATGGGCTCTTAGGGCCAAAGATCCTCATGGACTAAGATCAGTCGGCCCTTTTCCACAAGCACTTCTATCTTGACCAATGCACATCCTCAAAAAGAGGCTAAGCAGGTGTACATGATTAAGATAGTTTCGGAAGCTGAGAGAAAGGTGTCTGCTCTAGTTGAGAGGGCTTATAACAAATATATCCTTTCCCCACAACAAAAAGAGAAGGAAATGCAAGAAAGCTTATGTTATGGATGCTTACGAAAACTTCGCTTTAAAGACTATCCTAAGAAGAAAAAGATAGCAGCCACCATAGTCATAAACCCCATATAGCAATGGAGTGATGAAGATGAGGATTTTGGAGATTCCCCATCTCAGATATTGTCACATTATGGATGCACACCCTCTTGGGTGAGGTGGCATAAATGCCACATGGCATCACTAGGGGCATTATGCCCATTTGGTAGAAGGGGGAGAGACGAGTCTCTTCCCTAAGTGAGTATCATATCACTTGAGTCTCTAGCTTGAAAAACATGTGAAGGTGGGTCGATAGTTGGGAGTTGAGACCAGAAGCACTTCCCTATGTGTAAAAATGGCATCAAGGAGCTCGAGGAGCCATACAAAATTATGTAAAATTTGGGTGAGATCGGAAGCACTTCTCTATGTGTAAAAATGGTGCCCGATGAGCTCAAGGAGCCAAGGCTAACAAAAGTATGTAAAATTTGGTTTTGGAGCCACATAGTTGAAAGAGCAGGAGTAAAAGAGCAACTTCAAATGAGGATCGAGAGCAAACAAGAGAGATCGAGATGGCATGCATGTGTTGAATACGATGAGTTCATAATCAAAGAGCCTTCCTTCCATGGACTCTCTGACACCATCATTCCAAGTGAAAGAGGATGGAGTTTCATGCTAATTACAGGTATTTTAATTTTTTATTTTGAAAGAGTCCGACTTTGAGAGAAGGAGAATAAAAGGGTTGGCAGCCAAGCCCTTTAAGGAAAGTCACATGTATGGGGAGTATCACATATGTACTCCCATTTAGAATCAAGGATTCCCTCAAAATACAACAAAGCATAAGCTTTAGCCACCTTTAAAATAGCCTATTTTCATGATTTTCATATAGATTTCAGGGTGGAAAGATGAAAATAGACCCAAGCATCTTCATATATTACTCTCTGAGGTTATGGAGAGAATCCTAGGATTTTCTTGATGGAAGAATGTTTTTAGGCACTCCAAAAATCACATTTTCACACTTTTTCAGCCCCTCCAACAGTCCACTAATTTGGCATGTCACACTTGAAGAGGCCATATCTTGTGCTAGAAAAATCCAAATTGGAATTTTATAGCTGGTTTCAAAGAGACAAGATCTAATTTTTGTTTATGAAAAGAATTTTATAAATTATGCATTTTTTCAGGTCTATGTAGGTCTGAAAGGTCTAAACAGTTTTCGGCAACTACTTTCCAGGAGCCATATCTTGCAAATCAGGAAGGCGATCGAAGAAATTTCACTTTGAATCACTTGCACATTATGTATATTGTATTTTAGGATTATTTGTAGTTCCTAAAAAAGCTCTTATAGGTCTAAATATGGATTACACATGCACTTTTTGGTATATTTACATTATTTTGGTAATCATTTGACCATGTTTGATGTTTTGGGAAGTGAATGCCATTTGATATTTCAAAGTTTATGTAAGGACCTGGCAAGGAAAGTACAAAAGTCTCGAAGCTTGTTGAAAAGGATTGGATGCATGCAATTCCAATATCAAACCATTCAGGGACGTATGGTTTCAGGCATTTTACTTTATGTTTTTTCTATGTGTACATGCATGGATTGGAATGCATACATCAAAGTTGATCATTGTTTGGATCAACTTCCTAGGTGTATACTTTTGATGGTTTGTAGGACAGATAATTACAAGAAGTTCAAGGCTATGCAAGCAAGATGTGCTTGCTAGCATTTTAAGTTTTTGTAGGTCATGGAGTTCATGTATGAGTATATGGCGTGCATGCCATCGGCTTTCCAAGCCCTATGTTATATTGGATGGCTATGTGCCATTGACCCGCAAGGCCTTATGCTTGATTCTATGGTTAAAATTTTTTAGGGCTCCATTTCCTTGGGGAAATGCTGTAGATTTTTTTTCCACGTGGCACTATACATGCACTTACCTTTAGGTAAGAATGTTATGGCATGGTAACATGCCTTTTCTTCAAACATCAATAAGGTGTCAGCATGCTTTTATGCATGTACATGATGGACTTAGGACCATCAAAGAGTTATAGAAAAGGAAACTTCATTAGTAACAGGATCCCTACACATAATCCTTATGGATTTGGACCATAGGATTGCTAAAGGGAAGGAGATATATCTTCACCATTAGGAATGTGCATAAGAAATCCTATAGGTCATAGGAAGCTGCATAGAGGCACGGGAGATACATCTATGATAATCCCCTAAGTAGTGAAGATTTACTTATCTTCACAAGAGACTCACAATATGATTAGGAGACTATGGGTTACTACGAGGAATACGCAAAGAGTGACTAGTTTGACTCATACACATCACGTGAGTAAGTAGTGAAGCATTTTCTACACTACTAAGTAAACCAATTAGATGGGATCATAGAAATGGGTTTCATGGGAGAGCATCAACAGGTGCTAATGTGATTCCAGTGATGCTTAAAAAGGCCACAGGCATGGCACTAGCTCTATGACTTAGAGCATAGATCCCTTAATTAAGAATAGTTGTGGTACCCAATACATATGTGTATATGAGGATCTAGAAAGAGGTACTTAAACTTAGTCTTGATACCTAGGAACAAGTTAGTTTGGAATAAGAAGGGGATATCCATTGTCAAATGTTGACTAGAACCAAACTATAATAGTTTGAGCACATGGGATTCATTAGAATCCACCTACATATTCCATTACATATATATGGAATATACGTTAGATTTAGTGTAGGTATGATACCATGGATTGGAAGAAGGTTCCACTGGTTAGTCTAACACTCTCTCCCCCTTCTAAAGATCATTTTCCTCAATTATCAATGAGGAAAAGTAGTTGCAAACCAAAGCTTTTGATTCCCAAGTAGATTCTACAAGCTATAATCCTCCCTAGGTTACTATATACTCTTGGATGACACATTTTCTCAACCATTATTGTCTTTGATCTAGTATCCTATATGAAGAATGATCCTTGTTGTCACTTTCCTACAAAGAAATAATACCCTCTATTAGATTATCCTCCCTGGAAATATACTTTCTAAGTTTACTAACATGAAACACTAGATGGACTCTGCAATTTGGAGGAAGCTCTAATTGGTAAGCAACATCACTAAGCTTCTTAACTATCTTCCAAGGTCCACAAAACCTTGGTGAAAGCTTAGTACACTTCCCTATGAATAGTGAAGTAGATCTAGATGGCACTTGAAAAAAACATGTATCTCCTTCCTCGAAGACTCTAAGAGATCTCCTCTTGTTAGCATATTCTTTTTCCCTATCAGTTGCTTGTTGCATCTTAGCTTTAACTATTTCTAAATTTGCTTTGAAAATTGCTAGCATCTCCAAAGCACTACATTTCTTTAGCATTCATATGGTACTAGGAGCAATGGGATTCATGCCATAATTCATCTCAATAGAAGACATTCTTGTCACTGTATGAGGTTTATTATTATAACCAAACTCTACTAATGGAAAACAACTATCCCAATCTCTTTGCCTCTCAAAACCATATGCTCTCAACATGTCCTCTAGAATTTGATTGACCCTCTCAGTTTGACCATCTATCTGTGGATGGTAACCACTACTCATTTTCAATGACACTTTCAGTTTGTCAAATACAAAATTCTAGAAGTACATCCCTATCTGAAATTATGGATGTTGAAAAAAACATGCAATCTGAAGACATGCTAGATAAATAGCTTTGCTACTTATGGAGCTTCTACTGTCTCCTGTGTGGGTATGAAGTGAGCCATCTTGTTGAACCTATTTAGCACTACTAGGATGGTATCTCACTTCATTTGGGTCCACAATAACCTCACTATCATTGATTTATACACTTAGGACTGGCAAGACACTTTTTTCCCTCTTAAGGAGGGTTTTTTTCTTTCGGCTTGTATATATGCCTATAAGCCTAACAGGTTATTTTATCTTTCTACATTCACTTGGTAATACATTCAGTATTGTGTGCTGTGCTCCAAGCTTCTTCTTCTTCCTTGTGTTATTCATGTGCTTTCATAGACTGCCAACTCAAAAAATTAGTATCATAGTAGGTCGCTGCATCATCTAGGGTGTCATCAACACCCCTCTATTCACAGTCTCAAAATCACATGAAAATTGGTGAGCATACTCAAGACAACTAGGAATTCAAAAGGGATTCACAGTCTGGTGTCAAAATTCTGAAATGAGCTCATTTGGGCCTTCCAACGCACTATTGTAGCACTTCTGTAGGAAATTATTTCCTTTTGTGCCAAACATATATATATAGGTTTTGGTTTGCTGGTACAAGTGGCTCAAAGTTTGGTATAGGTTTAAAAGATCTCGGTAGGGTAGTTCTATTCAACTTTTGAGATCTCGATATATTTTTGCATTAGGGTATTTTAGTTAGTGGCCATGGCTGAAAGCAATGATGTATTCTGTATGCTCGCTGTTGAGGACAAGTTGGATGGTACCAATTACCCATTGACCACCACTCATGTCAAATGACCACCACTCATAGCATTTGTGCACTTGATACTTGTCATGGTTGGAATATACATCAATTGGACATTAAAACTGCATTTTTGAATGGAGACTTACATGAAGAAGTGTATGTATTTAAACCTGTGGTTTTGTGTAGAAATGGCATGAAAACAAAGTGTGCAGGTTGAGAAAGGCATTATATGTTTTAAAGCAAACACCATTATAAAACGATACATGCCTACTTGATTGCACATGGTTTTGAGAACAATCCAACTGAGATCACCTTATATGTTAAGCGTGCAAATGATGTACTTTTGATCATTATTGTCTGTTGATGACATGATGATTGTTCCTAATGAGAATCATAATGTTGATTTGAAGGTTGATTTGCATGCCTCTTTTGAGATGTCACATTTGGGGCATTTGCATCATTATCTGGGCATTCAGTCTATGCAAGTTGATGGTGGAATAGCTTTGTGTCAAACAAAATATATTGACACACTGTTGCAGCATTTTGGCCTTGAAGGTTGCAAACATATTGCCACTCCTATGGAGACGGGTTTATGATTGAGTCTTCATGATACCAGAGATACATTTGATGTTTTTCTCTATGAGCAAGCTATTGGATGCTTGATTTACTTATGCATAACTCAACGTGATATTCAGTTTGATGTCTCTCAAATGAGTAGGCTTATGCATTGCCCAAGTGTCAAGCATTGGTTGGCAGTTAAGCACTTTTTTTGCTACTTGAGTAGTACGCTGCTAGTTGGATTATTTTATCCCAAGGGGGATCACGACCATCAGATTTACATGCTTTTCCTGACTCTGATTGAGTTGGTTGCTATGACACTTATGTGTTCATTAGTGGTTTTTGCTTCATGCTTGGTAGCTCATGCATATCTTGGGTAAGCAAGAAGCAGCTTACTATGGCCACTTCTAGTTGTGAGGCTGCGTAAAGGGAAGCTTTCATAGTGACTATTGAGTGTGTGTAGCTAATTTGGGTGTTGGACAATCTTCTACCACCACCATCTTCACTGATACTTAGAGCGCATTGTGAGTTCTGAGGAACCCTGTGTTCCATGCTCACCCAAAGCACACTGAGGTACATTATCATTATGTCAAGGAAAGGTTCTCTGTTGGGGAGACTATTTTGGCATATGTGCCCACACAAAATAACATTACAGATCTTTTCACAAAGGCTATACCTCGAGAGAAGTTTGAAGCTTTCCATAAAGCTTTGGGCTTACTTCCTTTTTGTGGATTGATCTCTTTTCACATAGCTTGGCACTTCCTTATACATGAGTGCTAGCTCCTTGCGTCACTGCATCATTCCTAGGAGAGGATTTGTTGATTTATTTTGGTAGTGATGTGTATGAACACACTTTAGGACCACTAGGGCACTTGTTTCCCTCTTTAGGAGGTTTTTTCCCGGATTGTATATACACCTATAACCCTAAAGGGTTTCTTATCTTTGTAAATTCACTTGCTAATAAATTCAATATTATGTGCTATGCTCCAAGCTTCCTCTTCTTCCTTGTGATGTTCGTGTGCTTCCGTAGACCTCAAACTCCAACAACTATGAAGTCCATGGACACACTATCTGAGTTGTGCTTTGGAATCTGTAAAGGATGTAAAATGCCTAATGTTAAGCTCCTTTTGTCTCAATTTTTGAACATGCCGCACGCGAGGCTGTCCTCTCTTCTCCAGACACACAGAGATTTTGTCGTCCTTTTCCTCCCAGCCAATGCCCGAGCTATCTCTCTCTCCTCTCGCTACCAAGGTGGAGTAATACATAGAAATGCCATGTGGCATTGTCTAAACAAACTCCCATATGAATATCATACGACATTTCCTTCCCCTTGAAAACATTTTCATCCTCGAAAATGCAGATGAAATGTCTGTAATGGTAGAAGAAAGTGCTCAGACTCCCTTGAACCCCATGTACTCTATGTACATGGTCATCTCTGTGTGTTGTTTCTCCATATCCTTCCCCTTAATAAGTCTCATATGAGATCATCTCAAAGGTGGGAAACCGTCTGAGTGGTGCCTACTATCTCCCATATACTCTCTGCTTCCAAACTATCACTCCCATGACAGGTGACATCTTCCAAATGACCTAAGTCCATGTGATGTATCCTCTATGGAGTAATAATATGAAAAGCAAGTGCAAAGTGCCAAACTTATAAGCTTGAACGTAACATAGTGGAGATAATAAACCATAGAATCCTCTAAAATATAGAACAAAGTCCCATAACAAGTGACTCCAAACCCATCTAAAACTAAATGATAGATTTCCCTTATAACACTCCAAGTCTTCCTAACCTTAAGTGTAATCACAAGTAATAGTTTAATCTAAACTACCTTGTGAACTATGCAAATCCATCATCTAGCTCATGGTAGTAAAATGAAATCTCTACATTTCATCAACCAAGCGGTCTGTGTTTTTCATCCATTACCTGTGGACTAAGTTCTATTGGAAGAGCATCTATTGGCACTTGTGCAAACTCTAATATTTCTCTTCTCTGTAGTTTGCCATGTGAATGCAAAAAGCATTCCCTTTGAGATGCAGATAATCCCTAAGTACCTATCCTCCTAATTGATGCTCACTCATCCTACTCATGATGTAACACCAACTAAGAGTTTGGTACCTCCATAGGTTAAATATCTCCATATCTCCTAGAAACCCTAAAGAGAGAAGTCATAACTCTATTCCCAATCTAGTTATCATCTCATCTAGTCAAGGACCATCACTGGAAATAATCATAACCACTTCTCTCGGGGTCTATAGGTGAGACTCAATCTAACCATCATGATTAATTGATCTCCCTCTTGTCTTTGATAGAAGAGTGCCACTTCTATCTAGACAACCAAAGTGAGAAAGTAAAACTCTCTCTCTCTCTCTATTCAATCTCTTCTAAGGAAAAGAGCTCTGGTAGTGGAATCTATTCCACTTTCCCTTTTCCTTTGAAAGAGATTCCTTTGAATCCATTTGCTGTACTTGTCCATAAATGAGAACATATGTATAAGATCTCCATACTTTTTCCTTCCAAAATAGTGGAGAATCAAACTCCCATGTGAAGGAAAATTAAATTGAAAAGTAGAGGAAATGAATTCCTTCTGAATTATAGACTAAGAGATGTTTCCTAAACACCTCTTCTCTGTAAAGGAAAACGTACTCTATTCTTCTGCTATAAAGAAATGATGTTTTCCTTTCCTTCTTTCTCTCTCAAAGAGCAGGAGCTAAACTTATAAATTTATTTAGTCCTCTCTTCCATAACTAATGCATAATCCTTTATTACACATATTCCTATGAAGATGGAGAATAGATCTCCCCTAACTAATGAAGGTGTATGTAGTGAAGAGTGGAGAAAATAAATTCCTAATAAGGGTCAAAGCCCTCTACTAAAAATGGTCAACAATAATGTGACATGATACCATAAACACATGTGTATCCATAATAAAGAACTATCTCTGCCAACCATACTCTGTGCATGGATCTATACGATCCAATCAAACTGATGGAATTATCCTTCCTGAAAAACTGAAAATGAGTATGTGATACCAATGGTGATAAAATCACCTATCACATTCTCTAGTGGAAGAATAAATCTTCCCTAACTATGAAGCATAACTGCCAATCCTAAGGAGATGTTTACTAAGAGCTCTCCTATGATCTAGTGAGATATGACGCCATGAATGATGAGTCCTTTTCTTCTTGACCGTAGAAGAAGAGTGCTCAAAGCGAAGTCATTTCCACCGTCCCATACCAGTGGAAACTTCTTCCAATTCACGGTACCATACCTACACTAAATCGAATGTATATTCCATACATATGTAATGGAATATTCTAATGAATCCCATATCCTAAAATTATGTAGGTGGACTCAAGTGAGTCCCATATCCGTGAACTAGTTAGTTTGGTTCTAGTCAATATGTGACAATGGATATCCCCTTCTGTTCCAAACCAACTTGTTCCTGGGTACCAAGACTAGTTCTAAATACCTCTTTATAGATCCCGATATACATATATATGTATTGAGTACCCCAACTATCCCTGACCAAGGGATCTATGCTCTATACCATAGAGCTAGTGCCATGTCTGTGGCCTTCCTAAGCATCACTCGAATCATATAAGCACCCGTCGATGCTCTCTCATGAAACCCATCTGTGATCCCAACTAATTGGTTTCCTTAGTAGTGTAGCAGAAATGCTTCACTACTTGCTCAAGTGATATGCATGAGTGAAACTAGTCACTCTTCGGGTATTCCTGATAATACCCCATAGTCTCCTGATCCTATTGTGAGACTCTTGTGAAGATAAGTATCTTCAGTGCCTTGGAGATTATCATAAATGTATCTCCCATGCCTGTATGCAACTTCCTAAACCTATAGGATTGCTTGTGCACATTACTAATGGTGAAGGTGTAGCTCCTTCCCTTAGCAATCCTATGGTTTAAATCCATAAGGATTATGTGTAGGGATCCTGTTACTACTAAAGTTGCCTTATGTATACTACTATGATGGTCCTAAGTCCATCAACTGCATGCTTACAAGCATGGCTAGGTCTTATTGATGTTTGCAGGAAGGCATGTTATCATGCCAATACATGCTTACCTAAAGGGAAGTGCGTATATAACGCCATGAGAGGGGAAAATTTTCGACAGCATTTCCCCAAGAAATGGAATCCCAAAAAAAAATATAACCAATAGCTCAGTAGAACATAGGCCACCCAATAACATAGGGCTTGATAGGCCCATGGCATGCACGCCATAAACTTATATATGGACTCCATAACCTGCAAAAACATAAAAGCAATTGCTAGCAACTATTCTCTGTGTTGCATAGCCATATGGTTTCTGCAATCCTCTTTTCTGCAAACAATCAAAAAGTATACTTCTTGCCTGTCGATCCATACTTTAAGAATTTAAACAATGATCAACATTTGATGTATGCAATCCAATTTATGCACGTTCATACAGAATATGCCATAACATAAAGTAAAATAACTGAAGCATAAAGCATACGTCCTTGAGTAGTTTGGTTTTGGAGTTGCATGCATCTACTTCTTCTCGATGAGCTTCGAGACCTCTGCACCTTCCTCCTCAGGCCCTAACATACACTTTGAAGTGTCCAAAAACATCGGACCACTTCCCAAAACGTAAAGCATGGTTAAATGATTACTAAAATAATGCAGAATTAGTCAAAAAATGCTTTACTAATCCTTCTTTAGACCTGCAAAAACCACTTTAGGACCTGAAAATGTTCATAAACTGAAATATATAGCATGTGCAAAGAGTTCGAAGTGAAATTACTGAAATCGCCTTCCCGGTTTGAAAGATATGGCTCCTAGAAGGTAGTCGCCAAAAACTGTTCAGACCTTGCAGAGCTGTTCAGACCTGCAAAGATACTTATTTTCCAAACTTTTTCCTCATAAACTGAAAGTAGACCTTGTGCTCTTCGAAACGAGCCATAGCACATCCAATTTTGAGGTTTCTAGCCCAAGATATGGCCATTCCAAGCGGGACATGCCAAACTAGTGAACTGTTGGAGGGGCTGGAAAAAGTGTGAAAATGTGATTTTGGGGTGCCCAAAAGCATTCTTCCATCAAGCAAATCCTAAAATTCTCTCCATAATCTCAGAGAGCAATATGAAGATGCTTGGGCCTATTTTCACTTTACCAAATCCTCCCTTCGTGCATGCTAATTCGCTCCCCAAAAGAGGCCTAAATCAAAATTTTACCTTTTATGCAAAAACTTAAACGGGAGTTCTTAGCAAGCTTCTAATCCACTCCAAATGTGGATTTTTCTTGATCTTTCTTATTTTCCATGGTAATATATACACCATAATTCATGTATGTATGCAATATTCCATGGGGAACCTCTTAAATAGTCTCTTTTCTTACTCCTAAGATTGGAGTTTGGATAAAACTAACACCTGAATTTTTTTCCAAAAAGTGGGGGAAGGGGGTTTTTGAGGAAGTAAAATTCCTCCTTAACTGATCATTTTGATGAATCTAATGATTCGCCTAAGAAGTCCATACACCATACTCTCAGTATATATACTTTGTACCATCCATCCATAGCTATTGCACCTTTTTTTCCTCTTCCAAAATGGGAATTTCTAAGATTTAGGTGCTGAATTTTTTTATCAAACTGTGATGGAAGGGGGTTTTGTGGAGCTTCAAACTCCCATCAAACTGAGGTATATTTTGGATTTTTTGATTTTACATGGAAGTCAATTCACTAGACTATAAGTGTGCATGGTTTTTCCCATAAATCTATGAAAAATACCTCCTCTTTTCCCCTTCCCAAAATGGCTATTTATCAAAATAGCTCGTGAAATTTATGTAAAAAAATCATGAAAGTAGGGTATTTTAAAGATACCCTCAACTTGTGATTTCTTGTTTCTTGAGGAAATTCTTGACTTAGATGAAAGTATATACCTCATACTCTCCATATATAAATTTTTCCTCAAAAACTTTACCCAAAGGCCATCCCTTCTTTTGCAAATAATGGAGTCTTCCTATAACTGACTCCTAAAAACTTAATAAGAAATTAAAATTTATATGTACCTTGAATGGAGTCCTCAGTATCCTTTCTTAACTCATACCTTAGTATCTTCTCCTAGCTCTTCTTGTAATAATGAAATTGGGCATCTCCTCATGAATCCAAGAGTTGCATTTGTTTACTTGAAAACATAGTTTCTCTAAATTGGGCATCTCCTCATGAATCCAAGAGTAGATGCATAACGGTGGGTTCTAAACACACATGAAAACAACTCTTTTACTATTCATAGCTATGATCATCCATGCCCTTTACCTCCTTCACTCCATCACAAGAAGGTTGCGCTCAGAGATTATAGAGGTAACAGTATAAGTAAAAACTATCGGCACATATATTGATCGTCTTGCAAATGGCGCCTTGGCTACAACGGCTGATTCCCCACGTTAGTGGTTGGGTTCGAATCCGATGGTCTGCACGGACGGAAACACGCCAGCATTGCCTGCTCTGATACCATTGTTAAGCTCCTTTTGCCTCAATTTCTGAACATGCCGCACGCGAGGCCGTCCTATTGTTAAGCTCCTTTTGTCTCAATTTCTGAACATGCCGCACGCGAGGCCGTCCTCTCTTCTCCAGACACACAGAGATTTTGTCATCCTTTTCCTCCCAGCCAACGCCCGAGCTATCTCTCTCTCCTCTCGCTACCAAGGTGGAGTAATACATAGAAATGCCATGTGGCATTGTCTAAACAAACTCCCATATAAATATTATATGACACCTAATGTCTTTACCCTTTTTGCCTTGTTGATTTGACAAATAAAGCATTGTTGAACATATATGTGGACATCTTTGGATAATTCACACCACCAAAATGTTCTTCTAAGAAGTTGAATGGTCTTTTCAAGACCACGAAGCCCTACACAAGGAACATCATAGTTATCATGCATGACTTTTCTTCTCAAATCTCAGGAATCTGGCACACATACCTTTCCTTTCCATTTGATCGTTCCATTCTCCATTGAGAAATTGAAATATGGAGTTGACTTGTTTGCTTTATTAGGGGAAGAAACAACTAGAATTGCTTCGTCTCCTATAATAGAGTGATCATTGATGGCTCTAATGATCTATGATAAGTGTGGATCTTGCACCTGTGCTTCATTTAATTCTTGAAGCAAATCCATTGAGAAATTGGAATACAGAATTGACTTGTTTGCTTTATTAAGGGATGAAATAGCTAGAACTACATCATCTCCTATAATAGAGTCATCATTGATGGCTTTAATGATATGTGATACGTGTGGGTCCTCCACCTGTGCTTTCTTTCATTCTTAAAGCAATGAGGTTTCTAGAACTGTAAAGCTCATTTGATACACTATCCATGATAATGCATCAACTATAACATTATCTTTGCCTCTTCTATGCAGGATTTCCATGTGAAACTTCTGCATGAGTTCAACCCAATGAGCCTTTCTACCTTGAAGATCTGGCTGACTAAAAAAGTACTTGAGTGTATGGTGATTTGTGTATACCTTCATTTTTGCACCATAAATATAGTGTATCCAGACTTTAAGAACATGCACCACTCCATACAACTCTTGTTCATGCACTTGCCAATTGCACTATGCACTACTCAAGTTTTTGCCATCTTGGCTGAAACGTGCCCCTATGGCTATGCTACAAGCATCTGTCTCCAACTCAAATGGTTTTTGTGGATCTACCACTTTGAGTATTGAAGTCTGTGAAAAAACATGCTTCAAAGTATCAAAACTTTCTTGTTGCTCTTGCTTCCATGCAAATTGTACTTTGCCTTGAAGCAGATTTGTCATAGGTGTTGCTATGGACAAATAAGATAAAATGAATTTTTGATAGAAACAAAGAAATCCTAAAAATGATCGTAATTGCACCTTCATTTTGAGGAATAGGCTATGCCCTAAATACTCTATCTCTCGAAGAAACAACTGAGTCTTATCTATACTTACAAACAAATGATTTTCTTTTAATTTATTTAATACTAATCTCGAATGACTTTCATGGTCATGTATAGACCTACTATACAGCAACAAGTCATCTACAAAATCCACAAAAAAACTCCAATGAACTAATGTAAAATATCATTCATTAACATCATGGAAGTAGTAGTTGCATTAGTCAAACCAAATGGTATAACTAAATACTCATAATGCCCAAAATAGGTCTTGAAATCTATTTTATATACATCTCGCTCTTTTAATATAGTATGGTGGTATCCACTTTTCAAATCTATTTTACTATATTCAACTGCTACACCTAGAACATCAAGGAGATCATCTATCATGAGCATGGGATACATATGCTTGATGGTAATCTTATTGAGTGCTCTGTAGTCAATGCACATCCTATGAGATCCATCTTTCTTCTTTACTAGAAGAATTGGTGTTGCACATGGTAAATAGCTAGTTCTAACAAGCCCTTTCTCGATATACTCATCGATGACCTTGTAGACTTCATTTTCCTCCTGCAAGATCATTTGAAATGGCGATCGAGTGGTCAAACTCACTCCTATTACCAATTTGATTATATGCTCAATGTTCCTATAAGGAGGTAACACCGAAGGTAATTCTTAAAAAAAAACTCTTGGAATTATGCTCTTAATTTATCTAAAAGTACTTGAGCATACCAACTAGAGTTTCCTTGACTGCAAGAATCCATCAATACAGAAGAGAATGCACAAAATATAGAAAATAAATTTAGTTATAGTCAATCTTGAGCAACTTGGTTGCAATCACCAATCACATCTCTGATCTGTGTCTCCACGGATCACTAATCATCTTCCCTCATGCTCAAATTGGTAAACATGTGAAGCAAAGTCTATGATTCGTCATTTCCTAGAATGTCACATTTTACTCAGGACTACATCAAAACAGGTCAATCGTGCTATCTCAAGATCCAATTTTTCCTCATAGGACAAGATCTAGATGGGTAGACCTAGACCTACTACTTGTCGATCTCATGTCTCAATGTTGATATATTTACGTTGTGATGTGTGTGAACACTCTAGGACTATTGGGGCACTTGTTTCCCTCTTTAGAAGGTTTTTTCCTTGGCTTGTGTATATGCCTATAGGCCTAACTGCTTACTTATCTTTGTACATTCTCTTGGTAATACATTACGTATTGTGTGTTATGCTCCAAGCTTCTTCTTCTTCCTTGTGATGTTCACGTGCTTTTGCAAACCTCAAACTCGGACAATTGGTATCAAAGCAAGTCTACGCTTCATCTAGGGCATCATCAATACCTTTTCGATCACAATCTCAAAATCACATGAAAATTGGTGAGCATACTCAAGGCAATTAGGAGTTCAAAAGGGGTTTGCTTTGTGGTGTCAAAATCACGATCTGAGCTCATTTCAGCCTCTAAACACATTATCACAATGCCTATGTAGGAGTTTTATCTTTTTGTGCCAAATATATACACGTTTTGGTTCGCGAGCATAAGTGCCTTGAAGTCTGCTACAGGTTTAGCAGATCTCAATAGGGTAATTCTGTTCAAATATTTGAGATACGGTCATTTTTTTGCATCAGGGTATTTTAGTCAATGGCCATTGTTGAAAGCACTGATGTATTCTGTATGTTGCTTGTTGAGGATAAGTTAGATGGTACCAATTATTCATTATGGGCTTATATGATTGGACATGTATTGGTTGCAAAAAAAATGTGGAATGTTGTGTAGGGTGTTGAAAAACATCCTATTTCACCTGCAAACAAAATTGTTGAAGGTGATGCAGATGGTGTTGAAGATGGTGATATTCTTCAGGTTCTTGTTCTGGTATGGTTCTTGCTACACCTACTATCGAGCAAATTCGTTGGGATGGGAGAGATGCTCAGGCACATGCATTGATAGCCTTGTCTACCAAACATGCCATTATTCCTCGCATTTGCTCTTGCAGAACAACAAATGATGCGTGGGATACACTTACCACTTTATACCAGGCAAGGAATGAGGACCGTGTTGCTTACCTCCGAAAACGGTTGGAGAGTGAGCACATGAATGAAGGAGATTCCATGGACATTTTTTTGACAAAGATCAAAGATTTGAAGGACCAACTAATTTTTGCTAATGAGGTCTTGCCTGATGGTTCACTTGTGCATACTGTTCTGAATGGTCTTCCAGATTCATATTAGAGTTTTGCTTCTACTCTTCGATTGATGATGAAAGGCAATCCAAATGCCTTAGTCTTTGTTCTATTACAGGAAGATCAGTCTAGGCAGAACATGTCCATTATGCATGTTGCAACTCAAGCTTTCTTGGGTAGTCACAAGGGCAAAGGTAAATGGAGCTCTTATACTAGTAAGCAAAAATCTGTGAATTTTGCACAATCAAAGAAGGATGATAGAGATGAGAAGAAAACAGAAAAGCTGAAATTGTTCTGCAAATACTATAAAGGAAATGATCATATAAAGAGTCTTCCAAAGTTGGCTCCAAAAGAGGCAAAGAAGAAAGAGGCTGGAATGGTTCTTGCAGAGGCCTCTACACCCAAAACAAAGTCTGCTAATCTTGTGCAGAATGAAGCATGGGCATTTACCACTGTTTGCAGTTTTGACCCATCTTCTCATGAACAATGTATGTTTGTAGTAGACTCATATGTTTGGTACTTTGTTAGTGGGGCAACCAAGCATATTACCTCACTGCACAATTTCTTCACTTTATTTGAGCATGCCCCTACAGCGAATACTGTCACATGCACCAACAACTCCTCTTATCCTGTCATACGAGCTAGTAAGATCATTCTGACTATCGCTATTGGTAGTTCTTTTACATTGTTGGACGCTTTATTCATGCCAGGGATCAAGAATATATTATCAATTTCAGCTTTAGCCAAGATTGGCTTGGTTGTGAAATTTGTTGATGACAGATGTATAGTTCATGACCTGTCAAATGGCGATGTCATTATTGTATCTGGCATTTTATGTCATGGGTTGTATAAGCTCATAGACCATGAAAAATCTATGAATGATTCAACATGTACATGATTCTCAAGCTATGTCAGATGCAAAGATTTGGCATGCATGCTTTGGTCATCTGAATTTTGCTAGTTTGCTACACCTGCAGAAATCTGAAATGGTGTCCTCTTTGCCCAAGCTTGAGGCACCTGGTAAACATGTTTGTGAAGGTTGTATTTTGGGAAAAATGCAGTGTTTCTCCTTCCCAAAAGATGATTCAATTCGAGCTACTCAAAAATTATAGCTTGTACATAGTGATGTTTGTGGTTCTATGCAGACACCTTCCTTTGGGAACTATCTTTACTTTGTGACTTTCATCGATGATTTTTCTAGGCATGCATCAGTATTTCCATTGAAAGCAAAGTCCGAAGTGTTTATGTGCTTCAAAAAGTTTTTGTTTTTGGCTAAAAATCTATCAGCATGTAAAATGGGCACCCTCCATTCTGATCAAGAGGGGAATATATGTCTTCTGATTTTAATGCATTTCTTGCCGAACGTGGTATAAAACATCAGTGTACAATGTCGTACACACCTCAACAGAATGGAGTTATTGAAAGGAAGAACATGTCACTCATGGAGATGGCGAGGTGTATGGTCAAGAGTTGGGCTTTACCACATAGTTTCTGGCTTGAGGTTGTTATATGTACTTAACAGGTGTCCCACTAAAGCATTGTAGTCTATGATTTTGTATGAGGCTTGGCATGGTTGTAAGCCATCTATTGCTCACTTGCATGTTTTTGGTTGTCTAGCATATGCATTATTGCCTGAACAACAACACAGGAAATTGGATGATAAAGTAGTGAAATGTATTTTTGTTGGGTACAATTCTGAAAGCAAAGGCTACCGTCTATATCATCCACAGACTAAATGCATTTTGGTTATCCATGATGTTGTTTTTGTGGAAGATGCTATTCAGCCAGTACTTTCATGTACTAAGGAGACATTAGTTAGCTTGAAAGACATGTATGACACTCTGATACCTCTTTTTATAGGTGGACGGTCTAGTGCTAGACCTAATGAGGCAACTTCTCAACCTTTATAGGTTTCATATGATGGTGTAGATCATTCCATTTCTGATGCAGATTTACATGATGCACTTGTTGATGAGAGAGTTGATATTGAGGAGGCAAAAACTTGCCAAAATGGCAGGTGCAGACTTTGCGTGATAGCAAATTAGATGCACCTCTATCATATCGTACTTGTTCAGGCTCTCATAGTGTTTTTTTTGCATCAGATTTCTATGTTATGGCTGCCTCTAGTATCTATGATGAGAATGAGCATTTTTCGTTTCATGATGCAAAAAAATCAAAAAATTTGATGTGCTACTATGCAATCAGAATATAATGCTATCATGAAAATTGGTACCTGATCTTTATGTGACTTGCCTCCAGGCAAGAAGGCCATTAGCACTAAGTGGCTATACAAGCTGAATCATAAGCATGATGGAACAGTTGAAAAGTATAAGGCTAGGCTTGTTGCAAAGGGTTATGCTAAGGAGAGAGGCATTGATTTTGATGAGATCTTTGATCCTACTTGCCAGATGATTACTGTTTGTAGCATCTGTGCACTTGCAACTCATCATGTTTGGAATGTACATGAGTTGGACATTAAAACTACGTTTTTTGAACAGTGACTTGCATGGAGAAGTGTATGTTTTTCAACACCATGGTTTTTTGTAGAAAGGGCATGAAAACAAAGTGTGTAGGTTGAAAAAGGCACTGTATGGTTTGAAACAAGCACCATGTGCTTGGTATGAAAAGATACATGCCTATCTAATTGCATATGGTTTTGAGAACAATCCAATTGAGAGCACCTTATATGTTAAGCGTGCAAATGATGTGCTTTTCATCATTGTTGTCTATGTTGATGACATGTTGCTCATTGGTCCTCGGTGAGAAGCACATTGCTGACTTTAAGGTTGATTTGCATGCCTCATTTGAGGTGTCAGATTTGAGGCATTTGCATCATTATTTGGGCATTCAATTTATGCAAGTTGACGGTGGAATATATTTGTGTCAAAAAAAATATATTGACACATTATTGCAATGTTTTGGCCTTGAAGACTGCAAACATATTGCCACTCCTATGGAGACATGTTTAGGATTGACTCTTCATGATGCTGGAGATGCATTTGAAGTTGTTCTCTATGAGCAATTTGTTGGATGCTTGATTTACTTATGCATTACTCAGTTAGATATTCAGTTTGCTATCTCACATATGAGTAGGTTTATGCATTGTCCATATGTCAAGCATTGGGAGGCGGTTAAGTGCATCTTTCGCTACTTGAGTGGTACCCGACTACTTGGATTTTTTTTATCCCAAGGGGGGATCACTACCGCCAATTTTACATGCTTTTTCTGACTCTGACTAGGCTGGTTGCTATGACACTCATGTGTCCACTAGTGGCTTTTGCTTCATGCTTGGTAGCTCATGTATATCTTGGTTGTGCAAAAGCAGCCTACTATGGACACTTTCGGTTGTGTGGCTAAGTATAGGGTAGCTTTCACAGCGACTGTTGAGTGTGTGTGGTCCAGATGTCTTATGGTTGATTTGGGTGTTGGTCAATCTTTTGCCACCACCATCTTAATTGATAGTCAGAGTGCATTGGCCATTGGAAGGAAGCTTGTGTTCCATGCTCACACTAAGCACATTGAGGTGCACTATCATTATGTCAGGGCGAGGTTCTCTACCGGAGAGATCAATTTGGCATATGTGCCCACAGAGGAGAACATTGTAGACCTTTTCACAAAGGCTCTACCTAGGGAGAAGTTTGAAACTTTTCACAAAGCTTTGGGCTTACTTCCTTTTGTGGATTGATTCCACATAGCTTAGCACTTCCTTATACATGAGTGCCAACTCCTTGTTCACTGCATCACTCCCAGGGGATCTGTTGATATATTTAGGTAGTGATTTGTGTGAACACTCTAGGACCCTTGGGGAACTTTTTTCCCTCTTTAGGAGGTTTTTTTCCCCGGCTTGTATATATGCCTATAGCCTTAATGTGTTACTTATCTTTGTACATTCTCTTGGTAATACATTAAGTATTGTGTGTTATGCTCCAAGCTTCTTCTTCTTCTTCCTTGTGCTATTCGTGTGCTTTCATAGACCTCAAACTCCAACACTCAATACCCTTCCCATCAGCCAAATCCATTGTGTAGGCATACTCTAACTTCACAATGTCTAAGTGCAACCTTTTGAAAAGTCAGGAACTAATGACATTATGTGTAGGCCCGGTGTCAAAGAAGACCTTGATAGGCTATCTTGCCATGATTCCTCTCATAACAATGAGTTTTGTATCAAGAAATCGGTACCCCTTTTGTGTCACTAGTGAAAGCATAGCATCTGGCACTGAAGGCACCTTCTTCATGACTGTCATGGCCACTATAGGAGATGATATCTTTTACATACTTTTGCTAGCTATAGCTCCTCGAGCTCTTCGCGTGCCATTTTTACACATAGAGAAGTGCTTCTAGTCTCACCTAAAATTTACATAATTTTTCTAGCCATGTCTCCTCGAGCTCCTCACATGCCATTTTTACAGACACAAAAGTGCTTCCGATCTCACCTTCCAACCGCCGAGATACTTTCATATTTTTTTCAAGCTAGAGACTCAAGTAATATAATACTCACTTAGGGAAGAGACTTCTCTCTCCCCCTTCTACCAAATGGTCATATTGCCCCTAGTGATGCCATGTGGCATTTATGCCACCTCACCCAAGAGGGTTTGCATCCATAATGTGACATTTCCTTCCCCTTAAAAACATTTTTGTCCTCAGAAATGTAGATGAAATGTCTATAATGGTAGAAGAAAGTGCTCGGAGTCCCTTGAACCCATGTACTCTATGTACATGGTCATCTCTGTGTGTCCCTTAAGAAGTCTCATAGGAGATCATCTCAAAGGTGGGAAACCCTTTAAGTTGTGCCTACTATCTCCCATATACACTCAACTTTCAAACTGTCACTCCCATGATATCTAACATCATCAAAGTGACCTAAGTCCATATGATGTATCCTCTATGGAGTAATAGTATGAAAAGAAAGTGTAAAGTGCCAAGCTTATAGGTTTGACCATACCATAATGGAGATAATAAACCATATAATCCTTTGAAATATAGAACAAAGTCCCATAAAAAGTGACTCCAAACCCATCTAGGACTAAATGATAGATTTACCCTCAATCGACTCTAGGTCTTCCTAACCTTGAGTGTACTCACACGTAATAGTTTCATTTAAAATACCTTGTGCACTATGCAATTCCATCATCTAGTTCACAAACAAGAATTTCTTGGTAGTAAAATGCAATCTCTACATCCCACCAACCAAGAGGTCTTTGGCTTTTCATCCATGCCCTTTGGACTTAGTTCTATTGGAAGAGCATCTATTGGCACTTGTGCAAACTCTAATATTTCTCTTGTGTATAGTTTTCCATATGAACACAAAAAGCATTCCCTTGGAGATTCAAATAATCCATAAGTACCCATCCTCCTAATTGATGCTCACACATCATGCTCATGACGTAACACCAACTAAGAGTTTGGTACTCCAATAAGTTAGATATATCCTTATCTCCTAGAAACCCTAAAGAGAAGATTTATAACTCTACTCCTAGTATCACTAATGTCAATAAATAGATCATCTCATCTAGTTAAGGACAATCATTGGAAATAAAAATAACTACTTCTTTCTATAGTATCCATGTGAGACTCAATCTAACCATTATGGTTAACTAATCTCACTCTTGTCTTTGATAAAAGAGTGCCACTCCTATCTAGACAATCCAAACAGGAGAAAGTGAAACTCTCTCTCTCTCTCTCTCTCCCTAATCTCATCTAAGGAAAAGAGCTGTAGTAGTGGAATCTATTCCACTTTTCCCTTTCCCGTTGAAAGAGATTTTGTTGAATCCAGTTACTCTACTCATCCATAAACGAGAACAAGAGTACAAGAGTTCTCCATATTTTTCCTTTCCAAAATAGTGGAGAATCAAACTCCCATGTGAAGGGAAATTACAATGAGAGGTAGAGTGAATGGATCCTTTTTGAAATGTAGACTAAGATATGTTGTCTAAACACCTCTTCTCAATAGTGGAAAACATACTCTATTTTTCTCTTGCGAAGAATCATGCTTTACTTTCCTTTTACTCTTTCAAAGAATAGGAACTAAAGTGAGTCCTCTCAGTTATAGTGAGAACTCTCCTCGATCTTTGTGCTGAATCCCACTTTCTCCTTCCTTTAGAAGAGAATTTTATGAACTCATTTGCTTCTCCCTTCCATAAAATAATACATAATTCTTCATTATCTACACTCATGTGAAGATGGAGAACAAATCTCCTATAAAAAATGAAGTTGTATGTGGTGAAGAATGAAGAAAATAAATTCGTACTAAGGGTCAGAGACCTCTGGAAAAATGGTAAGCAATGATATGACATGATACCATTTTTCCCACGTGTGAATCCT